>JANEYF010001706.1:0-700000 GCA_029963845.1 Rhamnusium bicolor
AAAATAATCGATCGCAGAGAACCATTTAAAACTAGTGTTAAAAGTAAAAATATTCAATTGTTTAACCAGTTACTGTCATTAAATACGCTTTGTATTGTTGTTAAAGTGACCTTGAGAACTGTCATATTTATTTGATTTGATTTTTGAAATGTCAAATTCAACATATTTTTATAAATTTTCTAATTATTATCAATGTCATAGAAAAAATAGTGTATGATACACGTGTTAAAAGTGATTTTATTTTGTTCGTAGGATTGCTCACTTGGCCTCGCATCTTTCGTAAACTTCCCCATTTACAAAATAAAATGACACTTTTAACACTTGTATCATAAATAGAGAGCACGAGGTAGTGGTAAATGACGTTAATTTCAGGGTTGATGCTAGGTGATGTGTCACCGCGTAAATATGTTCATGCATATATGACACAGTATCTTACCTTGTGGTTGTTTTTGGCGAGTTCGAAGGTAATACGAAGAGGGCTGAAAGTATTGAATGTAACACCAACACACATATGTATTTTTAACTAGCGATCACAAGAGTAAAATTTGCCACCTTCCACCGCAAGCATTGATGGTTTCATCCGTGCTAATCCAGACGTATTTGTCATTCAGTTCAGAATAAATTTTTTATTTAATACTGTCACATCTCTGTGATATATATGTTTTCTTAGTGTCATTTCCGATGGCACCAGAACATGCCATACTGCTCAATGATATATTTTTGCAAAAATTGTCTAAATAGTGGATAATACAGTTTCGTACACGATATATTACTACACGATATATTACATCCAAACGTCATTTGCACTAAATCTAAGTTAAAATTTGTCTGCCTGTCGCTGTCAGTAATATTACCACTCACAACTTTTTATGACTGTTTGAGAAAATGTGTTTCTTAATATTTGCTTTGACGTTGCACCAAGGCACTTTTTTACGGCTTGTGCAATATAATTCTGTGCCGGTAAATTGCAACTCCGGCAAATCACAAGTTCACTTTATCCTATGAAAGAATTGCGTAAAACAGGTTAAAAAGTTAACCTCCGTTGTTTTTAATTTTGCAATCTCTGCGTATCTACCTGTTATTCACACAGACGTTTTATAAATACTATTTAACTTATATGGATGTTATTACACCACTTTCCGTGACTCCTTCAACTGGTCGATTACTAAAATACCACCACCTACAGATCTTAATTGGAAAAAAAATCGGTGACAATTTATAAAAAAATAATTGCACATTACCCTGTGCGACTGCAGCAATTGTGGAACCGTGTCGCTATACATGTGTGCAAAGGAGATATATGCCGACATCTCCCTGTCTAGCAAATAAAATGAGATGCACCGAAACGTGTAACTATAGTGATGACTCCTAACTTTGTAATAGGTAATTTTGAAGAAAATGAGGACATTATTTTAAGTGACGAAAAAGATGTCATAATTTCGTAGCAACAAAAGAAAAGATGATTAAGGTTTATTAAAAATTATTCTAGCATTGTTTCGTTTGGATAATACCCTTTAACATAACCATTTTTTTATGCGTTATCAATTACACATTAAAAAAACTGTCTTTTAAGATAAAAAGTACTAAAATTTATTGTAATTTGTTGCATCTGCAAGACGACTTTGGTTTTTATAATGAAGAGGGAAAAGCGATATTGGGGATGGAGTATTGAAATGCAAAATATACACTAAATACAATATATATCGTCGTGTATATTTTTAGTGGGGGTAATACATCATGACTTACACCTCACACAAACCATATACTCCTAATTATTTGTTTGTTAGTATAATGTGTTTTGGATTCTACTTACCGGTTTAGTTCGGTTTGCGTCAACTCTTAACAGATTCAACCAAGTCGGTTCACAAGTAATAGTCCAAATTATTCACTCATAATAATAAATATACAGATCATATATTATAGATAGTATCACTAGTTGCATAGGCAACAAGTCACTCACATAGGCAACAAGTCTCTCAAATTATATTATTGGTTGTATATTGTTAATAAAAGAATATTTGTAAAGCAAAATAAATATTATTTATTTTCACTCAATAACATCAATTTGTAGGAAAAAACATTAATAAATCTGCAAAAATCTTTCCTAGAACCCTTTCTAGCTAGTTACTAAAAAAAAAAAATGCAAAACTTATATCTAGTGACAATTTAATTCTGCTTGGTTGCAGTTGGTACAATTATATTATGATTAGGCTGCAAATTACCTATTTTCAGGAATAAAATTCTGAGATGCTTCTCCCTTGAAAGTCAAATAGCAATTCCTCTCTAGAACTATCATATTTCCTATTTATACATCTGCCAAACAGCCTATTTTTTTCAAATATTATTAAATTTGACATAATTAATTTCTTGATCTTTTAATTTACTGTACTTTTTCTTTCTTGTATTCTTCCTGACTTACGCCTGAATATTTTCCTGTACTTATCTTTTAATTCTGTGCAGTATTAAGCTTCTTAGATTTTATCACCTCCGATCCTCATTTGCACTCATATTATTTAAAATCACTATTTTCTTTGAACTTTAACACAGCCTGTTATTACTTAACTCTATTCTCAATTCTAAATACATGTCTTTATTTTGATATCACGCAATTTAATTACCTTTTTAACTTATTGAATTTTTCAATGCTTTTTTCCTGTTTTCATTATTATTTCAGACTTGGACTCATGCTGTTTTGATATTTTACTATTCCTGAAGCTAGTTTACGTCTATTATACTGACATTGATCTGTATATTTAACTTTACAGTACTAAATCTGTGAACTCGATGTTTGACTGCCGATTCTTACTAAACATTCTACTGAAGACTTGATATCCTTTTTTTTATTAATTTATATTCGTGGTAAAGTATTCTACTCTTTTATTCTACCACATATTCTAGCTTTTTAAGCTGCATGTACAATCATGGTTAAAACAAAAATCAAACTAATATTTCTTTATCTTTTAACCAATGCTAACTTTAACAAATGTACATTATTTTTATTTTACTGTTTATTTCTTCATATTTTAGGTCTGGGTATAAAAATACATGATAATACTACTCCAAATTTCACCTTTCTGAGGGATATGGTACCCCTCCTCTATGTCTATGCCACTGGTGAGGAGTCTTAGGAATCCTAGAAGTGTAGTCAGTTACATTGGTATATAACAAATATTTGCTGCTACTTTAAAAACAAATCCAATACTTTGTGCTTTAATTCTATTCTTTAACGTCCTTTTCTTTTTAAATCATACCTTTTTCCCACGCGATTTAGAGCTTATCATCCTGTCAATTCGCAATCTACATTTATTTTGTCGTTCATTTTGTCGTCAAAGAATTTCATATAAATAAATTTATTCCACCCTAGTTATTGAATTACCTGAAACATGAGGGTCGCTGAAAATTAGATTAACAAGTAGTACCTATTTGCCTTTTTCAAAATATTTGTGTAAATCCAAAAATATGTAATAATATAAATATTGCACCCATGGGTATTTACATAAGAGTTTAAACCTATAATAAAACTATGTAAATCTACGTGCAACCGGGATGAAACTTTTCAAAAATACCTTAAACGAATTAAATTGTGGATCTAAATTGAATCGAAGATCTAAAATTTATGAATTTTTACTTTCGGATCTCACGTTGGTTTGACACCGTGAATATTTTTTTACTTCAATAAGAGCAATTTACGTATAAACTATAAATGCAGGTATTAAAATTTTTAAAAACTGTTTTAATTTCATAGAAAGATATTCGCAGGTAATAAGTTTTATGTGTCTAGCTCGTATTAATGTACATATATATTTCATTTTAATGAAACTAATAGTGGGTAATATGCCCCAGATATATTTTACGCTCTACATATATAATTTAATATTATTCACATTTTCCAGGTTAATGCAGATTTCATCTTTGTTGTGATTTTCATACATCAATAACCAAAACAGCTCATATAGTTATTAAAATACATTATACAGTTGAATAAACTATCGCTATTTATCACTGAATTATCAGTGAACTAAATTCTACAAATTTTCTATTTATACATATAAACATCTCTTTATGATACATTCAACGATACATTATTTGCATGGGATGTCAGATATCCTATTGCATTTTCATGTAATCAATCCCTTAAAGCAAACACAATACAGTAAATGATTTTGATAACTATTCTCAGACAAAATTATTTACAAGGATTGGTAGATATCATCTTAATATTGTAGGTTTATATAAAATTTTTAGAAATAAAAAACAAAACCAGTGTATAACATATACACGGTGAGTGATAATGAATGGAACATAGAATAACTGGAGATTCTTTGGTTCAAAACAAGAAGATTTAACCAAACGTGCCTAAATAAAATGTTCTTAGTTCATGATACAGGGTGATAAAAACAATTTTTTTTTTAATTATTTTTTAGGTGTTATCTCGAAAACTGCTTGCCGTTTCAAGCTCAACATCGGTACAGGTAGGTTTCTTGTGATTAAAAATCACAATTTCATATTAGTTTTGACCTTAGTTATACAATACAATAAATTAATTGAAAAAAAATATTTTATTTTTTCTCAGAACAGCTGTACGACTATTTTGAAATAATTACCAACTAACTACTAGTATTCACTAATTATGAGTAAAGAATGTATACTTGTCTTAAGTCGCTAAAATCGGTAGTTTTTAAGAAAATTACATTAACTTCATTTTGTTATCGAGGCCATTTTGGATTATTGCATTTTTTAAAATCATAAAAATGTTTTCATTTTAAAAAATGCAATTATCCAATATGGCGTCCATAACAAAAAATGAAGTTGATGCATTTTTTGAAAAACTACTGCTTGAAAAAAATAAATTAAGTCCTTAAAAAATTATTGCAAAACGATCTTAAACATTTTTTAATTGAACCAGAAACAAAAAAAGTTACAAGGTATTTTTAAAAATGGTGATTTTGGCTTTTTCCTAAACAAAATCTAAACCAATCGGAATTCAATTGTCTTCTAGACGCCATGTTAATGGGCATATACTTTGCTCATTTAAGCGATTCTCTCACCACTAATAACCAAGATACTTATGTAATCCCACGTCCCACATGGGACACGCTGTGTCAAATTCCGATTTCTCACACGGATCCTGGTTACAACACCTGTAACATATGCAACCAATATTACAGGTATACATATCAATTAATTTAATGATATAAGGCTCTTTAAAGAACATGATTTTTTTTATTTAACTGCTGGCTCTGAACAGGCCAAATATTTTTGCTACCTGTTTATGACTCACCCTGTATACAGACTACTCGATTACGTCGCAAATGCAGGACCAGAAATTGATTAGTATTCGGTCTCGCATTTAACTATTACTCAACAATCCTAGCCTGACACTTTGGCGGCGCAGACAGAGGAGCAATATCGCTAGTGTGGGACAGAGACGAGCCAAACTGCTTTACATTGAAAGGGCAGGGTTTGGACCATTGCGCATCCAAGCTCAAGTGCCAAGCTAGGATAGTTTATTTGTACCAATTCTCGCTTTCAATAAGTCCCTGTTCTCAGTTCTGGGATACTAGGATACTCCCTCATTCGATTTTTAAAACTATTCGAACACTGAGTACTCGATCCTTGAAAAGATTCGATTATGTCCATCACTAATTATGAGGATTTTCTTACACTGAGGTGGTGAATAAATATTGTGAAGAAAAATGTTCTAAGACTAACAGTTTTGAAGGAATAACAATCAACTATCACAAAAAATAACGATTTTATTCTTATTATAGTATTTTTTTTTCGATTTCCTGATGCCAGACACTCCTGTAGCTCTGATCGCCGGCAAATTAACTACTAGTGCAAGTAGTTGATAACTAGTTTTTGAGGGAAACGACATTTTATGATAAAAGCAAGCGGCTTGGCATATTAATAGTATAGACCCTTAGGATCAATTTCACCCGCAGTAGTAGAAAATTTATCTCTTAGGATTCAAAATGGCGGCCATTTTTCAGTATGCCTTAAGAGATATAATATAAATAAAAATCTGCGCCAGGTGACGAAAACATCGAACGCGCAGAATAAACCAATCAGACGATGGAATGCATAGTGTGATTTAGCCGCTTCTGAAATAAGCTGAATAAGCGGCAACACTGTCGTACTATTTTGACGCGCAGTGAATATAAATGAATCGCATTCGTCTGCAATTAGTGGTGTGCGATATCTATTATTGTTTTATTTGTAAGACAAAAGTGTTTTATATGCATACGTACAGTTATTAATTACAGGATTTCGTTAAGAAGCACTGAACTCTGAAATCAGTTTGTTTTAAAAATAGCTTGTTAGATTAGGTTTGGTTAAATCTTCAGACACCAACGCGCGACGTATTGATGATTTTAATTTCGCATTATAAAGAATTCAAAGCAGCTGGATTAGAAGAACTGTGGTTGCTTACTGGAACAGGAAAAACCAGCATTATGTTGCCGTCCATTAAATCGCATTGCCATTGAGATGTGAAAAATCAGAAGCGCTTAGGGCTTCCATTCGTTCACGGGCTGTGATACAACGTCATTTTTTGCATCTAAAAGAAAAAGACCTGTTTCAAAACTTGGATGTTGCATCCTGAAATTACCCCAGCATTTATGGCATTATCGAAACCAGTATCTGAGCTCATTGAAGATACAGTTATTGTATTAGAGAAATTTACTTGTTACCTGTATGATTCCCATACAAAACTTCAATGTCTTGCCAAAGTTAGAAGAGAACTTTTTGCAATAAAGAACAAATTTGTCCAATTTATTCTGCCTACAGCTCCAGCTTTACGTCAAAATAGTTTGCGTGCGGCATATCAAGCAGGACAAATATGGGTCAACGCTTTGAATTGTGATGTTACTGATCCACCGGCCCCTTGTTCTTGGGATTGGAAGTTATCCGGAACCACTTGGGTGCCAAACTGGTCGACAATTAGTGAAGTTTGGGAGGAGTTGTCGTGTCTAGACCGTTGTGGTTGTAAATCACGTTGTGACAGCATGAGTTGCACTTGTCGGCGGGCTGGCCTTCCCTGTACGCTACAGTGTATAGTTTGCAAGGACAACTGTGTTAATAAAAGATAAATTAACTTTTAAAGTACGCTACACCCTTTTGCTAATTTCTTAAAACTCCTGAAAAAATTTAGAAACGTTTTTTTTTGTTTAATTTTGAACCACCCTGTATTGTATTTGACCGAGTAGCTTCTTTTACGCATAAAAGTCTTACGACTGTTTTTTTTTAAATTATATTACCTGTCAGACAAAATATATTTAAAACAGCCACATTAAATCTTTTTAGCCAATATAACCCGAATTTCAGAAAATAGTCGCCATCTAGGATCCTACGGAATGAATTTTCCGATACTGCGGGTAAAATTGATCCGCTTGGTTTTATCATGAAATGCCGTTATCTTTTACTTACCGCTTCCACTATACGGCAAACTATTTAATGTCATGTTTTATTATGATATGTATGATAATGTACCTTAAAATACCGTCGGGTTAGTAATATTTAAAAATAAACTGAAAGTTTATTATCAACGTGATTTTGGCTATTCTAAGGTCTTACTACTCTAATATAATAAATATAATATTTCTCATGATAAAGGAAACAGAAAAATTCTCATAAAATTCCTTTATTAATGTGACCGGTTTCGTGAACAAATTAATTACTTCACATCATCAGACACAGGACTACAATAGAAAATGTGTGGTGGTTACATACATACATAAATAAATGTTAATAAGTTAGTAAAACTTAAAAAACAGGAATACAGAAGACAATTATTTCAATATTTTTTAAAATTAGTAAAAACTTGTAAATAAAAAATGTTTGATAAAATTTGTACCAGAAAGATTGAAATTATTTAAATTAATCAGGATTACGTTAGTTTAAAAATTATAATATAGAAAATGTAAAATTTAAATAATTGAAATGTGTAAAAAAGGAAATTATTTTTATATAATACTTACATTTTTATAAATATAAAACCAGGGTAGTCAAATTAGAATTAAAATAGTTTTGCAACATGTCAAATTATAAGTAAATGTAAGATATAAATTTTGTTAGTATCTAATTAACCTTTTTAATAAAATTTCTAAAATTTAACGTGCTTCTTTTAAACACATACATATACTACAATAGTTAAAATCTAATAAGGGATAAATATTTTTTTAAAAAGAAATAGATTAAAAATAGTGCCCCCTAACGGACTCTATAAGAACTAACGTACAATAAAATTAAAATTAAGTTAGAAAACTATGTGTGCACCAGGTTTCTTTTTTCACAATAGTGGAGTTAATTATATTTCGACTGCAGATGGTGATAGCGGTGAAATTATATTTGAACGTGGTGGAAAAATTAACTTCTAAGAAATTGAGGTTATAATGTCGAGCACGTGGGACAGATTTCAGTAGAAAAATTACAATAATATAAATTAAATTAGATAACCACAGAGAAAGTCAATGAAGATTGAAATTGGATCTGTGAGTTCAGAGATAATGTGTTGGGATCTCTTGAATCTTTCAGGATTTCTAAACTTTCAAGGTTATTAATCAAATTTCCTCTTTTTCCTAAATGTAATATTTTAAGAGTATTATCAAATGTATGGTTGCTATCTGCAAGATGTTTGGCAAAATGGGAGAAACCTGATGAAGAGGTGATACACCGGACGTGTTCTTTTAACCGTGTTTTAAAATTTCTATATGTGCAACCAATATATGTGCCGTTGCATGTGTTACACGAAAGTTTATAAACCCCACATCTATCTAGTGGGTCTATTTGATCTTTACCATTGACAAACAACTTTTCTATAGAGTTAGTTGATTTAAAGGAGATGTGAAAAAAATATTTTTAAAGCAGTTAGAAATTTTATATGAAACAGGGCCTATGAATGTAAGAGAACGGTATGGAATCTCAGATGGAACTTCTCTGTATGTATTTATGTACACTGTATTTTGGACATATTTATTTAATCTTTTTGTTAGTAAGGTATCAATTAGAGTAGTGTTATAGTTATGAGTAGCTGCTATTTGTTTAATAACCGAAAGTTCCTGATTGTAATTATTTAGAGATAAAGGTACTTTTAATAATCTATTAATATAACAATTAAAAGCTGCCACCTTATGTGAAAAGGGATGCAGGGAAGTATTATCAATAACTACACCAGTGTGTGTAGGTTTTCTATAGATATTAAAATAATGTTTGTTATCTTCTAATGTTATGTTTAAATCTAAAAAATTTAGTGAACGGTTATTATTTTGTATTTCTAATGTGAATTCAATTGTTGTGTGAATAGAGTTGACGTAATTTAAAAAAATTGGTAATAGATTAGGGGGACCTGACCAAAGAATTAGGATATCATCAACATAACGGTAATAATATTTTATATACTGGGTGCATGGGTTGTTCTTTAAAATGTGAGTTGATTCCAAGTAATGCATAAAAATATCTGCTAAAATAGGAGATAAAGGACTTCCCATTGCTAGACCGGTCTTTTGTACAAAGGTGTCATTATTGAAATTAAAAAAGTTTTGTTCTAAGCAAATTGTTAATAAATAAGATATATCCTCAATATTATTATCTGAGTAATCACTGTCAAACAATTTTTCATTAACAAGAGTGATTACCTCTCTCTCCGGTATATTGGTGAAAAGGTTAGATACGTCCAATGATATTAACATATCCTCATTATTTATATTTATAGTATTGATTTTATTAATTAGCTCAATACTATTTTTAACGATATAGGAGAAGTGTCCTGAATATAAGTCTTTTAAAACTTTATATAACCACTTTGACAACTTGTATGTGGGTGAGTTGTTATAAGCAACCACTGGTCTAATAGGGATGTCTGAAAATATATTAGATTTATGAATTTTTAAGAGGTCATATAATCTCGGAATCATTGTGTAGTCCGGGTTTAAGTCTTTTAACATTTTTTTATCGAAAAAACTATTGTAATTATTCAAAGAAATTTTGACTTTATTAATGAATGTTGAAATGTTGATGTTAGATTTTATAAAATTATTATCTGTAATAAATTGCTGTACTTTATTATTATAATCAGCTCTATTCATAACAATGAGACAGTTACCTTTATCAGCTTTAATATCATTGGACGTATCTAACCTTTTCACCAATATACCGGAGAGAGAGGTAATCACTCTTGTTAATGAAAAATTGTTTGACAGTGATTACTCAGATAATAATATTGAGGATATATCTTATTTATTAACAATTTGCTTAGAACAAAACTTTTTTAATTTCAATAATGACACCTTTGTACAAAAGACCGGTCTAGCAATGGGAAGTCCTTTATCTCCTATTTTAGCAGATATTTTTATGCATTACTTGGAATCAACTCACATTTTAAAGAACAACCCATACACCCAGTATATAAAATATTATTACCGTTATGTTGATGATATCCTAATTCTTTGGTCAGGTCCCCCTAATCTATTACCAATTTTTTTAAATTACGTCAACTCTATTCACACAACAATTGAATTCACATTAGAAATACAAAATAATAACCGTTCACTAAATTTTTTAGATTTAAACATAACATTAGAAGATAACAAACATTATTTTAATATCTATAGAAAACCTACACACACTGGTGTAGTTATTGATAATACTTCCCTGCATCCCTTTTCACATAAGGTGGCAGCTTTTAATTGTTATATTAATAGATTATTAAAAGTACCTTTATCTCTAAATAATTACAATCAGGAACTTTCGGTTATTAAACAAATAGCAGCTACTCATAACTATAACACTACTCTAATTGATACCTTACTAACAAAAAGATTAAATAAATATGTCCAAAATACAGTGTACATAAATACATACAGAGAAGTTCCATCTGAGATTCCATACCGTTCTCTTACATTCATAGGCCCTGTTTCATATAAAATTTCTAACTGCTTTAAAAAATATTTTTTTCACATCTCCTTTAAATCAACTAACTCTATAGAAAAGTTGTTTGTCAATGGTAAAGATCAAATATACCCACTAGATAGATGTGGGGTTTATAAACTTTCGTGTAACACATGCAACGGCACATATATTGGTTGCACATATAGAAATTTTAAAACACGGTTAAAAGAACACGTCCGGTGTATCACCTCTTCATCAGGTTTCTCCCATTTTGCCAAACATCTTGCAGATAGCAACCATACATTTGATAATACTCTTAAAATATTACATTTAGGAAAAAGAGGAAATTTGATTAATAACCTTGAAAGTTTAGAAATCCTGAAAGATTCAAGAGATCCCAACACATTATCTCTGAACTCACAGATCCAATTTCAATCTTCATTGACTTTCTCTGTGGTTATCTAATTTAATTTATATTATTGTAATTTTTCTACTGAAATCTGTCCCACGTGCTCGACATTATAACCTCAATTTCTTAGAAGTTAATTTTTCCACCACGTTCAAATATAATTTCACCGCTATCACCATCTGCAGTCGAAATATAATTAACTCCACTATGGTGAAAAAAGAAACCTGGTGCACACATAGTTTTCCAACTTAATTTTAATTTTATTGTACGTTAGTTCTTATAGAGTCCGTTAGAGGGCACTATTTTTAATCTATTTCTTTTTAAAAAAATATTTATCCCTTATTAGATTTTAACTATTGTAGTATATGTATGTGTTTAAAAGAAGCACATTAAATTTTAGAAATTTTATTAAAAAGGTTAATTAGATACTAACAAAATTTATATCTTACATTTACTTATAATTTGACATGTTGCAAAACTATTTTAATTCTAATTTGACTACCCTGGTTTTATATTTATAAAAATGTAAGTATTATATAAAAATAATTTCCTTTTTTACACATTTCAATTATTTAAATTTTACATTTTCTGTATTATAATTTTTAAACTAACGTAATCCTGATTAATTTAAATAATTTCAATCTTTCTGGTACAAATTTTATCAAACATTTTTTATTTACAAGTTTTTACTAATTTTAAAAAATATTGAAATAATTGTCTTCTGTATTCCTGTTTTTTAAGTTTTACTAACTTATTAACATTTATTTATGTATGTATGTAACCACCACACATTTTCTATTGTAGTCCTGTGTCTGATGATGTGAAGTAATTAATTTGTTCACGAAACCGGTCACATTAATAAAGGAATTTTATGAGAATTTTTCTGTTTCCTTTATCATGAATAATTACTCATATGGGATCAACCTATCTACGTTATAATATTTCTATTATAATTATAAATATTAACCTTTGTCTCAGACGAATATTTATATGAACTTGCCTCGTATAATTAGCTTAATCCATTTTCTGACAAAGATAGACAGATTTCCATGAATAAACATCTAAGGTATTAACGATTCTCTATATCACCAACGATACGTTTGCGCGGAATATTTAGGTCCTTGAGATATTTAACACGTGTAAACAATACAATTAGCGTGTTTCTCCCTATGCTGAAGGGCAATTCTCAACTAACTGGAGCAGTACGGTGTAGCTTTTACCACAAACGCTGTTTATTAATTATTTCCAAGGTATTTAACGCTATTGATTATCCAATGCAGCACAGCACGTCATTTCACAAGGGTTGTTTTTTGTTATACCATAGATTAAATATACATAGATAGTCTGTCCTTATGTAAATATTTATCGCTCCAAATCCCTTGGCCCGAAATTTTTAAATCGACACGAACAACGCCTATAGCAAATACGTACAAACTGCCTATTATAACACATGTACAGTTTCTATACTAATAGATACCTAAACAGGCATTGCTCACAATGATATAAAAATTTTGGGGTCCAGATTTTAGAACGATAAATTTTAACATGAGTTAGAATATTTATCTATATTTAATCTATGGCTATACTAACAGGATTACTCCTGTATTCTGTATTGCCGCGTTAATAGTCTATATCGTGCCGGGACATCAGGGAAAAGGTGTAGATTATAATTTAGAGATACCAATTTTTCTTCAGTTATGATGGTGCACTAGGATGGTGTACTAGGAGAGCGTTAAAAGTATGGTGGTCATCTCAGATAAGTAGCTTTTCTAATTGCGTACAAGCAGAGCTATAAGGTTTGGAATACATCAAACCGAATGTAAATTGGTAATTTATTTTCAATTTTCTTAATAATGCTACATATCACACACGCCTCTAATGATTTTCCAAATAAATGCGGATGATACAGATGTATTGATTTTATGTTCATGTCACGATATAAATTGAAAATAAATGTATTTTACTTGAAAACCGTTTTACCTACATTGCATGAAGCTCAGTCAGTGGAAAAGCTGGTCAAGAAATACTGCAAATTATTGATAAGAGGAGAGAAGACTTTATAAATTTTTTGTCTTCGCTTGGCCAAGAATGAACTGGAAGTACATACATTTTCAATCGACTCCAGAAATTTGTCTAATGATATTTACGTAAAGTGAATAATAAAGAGAGAAAGAAATTACACTATTTTATTAAAACTAAGAGAAATATTAAAAATGTATCTTTTTCCATATAAAAAGTTTTACTGGATGGCAAAAGGAGCTTATACCTAGACACCAACTATACATTAACTTTGGGTTAAAAATAAAGCCCCGACTCGCACTTGACTGTCTTTTTTTTATTTTAGGTCTCCGAGAAAACCGTTCAGCGTATTGTCAGTAAGAATTTTGCTGACCTAAGCTCTACCAACTTCGCAAGACGTTAAAAGACTACCGCCTATTGGAGTGACTGATTTAAGAAAGACCCTCAAAGGAAAATTTGGGATTTACATTCCAGAAACGTTCATTTTGATTTAAATATGATTTTGGAATACGCGAAAACGGAACTGGATTACACGCGTGGGCGACCTACAATATACAAAATTTTAAAATTAATGGGTTATAAGTATAAATTTGTAAACCAACGAAAAATTTGATGCGACCAAAAATACGTTATATAACGGTCAGACTGAAATTAGTAGCTAAATTCTAGAGACAAAATAAATTTTGTATTTTTGGACGAGACTTGGTTGTAACAGAATGATTCACAAGTACGCCAATGGTGCCATGAAACCGATTCTAAAAGTAACTCTTCGAAAATTAAGGGGGAGGAAAGGCGGCTTATTATTTTACATGCGGGGCGTGATTTGATATTTTTGGATGGTTGTGGTTTACTTTTGGATTTTGGCAATACTGACAGAGACTATCACAAAACAATGACACGGGATATATTTCGAATGTGAATAATCAATCAATTAATTTCTGCATTGTCAATATTGGATGGGAAATGTATGGTGTTTATGGATAATGCGCCACATCATTCAATGTTTGTCCATAAACCACGTTTTTCGTCTAATTAAAAACATGGAAAATTTTCAGCTTGCTGTAGAAATTTATATCCAGAACAACACCTTTAATTTTAAAGATATACCATTTGCCGCCTACCTTGTATTTTGTTATCAAATACGAATTAGATGTCATATTATCAGTTTTCAATATTTTTATAATAATTATATTTGTAAATAAATTTCGGCAGTAGTGTCTTTTTTGTGAATTTATAAATAAAATATCTGATGTGGCCAGCACATAACTTTCTTATACCAGTATATATCATCCTGATCTAAGAAAATCATTCTATTTAATTCTTCACTTACCTCAATTAAATTTTAATAGCGTACCTTGAAATGTTTCATTAACATTTTTAAATAATGAATTACCGACGACATTCAATACTGTCAATAATAAATCTTGTCATATATTTTAATAATTACTTCCTCACCCCTCAAAATGAGGAAGTAATGTATTCGTGAAAACACAAAATTTCAGACAGAAAAAAGTTTCTGTCTGTGTGTCGGTTCGCGATAGCAACTACAGCTTTCAAATTTGGTACACACATTCTAGAGGCCAAGGAAGAGATTGAGTTCGTTGAAGAGCAAAATCGGTCCCAATGTCTAAAAAATATATTAGTGACATTCCACCAATGTGACTTTTTTGAAACGTCAAAATGTGACTTTTTTGAAACGTCAAAAATTATTAGTGACATTCCACCAATGTGACTTTTTTTGAAGCGTCAAAATGTGACTTGTTTGAAACGTCAAAAAATGTGACTTTTTTTGAAACGTCAAAAATTACTTTTATTATAAACCACCACATGTCGAGTTTTACTACGGTGAGGAAGTTTTGATCCCCAAGTAATTGGCAGCGGTTTTTTTTGTTATTGACATTGACATTTTTGTAACTAAATTAGACCTTTCAAATGTCAAACTGTTAAATTTATCCTAACCCCGTTTTATGAGGCCAAATGTGTAAAATATTTCAGTTTACATCAGCTTCATTTAAGTACTTAGACAATATATTTTATTCGCTTGATATAGTAGACATGATTTATAATCTTTCCACAAGAATATACATATTTTTTTTTGTAAAGTTCAATACAAAAAAGTTTGGGTCCCGTAGACCCCCTTTCAGCTGGCCAATTTCTTCACCGAATTTATCATTGTCTTTGGCTTTTAGAACAAGTGTACCAAATTTGAAAGCTTTATCTCAAAAACTGTGGCTGCTATCGCGATACTACAGACATGCGGAAAGATTCTTTTTCATAGAGTTATGATTTTTCATTATAATTCGTTGAGATTCGTCCAGAAACGCAATAAATTTTTTTTAAATTTTTTCCCGAAATTGTACCTTTTTCCTTCTTTCATTCATTATGTATCTTCTGGTGGTAACACATTCACCAAATTTAATTTGTCACCTAAAATGTTGTTGACAATATTAGCTGTCAAATTTGGGAAGTCTCCCATTAGTATTTTTTGAGTTATTTCGGATACACACACGCACGCATGCACGCGCGCATAAGCGCACACGCACACACGCACACACATCCACACACGCATCCCCACACACGCACGCACACACGCGCGCACACACGCGCGCACACACGCACACACACCGACAGATATTATTCGAAAAATAGTGAGAATGGATTCAGGAGGGTTCAAAACATATATATCAATCAAAATCTCGAGGTCGAAAAAAAATCACGATTACTATAATTGGTATAAGAAAGTAAAGAACCATTACAATCAAAATTATTTTTACTTATTATACTTAAACCTAAAAATTTATTTAAATCCGATCTTGTTTTTTATGTCATGCCGTTAATGAGATACTTAACCTAAAAAGTTATTGCCAACTTAACAACGCGAAAATCTATTTTTAGTTAGGCCTATAGGTAGTGAATGAACTTTAGTTTATTATTCTTGGTGCCCGCTTACTTAGTACTGTGGTGTGATTTGAAGATCTTGCCAGTTTGGTTTTGGAATGCATACCACTACTGGCAACTGAAACCAGTTTTCTGGATAACCGGTTAATCAGTTTTGGAATATTTGCCGTTTTGTACAAGATCGAAACCCGATCGGTTAACCAGTTATCCGAATAACCGATTATTCGGATAACTGGTTTTTCGAATAACCGATTAATCGGATAACGGATTATTCGAATAACCGGTTTTGGATTAACTGGTTTTTTGAATAATCGATTAATCGGATAATCAATTAATATGCGTTTCTTTTATTTCAAATTTTGTTGAAATCTGAAACCACAGGCGGACAGGTAGCCTGTGTAGTTTAGAATTTACATAAATCCTGATATATTTTGTCATTTTTGTCGTAGTTTGCGAATATTAACTAAACACAATAATACACAACAACAACGCTAAAAAGTCTAGCTAGACTTTCGTCATGCATTACTCATGCATGGCGTGCGCCGTGCGCGTGCATTAAATAAAAGCAGGTAAAACAGTTCTTTGTACTCTTTTCTTTGCACTATTTATCCTCAACTTCAACGTCTCGTTTCGTATTATGCAATATTTTTATAGAATTAGAGGTCGGGAGGTCGCGGAATAACTCTTGATTCCGTTCTCAAAATTAGAGAAAAAATTCTTTTTTTTTTCTTTTTTAGCAATTTCGAACACGACAGTTTTCTGTTTATATGTTTTCATAGAATAATTCTTGGCGCAGAGATTTGCTTAATAATTTTTTTTAAATAATTTATAGGACACCCAACGAAGGTGAGAAGAAACATTATAGGATGCTACAAATAAATAACTACAGACAATATACTTTTACTCTTGTGATCGCTAGTTAAATATATATGTGCGTGTTGGTGTTATATTCACCAATACTTTCAGTATTAATTTTTGTATTAATTTTTGATGTTACTTCACCAAAATAACTAGTACATAATAGTTCTATAAAATTGTTGTATCGAGTTTTTTTATACTACTGATCTACTGACATGAAAATTTATTTCTTCTAAAATCTAAATTTTAAACTCAATCTAATCTGTTTTCTTATTAATTGGTGTTTCAAGTATCCGAATAACTGGTTTTCGGATAACCGAATAACCGATTTTTTTAATAATCGAACAATTCGGATAACCGATATCCTAGTAACCGATTATTCGAATATTCGGTTACCCGAATACTTGGTTTTGATCTATATTTGGATACCCGGTTTTATCCGAAACCGGCTTTTGAGGAAACCAATTAACCGGCTTCACTTTTTCCGGTTTTTGCCAGCATTAGTGCATACACAGTATTGGTACTCTAATTAAAAAATATATTTATGCACCTGAGATATTCAGATAATACGATATATAACAGTTACAGATCGATTTAGAATGGTAACCATTTACTCATGAAGATACATACAAAGTATCAAATTATTGTGTCTAGATGCATTACTTACAACACTGGCTTTAATCGATCATTTTACTAAACTAAAGGTAAATTTGTATTTATTATTATTTGGATTAATAAAATAACATATATTATTCACTAGAATCAATAACGTAAACATAACCATATATTTACAATACATACGTTTAATATACGACAGCATTGAAATGTAATTATTAAAGGCAGACGTTGTAAGCAGCCGTTCTCACAAAGCAGCGGGGCATGCGCTGTGAATTTCGCATATCAACAGGTTTCTACTCCAGCAATCAGTCAATCACAGACGCTGCTCTGCTGTGAGACGTTTTGTACGGACGAACAGAGAATATATTTTCGCAAGCGTATACAATGTCAAAAGTGAGACTGGTTACTGGTGGTGGTGGTGGTTACTGGTTATCTTTATTAAAATCTTATATGAAATAATGAACAATGTAAATATGACAAATGACCCTGGTGTTCTTGTTGCGGAGAAATTTAAAGACGTTTTAAGAGTATCCAACTGAAATCTAAAAATCGTTGTTGAAAATTTTCTGTTAGTAATATTAAAAAAAGAAAACAAATGAATCATCTTAAATACCAGATACAGTATGTCCACAGTTAGAGTGGATAAGCGGGTAAACTTTTTTATTTATTATTTTACACGGAAAATTTATTCTTCATAAAAAGTTTTGCTTTCGTTGAAAATATGATTGCCATGGAGTAAGTTAACATGTTATGTACAAGGTGTTCAAAAAATAAAAAATCTGAAAATTATGTAAGAGTACCTACGTTCAATTTTAACTGTCACTAAGAAAAGTTGTTTGGAATTAAAATAATGTCAGAATTATAATTTTTAAATCTACCTAATTCGACTTTTTTAAAAATAATTTTAAAATATCACGTGGTATCATGTGGTGAAACTTACGGTAAAATAAAAATGATTTTCTTCTTACAAAAATTATTAAATAAAACAGCTAATTATACTCGTAATTATATTAAACTACTTTTATTTTTAATAGCATTGAAAAAATTTATTAGGAAAACTAAAAGAAATGTTTAAAAAAATATTATTCAAACACGTCTTCACCGTGCTCCACGCATTTTTAGGGTTCGAATATGCCGAAGATGCCTCGCTGCTCGCGGTGTAGGTCTCGATCGCGGTAGCTACATCGATGTCATAACAATCCTGCGTGTTTAAATGCGACCGCACATACCGAGGATGGTAGCAATAGTTCACCCTCGCCGTTTACATGAAGGTCTAGCTGGATGTTGAGGTCGATACAAAAAAGTTTGTTTTTACATCGAGGTAGAAAGGAAAACATCGTGGTAAGATTGCACCTGATTGGTTCTTTCAGATCACGTTAACACCCTTCCACTCGACTGCACGCAAAATTAGTCGCAGAATTAATTAAAAAAAGGTTTCATCTAAAACGTACTTAAGGTGCACCATCACCATAGATTTTTACCAAATAAATATAAATTCTTCATAAGGCCATCGCGTATACCATTCGCAGACAGCGAAGGTATGGTTGATATTTAAGGTATATATTTAAATTATAATTTAAACAAATGTTGAAGGACGAATTATTGATATATTTCAGTCCCGCTCTTCGACATTTCTGTTTTCTGTTTTTGTTTCCGTTAATCAGTATAGTTTTTTTTTCTAATCAGGATCTCATTGTTTGCTAAAAAATTTTTAAAACTTATTTAAATTTTCACTAGGTCTAGGTAGATACAACAAATTTGTTTTTCCGTCGTCATAGAAAAACAGGCAGCGAGGTGGCTTGCACCTGACATTTGACACTCTTCCAGTCACCCGTATATATATTGTCGTATATTACACAATCACAATCAGCACGGAACACCGAAATGATAAACCTCTCTGGTATGTCCACTCATCATCGGCATCTACCTCGACCGAGACTGCAATCGCGACCTCTTTCTCTAGCAGCGAGGCATCTTCGACATGTCCGTACCCTTAAAGGTGAGTGTAAAGCTCTTTGTAACTGTTTCTAACCTCTTATAAGGATATTGACTGAACAGCTTCCCTAATGCGGTATATCAACAGATCAGTGTTATTATCTAAAGGCCTACTGTATACAATTTGTTTCAATCGACCCCACAAATAAAAATTCATATTTGTTAAATTAGGGGACCTCGGAGGCTATGGATTTGGATCATACCGACCTATCCATCGGTCATCAAACTTATTCCGTAACCAGGTTCTAACATTTGTCGCAGAATGAGCCGGACAACCATCTTGTCGAAAATAAAATGAATTGGGGTTATCCAACGGTAAATTTTGTAATTCATCACTGAAAAAAGTTTGCAGCATATTCAAATAACTATTGCTGTTACAAGTATCTTCAAAAAAATATGGCCCTATAATTCCATGGTAAGACCATGTACCAAACATTTACTTTTTTTTTAATATTGTCGTCTACATTGTATTCTAAAATTAGGCTTAATATCACTCCAATATCGACTATGTTGCGAGGATACAATCCCATTAGTCGAGTAGGAGGATTCATCTGTAAAGATAATTTTTTTATGAAAATTTCTACTCATGCTTACAATCCACAAACAAAAATAAAGACATTTTGCTTCGTCGCCTGTCTAAGGTGTGTTTGAAAATCGGTTTGTAAGGATCTTATTGTGCTTTAAAATTTTTTTAATCTGAGATTTCTTAATCACTTCCAAATATTCCGTTTTCTTAATGACAGTCTGGGATGTTCCTCTATTGACTGTATTATTAACGGAGTGCCTGGCATCATCTTCATCATATTTTTTTTTAGGTCTTGGTATTTTCAACAACAAACCAGTTCATAAAAATTTCTGTACTATTTTGTGGCATGTCGACTGTGAAACACGCACGCCTGGTCATTTTAAATTAAAATCTTCGATTACTTTCCGGCAGCAAGACACCAATTTCATAACACTGTATTAGATAAATTTTTTTGCTGTAAAATTAGCATTTTTATAATAAATATTAATAATGAAGTAGAAAATGATGTTGTACAATAAAATGACAAATCGAGGATAAATAAATGTCACTGTTAACAACAAACCAATTCCTCAGTTATACAATTCTTAATTTTTATACCTAGACACATGAAAATTTTTTTAAAATGTCGAATTAGGTAGACTTATCCACAAATTGGATTTCTGACGTAAATTTTAATTCCAAACAACTTTTCTTAGTGACAGTTTTTCACATCGTTAAAATTTAACGTAGTTTACTCTTACATAATTTTCAGATTTTTTAGTTTTCTGAACACCCTGTACATAACATGTTAACTTCCTCCATGGCAATCAATATTTTAACAAAAGCAAAACTTTTTATGAAGAATACATTTTTCGCGTAAAATGAGAAATAAAATCCTCTTATCCACTCTAACTGTGGACATACTGTAGAACTAATATATAAAATTACAGGTAATACTGATGCGTATTTTTCTTTATTAATAGGAAATACGATTATTCGGTTTTATAAAATGATACCAAATAAAATATACGCATTTCTTATTATTAAAAAAAAAATACAAATCAGTATTGCCTGCAATTTTTATATTAAATCCATATGGTATTTATGATGAATTATTTGTTTACATTTGTCATTCTCTTCAATAGAAAAATTTTAACAGCGATTTAAATTTAAATAAAAATCCGGATATTGGCAAATTGCATAATATTAACCAGTACATCCCGGCGTTGAAGTTTAGCAGAGGATACTACTGAAGTTTTATTAATGATGCAATTGTACGCTGAGAACCATAAACAACTGTTAGTGGATATGATACAAAAGGTAAGTCTATAAGTTACAGCATGCCTCTCACCCAGGCCGGTCACTTTCTTAAAACGGTTCGTCTTTGGAATTATTAACTACTTTTGTATCACTAATAAATTGCATTTAATAATTTGTTCATAAAAATAAGCATAACAAGTGGAATTAACAACTATTAACAAAACCTGACATAATATGTCAACTTTTGTTAATTCTAGGTGTGTTATGCTTATTTTGTTATTGGAAACTCAATGTTGCCAACGTTTTTCGTGATGTAACGATTTTTCGAATCCATTCGTCGATTTTCCCTCCACGTGAAAATTGCATCTACCAGTATGCCTTTAAAGTGCATTATCAATCTGCAATATGGAAACGATGTATCGAGCTTTTATGATATCCTCGACCACAAGATTGTCGTTGGACAGTTGACTGGAAATCTTTCTTCTTTCTACACGGATGGTCAGATCGTAGATAATCGAGATTTACCAAATCTTTACCGTTTAATACATATTTTTGTTTTCTTTAGAACCGTTAAAAACGTGATTTTCTTTTAAATTAGATGATCAGATGCCGTTTATATGAAGTCAATTCAATTCAATTCATTATCCCAAATTGATATATTGAAATACATTTATTTTAATATTTCATTATATTCTAATCATATTTATATAAAATATTAGTTTTCGAGCTGCCTAAACAATAACGGCCTGTGTTCAACTTCTTTAATTGTAACTAATTTATATAAAGAAATAGACAACATATTATATATGAATATTAAAAAGTGTTTGAGGAGGAAGCAAGATAAAACATAGAATTTGAAGCTTGATAGTCCGCCATTTTGAAAAACTACCTATCTGAGATGGTCACTACACTTTTTGCCATACTTAAGCACCAGTATAACTAGGGTTTGAAGGAATAATAGTATCTTCAAATTATAGACAAATCTTGTCTGGTGCATAGACTGATAACTGATAAGGAATATTTTCAAAAATGTTAGAATTATTGCATCGCGTCGTAATGATTTTGTAAATATAGCTATTTAAGGTTTTAGTCAAGAACTTAATTACTTTTTCGATATTTCCGCCTTTTAGTTTACAACTAATTGTTCTTTTTCAACTTTCATTTCCCATTTCCACCTATTGTAGCATCGTAAAAAATGCTTGGTAAGATAATGGACCGAAGATTCCGATGTATTCACTATCTGTTCAGTTTCCAAAGTGCTATTAAAGCTAATTTGTTTAAAAAAGTGGCACTTTTTGTGCATGACTATGCTTGGGTTGCATGTATTTACTGAGCGTAATGCAGTAAGTAGGGAAGAAAAAAAGTGGAAGTATATAAAATTTATGTAAAGACAAAAAACTTTCAATCAATTAGATTAAAAGCTGTCAGAAATTCTAATGGATGATATTGAAATATTCACTCGTACTCTACTTATATATACGCCCAACCTAAAGAACAAAGAAATAAATGATATTACAATCAGAGCTGGAATAGATACTTTTAAAAAGAATTTTAGTTACTTTAGAATATAATTTTCAAACTCGTGTATCTAGATACATTTCCGCAAAAAATATTTCAACGATGAAAGACTCTTCCCGAAGAATCTGAGATAAAAAGTATCTTAGATAATTATGAAGATATTTAAGATACTTTTGATAGTTTAGATTCAATTTAGTAATACATTTAATAACACAACCCCACAAACTGTAATTTTAAATTTGCACAAGCTAGTTATATTTTGTTATTTGAAAAACATGTATCATCTCACAAATATTTGTACCTATCTAATTGTATTATATCTGTTACGTATTACCTAATAGTGAATAAAATTATTAATTGTTAGGGCCTCATCTGTCCCTGGACAATACCAAAAAAAGGTCCTTTATTCATTTATAATCCGGATAATCAAATCAATCACATAAGCAAACGCTTTATAAGCAACTCATTGTTTTAGTTGCTTGCTTATGTGATAAACGAAATGATAAGACACAGCAAGTATAAATTTAAAAAGACGATACAGATAGGCTAGGCAAGGCATTTCATGTGCGAAAGGCACATATGGCTACTATACTGTCTAGTTTTAGTTATTTTAATTTCTGTAGCTATACTGATGTAGATGTAGCAGTGTAGCAGTATATTTTATTCTCTTAGGACGCAAAACTACAGTCGCTCAAATGATTTGCAAAATAAAAATTTGTCAAATACAAATATTTCTTCTGCATTTAAGGGAATCTTTTTTTTTTAATATAAACAAAATCTATTACTTAATATTCTAATGGTTTGTTTGATTACAACTGTTTCAAAAATTTTTTGAGACAGTTTAGTTCTAATTATTAAAAATTTAATGTTAATGATAAAATTATGACCTGTTTTATATCTTCATTCATTAATTAGACGAATTACAAATAATACTCCTAAGTTATTAATCTTATGGAGAAATTATCAAATTTAACTGTACAATCATAAATTATATGACTGTTAAAAGCCATGACGAGAATGTTATATATATATTTCTGATTGAGTGCATGATAACTAACACACACGAACTCTTTCAGATCCTTATATTTTAATGATTCATTAAAGATGTGTTAACTACATTTTATGCAATAAATATCTTTGTAAACGGTTACTGCTGGGAATAAGTATCTAACATTTAATTATTCAGAGTAAGATAAGGCAGTTTTTGAAAAGTTGTCTGTCTGTGTCTCTGGTGGATAACTGCGGTCGCTTAGATCATTCGCTTAGCACCTTTAAAACAGATTATATAATCTACTGAATTGATTATTAATTAGACAATAATTAAATTACATAAAAAAGTTAAAACAAATTGTTTGTCTGTGTCTCTAGCGAATGACTGTGGTCACTTAGACCATTCGCCTAGCATCTTTAAAACAGATTAAATCATCTACATTATATTAACGAGACAATAATTAAATGGCATAAGCTACATTTGAATTCTAATATATCAAATATATTTTTATTGTCTATACATTACCTCGCACGCTCGTATTTTCGTCGGTTTTTTCCCCTAAGTAACTTCACTTTTTGAACCTATAATCGAGTTTGCAAATATGAAAACACGGTATACCGCGTTTCTCCTATAACCCTCGTAAATTATAGTCTTAAGTAAATTTTACTGTATTCTTTAATAGTTTTTTATTTGTACCTTTTGTAACTTTTTAAAGCAAACTTTTATTATTTACATTATTGTTGTAATCCCCTTTAAAACAGCATGCAATTCAATAATACTTTATTTTCATAGTAAAAAATCGCAGGACTGATCTCTAATTGCTTTAAATAATTAGTTTCATTTGCTGTAAATTATGAATTAACTTGAGACTTACTACAAATTTATTTTCAGGTAATCAAAATATACCGAAAGACATAATACGATCAACGAATGGAATCCAATTAATCTTGACTCTAGCTGCTATTGTTAACATTAGTCATAAGAATTGGCTTAGTTAAACTGCTTAGAGTAATTATATTTATCTATAACACTAAAGACATATGTACTTTAGTGAGACACGAAAATTGAATACTTCGTCGTTGTCCAAAATAAAGATTAGAAAATGCTTTGAATTATTTCAAGTCGTGTGTAACCAAGCCAGAAGATAGTTTATTGATTTTGAAATAAACTATACGTGTATAACTCATCCTGTATTTTGCAGGATTTCACTCGATCATAGTATTATTATTTAATGGTATATACTTACTGCATTCAGTTTCATCAGAACCATCAATACAGTCAACGGTCATATCACAGCGGTAGTGTGGTGGAATACAATATGTTTTATTCCATATATATTGACGACATGTCAGCTGCCCTGGCTCACAGTCGGGTGGTGCTGAAATAAAAAAGATGATATATTACACTACAGAAACTGCATTCATATTTTAGGCATCGTATATCTTTACAAGAAAAATGACACTAATACTTGAAATTTATAACACTATGTAAGACGTTTGCATTCTCGTTTATATAAGTGACCTAGTCGATTATAAGCAGAGTGTCTGTTGTTAAGGCAATTTTGTGATGTGTAAATATGTTACTTTTACATCTGTATTTCTTGAAAAAATTTTCAGCGTAATGAAACTCAACTTTATTCACTTTGTAAGATGGAGAAAGACAAGCAATTTGGACAAAAAAGTATTATCAAAAATAACCTTTAATTACAGGCCGACATTACGGTGGATATGCCCACCATCTTCAGGGCTACAGGAACCAAATTGTTTTAAAATTAATGTAAACTATTATTCTCATCATTTTACAAAATAATACCTTTATATTATAACACAAAATAAAAAAATTGAAAAAAAGATAAAAAAATCCTTTTTAAAATTAAAATATACCTATTTTAGTTTTAGTTTTAGTTTCTCATTTTTTTTTACTTTTTACATAATTTTATTTTTCGTGTGGTTTTTTTTTTTGTAAAATGATATGAAAAATGGCTTGCATTCATTTTAAAACATAACTGTTCTGATAGCCCTGATGATGGTGGAAATTATCCACCGAAACGTCAGCTTCTAATTAAAATTTATTGTTAATAAAAATTTTTTGTCCAAATTGCTTTCAACTACTTGCTTCATCCATAGTATGAGTTATGCATAAAAAATAAAAATAAAATATATTTGAGAAAATGGGTGGGTTAAAAAAAAACTACAAAACACTTTATTTATTTATTTTTCGATATTTTCTTTTCATTTTATTAAAGTTTTAGTATATCCCGTATCACTATAACTATTAGTAGTAAAATGTTATATCAATATACAATTATATTATATCAGAACATTATTATGAAATGAAATATTGCCTTTTGTTTCTTAGTAATTAATATATGTATACAGGTATTTTAAATGATATTAATCCTGTATATTATGTAGACCACTGGCTGCAAAAGAAAACGTCATTATGACGTAGGTAATATTTAGTGCGTCGATTTTCTGCGTTCCCTTCCGTTCTGACCCCTACTATTAATATAGAAATTTAAGAGAGTGGATTGTGAAGTCATTTTGTGAGCACCGTGTGCAGCAGTTGGGCCAAGCTTCAACCGTTCCTAGGAAATACCGTCCATATCGTGAATTCCGTGTTCCGCCAAGAGATAGTTGTGCTCTGCAAGACCGGAAGTGTCAACACGGATCCGTCATTAGAACTGCCATTACGATGTAAGGAAGTGCCAGTAAGTGAAAGTTTGGACAATGCAGCCGACTTGGTTATTCTTGGAATTCCGTTACCGTATTAGTAATTTTCCATCCTAGATCCAGTATTAATATAATTTATTCCTAACAGATCACGTTTTGTGTCCTGTGCTATGCCCGAGGTCCTGCTGGTGGATTGTTCGATCCTTAAGATAGCGCCATATGTACAACCTTTTGTTGTTCGATTCATTAAAGTACCCTATGGCTAATCCACACATTATCTTACAAATATCAACTAATGACCAAGTCCCTGTAAATACAGATATAGTTTGCTGGCGTGTAATTGGTGTTTTGGTATTCGTACATTACTGTTATTTTTGTTATATTGCTTCTGACCGTTTAACCGCGTGACATTTATACCGTTTTGTTAACCATTCCATCACTGCATACCTGCTTGCTAGTATCACCCTGTATGTACTGTAATGTAATTAAAGTGTACATACATTGTGTATATAGTGCTTTGTAATAATAAATATCGATATAATGAGAGAATTTTTTTTATTACTACTATTTTATCTCCGACCTCGAACTAACTTTCCCAGATGCCAGGACATTTCCGTATCTTCACTGGAGTTACCTGGCCTCCATTATTCCGCTAATGTGAAAAATAGTGTTCCTACATTCTTATACAGGAACTGGCACTCGAGATCGTACCGTAATAAAATTTCAACGTACCGCCGCCGTATTCTAGTGTGCCAAAGTGACACTTCTCCGCTTGTACAACCAGGAAGTTTGTCACAAGATATTAATTTGCAGTAAAACTGACGGAATTACATTTACTAAAAATTAAATAAAATTAGAAAGCAGAGTGCAGGAAATTACCTTCCTAATACCATCGTGGAAGAAGAAAATGTAACATCATTTGTTCAGTATTTCTCTAGCTGTATAAATGACACATATATTTATTTATAGTATATGTGCATTTTATTAATAGATTCTTCGGTTAATAAATAAGAAACAAAATTCAAAGTGTCTCTGAAAGGTTATACCAAATGCTATCTCATATTCCCGAAACCAAAATAAAACGGATGAACCCCAATTTTTATTTTCTTTTATGAGAAACAAAAAAATGCGTTAAGCTATTGCGATCAAATTTCAGATGTTTCTCAATACTGGCAATAATATTTTTTGACGTAGCCCTTTTCGTCGTTAGTAAGTCCTGCGTTAGTGGTCAAAATTTGGTCATCCAGTTACAAATAAATCCAAATTTTTCAACAGTTTATCCAGTAATTTTTTTTAGATATGACCTTATTTCGCATCCTGTTCGATGAACTGCACTTATCTCTCTATAGCCACGAACCCATCGCGATATGCGTCGAAATCTTCTGATATTAGTGATTTTTCATTTTTTTAAATCGTACATTGGTTACTAAGTATTGATCTTTTTAACAATCCTTTACACGTAGTCGACGGGTTAGCTACGTCCTGTTCGATGAACCGACCGCACTAAATTTGTTCCTATACAGCTCTGAACCTAATGCGATAGCCTCTCACAATAATAATATAATAACATTGTTTCCTACTACCATTAAAATAAAAATCTTGCTCTATGCTCTATAGCATTTATATCTGGTGAGCTTCATTGACAATTCTTGCTCGATAAGAGCAAGCATTGTCGTCGATAAGAATTAAGTCACGGACAAAGGGAACAACAATCTCCACAATTATTCCTATATATTTCTGTGCATTCATCCTCTTTCCCATCAATATCACCAAATCAGGCCTTCCACTCATCATTATGCCACCCCCAAAAATTTTCAAAAACCAAAAAAAACGGGGTGATAAATTTTCCTCCTGATTACAAAAAAAAAATTGTTTGCAATAATTTTACTAATGGTCTAGAAGAAATCTAGGGAGGCTGCACATTTTTGTAACTTTTTTTTTCTCACTTTTTTTTAAATTTTTTTTCTGCAAAACTTCTTCAATCAATATTGATAGTCGTGCCTTCAAATAATGCTTGGGTTCCATGCTCTAATACTGACAAGGAGACCCTACGGCTTTGGGGAAACGGATTTTTATGATTTTTAGTAGAAAGGTAGTACACCATGTGAGTGTACTACCTGTAAAATAGTAAAGTGCCATACTCAACTAAAGCCGAGAAAAATGGACTAAAGTTTTTAGTGCATGTTATATATCAGTTTTGTGGATCATTGACTGAGTGTGCTGTGGCGTAGTGGTAACGCTCATGTTTCATAGGCATCTGTGCTTGGGTTCGAGTCTCGTGTTGTGTATAATTTTTTTTTTCTTTTTTTTTTTTAATTGTTATTTATATTATTCATTAGAAAAATAAATAAATTATTTATTTATTCGTACATTTATTTTTGTCGATGATCCACAAAACTGATATATAACGTGCACTTAAATCTTTAAGTCCATTTTTCTCGGCTTTAGTTGAGTATGGCACTTTACTATTTTACAGGTAGTACACTCACATGGTGTACTACCTTTCTACTAAAAATCATAAAAATCCGTTTTCCCAAAGCCGTAGGGTCTCCTTGTGAGATATGGTACAGCCTAAATGCACCAGCCGCCACTGCAGCAATGGTTCTATTTCTCGATCTTCCTCCACCGTGTCTATAAGCTACATCGACCCGTTGTTGAGCCCTATTCAATGTACGATGTATTGAACAAGGCGATACATTGAATACTTCTGCCAACTGTCTAATACTGCATACCCTGTTTCTTAACCTAATTACAGAGTTCATCTCGTTTTCAGATATTCTATGCATTTTCGAAGACAACATGTAATTCTACACAATCCACAACAAATAAAATGATATTGTTACGCCACTGGACTGTGTAGACTGGTTAGATGAGACTGGAATTGTACACGAACGGCTGGGATTATTCTGGAATTCCCTAGACCGTGCGAATGGATGTATAAATAAGACACACAGTGGGCCGAGACTTAATCTTAAGTCGAACGTGAACGAGTAAAGTAGAAATAAGAAAGAGACTTATAAGTGTTCAGTTGTGATTATAGTTAAGACATTAATTAATCTATTGTTATTAATTGTTAATTAGTAAATAAAGTAGTGTATAAGTGTTACCTGGACTTTCAATCAACGAATCCACGAGTAGAGGTGTTTGTGTGGATAGCAAACACGTAACAATATGAAAAATAATTACAGGACAAGTGACGACGACAACATGATTTAAACATGCGTTTTTCGAACATTTCTTCATCTAGATTAAAAAAAAAATTTACACATTTTTAATTTTTTCCCAATGCTATAGCTCTAATTACTGAGACAGTGACGATAACTTTTAGAACAGTCGTTGACAAGTTGAAAGAAGGACGATAATTGCATTTATTATGGCAGATGTCGATAAGAAAAGTTTATTTAAATACCATGCCAGGAAATATGTTCTTATTTTGAAACAAAAATGATCTTCGCTTGTTATTGTCAAGTTTTTCTTCAATTTCAACATATTGAATTAATTGTTAAATCACTCTGTATAGTGAAAAGTGGTTATTGCACATTATGTAACCGTTATTTGTTCAAAAGTGATAAAAAAAAATCACGTAACGATAAGGCCTACTCGACGTATAACCCGAAAAATGTAAAAAATCTGAAAATCGTTCATAACTCACTTGTTACAAAAGATATTCAAAAACGTCTAGAGATATCATGCCATGGAACATGATCACATTTTGAAAAGAAAATTGGAAAAAAATTCCTGTTAAAATGGGAGATACTTGCGAAATGACGAATTTCGGAGGGTTTTGTTTCTCGTCCTGTATAATGGATGGTGAACAATTCGAAAAATTCACATAAACAGTCTGATACAAACAAGGTGGAACTTTCTGATTCGCAAACTAATTGAAAATCGAACATACATTTTTCAAGTTACACTACTTCAAAATTTACCAAAATTATAGTCTATTCCGTTACAATTATTGTTGAGCACTTTAGTACAAATGAGATGGAATTCGAAAACAATTTCTAGAAAATTTTTTTCTTTCTCGTATACTATCGTGGAAAAAGAATTGAGAAACTTTTGCTGAGTATTTCTAAAATAAATTTATATTGACGTTACACTAGAAAAATTAAATTCTAACCTGATTTTGTGACGAATTTACCCATTTGTTAATCCAAATAAGTATAATTTTATCTGAATTTGTTCAGTACAGGAAAAGTGACTACACTGTTGCCATAATCACCAAGTTCATGAATATGTGGCATAATATAGTACAAAAAAAATTACTCCTTTAATAAAGCAATTTACAGCTGTTTTTAAGTTTTTTTTATAAAAACCCAAATTTACTGGCATTCCCCATTATTCCTTTGTCTGGTTACAAATTGGCCATCAAGATTTTCATTGTCCCAAAATGGCAACATTTATTAACCAATTTTATCAGTGACTCTTTTTACAATAATATTTCTCATCACTTTTTAGCAAAATCGCACTGGTGGTAATTTTACTAAAATTTAATTGCTTATCTCTTTCTATAACGTCTGTTTTTATACCAAACGTAATGAAAATCCGTCATGCTATTTGATCTTTACTGGTAAATGTAGAAGAAATTCAAGTAGCATAATAAAATTAATAGATTAGTTAATCAATTTACTTCCTAAATTAATTGTTAATTTTTTTACAAGTTACACTATAATTGAAGGTTATTAATTTCTTTGAGAGTATCATTCAATATAAAATTTAAGACGTTAAATTAAACTTAGGAGTTATTTTTTTAATCATTGTGAAATTAGTATCCAACCATAACAAATTAAAATACACACAGATAAAAGTTGTATTCTAGAAAAACCAAGGGTTTTTTATTATTTTCTTTTGGTGAAATCTAGGGTAAACATCATAAGAAAAATAGATCCAAGATGCCCAACAAGTTTTGTCAGTTTCAACTAAAACGTAGTAATAATGAACGTTCACATACATTTACTTTAAACAATTAATTTGCATTTGGTAATAAAATGGTAGTAATGATCTTCCACTCTTTGCGATCTGGTATTTATAACTGTGTTGCACGTAATAAAAAATACTGTATAAGGTCATTTACACTTCCGACACCTGCAAATAATCTTAATTTATACAACTTTTAGCAGAGGGTGTTTTAAAATTTAATGGGAAACGGCACACAAATTTAAGAAAAACATATACAATTATACAATATGGTGTTTACCGATTTCTGTTTTTATTCTTAATGGGTGATATTACAGGTCAAAAGACGGTGATTAAGTGTTTTTTTATGGCTTTCGGTCAAGGACCATACAGCCAGCCACAATATACTAAATTTTTAAGTACACAACAAAATTTATGCCTTACTCATTTCGTGTATACCTATGACTAACCAAATCACAAGACAAAAAAAAGAAGAGAATGAAATTAAGGATAATAAACGAAAATGATATAACAGGGTCATACGCTTCCCGGGGTCTATGGGACATTTTAAATTAGACAATACAGGGTGAACCACGGTTGGTAGGGAAAAAAAAAGATAAGGTAATATATAAGGTATAAAAAAATAACCTACAGTTTAATTTTAGTGTCTTCTAGAAAATCTATTACATAATTATAAATTTCCCTTGATCCTATACATAATAAGCTCAGAATATTAAAAGGTGCCAACATATTGCAGTTTTCTGCAATATTGTTAATTAATCTACTAGAAGCATTTTGATATTTCCCACATACAAAGAAGATGTGGTCGAGGTATAGATACCAATTTTGAATAAGTGCGCAGGATAGTACGCACGACCAAATTTTAGGCGTATAATAGTTGTTACATATTTCCTCAAAACTTAAGTCTTCATGTCAAAATTTATTAAGGATGTCAAAGTGTACCTAGTAGGATTGGTAAAACAATTCATTCCATTGGTAGTTCCAGTTGGCTTTATAGTTTGTTTTTGGTATAATATGCAGGTCTTTAAACTAGGTTTGTGTTTTAGTGCGAATCCGGAGAAAACGCCTTCTTTAGCCAGTGTATCGATGTGCTCATTGTGTTTTAATCCTATGTGGGCTTTGATCTAAACAAAAATAACTTTTTTCTAGATAAATTTATTAAGTGTATAACGTGTTTTATTTTAATGATATACGGATTGGTTTTGTAACTAGAAGTGTTTGCATTTTGTATTGCTGCGAGTACAGACAGAAAGTCGGATAGAATAATTGATATTGGGGGGGATTGTCTCGTAAAATGATGCTATTGCCTCTGCGGTAAAACAGTGCAATTAGGATATAACTGGAATATTTTGTCAATATTCACAGATGGGATGAAATAAGCTCCACCAGTACGTGAATCAATTTTAGATGCATCTGTGTAGATTAATAGTGGGTCATATACTGTTTAAGGTATTACAGCTGATTAGATAATTTTCACTATAAGATGATATAATGATACAAGTATCGGTGAATAAATCAAAAAAGTAGAAATCATGAATGGAAGATTGTTCAAAGTCTGGTAGATCACAATGGTGTCGAAAAGCTCTACACAGGGGCGGTGAGAGTTTTTTATTACAAAACTTATTACATAAATCGGAAGTATTTAAGCTTGATATTTTGTTAAGCAGAGGAGTATTAAAGAAAAAATGGTTTAACATAAATTTATTGCTAAGAAAGTCCCTTATTACAAATGGGGGTTCAAGAGCTTCTATATAAATTGGCTCAATAGGTGTGGAATTCATTGCACCAAGGCAAATCCGATTGGCCTTTCTCTGGGTAACGTTCAGCTTATTCAATACATGTTTACTTGCAGATCCATAAATAACGCACCCGTAGTCGATAACTGATGTAATATATGCTTTATAGAAAGGCAACGCAGTTTTTACATCTGCTCCCCACCAACTTTTACTGATTAGTTTTAAGAAATTTATCCCTTTATTGCATTTACTTATGACTGATTCAATAAAAGATTTCCATGTTAATATTTTGTCTAAAACCACGCCTAGGTATTTGACCTCTGGTTGATACGGAAATTTATAATGTACCATCTCAATATCGACGATGTCTGGAGTATTGTGAAAATAAATTTTTCTTGAGATAGCTCGAAACCGTTTACAGTCAACCATTTTCTTAAGTCTACAATGGAATGTTCGAGGAGTTTAGTTGCCATATCGAATTTCTTATGGTCTACGTAAATACAAAAGTCATCGGCATATTGGACAATATTTATATTCGAGTAACATAGGTCGGCTGTGTATAAATTAAATAGGACTGGGCTTAGTACTGACCCTGAGTTAGACCGGTGTTGTTAAGCCTCTTGCCAATTTTATCATTTTTATTATTTCCTATAGCGATAAGTGTTAAAACACCTTAGTAAAAGTTGTATGATAAGAAAGAAAATGATTATTTAAATTTTTGACATGAGCTGAATAATCATGCGATTCATAAACCGTCTTATATGAATCACGCAGCACATATACAGAACGCGCTGCGAACCTATTTGTGTACTAATTCGGCAAGTCCACTTTAGTTTTATTTTGTTTTTAAATGTCGGATGCAGTTCGTTGTCGGTTGACACTGCTGTTAGCTCTGAGTTGGTAAACATGTTGTTTTTGTGAAAACAGTGAAAACCGCGATGGCCCTTTGCTATTCTAATATTGAATTAGTTGATATGGCGTTTATTTGTGGGGAAGTGTATCAAAATTAAGCCGGCTTTACGCTGTGCCAATTCCAAACAGACGGAGACCCTCAAAAATCCACTATTCTAATAATAATAGGTATTTGCTCGAACCACTAGTGATTTGCCAACTTATCAAGAACGAGATGGAGAACCTGGTAGGCACCAACAAATTTTAGAAGCCGAGGAACATATTTTGAACCTAGCTGATGAAATTCCCTCAACGAGTACGCTACAAACTTCCGCCAAGTAGGCGTCTCAAATCGCATTGTCTGGTGAACACTACGTGAGAATCAATTGTATCTATTTTATGTGCAACGGGTATAAGTTTTACAACCTCAGGATCATCCCCTGCGCGTAGAGTTCTTTAAATGATTTTTGCGTCAACATGACGAAATTCTGAATTACTACTGCCTCATATGGTTGACACAAGGACATACGTAGACAATTAAAAGTAAAAGTATAAAACAAATAATGAAAATACACTGCTTGATACAATGTACTATTCAAAATGATTGAAGTCTACCATCGCATTAGCATACATGGTCACAACTAATATTTGTTCTGCATTCGAGTTGTTAAATTTAAACGATTTGGTCTGTACATATGTCTGTACAAGAAAAATGAACGTTCCAGATCTATCTAGGTTAATGGTGCAAATTCTAAATAGTTCACATGGATAGGCAGTACAGGCACTGACAAACCGTGCAGATAATTTTCACGAATTTTACACATTGTTTTGTATCCCAGGTTCCTGTGTTCCTGTTGATATTTGCGAAAACAATTGTCAATGTGCCTCACAATTTGTACAATACATGCAAAATATTTTTTTTCAGAATCAGGTGGAAAATATAACGACAGATTAAAAAAAAATATTAATTTGTTTATAAAGATACAACTTTTTGAAACTAACACATTGAAAAGGAATCTAAAATAAAACTTCAAAACGATGTAATTTAAAAAAAAAATCAATAGTTTCTGATGAAATTAGAAATCTCTATACATTTTCCACCTGATTCAGAAAAAAAAATGTTTCGCAAATATTTTACATTGTTTAAAAAATAAATTAGAGAAGCACACCATTTTTTTTAAGTTTTTTTTTACAAATTTCAATTGTAATATTTTTTCTGCTAGACTTCTTTATTTAATCGTGATAGTTATGCCACAAAGTGTCGCTTGGGTCCAATGCTTCAATACTAAAATATGTCATAACCAAATTTCACCAGCCGAAACAGGTACATTATTATTTTGAACACACACACAAATCATAAAAAAACCACTTCTGTAACTGTATCGGCAATCACAGAACAACCGGTAATATTGGTCAGTGTTTTATGCGAGGAAATGTAGGTCATATGCCAAACACCGCACACTGTCGTATTACTAAACTAACTGAGCATAGATACTGAGGAATAAGTGCCAAGCTATGTATAATGTTATATACATTTATCCTGGCTACCTGCAAGTTCCAGTCTCAATACCGGTTACACTGGTTGTATATATTACAGGTACATAATAATAATACACCACATATAGTACACATATAGTACTGTCTAAGTCATGTACGTTTGCTAGTGGGGAGAAAAAGTTGTTACCCCGGAACTTTCCCGTTAATTATGAGGAAGATCTGCTCCCCAAAGGGCAACAAAATTTAGTATTTTTGGTGCAGCTCCTCGGTATTGTAGGAGGCCACTACACCGCCGGCAAGTCAGGAACTGGGCGAGGTTTTTTTTATTCGGCTCAAAATATGATACGTAATAGTATCAAATTAGTATAAAGTAGCAAAATAGCGTATTGAGTGGAGCAAGGTGGGTTGTGTGATATACTAATTTGAAAAAGAATAGAATTAATAATAGTTTATTTAACCGTGAAACAGAGCAAAACAAAAAAAATATATAAAGAGGTATAACTGCTTGGCAAAATAGTCAAATACGGATTACCAATATGTTTAGTGACAGGAATTTATATTACCCAAGTACATAGCTATATCCTTGTGCGTTATAATATGTTATTATGTGTTAATGTTATTATGATACGATTATTTTGCCTTACAAATACGAATTTCGTAACTAAAATTAGAGGTATACAAACCCAAAAGAAAATTGTAAATCTTAGTTATAGTGAAACATCCAACTAATTTGTATTATATAACTTCTCTCTACATATAACATATAAACACAGTACCGTAAAGTTTCAAAATTATCCGAGGATTGCACGATGACAGGGGAAAATAAATAGATTTATACGAACGACAAGCATCCGGAGGAACGTCTCCTCACTCTTCAGTCCTCACTCCTCGTAATACCGAGTAGCATCCCTGTACGTAACCTGGAACTGGCTGAACCCCTAGCGTCTATAATTCTTGCCTGCGACTAGCGAGTTTTGCACCCCAGACTTGTTCTTATGACTGCAAGAGGACACTATACTTGACATGGTAGATTTTGCAATGGATTTAAGAAAGAAAAAACTAGGTACTTACACGTGGAGATAGGTGACAACGCATAAATCCCTTGAAAGGTACAATTTTCTTAAAAACAAACAGCAGCAAACTGTCACAACCAAAACGATGAAAATCGTAAGCTGTAGGAAAATTAAGTTATCCCCGAAGGATGATTTCACAATCAATTTTAATTTTCTTCCCACAGAAAGCGTGGATCACTATCAAACGTAAGTTAGCACCTTTTTTTTTCTTCTCAACCAACCAAAAAAAAACTACCCAATAAAAACTATTTGAAACTTGACGATCCCAGAAATAATATCAAATATTTAAAATAAAATTCACTGATAAGAACAGAACCAGACAAATAGTGAAATAGGCTAACACCTGGGCTGGTACACGCGAGCATCAATATTGAAACAATGAAAAACCGCAATTTAACTGATCAGTCTTATAAACATAAAATTTAGCTATTTGGGACAGTTTGTTCTAATTCGTTATCTTAACGACGAGTTTGGTTATGCATTTCAGAAGGATAACAGTGGTGTTACATTCGCGCGCGCGCCTATGTCTCAACCGAATTGTTGCCTTGCACAAATAAATCCTAAATTACTAAATATACGTAAAGTGACAACCCGCGCCTGAAATAAGTAAACAACTTATAACCTCTGAAGTGGTTTGCTGAAATAAATAGCAATAAACTATTTTACAATAAATTTAAGAGGTATCGTATATTATTATTTCAAGACAACGAACCAGGAGTAAAATAAACCGTAACAAAGTAGAATGAGGGGATCTTGTAAAAATAACTGAATCCATAGACGTAGGCAAACAGATACTGAGCGCGCAAGAGATTATTTACTAATTAATAATATATGTACTAGTAATTTTAAAAGTAAAGAAAGTAAAGAAATGAAATGGATAATTAAAAGAAACAAAATATGTATCCTCATTTTATATTAAAACATTAACTGAACATGAAAATGTAGTACGAAAATTATATCCAAATATAACCAAAATAAAATTTCGTTTTTAGAAATAAATAGATCATAATTTATTAATAATACAATTAAACAATAAAATGTAATAAATGTCACAATAAAACAAAATATGCAAATAAAAAACATTATTTATAAAAATATCACAATATGAATAATATAAAGAATAAATATATAAAAATAAATCTATTATTTTAAGCCGATGGTCCTGGCTCCGTGAGTAAATAGTAGATTCCATACACTACATGGTGAAAAATAGATATTTTTGCCGAATCACAATTTTAACCCTTTCACTGTGGCCGAGACACTCGATTTCGCTATACGACTCGTCGGACGGCTGCGGTATCGCTTGCGGTAATATTCGCTTTCCGCGGTTAACCCATAAATGGTGTTATCAATTATCAGATCGTTCAGGAGCATGTAATTTTAATTAATGGCTAATTTTTTTGAATTTAGACAAACCTGTTTAAAATACTTCTACTACTATTAAAATAGAGATCGCAGTTCTTGTTACCTACTTTGCAGGTCGCTATCAGTCAATAAGACATCAGTGATGTCTGATGGGTAGTACCACTGACCACCAGGCGGATATTTTCCATTCACTATGTTTATTTGCTTAGTCTGCTTTAGGTTAGCCTGGTTTGCTATTATTATTTGTCTTTTCCATTACTTATAGCATACTGACAAGAACATAACAAGTTCGAAACCGGTCTAAGTCTAGTGAGGCATTGACAAATGATCTCAGGTACCAAACACGACTTGCAAGTTTAATTCAATGTAGGTCGGGGCTTTTGCCCGCTGAGTAGTTGTTTCCTCTAAATCTTATTCAGTATATAGGATAGCCCACCAGGTTTAGAGGTCGCAGCTCTTGATACCTGCTTTACAGGTCGCTATCAGTAAATAAGACATCGGTGATGTCTCACGGGTAGTAGCACTGACCACCAGAAGGATACACTTATCAGTCATTATGTCTTTCGTATAAGTAACATGAATAGACTCAAAAAAAATTGCCGTCATAGGCTTGTGTCTTTTGAAAATTGTTCAAAAAAAACCAAATAAAAAAGAAAAATACGTAAATGGATACAAAGATGGATTTTAGAAAAGAAGAAATATGGACACTAATCTTTGGTTGGGGAATTTAGACAAAATGAGCAAGATGATTGAAATAATTTTCTATAAACATGACCTTTTTTTATACTTTTCAATAAATTCAGGTAAAATTTCTCTTGTCCACTCCTTACTAACAGAAATATCCCACGACCCACAATATCAAAAAAAAAAAAAAACGAAAGAACGAATCTTTACGTTTGTGTACTCAAGGAAAAGCCTGGAACGACCTGTTCTTTCACATATCAGATATTTCGCCGACCAGATCCGTAGTATGCCACTAACACACGTGCTACAGTGACGGACTTGGACGGCGCGGCGGCGGCGTAACCGATCCTTCTAAAAGTCGCTCCGTCTATGGGCTCCTAATGTGAGCCAAGAAATACCAGCCCTGTCGGCCAGCAAGTAATTGTTTTTATGGCTACAAGCAGTCCAATTACCTGATAAAAACCTTTAATTTTTTGTTCAAAGAAAACAATTCATTGCATATTATGTAAGAATACCATTTCATATTTTTTGAGAATGTTTTATTATACAGAGTGAGTTTTAAATGCGTAGTTATATTTCAACCCTCAATATATTTCGTCGTGTACAATTGATTGGCACTGTCAAAAAATTTTTCTGAACAAAAAAAAAATTTTAATTTCTGATAATTTTCTCCTCCAGCAACTGACATTTTGATAGTCACTGAATAACTTTGTAAACGCCGTTCACAGAAATGACGTAACTGAAGGCAGTGTTGCTACTGCCAGAGTTCGTCATCACAATTATCCTATAATTGCATACATTGCATGAATTGCAAATTTTGAATTTTTAAAAAATTATTACCCTTTTGTCACGGACATTTTGTGAGACGATATAGACTTATTTAATATTAGTGTAGACGCCGCACCAACACAAATGTAATAGTTTATAAAACATTGAGCTCTTTTTCAGAAAGCATGATATCTGTATGCACTGGCCAAAAATAAGAAATAAACCTCTAGGCGGCCAAGGCGCGATTGATTAGTCCTTTGTGGAGAGCGACACTTGTCACTTAAAATAAAAGGTGTTAAAAGTATCTGTTTATCTATTTGTTCTTGTAAAATTAGGTAATCCTGACACTTTTTTTATAAATAAACAGAACTCGTCACGTAAGCACCAAATATTAAAAATATGCAATACCTTTTCTGTGTATTTTAAATTATTATTATTGCCTCTAATTTATAGTTTAAGTTTAATATGGTTCATTTCTAAAAATGAATCAAAGTTGAAAATAATCATTTTAAAAAGACGCATTTACTTTAAAAGAACGAAAAAGCAGATTTATTTACTTACCTAATACAACAGTTACTATATGAATATATCATATGGGCTTGACGTTTGGATAGCATTCCATAGCCGTTTTCATCTACTTGAAAATATGCCTTTAACATATCCAGCAGTAAAATAATAAAATTAGTCGCTATGGTTAATCACTAATTTTCATAAAATGAACCACCAAAGGAACAAATTATAAATAATAAGTTTCGGTAACATAGTAACTCAAAACTTCGAATCATAAATTTAATCACAAAAAACTATAAATAACGGTATTAAACACATTTTTGTGAATGCTAATGCAGACAGGTACGCGAACTATCAATAACACTGATTTTTACATGGGGTGTGGTGTTGCCAGATGTGTGAGATTTTCACATTGGTTATAAATTTCATTATAAATAAATCATGATGCTTTTCAAAAAAATTTCTATCGACCTAACTGACGGTTAATTTAGCTAACTGAGCATTGAAAAAACGGGTCTTACCATCGCAACAGAAACAACATAAAACAGCAAAAGACTATTATTTATTTGGGCTTGCACAACTAGCGCTGTTTACGCGATGTTCCGATTTATAAAGATCTACGTACACGGTATAACGTTTAATTCAGTTTTTAATGGAAGAACTGACCGAGGTCGGGGCTGACGACCTAAATTTGACTTTATTAACTTTTGCTAATATTGGTGTAAAATGGTGTAGACATTTTTAAATAATAGTTTTATTTCTTAAAAAAAAGTGCAGGTACACAAGGGAAAGTAATGGTATAAATACCATGAAAATGGTATGTCTGGCAACACTGATTAGGTGCGTGGTTCGATGTGTGAAGATCATAGGTTTCATACGCCACGCTAATATCGCAGTTCACATTATGGCGTGGTTGAATTTTTATCATGTAATGGCCTATCAAGAATGAAGTGCTGTTTTTTTCAAGAAAAAAATTGATTTTTATAAAAAAATGATGTATACTATCCTCCTAACCGTCCGGAGTATTATGGAGGGAAAAAATGCAAACTGTTAGGTATGACCAGTGTAAAAAGTGACAGAAGTATGTGAAAATACTGCAAACTATTTTCCATCACCTGATTATTATTGTTTTGCACCTTCAGTGTTTTACTATTAGAGGCCAATTAAAATAGTAGAGAGCTGATTTATTCCTTGAACCCCTACACATTTCAAATTATTGTAATAACAGAGGGTAAGTACCTATTTCTTAAAAATAATAATCCTTTTATAAACTGAAAAAATGAGATGGGAACATTAAATTCCTCTCGACATTCCCTAAAAAGTTTACTATTCATCGGAAAACTTAGTTTTAGTTGTACATTCCATATGAAACGCTTAAAAAGAAATGTTGATTGGTGCAAGAAAAAAGTCAAAATTGTACATTTCTCATATTAAAAGGTACTTCAAAATGTTTAAAAATTATTTCAAATGGAGCAATTAATCGTTTTAGTAGATAATTATTTCATCCAATGTTATTATAAATTCGGGAATGAACTTAATGCTAGGTCTCGGTTTTTCAATCGTGGGTTAGCTAAACTCACACTTATAGAAATCGAATTTTTTCAATTTTACATTTTTTTTTTTGGAAGTGGTTATAACAACAAATATTTTATGCTAAAGTAAGTTTTAGTTGAAGTGGTTTGTATTAGAATCTCATCGATTTTTGTGAAAATATAATGCTAGGTAACCTCAACTTATGTTAACTCACGATTGTAGGTGAGAGAATTGCATAAGATATGTGGCAACAATGCTTCAGTCTATTACATCATTTTTGCTAAGATATAGAATGTTTCCAGTAACCAGCAGTTCCAAAACAGTTTCATCCTATTTTTTTGAAAGTCGATAACTCAGTTACACGTGGGAATTAAGAGAAAAAAATGTGTCAGAGGGTTTCTACAGATGTCAAGAATCGGTGGTTTAAATATAACTACACACTTAAGACTCACCCTGTATACGTAGGTGTTTTAAAATGTAAATACTATACGCAAAAGTCGTCTTTAGAAGTATCACTACCCCCCGATCTCTCTTTATCACTCTATGATTATAAGAATATAATATTTTGTTGAGGTTTCGTACCGTTTTTTATAATAAAAATTATCATATTAACATTGGTTGTGGTAATATTTAACTTTGGTAATTTAAGTTGCTAATAATAAAGCTCTACGTATAAAAATTTCCTGTTAGTGCAAAAAAATATGTCCTTGTTAAGAAAGTTTCTTTAAATGTTATGAAATTGCGGCAATCCTAAAAAATAAATACACGCAATCCATGAAAATATGTTTGATCAGTGTCAGATACGGTATGAAACTACATACATATATATAACATATTTGATTTTTCGCTAGTCATTCTGCGAATACACATGCCATTCAGTAATTTCTTCTATGTTTTGTCCGCACTGTTCATGGACAAAACTAACGTCTAATATCAACAATAATTTTCTAAATACTGTTTTCTGAAAAAATGCCTAAATAAAAATTGTTCCATATATCACAGAGGACATTCACATGTCCTTGAACGTTTTGTTTTCCTTCTCTTGTTACTGTTAGAGCATCAAATGGAAACTAATTGCAAAATATAAGAAATAATCAGAAGAGTGTAAAATGTGCATGAGCAACACCAGGACCTAATAAAATCGGCCAAAAAACAACTCTGTGTTGATTCGAATAATTACTTTTATAACTGTGAAGAGACTACATTAAATGGATAAGTTGTACAAAAAAAGTATCGATGAGTATACACTATTTATGACGGTCAATTTATTAAAGAAATGAAGTCGAGGAGGTCAGAAGGAAAAAATTACTCTTAATAGATTTAGAGAAAAGAGAAGACTAACGGCTGAAAAACTGGTCAATTTACGTGAACAAATGAAATTCATAAAAGAAGAATACAAATGAAGAAATCTTTAAACAAAATGATGAAAATCCAAAGAAAAAAGGAAACTAGTTAGCTTTATGACAAAAGTCGTTTTATATTTATTTTTAATATTAAAATAAAACATGTCTGAAATTATAACAAATTTTTCAATCCTTCTAATTTCCCTGTATCAAAGTGGCATGTAAATTTAACTATTATTTTTTTTGCAAATAATATAATTGAAGAAATATTCAAATATTCTGCCTACTGAATTAGATGTTTTTTGATGAAAATAAATAAAAAAAATTTGAAACAATGTTTTTAAGTCAAGTTTATGCAACATAATGATTTTTTTTTAGTACATCACACTCATTCGTTTGTGCCACCAATTTACATATGTGAAAAAACGTCTAAGAAATTCCAAGAAATTTCCACGAGATATCACATACTTATAAACGCCGTTTTACACGATGCAATAAATTTTACAATAAATTGTGCGATTTATTGTCGCAAGAAATTGTGAACTTGGCAGTTTGACCTTGGGGTTTTTAGACGATGCAATTTATTGCACAGTTTTTCATACTGCCAACTGATAATTCCATTTTCTATTTGTACTAAACAAAACAGAAGACAGAAGTGTATAAACATAACCTAAAAAATGGAACACCAGGCGGGAACAGGAGTGAACAAAAATAAATTAAAAACCAATATATTAATCGTTTTGTCCTGTCATTTGCTTTTGTAATTTTGTCTTAAAGCCTCACTGTTGGTACCACTGAAATTGCATACAAATTGCCAGAAAAATAGAACCTTCTCTAATTTCGCAATTTATTGCACAATTTCTTGCCAACTTAAAATTGCAACAATTTCGGATATTACACGATGTAATAAAATATTGCCCAATTTATTGTGAAATTTATTGCATCGTGTAAAACGGCGTTAACATCCAAACAGATTTGCCCCTCGATAAAACATGAACGTTTAGTTAGAAGTTGTTGGTACTCACAAACCACCAACAGATCCTACAGAAAATATTATGGATAGTGATTTTATTACTCTTTTGAATACACCCTTTGATAGCAAAGTTTATCAAAATATTAATGATAACAATTCATTCAGTTGTTATAAATATGATTTCATCTATGCAGTAAATTAAAAAGTATATAAAATACTTTCTTTTTTTTGTGTGTATTGTAGGTCTAAAGATGCGTATTGTCCGCTGTACCGCGTTAATTTGTGGTATCCTTTAATGCGCAAAGAGGTGGAAGTAATGAAAACGATCAAGACGAGAAAATTGACATAATTAGGCCACATAACGCGTCAAGATTCAAACGCGACTAGATCCACTAGATGAGAAACCCAGAAAAACAAGAAAAACTGCAACGAGTATATTAAAATTCAGAAGGCTACAATTTTTTATTTTAATATTCTACAAGATAAGACTATATTTAAAGTAAATTTGATTTCTTTGGCTAGATTTGGTCCGTTTTGAATTTCATTTAATATAGAGCTTGGCCGACACCAATAATCAGTAACTGTTATCGGCCGAATTTTCAGATATTGGTCGACACTTGAAGAATTCAGATACTATGAAAAGTATCTGAGTAATAATACGCCGGCGCGAAGCAACAGTGTTTAAAATTTAAAATTTTTATATTTCAAGACGCCAAATATGGAATTGTTTTACAGGTAGGGATCCCGGGATTTCCCTGCCCTCGTAATCAATCTGGTCTGGCGTGCTTATTTCATTTCGGTGGTGGTATGTGTGATTGTGTATTCTATATGACTGTTTCCGTAACACAGAGCGGAACATCAAACAAAAATGTCATAATTAAGTGTTTAATAATTTATTTTAATTAAAAGTGCTGTGTTTCAAATTAAAAATTATTATACTTATTTCAGTTGTTTGTTTTAATTTCAGAAAAGAATTTGCTTTTGGGCTTAAATAAAATAAAACAAATAACCATAAATAAATAATTGGTTCTATCACTATACCTATTACTTTAATACTTTACCCCTGAAGTGGATTGGAACCTTTGATGTGAAGATTAATAATTAGAAATAGTGAAAATAAGTTAGTATCTGACATATATACAGAAAGGATACCAGTACTCTAAAATATATCCCTAAGGACTCTCACTATTGTGCTCAACACAAAATGGCGAGTTTTAATTTTCTAGTTCATTGCCTATTAAGCTTCCCCCTCAATAATGAGAGGTTTGAAAAAGAAAAGGCACTGACTAAGGATATAGCTGCGAGCAATGGATATTCTGTAAGTTTAATTGATAAAATAATTAGGAAACGTAAATTTAAAGCGACGCGACGTCTCGAAATTCCTCGACCTTTCAAAAGAGAAAATCCGAAATTTGTATCGATTCCATTCGGTCCTCGATATTACCAATACCCGTGGTATTGGTAATATTTTTAAAGATATAGGTATGACAGTGGGTCATTCATCGGGAAATAAACTACAACAACTTTTAGTCAATTTACAAGACAACATTGAAACAAATGAGAAGTCGGGGATTTGTGAAATTAGCTGTAAGGACTGTAATCAAAAGCATGTTGGACAAACTAGACGATCAATTCAAACTAGATTTAAAGAGCATATGGCCCATCTCAAAGTATAAAAATAGTATGAATAGTGACATGATAATAATAATAATAAAGCAGAAGATGACCTCGGTCTCGTATTCGATACCAGGCGAGGTAGCCGGCGAGGTGCTGATGTAGTCAGTCACTGAACTTCAGCCAAATCACCTGAAAGTCCGAATTAGAGTTCCCGAACAGAAAAATCTGTTTCGGCAGCACGTCGATAAACCCAGCATGGTGTCTTCTATAGGAACATAGAAACACTGAGTTTATCGACCAGGCTTACATTCACCTTTCTCAGGTCAGCCGGGCTTAAGTCGGAGACTAAGGGATTCATTATGGCCTGTCAAGATGGTGATATCAACACCTTGGTCTACCATAGCCGCGTGTGGCATGTAGAGGTTCCTGACATCAACTGCGGGACCTGTCGTCAGGCGCCCGAATCGCTCATGCACTTACTATCTGCATGCTCCGTATACGCGATTTCGGCCTACATCCACCGACATAACGCGTCGTTACGAGTGTTATACTACCATCTAAGGTACTTGTACGGGGTAGACCAGACACCAGTGTTGCCTTACGTCCCCGGAGATATTGAGTCCCTTGTCGAGAACGAGAAATGCAGGATTTACTGGAACTACTCGTTCCCGACAGTCAGGCTAATCCAAGCCAACAAGCCTGACATAGTCCTCCTCGACCATCAACTCAAGGTGATGTACATCATCGAGTTCTCGACAACTGCAGAGAAAAACATCACCTTGAACGAGAAGGAGAAACGGACCAAATATCGCGATCTCCAGTAAGAGCTCCATGTGCTGTACCCAGGCTATTAGGTAAAAATGGTAGTCCTAATTATCGGTGTACTCGGAGGGATAAAGCCTACGCTGCTCTCGGAACTGAGAACCATACCGGCCTGCCAAAAATCAGCCAAGTGGCTGGCAGGCCACCCTGCGGGATGTGGGGGGTGGCTGTAGTTAATGCGCCGGCGCGACTCCCGTGAGGCGTCGAACGCCACGGGAGGACTGTCCGATATCAGATAATCCGAAAAAAAAAAATAATAATAGTATTTATTTGGCCAGTAAGATACATGGTAATGTACATTTCGCGAGTCAGATTTGACAAAGTATATAATTTACAGTTTTTTAAAAGAGTATTTAAAATATATAAAATGGTACACCAAGCTAAGCTATTGAGTTATTGATTAAAGTCACAAGGGGGTCGGCAAATTTCTCACATACCTGTTTTAACACCTTGATCGATACACCATCGAGTCCAGTAGAAGTTTTGTTATTTAAATTCTTTATAACGGTAATATCTTAACGGCTATATGCACTAGTTCTATAAAAACGCTGCAGTTTGATAGTGGAGAGGTGGTGCACACTGTAGATAAGTCTCCACCGAAATGTTCACATATTTTTTGTTCAACAATGTTCGAAAAGTATTTGCCGAATTCGTTACATACTTCGTTAGGTTCCTCAATTAAGTGGTTGTCCAGTTTTTATATAATGTCGGAAATTTCCTTTGATTTTCGAAGTTCATTATTAATACTTCTCCAGATTTATTTTTGTGTGTTTTCAGAGTTGTGTATTCTGTTTTGGTTATGTTTTATTTTAGCTTCTTTTATTTTGTGCCTGTATAATTTTTTCTTTTGTTTGTATAGCAGCTCTAGTTCGTTATTTTTTTTTCTGACGTTTTATTAAAATATATAAATCATTTATTTCAGTTTTCATAAGTACATTTTTCATTCCTCATTTAGCCATTTTCTCCTAGGCTTTTCTCTCTTACTGGATATGTTGTATTGAATGCCAAAGAAAACACTCCATGAAACAATTAAAACCTGTGTCTACATTGTTTGGCCAATTCCAGGCCACGTCTCTGTGCTGAGGTTTAGTTTTAAATTGTTTATATTTATTTGGAAAGTATTTCTCGTTTTTATCTTGATGTTTATTATTTCGGTGGTGGTATAATCAGTACAGATGGATAAATTTTCTAGAAAGTGGTTAGATAAGTTTGGATTTATTATTTCTTTATTGTCTTCCACATTGGTTATCATGTAATCAAATGATGTTGAGGATGTTCCGTTTTTGGTAGTGCAGACTCTTGTTGGTTGTCTGCAATGGTTTTACAAGTTAAATGAAGATAATAGATCTGATAGAAGTTTATGATTTATAATATGAATTCGCGTTTAAGCTGTCGATGTTAAGGTCACCACAGATAACTAATGATGCCTATTATGTAAATAGTTTAGTTATTACGAATTTTTGGTTTGTTAATGAGTTGGGGGTCATGACAACAATTTGTATTTAAAAATGATAATCAGGTACTAACCCTGTATATAAGTTTATCAGACGTTTATGGAGAGAGCGGGTTTTTGTCGGAAAGGAAAAAAAGATTGGCATGATAGGATAGCAGCAGAAGTTCTGTATACTTTGTTTCGACGTAAAGAAGGGATAACCTAGTGGATAATTAATATAAAATTTAACGTTTCAACGGCTTTTCCATCGGGTATTCTATAAGGACGATATGTGATGTAATATATGGTTGGACAATATCGTCTGTTGACATTTTATTGGATAATTTCTTTTGAGTTAGTGAAACAAATAGAAAAACGTCTACCTGGTGCATAGGGATTGTAGCACAGGAGGTGAGTTTTCTCCATTATTTAACGTTTCTTTACGCTGTTGTTATGAGAGTGTTCTTGACTTAATTTCTTTTTTTCTTGGTATTCTAGGCGTTTTTTTTTCTGGGCGAATGATAATAATTTAATTAGTTTCTGACAAGCCTTAATTTTGGATTGAAAATGGTCGGCGATATGGTTTGAAAAACTGTTGACGTTCGAAAGGGCCGTATCCTCAGAGGAAATATTGGAAATCAGAGTGTAGCATATTCATAGGGCGACGCCGTTGTAGTGATACAGAGGAAACAACCGTACCACGATAAATACCACATAGTGGAATTTCTATGGACTTTTATTATCATTTGGCTATAATATATCTTTATTTACTCGCGAAGATTCGTCTTGAAGTAAAAATACCGACTATCTTTCATAAATTAAACAAGACAAGTTTCTGATAGTCTAGTTAACTTTTTCTTGCCATTTTTTTGTGTGTTTTGTTATCCTCAAAAGCAAGGGGTAATCTAATGTCCCTGGTCTCAACCAACCCTGACAGTGGGGATATTTTGTGTGTATAATTTAAATCATTTCTAGATCATACATTTTTGTTTGTGTAAACTTACATAAGGATACGAATCTACCTAGATTTTTGAAAATAAATTTGTGACAGTCTATAGATAAAGGTATTAGGGGGTTTCTTTTTTTTTGTTAAATAAACTACCTCTATCTTGGACTGCACTCTCGAGAGTTAGATTAGCTTAAAAAGATTTTTTCTGGTATCATCTTAATGTATATAGATAGATGTATATAATGTGTTTTTTTCTTATTAGAAATTATAAGTGCCATATGCCACTAATATGGACATATTATGGGATATTTTCTGCTACCAGAACATAAATAAACTTTACATTTTATCTTAAATTGTGTTATTTGTGAAAACTAACAAGGTTTTGCTAGAAATACGGTTTTAGTAATTTCAATCTGAGAGGAGGTATGTAAAGAAAATTACTTGGCGCCCCTTTATTAATAAAATAAGTACAACCTTTGTAAATACCCACACCCAACTCCACTGAGTATTGAGTCGGACATACCTCTATTGTTACCATCGCAAAAAGCAACGTAACATAGTAATAGGGTTGTTTGATTCAACAATATTCAATATCTCCTGATGACATTACTTACTCCAACAATAATTTTTTAATTATTTTTAGTTATGACGGCGGCACAGCACTCCAAGTGCATTTCAACGCGAAAAGTAGATATTAATTCTAAAGACTTACTGGTATTGTGTTATGGGCACATATCGCAACTTCACCATGAATATGGGATTAACGACCGAAATTAGATTGAATTTTATAGTCAGTTAACGCCATTACATCTACTCCGTCAGTTATTATCTGTTTCTTCAAAGACATGTGCATTTTGTTGTTGTAGTAATATGCTATTATTACTATTGATTATAAAATGTAAGTATCTTTCGTCCGTCACTTCAGTTATTTTTATTTCCAATAGATTTGAGTTACTACTAGTTGCATTCTGAGTGTACTTCAGAGGACATACTTTTGAAAAGTTGTCGTTTGTCTGCATATGATAGTTCTATTTGACTATTAACGTAGTTAGAATTGTGGAGAATATTATTGGGATCTATACAGTGTGGAACAGTATCTCAATTATTGTGCATATTTATAAAAAAATCCCGAGACACGTCGATTTTGGATTCGAAAATGACAGCAAAAATTTTATCCCTAAATTTAACTTCCTTCGAGTGGCAGTTGAAACCCCTAAATTTTTAAATGGGAAGTAGGGGTTTGTGATACCTCATTTGAAAGGTCTTTCATTCTCTATTCAAAAATGCTATGGTTTTAATATTTATTGCAAAAATTAACAAATGAAAAAAAAATCATGCTTGACGAAATTCGCTACAGCAAACTAAAAAAAAAACTTAATTTCAACGTAGGAGATGTTCAAAATGAATTCCTTGAACATCTTGGCAGCATCCTAATCTTAAATAAAAATGTCTTCTAACGTTTTCAAACATCTGAGCCGTGATCGACCTTACAGCAACCGTTATTTTTCTTCTCAAGTCAGCTATATCGCTTGGCTTAGTTTTGTATACCATACTTTTTACAAATCCCCATAGGAAGAAATCTAAAGGTGTTAAGATCAGGAGAAAGTGCTGGCCATTCTAGCGATCCTCGACTCCCTAGCCACCGATTTGGAAATGTTACGTCGAGGTATTGCCGGAAATTGATTCGGTAATGTGGTGGTGCTCATATCACATCGGCTGGAACTTGTGGGTTTGCTTGAGCAGGATATAAGTTTGCCAAAGTTGGTACGACATTATTTTGGAGCGAAGCTAAATAATTATCTCCATTCAAATTGCCATCAAGGAAAAAGGGACCAATGACATGGTCTTCAATTATCCCCGCTCAAACATTAACCTTTTCAGGATTTTGCGTAGATAATTCTCTCATCCAGTGAGGATTTTCATTAGCGCAGTAGCGAAAGTTTTGACGATTAACATTATTATCTAACCTTTACATCATTTGTTCAGAAAAATACATTTTTCTATCAAAATCGTCTTCACTAAGTTCCTGAGTTGGGGTTAGTTTATAGGGATGCATTTTATTTCCTTTTAATAGGCGAATAATCGAGGAATGGGAAACAGTTAATGCTGAAGCTGCTTGTCGACTTGAATTATGTGGTTTTCTTCAAACTCAAGCAGTATATCTAATTTGGTATCGTTACTCATTGCATTGGAAGTTTTTTTTATCTGCCGTACATGCCCATTTTCGCGAAAATGCTTTTCAATTTTGCTAATTGTACCTTGGGATATAGGCGGAAAATCAGGAAATTTTTCTTGAAATAGGCGAGCAATTTCGGCCTGTGATCGAATTCTATCTCCGTAACCAACCATCTGTGTAATTTTTATTTTGTGCATTTCTGTTAAATAAATCATGTTGAGGAATTGCAGTTAGCAAAACTCAAACAATACACTAACAACTATTTATTGCTGTCAATCAAATAGCAAGTAGCTACGGCGTTTTCAATAAAATTGGCAATGCCAGCTATGAAGAATTTTGATAAGTTTTTATGTCTTCTTTTTAGTTGGTACTGCTGAAAAAGAACACAAATTGTTTTTGCTAGCCTGCAAGAACAGAACGCTGTAAGTTCTTGTTTTTCGTTTGTTGTAGCGAATTTCGTCAAGCAGACCGTTAGTTTTTATAATAAATATTAAAACCATAGCATTTTTGAATAGAGAATGGAAAGACCTTTCAAATGAAGTATCACAAACACATACTTCCCATTTAAAAATTTAGGGGTTGCAACTGCCACTCGAAGGGATGAAATTTTTACGTTGTAAGATGTCATTTTCGAATCCAAAATCGACGTGTCTCGGAATTTTTTATAAATATGCACAATAATTGAGATACTGAATTTATTCCATTTGGCTGTTCCACACTGTATATATCACGAAATCAAATTTACAGGCTTCACAGTATATCAGGTTGTTAAAATTGTAGCAAAAGTTATCTAAAATATTCCTTTTGTAGACATGATGCTCCAATTAAAATTATATTTGTGTGCTTTAGTTCTGTTAAGAGATTGTTTAAAAATGAGGGTTTCACTTTTCGTCCACGAGTAATGTTGTTGATGCCGGGCAATTACATGATCTTTTTTATTAAATAACTGTAAATTTACTACAATCTGTTACTACATCTTCGAGTAGTGTGTTGGGTTTATAAAAACAAGTGATCTCATATGCCCAAATAGCCCGCTTTATTAGTTAGTAGCTCACGGTTCGAACCGTGACAATACTTTAGGTATAAATAGGGTACATTGTTAGCATTGGGTTAGTTAATCATCTCCAGATGATGCCATCTTGGTTCACGAAACGCGCGTCGAGTGCAGTATATGGTATTTTGTGGAAAACTACGTCAGTGTTTGTACTTTACGTTTATCTACTCTCTCATTAAGATATAAATATGATTAAATGTATTAATGTAAGAGGGTACTGGCTATAGCTAATTAAGATTAAGTCACCGTTGTTAGTTAAATTTGAATTTTCAGATGCATGTATCTGAATATTTGTTATCTGAAAGCCAGTATCTGAGTATCGGTATCCGAAATCTTGGTATCGGCCCAACTCTAATTTAAATGTACACTTATTGAAAATATCATGTAAGCACAGAGAGATGTTGTACATCTAAGTGTTAGTCATATATATTTATAAATATTGTATAAGGTAATTTTTATATAATTACAATAATTAATCGACAAATAAATAAAAAATAAAAATAAAATAAAGTGCACAAGAAATTTAACGTATTACCGAATATAAAATAGATGCGTATAATATCTATGAAAAATATATCGTAAAAAACCCGATGTTCTTAAAAAGTAGATTTAGCCGCTTTTGAATTTAGAGGCCTCACATCATGAGGAACTCCAAATATTATCTATTACAGCTAGTTCTGTAAAGTAAAATAGCTGGAGTTAAGGAACAAGGCATAAGAATATCATAGCTAAGAAACTTGACGCAATGGTACGGAAAGATTTCTAGAACTGTTCAGGGCAGCTACGAACAAAATTACAATTGCCAGAATGATCATCAATATTCGCTAAGCGGATTCGGTACCAGAAGAAACAGAAGGTTCGAAGTGAAGTTAGCAGTTGGCATCCATCGGTTTGAAGGATTGTGGCGCGTGCTTTCACTGAAACCGTCCGGGTCCAAAACCGGACAGGTCGATGAAGTAAAGTGGATGAGCGAACCTGCCCGCGGGACCCTATTTCGAAAGGGATGTAAGACTGTGGGTTCTGTGTATATACGATGCAAGCATGTTAAAAATTCCTACTTCGACAAAGTGGGGGTTCGGCAAAAATTTTCGGTTAGGGATGTCAGTGCTTACAAAAGTACTGATGGCAATGAGCTTACTGGTGTCGGCGAGTGAAAGAAAAGTTATATGGCACTGACCAAAAAACCAAATCGTTCTTTTTATATACTGAAATTTGCAGGCCTCAGAAAACTTATTTTTTTACATTAACAGAAAACAAACAACAAATCGGGTTTCTCTAAAATCAAGTTTTGATTTTAAAAAAGAATCTTCTAAAAAATCGCATTAGCCACGAAAGTTTTTATGGTTTTAAAATGATCATGAATGGAGATCGAGAGGTAGCGATAAATTCCAGAGACTTTTACGCAGATATAGTATTATATTGTATACACCTAAAGAAATATTCCCAAACAATATGAACTGATAAAACATTCTTATGACATATCTAGTAAATCTATTTCTTTCTCCTAAAAATGGCACCAAAATATTAACGGTTTTTATTAGGTAATTGGACGGCTTGCAGCTATAAAAAACAACTGACCCTCATGACAGGGAAGTACTCATTATTGTTGAGTGTCTAATAGCAATGCGTAGATATAGGCGGATCGTAAAGATTGGCTATCACGTTTACGCTCGCTGCCCCATATTGAAAATGAATATTCTAAATACGTAGTTATTTATAAAACGTATATGTAAATAACACGTAGGTAAGCAGACAGTGCGAAATTAAAGACAACGGACGTTAACTTTTTTAAATGTTCAATTCCTTCAAAGGATAAAGTGAACTTGAGAATTAGTGATTTCCCGGAGTAGCAGTAATGGCACAGAACTATATTGCATGATGTGTAAAAAAGTGCTTTCGTGCAACATCAAAGCAAACGTTAAGAGACACATTTCCTCAGAGAGTCATTAAAAATGTAAAAGGTGCTATCGGAAACGACACTAAGAAAAAAATATTTATCATAGAGATGTGACAGTATTAAACACAAAATTCATTCTGAACTGAATGACAAATACGTCTGAATTAGCCTAGATGAAACCACCAATGCTTGCGGCTGGAAAGTGCATTAATATTAGTAACATATTTTTACTCAGGCTATCCGAACTATTCTCAAAATTCATTAAATAATTGAGATTCCAAAAAATATTCTCTGTAGGAACATCATTGGTTTTTTATAACGTAAAAATACATTAAACATCTTACAATTAGTATTTAAACTCAACTAATGGAATACTATGGTGTAGATAGATTAGCATTTCACTACACACGCTCTTTCTCTGGCTGTGATTCCCGTGAATTTAACCTTTGACATGGTTTTATTGTTTGTAAATTGAGATTAAGTCCGTTTTCACAACAAAACAAACTAAATCATCGGCAAGATCACGAAACTCGATACGGCACTCGATTCGAGAGAACCGAGAAAGAAAACGCACGCGTTAATGGGTTAATTAAAAATAGACAGATCGAATCTTACGTGTCGAGTTTCGTGATTCAGTCGCATATCTCGACGTTTCAAAATACCAGATATTCGGCAGGATATTCAGATCCGACGAATAATATTTGACTGAATACCCGGTTTGGCCGGATAATGAAAACTACTATTCGCGGCATCTCTATTAAAAATACATGTATGTGTTAGTTACATTCACCAATACTTTCAGCCCTCTTCGTGTTAACTTTGGATATTTACCGAACTCGCCAAAATAACCACAACGTAAGATATTGTATTATACATGTATGAGCATATTTGCACGGTGACACATCACCTAACGTCAGTCCTGGAATTGATGTTATTTAACGCTACTTCCCGATCTCTACATTAACCACCTTGTATTAACTTACACATCAATTCGGAAAGTTAAAGTAATTTTTTACTAAGAAAAGGAAAAATTACATGTTTTACACCAACTTTTAGAAACTCTGACACTGGTGAGATAATTTAATTCGAACTGATTTCAAACCACTAAAAAACAAAAACAAATAGATAGGTAATATAAAAACTAAAATTGCTTTTACACTGACGTTTGGCAGAGCGATAAATTTGTAAATTTATTAAACAAGTTTGTTTTTAAAAACAATTCTAAACTGATTCAAGTGTAAAAATGATAAAAATGGTTATTGCAAAAAACATCGGCATCGTAGTTTACGTTCATAGAGTGGAAATTCAATTAGTATAATAAAATGAAAAATGCATAAAACTATTACAATAAATCTGTATACGCTATTATCAATTGAACGCATCACTAATAATTAGTTATTATATTAAAATCAATCATGAATTTATAATTCATATTAGTGCTAATATTGCACAACTAGGGCACATAAACTATAATTTTATGTTTTTTATTGTATTACAATTTTAATTCCACATCAATGTTACACAAAAAAGCCATTAATAGCAACCCTATATTAATTTAATTAATCATACATCACCAAATTTATCAGTACCACAGGGGTGAGACATAAAATGGCACTATATTAAATTAATAATGATATAATCAATTAGTCAACACACAATTGTAGCTTTACACAGCAAATTGCATTAATAATAACATCCTTATTTCACACATTATTTTATTTTAATTTATATGTGTCATCCCCCAGTATTATCAACATTTTAAAGGGACATTTAACTTAAATTTCAGCAAAACTTAAATGAAGATATAAATACGATAGCCATTAAACATAATTTTTATTTAAACTATAGGATTATTACAGGATATTTACATTTTGTTTATAATAAATTATCTTGTTATTAAAACTATCTTTAAGTTAATGTTGAAAATACCGGGGGTCAGTTAGTTAAGGATGCGCTACAATATTTTTGGGTACCGGTATTTTTCTTTCCGATCTTCGATATTTTGTACCTGTATTACAGTTTACGATACTGTACGATAAAATACATTTTTAGCCAGTACCTATCGTATCGCTATCGACTTTCCAACAAAAAAACTTAAATGCATTCTACCGTTGAATTGTGGGTATTTTCCTTCGGAAAGGCTATTTTCAAAGGTTGGAGCTATTATGATTAGATTAGTAGATTACATTAGAAATCGACGATTACAAAATAAATGGTGATCAAGGTCCATTTTCATACTAAATTTTAAATCTCACATTAACAAAAATCACTTTAAATACATGTATTTTAAACGCAAATGTCAAAATTTAAAAGAACTAGTTGATTATGAAAACAGGGGTAGGAGTTATTTTTATGTTCATTAGAGTTTTTATATTTTACGTTAGTGGCAATACTGAACATTTTAAAACACTTTCAATAAACCTCGGAACAGATGTGAACCGGTACTTCGTGTATTGGTGCTTTTCTGTTCAATATTGTACCCAACCGGTAATTTTTAAGTGATACAATACGATACGCCATACCGGTACTTTTCAATGTATCGCATATCCCTATTTCAGTCCGTTTCTTTCACTACTACTTCGTTAAACTGTACAAAGTTCTGCATTTATGGAAGTTATAGGACTATCTCGTGATACTCGTAATCATTTTAAATTCTTATATAGTTTTAAGAAATTATGCTAGTAGCAGAAAGTAAACAGAATCTAATTGCCTCAACAATTGGATTTTAGTGTATCTATGGATAACAAAAGAATTGTCGTGACAACTATTGATACAAGTGTCAAACGGAATCATCGTAATTTAGAGAATAGTTCTCAAAATAAAACTCGCGAAACGTAAATTGTAACAATTTCAATATGGATCTGCAAACAAGAATTGGTTTAGTGCAATGTTATTATGAAGGCGGTAAAGATTACATACTGGATTACGAAGATTTCGTACGAAAATGGGTTTGAGAGCAGGGCCGTGCAAAATGAAGGCGTATCGTAATTTGATTAGCAAATTTGAAAGAACAGGGTCTGTAAAAGACCTTCCGAGGTCAGGAAGACCTAGGATTAGTGATGTCCAAGTTGCAGAAGTTCTTCAGGAAAATCAAAACGTAGCCAATACTAATCCGCTAGCAATCAGTAGTCTGAATGCGATATCAAAACGATTACAAATGCTATGCACTACGGTTTGGAAAATTTTACGGAAAATCCTAAAAATGTATCTCTATAAACTGCAACTGCTGTTTCAATTAAAGGACGCAGATTTTGCTCTCAGGTATGATTTTTCATTACACGTATTGGCTCAGATGGAAATTGAACCCGAATGGTTATCCCGTATTTTATGGACAGATGAGGCCCATTTCTCTCTTAATGGTGAAATTAATACTCAAAACTGTCAAATATGGTCAACAGAAAATCTACATGAAATCATTCAGCAAGGCCTTCATGACAAAAAAGTCACCGTTTGGTGCAGTTTCACAGCTAATTTCATCATTGGTCCATACTTTTTCGACGAAATACAGAATGGGGAGGCCGTATCTGTAACTGTTACTGGTGAACGATACCTGCAAATGTTAAGGGATTATGCAATTCCACAGTTGCAAAACGAGCACGAAGGAATTGAAAACATGATTTTTATGCAGGATGGAGCACCTACGCACATTTACCGACAAGTTAAATAATTGTTAACTGCGGTATTTCAAGATCGTGTTATAAGCAGACATTTTGCAAATTCATGGCCACCAAGATCGCCTGATATTAACCCAGCGAATTACTGGCTGTGGGGTTATTTAAAAAATTTGGTGTTTAGAACACGGCCAACAACGCTGGAGGAATTAAAGGACAGTATTAGAGAGCAAATTCGTGCAATTCAACCAGAAATGTTGAATAGTGCTGTATACAATTTGGAGGAACGAGCATTTGCGGTAACTAGTGTTTGACATCAGAAATCCCATTATGTAAGCAACTAGATTCCATTTACTTTTTGTTATTAATTTGATCTGTTAAGAATATATATATAATAAGTTGAAATATATGCCTTACTTTATAATCACCCGTTATAATAGAGCTGGGCCGATACCGATATGCAGTATCTGCAACCGGTTGATACTTTGAATTTTCAGATATTGGCCCGATACTTGAAGAATTTAGATACTTTTATCTCAAAAGTATCCGAGTAATAATACGCCGGCGCGAAGCATCAGTGTTTAAAATTTATAATTTTTATACTTTAGTTATTTGTTTTAATTTTAGAAAAGAATGTATTTTTGAGTTTAAATAAAATAAAACAAATAACAACAAATAAATAATTAGTTCTATCACTATACCTATTAGTTTAGTACTTTACGTTTACCAACTTTTTCATTAAGGTGTAGTGATGGTCAAAAATATAAAAGTGTACTGGCTGGCTATAGATAATTAAGATTGTCACCATAAATATTAAATTTGAATTTTTAGATACATGTATCTGAATATCTGGTATCTGCTTAAATATTAATTTTCCAGAATTAAGATCGACGAGACTAAAACTGAAACAATCACTTTTACAAAGAAATTTACAAACATACGGACATTTACGCCACTCACAATTAACGACAGAATAATAGAGGAGACGAAGATAGTTAAATACCTAGGAATTAACTTAGATCAAAGATTAAGCTTTAAACAGCACATAACAAAAACCGTAAATAAGGCATACATACATGGCTCCGCATAAACTGTACCCCCTCGCCAACAGGAGGTCAGTATTAAATACTAAAAATAAATTGCTAATCTATAAAACGGTTATAAGACCAATTTTAACCTACGGTTTCGTCGTCTGGAATAGAATGTCCACCACCCAGTAAGGGTCTCCAGATGACGTAAAATAAACTCCTTCGCCTGCTTACGAACTCTAACCGCTACATAAGTACACAACAATTACACAAAACTGCAGACATACCATATATACGAGACTACATAACCGAAACTGCGACGAAATTTCTAATAAACAGCATTCGACATTCAGTTTTAACTAGCCACATACCGATATTAGGAACTACCATCAATTTACACACACCGCTTACTGCATGAAAACTTACTAATAATAATATTAACATACTACAATAACTAACAGTAGAGCCATACAGACAATGATAGACATATGCTCCATACCTACCCTTCTACCAATCCCATAACTACCTCCAACCCCTAACTTTACTGAGCTTCTACCTTCTTTCTCACCAGTTCATATTCACAGATATTCTTCAGACTCCATTTTCCCAAACGGTTTTTTCTAGCTTTTTCCTGTGTGACATGACTATAATGACTTTTATATTATTCTCTGTATTACCAAAAGCTTACGCTAAACAACTTACAACGCTTTATAGTTTACAGGAGAAAGCTGTATAACTGGAAACTAATAAAGGGCATCCGAGCAGCTAGGATAACAACATCTGTCCAGTCACGGAGGACCCAAATAAAACGCATGGTGGGCCGCGAGCAGTCTTAAGAGTCTTATATACCCTATTAAATAATAATTCTCAAATATCTCGTTTAAAACTTATCCGATTTGAGTGCGATTTTTACAAGATTTTTCAAAAATATGTATAAAATGTCGGAATGTAATTTTTTTTTTTTTAGTCGTCAAAAAAATTTTCGCATGCATTTTAAATATTTTGTATCCAAATTTTTTAACATTCCGACATTAGTCACTGTTTGTAACGTTTATATTCATGTGACCCAACTCTTGGATTAGTTGAAAATAAATTTATTAGAAAACTAAAAACTGCTATATTCCGATAATAGCTGCCATCTTGCATGATATTTCGGAAACACGGATGCACTTGCATACACTGGACTCGTTTGCGGGAGGGGGAATCGGGCACTTAGGAACACGTTGCGATTTTCGTAAACAACAGTGGCGTGTGTATTCTAGAGATATCTCAAATTTACTTATTTGTTATAAAGTGGGTACACTTGATTTCAATAAAAACTGGTACACTTTCTTTTAGCTATGTAAATCATTCGTTCTTTGATTGATATTAATAATCTTACAAATGTCACTTTGACGTTAATCAGTGGCGTCATTATTAAAAATGGTTCGACATCTAACAGATGTTAAAAATTTCGAATTGTTTCTAAAATTGAAGATGGTTGGTCCATAAGAAGACTTGCTGCTGAATACAATGTGAGTAAAACCACGATAATGAGTGTTAAAAAACAATGGGAAACCAACCAAACGGTATCCCGTAAAGTTGGTTCCGGTAGGCCCAGAAAAAGCAATAATCAAGAAGATGAAAATCTTATAAATTACCTAATAGAGAACCCTTTTCAGACTGTAGTAAATGCAATTTCAGAGACAAATTTCCCTGCTTCGGTATCTACTGCTTGCAGAAGAATAAAACTACAAAGCGACTTGAAAAGTTGTTCAGCGGCTAAAAAAATACAAACTTTCAGAAGAAAAGAAGCAGGGTAGGATTATTTTTGCACAACTATATAATCAATGATGAAAACTTCTGGGGACAAGTTGTTTTTTCTGACGAAAAGGTTTTTATCTCCTGCAACGATGGATATGTTCGCGTATATAGGCCTCCTTCCACTAGATACGACGAAAAATATACTTTCGATCCACAAATATTAGGAAGGTTTTCAGTCAATGTCTGAGCTTTGATGAGCCTAAATGGGTTAGGTGTATGTTGGAACAGTAGTGGTCATCTCAGTTCCATTAAATATATTGAAATATTAGACAATATTATGTTGCCGTCAGTAATAAAGGTGTTTCCGGAAAATAATTTTATTTTCCAACAAGACAACTGCTCCATACATACGGCCCATCGAGTCAGGCAATAGTTTCTTAATAAAAACAGAGTTGTTACTGTGGCCATCTAAAAGTCCGGATTTAAATCCAATTGAAAATGTATGGGGACTAATGGTGAAACATATAAGAAAATTAAATAACCATCCAAATAATGCCCTAGAATTGGAAGGGATAATTGAAGACGCTTGGGAGAACTTGTCGCAAGAAGTTGACCTTGCAAGAAATCTGATTTTGTCCATGCCTGTAAGACTTCAGGCAGTTTTAGACGCTAATGGAGCAATAACAAAATATTAGTTAATTCTGTATTACGTAATTGAAGTTCATTTATTTAATTTTTTTATTGTATTTTTATGTTCAGTTTGCATTGTTTACATTTTTTTTAATCTCAAGTGGTATTTTTGTGTTCTTACTTTAAAAAATAGAATTATCATTATTCAGTTAGTATTTTAATTACAACCATTAGTAGAATTATCCGTAACAAATATTATTTTTTTTAAACAATAATATGGCAGGCTTGAAAATGTTTTGAAAAAGTTATTTTCTAATTATTTTTTTAAAATTCCATTTGAATAAAATAAAAGAGAAAGGTTTAATAAGTTTAAAAACACAAAGAAAACCGATCTCCTCCAAAAAACCCAGGTCCGGGGTAAATTACTTCTTCTCCACCCCCCTCTCGACATGCCTGGCCAGTCCTATTTACAGACATGCACACAACCAGAAAACCGAAAAATCGAACATTAGCCCAAAAGAGAAAATATAAAAAGTAAGTACTAGTGAAAATTGAATTTTTTTCGTAAATTAATATAAGTAATAATTTTCTTTTATTTCCGGTAATTTCTGTAGAGAGACTAATATAAATGAAAGTTTTCCCATTTTGCCGTCTCTAAATATTGATATGGAGAATGAAAGGCTCGATGAAAGATGAATATGATAATTTTTATTTTTGATTTATTTTAAGCGCAGTAACCTCATGTACAGGGTGATCATTTTAAGTGCACCTTACTCGATTTTTCTGCTGTATTTATAACCTAGGAAAAAACCTCAAAAATTATACTTATGTGCTTTTTTCTAAGGAATCCGAAAATTAAAAACAATTGAATGTCAAATAAAAAGAGAATGCCGAAAAACTGAAAAATAAAAAAATTACACCCCGCATTAATATGCGGAAATGGACATATGACATTCCGAATACTGATTAAATATGCGCGTCACATACATATCTTTTACTTCCGGTTTGACCGGAAATTGCCTTAATTTTTTTTATTCTAAATGATATATCCTGTATATTCAGCTCAATTTAAAAAATTTCTTTCTGAATTCAGCAATATATGTAACATCATCATAATCTTTCATATTTCATAAAAATATTGGAGTTTAAATTTAAAATAACACAAATATATTTTTCATATTATTTCATCACCTTTTCCATTCTGAGTTGAATGATATGACACACATTGATAGTTCCATTTTATAGGAAAAATTTTTAAAATAATAATATGCATTAATAAGAAACGGTAAAATGGAAATTTTTTTGTAGATTAACGATTTAATTGTTTTGTTGTTTAGTTCTTTAGCTATTTTTAAACGAAGTAAATGAAATAATTTCGGGTTTTTTTTATTGTTTTTACATATTAATTGCAGGACAAGGACACATGAAGGGTAAGGTTAGCTACTGTTTAGCTTATAAGCTTGACGCAATACAACTTATTCGTCGGTTTATGTCGTACGAAACCTCTAGTACTCCGCCTCTGATAATTCAACATCTCCCGATCTGAAATGTCCACTATACCGTTCTGTAACTAGAACATCGGCCACCTTCGACATTCGCCGCGATAATTTCGGTTTGGCTGTATATATGCACCACATGTGGTCTGTGATATGCACCGTGGCCTGCGCGGGGTGTGGTAAAATCGAGACTATATTTCACTTGCATCTGATATAGACTCTTAAGTTGAAAGTGAACGAGTAAAGAAGAAATAAGCTAGAGACTTAAAAGTATTTAATTGTGATTATAGTTAAGACATTCATTAATCTATTGTTGGTAATTATTAATTAGTTAATAAAGTAGTGAGTAAGTGTTACCTGGACTTTCAATCAACGAATCTACGAGTATAGGTGTTTGTGTGGATAGCAAACATGTGACAATATAAATGAATTTAATTTGGAATTTTGGTATCTGACAGCCAGTATGTGAGAATCGGTCTCCGAAATCTTGGTATCGGCCCAGCTCTATCTAATCTATAAGAATCCAGACAGTAGAGATTTTTGCCCTACTAAAGGTGGGGTAGAAACGATTTTGATATATGTTGTTTAGGTCGGGACTCTGATGCAAAATCCAAGTTTTCGACCATTTACCTCATGGTGGTGTGGAAATGAGTTTACTTTGAGTTTACGAAATTATTATAATTATGTAATGAATAGCCAAAAAGAATTAAAAAAATATAACAAAAATGGAGTTTGACGATTTTTTGGAAAATGTTCATCTTTCCGCCGCTGTAACTCATAAAAAATAAATGTATATACAAAAAATGTAAGGAATTTTGTATTTTTTAACTTCGTTGCATCAACTGTTGAGGAGTTACTTTGAAAAAAACCAATTTTTTGCACCTTTCATTCAAGATAGCGGCTCGTGCCTTCCCCTCCAAGGTCGAAAACTTGGATTTTTCAATAGGGTCCCGACCTAAACAACATATATCAAAAAGGAAAAGGCCTTTTTTATGGCTCTACTGACTGGGTTATAAGGATTCCATAAAGATATGTATACAATAGGAGTTTGCAGCTAAATGATACACCATCTAACTGAAAAAAATGCGAACCTTACGTGCTACTTCATAAACCCGCAAAGATAATGTCACAGCTACTTTGTTTATTATATCTTTTATGTAGCGCTAGTTTGGTTCTTTAGTTTTCTTTATAGCTATTATGCATGTTGTTAACTTTTATAATTTATTACTATTCTTAACATGTTTGCTATTTTGCTGTTTCCATGTTGGGTCGGGTGCTGGAGGAAATTTCTCAAAATTAGGGAGACGCAATTTTTCTCAGACTATATTCTATTGACCCCTCAGCTCTAAGAAAGTGCATAATGTTTCGATAATTAGCTAACAGTAGATAGTTCCACAATTGCAACAACGGTACTGTGACCTTAAATCAGATGCGAATTATCTGTTAGTAAAGCTGGAACTTTGGTATTAATTCCAATGGCGTTACCATAGTGGTATAAAATTACTAACTTGGTTAATGATAATGATTAAACATACTTACTCATGTCTTATTTCATCCAAAGTAAAGGTTGATTCCGCCCAATTACATCCAGACATTTAATATTTGCATACGCATAATACTGCTGGAGATTTCTTGTAAAATTTCCGTCACTTAGACACTGCTTAACGCGGCATAGTTGCGCAAAATCCGAATTTTTATTTAACAAGACATTAAATTTCGTTGCAGCTTGAACACCAGGAGCATCCGTTAAATTTTGTAGTCATATTTACGTTATTAACTATTTCAAACAATTGAGCCAGGCAAACAAAACTATCTTGCAATTGGTTAATAGCGTTTACTAATATATTGCAGATCTCTTGTATGGTGCGTAAATCTGCTTCAATTGTCGATTTTCAATCTGTTGTAGACTTTCTTTGATAGCTTTGAACTCCTTTGGTTCGAATTTGAAAACTACAGATTTAACTGCGTGGAAATGTTTATTAAAATAAAAAGCCGCTTCCAGCCAACTTTCCCATCGTGTTAATATCGGTTGTGGAGAGTTATGAATTCCTGGACACGATTTGTGAAATTCTTAATACGTTGTGGGGATTTTTTGTATTTGCTAATAATTTGTCGACATCTTAATAACTGATTCGAATATTTTCTACCACATGGTGAAAAGCATGAAGTAGACAGATTTTGTGCAATAAATTAGCACAAGACTTTTTAAGTGATAAGTGTATCCCTCTTGTGGTCAGTGCTACTACCCATCGGCCGTCACTGGTGTCTTAGTAACTGATAGCGACCTGCAAAGCACGTACCAAGAGCTCTAGCCCTGGTGGGCTGAACTGTATACTAAATACAGGAAATACAGGAAACAACTACTCAACGGACAAAAGACCCGACCTGCGTTGAATTAAACCTGCAAGACTTATTTGGTAGCTAAGATCATTTGCTAATTCCTCACTAGACTTAGACCTGTTTCGAACTTGTCATGTTCTCGTCAGTATGCCATAGGTAATGGAAAAGACAAATAATAATAAGACACCAGACCAGCCTGAAGCAGACTAAGCAAGACAGACATAGAGAGTGATAATTGTTTCCTATAAAATTTACTTGCGATTAAATATGGCATTGTTACTAGGTTTGACGTTAAAATGTGTACTAAAACATGTTCAACCTTTTTGTTTTTTGTATCCGTACTTTCATCAACAGTTGTTATCTTTAGTTTTCTATTACGTAACTCCGATCGCAAGCATGTTACTCTCAATTTGTTCTCTTACATGAGGAACATGACATCGGTCGTAGTCTTTCCTTCGTAGGTAGTGGCCACTTAGGTACATATTTTTTCCAAAATAACCGAAAATGATCATTGTTAGATACATGCGGCGAAATGTTATACGCACTCAACTTAAAAATGAGATCATACAGAACCACTTAGTATGGAACATGTAACTGGCAATTTTTTATAAGACGTTTGCTTTGAATACCTCTTTTACAATTACTGGAATACCAGCCCATCAAATTCGCTTTGCACACAATAAAGTACTTTATTACTGCCCCATCGTAACGTAACTCAGGAAAATGTGAAACGTGAAAGCATTCAGCGCGACATTTTACAATAGGTGTATCACCAATTCGCATCGACGCTGATCGCCATCAAACAACCAACACCTGTGTTGCGGACTCGTGCCGTAACCCCTAAGCTGACCTTGCTACCTGTAGAATATTCAATCCCAACATTCCAGCTTTAATTATTAGTATTGAGAGATACCGAACATTTAATTTTTTTGTACAAATTTTTAATATCATAAATCATAATCTTTTTAAAATGGAATGGTTTATTATTGACCAACTTCTTTTTTTATGTACATAAAAACAGTCAAGTTCTTATACTAGCTTTACATGCAGCCACTGCCGCTGCTACTCGCGCTGCCCGCTGTCCTGCCCTATAGCAGCCTTGAAGCAAGTGACTGTTTACATACAGCTGGTAAGCGTATGGAGGACATAGAAACTGCCGCAGCGACAGCGCTCTGGCATGAGCAGTGGCAGCGCGAGCGACGTGTTTACATACTCGCGCTGCCCACTTCCCTGTCCAATTCCCTGCTCACTTTAGCTGCATGTAAACCCGCCATTAAGTAAATGATTGAATCTAGTATTTCTTTAACTTATCGCAGTATCACATTATTATATTTATTTATTTTTGATTTATTTTAAATGGAAATGATAAAGATATAGTGCTCTGGCTCATATCTAACAATTCTTGTTCCAGTAATCTCCATTACGTTATTTATATGCCTCACATACCTACGTACGTTAACTGATATCCAAAAAGGTTCAGACCCAAACTGTTATTATAGTAATAACAGCTTTTCGTTTGCCAGTTGGTTTGTAGACGTATCCTACTAAAAGTGAATGTCTGCGATTCCTTCAGTTGATACCTATTCTGAAAGTGTATTATCTCTCAACGATGCACTGTAGTTTGCCGTTACTATGAGAGAACATATTACTGTAGAATATTATGATATGCCTTTAATTTTTTATAATAAAAGACTTATTATGGTGAAGTACTTAATACTTAAGAGGATTAGGATTTAAATACATAAATAAACAAATAAATACATATTTATTCTTATTATTTTGTAACAATATTATTTATACAAGTCACTACTTGTGTTATATGGCTGTTAAAATTTAAAAAAAATCAGCATATTCTGGATTAGGATACCACAAAACACGCGAGATAAGGCATCTATACATATACACATCAAAATAATGTAGCGTATTCTACCACGAAAATAAATTTGATTTTTAGTAACTTATGTGAATGCATAATACATATATCTATATTATAGTCGTGGCAAACGTTATAGTAGAGGGACGAAACGAGACAGGATACATTAAAACAAAATTGTCTTGAAGTTACATAGTTTATTTTTTTTAACAAGACGTGAATGGTTCTCACTTGAGCCGGGCATAACATTGCGTATACAATGGTGTTACACACGCCATAGCGGTATCGACACCAACACATTTATGAACGTAGTTCACCACAAATAATTCAGGCAGTCTGTTTTTACGGCTCGGTATGTGCGTATGTCACATACGTAGTAACAATGTCGAGCGTAGAGCGGTTGCGTTAAGCGACATTTTGAAACAGGTCGGGTGATTTCCAGATTTAAAAGTTAAAATTAATTATCAGCGTCCTTCGGTACTGTCAATAATAATTCATGTCATATATTTTAATAATAATTTCTTCTTATTGACATTGACATTTTTGTAACTGAATTAGATATTTCAAATGTCAAACTGTCAGATTTATCCTAACCCCATTTTAGGAGGTCAAATGCGTACAAAATTTCAGTTTACATCAGCTTTATTTAAGTACTTGGAAAATATATTTTATTCGCTTGATATAGTAGACATGATTTATAATCTTTCATGAAGAATATATATTTTTGTAGTCAAATACAAAAAAAGTTTGGGTCCAGTGGAGCCCCTTTCAGATGGCCAATTTTGCTCATCACCGAATTTTTCATTGTCTTTGGCCTTTCGAACAAGTGTACCAAATTTGAAAGCTTTATCTCAAAAACTGTGGTTGCTATCGCGATACTACAGACATGCAAACAGATTTTTTTCGATAAAGTTATGTTTTGTTATTATAATTCGTCGGGATTCGTCCAGAAATGCAATCAAAATTTTTAATTTTTTTTCCCGAAATTGTACATTTTTTCTGCTTTCATTCATTATGTCTCTTCTGGTGGTACCACATTCACCAAATTTAATGTGTCACCTAAAATGTTGTTGACAATCTTAACTGCCAAATTTGGGATGTCTCCCATTAGTATTTTTTGAGTTATCGCGGATGCACACATACACACACATCCATAGACACACACGCACCGACAGACATCATTCGGAAAATAGAATGGATTCAAGAGGGTTCAAAAAGTATAAATCAATCAAAATCTCTAGGTCGAAAAAAATTACGATTACTAATCCTTCCTTATATTGGGTATAAGAAAGTAACAATACTTTCTGCGACAGTAACTTTACTACAAATCTAATTTAATAATTTTTTGGGTTTTCATTAAGTATAGACAAAAGTATATCCTTATTTCTTTGTAACAAACAAACTGAAATAAAGTTATTCCATTTATTGCAACCATTCTTGAATTTCTAGTTTTCTCCATGACTGTTGTGGTATTGCTTCATATTTCAGATTATGAAATGGGGCATTATCCATGACATCGGCAGACTCTGGCTTCAGATTTTCAATAATGCGTCTGTATTCAGTTCTTCGTGGTAATCTCCGGTCTGCTTGAATTGAAATATCAGTTCACCATTAGCCAAAAATCCATTATCACTACCTATACGTTTCACTTCAACCGGCGACCTTTCTCAGATGGCATTTTAATACCAGTTGATCAGCTTTCTATGTTTACTTGTCGTGTATTTTTGACATTTCTATCCTGCCATGCTTTTGTCACTGTCATCTCTTATTGACCCATGTTTCATCCATATAATAAATTTTTCATCCTGGCTTTCGAAACTTTTCGATTTTCCTGGGATAATTTCTTCTCCATACTATTATTTCGTTTCTTTCTATGAGAATGCTCTTTCTGTCTATTTTTCCGTATTTAAATTTCATACCGTGTAAAATTTTTCTTAACGTTTCCTTACCTATTTTAGTGTTGAAGTCGTCCGCACTGACAGCATTCATTACATATTTTTTGTAACGTTGGCAGTTCGTTTTTTACGAAAAAACTATGGACAGTTCGTCGTATAGCACATTTAACATCTTCATCAATTTCTATTTTTTCTCGACCAATTCTTGTTTTTGTCGCTTGTACTTCTCCATATATTTTTCTTCTCTCAAAATTTTGTAAACGCATACCTGTATAATCTGAACACGACAAATTTATTAACTCATCTTTTGAAAGCGGCGGATGATCCCTTGCTAGACAGTGGAATACACGGATTATTATTTTTTTCTCATTTATCGATTGAGAAGTCGACCTTTCTGTCCTTTTGGACGAGGATGGTGCCCGAATATCTTCCATCGTTTGGTAAAAACGAATTCACTATAAAAACGCTAAAACACACTCTCAATAAAGTTATAATTAGTGATACCGGTGATTGTCACTTGTGTCAAAAATTAATATTCTATCTATAATAATTGCCATTAATATGGCGATGTCATTTTCATTATGACGGTCAAAACAAGTCGATTTCTGCTTTTATCGAATATGTGAGTGGAAGAAGCAGATTAATTACTGAATTAAAATGGTTATGTTTTCCTAATTGCTGATTTTTTTTAGTTGAAAATTTAAAATGCTTTGTTTATTTGATTATGTAGCTCATATAGGGATTATTTATTAAGAGCAGTGCCATATACAAACTTCAGCTTAGTTGTATTTTCAAGTTGCGTTTTCACCAGATATTCAACTTGAATCTATAAATCACTGTTTATATTTTTCTGTCATTAATATCGAAAAACGAAGACATATGGTTCATCCTAAATACCATACAGATTTAAAATATAATCATATAGGCAATTAATACTGATGCGTATTTTTTCATTAATAGGAAATACGATTATTTAGTTTCATAAAATGACACCAAATAAAATGTTGGTATTTCTTATTAATAAACAAAATAGGCATCAGTATTGTCTGTAATTTTATATATTAAATCCATATGGTATTTAAGATGAATCATGTCGTGTTCTCATTTTTCGTTCTCATCAATAGAAAAATTTTAATAGCGATTTAAAATTTTCTGTTGGTTATCCTTGCAACAAAGAGCAATAACTCCTTAAAATTTATACCTCAAAAATTATTTATTTTAATTTCATTTTTAAAGACATCAAGACATTGATATTGTTTTATTTATAATAGTTTTTACACAATTTGGAGTTAGTAATATAATAATATTTTGTTATGTTTTATTTCTGTATAATAACCGTCATTTTACATCACTAAGTATGTCAAAATTGAAAGAAAAACTTATTTAGTTATTTAGGTAAATTATTTTAACGTAATAAAAGGTCAAAATCATCAACAAATTTGTTTTCAGATAACCAGGGATGAACCCTCAAATTGCAAAAAAAAAAACAAAAATTTGAGGTTCATATAACCTATTGCGAACTCAATTGGGGGACACACTGTATATGTATATTTTTTTGTTCTGATGTTTTATTTTTTTACGAGCTTCACTATTTATTTTTGTTTTCTATTTTCATTCTTTGTTATGATATAGGTCTTTTTTTAATATTCAGTTATTGTTCTGTTTTGTGTAGTACACATTATTATAATTTTTTTTTACATTCTTGTTTTAAAAACTAACAGTGTTTTTGTTGCGTTTTATTTAGTTTAATTTTTTTTTCAATTTATGGCAATTTTTAGTTATTTTATATATTTTTATGAGGTAATCATTATTTTAATCAATGCTTACTTTGATATGATACATATATTTATATTATAAGTGATACGCCTTTCTTTTTATTTATTCACCTGCTCCCTATATGCGACGCCTTTGGCAGAACAAGTTAGATCACGGCAACTCGTAAGCTGGTCTGTTTACGATCTGTCTGCCAATCAGAACTAGCGAATAGCCGCCGTTTAATACCCTACCACAATTTTAATATGTTGGGCTTACGACTCACTAGTAAACAGTGAAGTAAATACTGATTTTACAATACAAACTGACTGCGGCTACATTGAATAGTGTACGGATTTACCCATTCATAAATACGTTTTTAAGGTAAAAGCTACTACTGCCCTTAACTTTAGTTATAATCGATGAAATATGATAGCTAAATTGCACTCTCACTTATTCACATATAACACATATCACAATCACAGAAAAACTGTTGTCTGTAATGGTGAATTTACACATTGCCAGTAACTCGGTCGAGTAACTAAAACCGAGTACTGGATTTTAGTACTTGCATCGTGTAAACAGGCGTTTTATTGTTTCAGTAACACTAAAAGGTCTGTTTACACGTAGAGAGTATTAAAATCCAGTACTCGGCTTTAGTTACTCGGACGAGTTACTGGCGCCATGTAAATTCACCTTAAGTAAATACACCATAAATTAGCACATTCACTAAAATTTATCGTTAATGAAAGCCCGCCCGAATTACCTAACCGACGCGATGTTACTGTATTCAAATAGTACCATAAATGACACCAGGTAGAATTGCGCAACGGAGTACATATCGTTACTTTGAACAAGTTAAACAAAGTCAAACAGCCAGGATACGCGTGAAAGATGCATAATTGTCACATATTTTAAAAATAACTGTATGAGACGGGTGTTATTATTCATTGCTATTTATTGCATGCCGTATTCTCCCTTCGATGGAATTACTGGCCTACTACAATACGTTAGAAACATGCACTTTAACGTTCCTTCCTTAATCATAAGCATAAATATAATGTTCAAATGTAGCACTGTTGAAAGAAAGAAGTGGGAAATTCGCCAATTTGATATGACAATACAGTTTTATATTTTAAGGTGTCATTCAACTCTCATCTCTTTTTTGATTTTAGGTTAAAGTAAATAAAATCGGATTTAGTTTTCATTACATTCGTCTCATACTTCGTTATTTTTTAAATTTGTAAATATTGGATTATCTACGTATAAAAGTTCAAAGCAAATGTAATACACGTAATCTGATTTTCAGTATTCAGTTTCTATTTAATCCAGGAATCTGCAATGCAGTGTTTTTATGTTGCCACAATTTAAAAAAAAACATGAATGCATTACTTCATTTAAATTGAATTACATCATTCTGTTTAGCTCAACTGCAGATTACTGCTATTGTTGTATGTTAAAAACAAATGCTGCTTTATGCATATTTTAATTTAATTCATTTATTGGACTTCTTTTTAGTTATGTAGGTCTTCATTGTCGCAGAGTTTGTTTTGTAAATTCCAATTACTGCAGTTGGCATGTTTAGAACGGGATAAAAGAAGTTTTTTAATATTAATTAATTAATTAATAATTTAATATTTGAATATAATAAAAAACATATTTCTAATATATTGGGTGATTCAGTTCGGGTTAAGAAAACATCAAGGGGTGATGGATCATCAAAAACATAAGTGCAATTTGTCTAATGAACTTGTGTTCATAGAGGTTAGTTCCATACCAGAGTTACAGTCCCTTAAAAAGTAGAAATAAATAACAGTTTTTCTGGTATAACTCCGGAACGACGACAATAAAATGTTGGTGATGTGTACAATCAATAGAGATGCATTTTTTTATGAAGCAGCTGTTCTGTGTGCAAGGAATTGTTTCGGGGGAGTAGGGCGTGGTTTTTTAACCCCAACTTATCCAATTGCAATTATTTAGGAAATAAAACTACAGAACATGATTCTACATTAAAAAACAATCAAAATGCACCTGTTAAGAGTCGATAGGATAGATAATTTACGAGCTCTTGGTACTAGTACTCTAAAATCGCTGAAAATTATTGGTTTTCATTTTTAATAACATTCCAGTAAAATAATTTAATATTAAAATAGAAGCTGTATGCTTCAAAATAATAGTAAGTTATAAAAAAACACTCGCAACTGAAAACAAAATTAATTACTTCCTCACCCTTCAAAGTGAGGAAGTTAGGTATTCGTGAAAAAAATTTTGAAAATTTTTATTGCATTTCTGGACGAATCTCGACGAATTATGACGATATGCAAAATTTCAGATAGAAAAAAATTTATTTCTATGTGAGTGTATGTGTGTGTGTGTGGTTCGCGATAGCAGCTACAGTTTTTGAGATAAAGCTTTCAAATTTGGTACACACATTCTAGATGTCAAGGAAGAGATTAAGTTCGTTGATGAGAAAAAATCGGTCCCAATGTCTAAAAAAAATATTAGTTACATTCCACCAATGTGACTTTTTGGAAACGTCAAAATGTGACTTTTATGAAACGTCAAAAAATGTGACATTTTTGAAACGTTAAAGTGACTTCTTTGAAACGTCAAAATGTGACTTTTTTGAAACGTCAAAAAATTACTTTTATTATAAACTCCACCACACGTCAAGTTTTACTATGGTGAGGAAGGTCTGATCCCAAAGTAATTGGCAGCGGTTTTTACATTGTTTCACTGCAATGCAAATTAATTATTCCCTGCAACTAACATAACCAAACAATTTCTATTGAGTTGTTTTTTGAACAGTTTAAAAAAAGTTGCTACTATTATTCCAGACTTTTTTAGCACAATATTAATTCAATACTATTATATAGACATACTGAAAAAATATATTAATACAATAAACCAAAACTCCTTGTTATAAAAGAACTGTTTCACATCAATACGAAACCATATAAAGAAAAATACACTTTTGGCGACTATCGAATTAAAATTAAATTCTAGGGAAAATACTTACGGCAAGCCTGAAATTCATCTTCACCCTTCTCACAGTCCTTCTGGTAGTTGCAGACCCAAAGTGAAGGAATACATTTTCCCTCCGGACATCGGAACATTCCAAAGTCACATATCACACCAGTAGGATCACCTGCAATGTAAGAAACATTTATTTATACTTCTAAATAAATTGAGATTCTGTTGCGTTCCGGAATATACTTGTTATTAAATTTATTTGTTATGATGACGTAGATATATTTCACGTGTATGTTTGCCTTTAGTTATTAATTATCAAGTTAAGTTGAGAACGGAGTTGGCAATAGTGTGAACTATTAGAAATTTAAGCTTTAACGTCGCCCCCTGGTGGCTAAAAATATCACTTTGACGAAACGAGTAATGCTATTTGTTTACATTCGTTTGATCACATTTGTATAGTTTGTTTGTCGTAGTTTTACTACCGTTTTTTTTTTTATTTCATCAACGTTTATTCCATAACATGCCAAAGAAAACAGTGCATAATACGAATTGTGTGTAAAATTGCCACACAAGAATGTTGATAGAACAATCCACTTTCACTATTTTCCCAAGATCGACGCGAGATTTTTTTATATCATCAATAGCAGTGGTATCGTGGAGAAAATAGATATAAAAAAATAGGACAAAGCATTATTGATGGGAAAAGAATTAACTTGGGCAATGCGTGTCCATTTCAAGCTGGACTATAATAAAAATGGTATATAGTCATAATAGTACAACATTTTTAGGTTAGGTCCACCCACAAATTAGTAAAAAATATATTAAACTTAATGAATTTATTGATCAACTTTCGACTAATTTAATAATATATACTTTTCTACCTAAGAAAAAAGCCCACAAACAAAAGCAAATAAAACGAATGTAAACAAACCAAGAATCAGCTGATCATTATTCGTCCGATCGCAGCGCCATATGCGCCGTGGTGATTTTAGTTCCCAATTGAGAGAAAGGACTGTGGTCAACAGTCAACACGTTCCTCTTTTTTAGACAAAATTTAACTTCTGTATGATTTATGTGTTTTCAATTAAAATGATTTTTATTTGTGAAAATGGTTATTGGGCAATGGCAGTTGCGATTAATCCGTAAAGAGAAAAATATCGACAGAGTACGAGCCGGCACGATATCATTGTACCTCACAAATTATTCACTGTAAACGTTTATTATTTATAATGTAATTAACAAAAAAATACATATCAAAGGTGAAGTTTAGCCACAAGGAAAGTGTAAGAATAACTTAACGCTTACTTAATAATAAGATTAAAAATAAAAATACTATAAAACATACCTACTTAACTCCTAGTAGTAACATAAAAGTGAGAAATGTATTAAATTAAATTAAAGAAATAAAGGAAGATAAAATAGTATTTAATAGGTACTGAGTGGACAGTAAATAAGATATTAACAAGTTATGTTTAAAGGTATTCATCTCATCATTTTTAAAAGATACATCTTAAGAATTTATAGAGCGTGACAGCATTTTATGTCCGTATGACGTATGTTTAATCTGTGTATAATATTAACTTTTCTCTAAGGTAATCAGGTGTTGACGATTTTAGAAGACGGCGTATATTACATGTGAGAAAATAATATTTGAAGATGTTTTTCATATTAAGACATTTAAATGGAAGACATTCTGTTCAGATGAAATATTTCCTTAAACTGTTAATTAATTGGCAACAATTATTTTGAATATTTTATCTCCGTTTTACGGTAATATAATTCAAGCATGGCTACTATACAATAGACGTTTTCACATTTTTTCTTAAAGTGATTGTCTACAATATGCTTCCTCGAATAAAATAGTTTAAGACTCATAAAAATTTTTTGATCTGACTTACATGTTCTGTGAGTGTCCTTTGAGGATTTTTTATACTTCCTGTTTCCCCTAAACTTCTACGCTAATCTACTTATAGAACACTGTGTAATTGCAACTCTGTTGAGATATCGGCGCGTGGGAATTACATGGTTCTAAGTAACAATTTACTGTTTTTACAGGAGAACAAATTTAAGATTGATCTCTAGAAAAGTCAGTTTGGTTCCATTTTTATATGTGGAACATATGGAACGAAGTTATCCCATATTTACATGACATGATACATGTAGAATGGTTTAAATTTACCCAAAATTGTAGGAATTATAGAAAAATTAACTAACCCTTGTATTTGTACTTAGAACCACATGAATCTTTAAAGTATACTTTAGTATAAAAAATGCAAATATAGTATAAATTTTAGTAATTTTTATTCATTAAACAGATGGCAGAAATTGTATAAAAATAAACAATCTTCAGTTTGTGATTTCAAAGAGTAACGAAAACCATTAATTGTAGCAAATAGTTACATGATCCTCATTAGGATCATACGGAAATTAAGTTTATGGCACTATCTTTCAGTCAATAGTGAAATTTCCTAGCCAGAAAGATGCAGAGAAATATTTATAGTAGGTTCTAACAAAAATATCAGTTTTGGGCAAAATGTAGCTTAGAATCTTATGGTTTTCATGCGGCGATATGTGTGTGTGTCATTAAACAAAGTGCAAACCTCTTCCTGTGTTCTTTTTACTACCAAAAATAAAATTTCTAACCTTTCTCTTTCATTTAATTGAGACATTTTATATAATTTGCCTATTTTAACGTGCACAACAAAAGCTAAACTAGAAATTAAACTAAGGTGAAAATTAAAACGGTTTTAGAAATGAAATGGAACAATTTGCGGGCCCGATAAAAGATTTGATTAAAATACATTCACACTCTTAGTTGCCAGGGAACTCGATTAATTTTATAGAATGAATAAAAAAAATCAATCATAATTAAAGAATTTGTCATACTAATTGATTCGTTTTCCATGAGTACTTAATTAGTCTATTATTATTAACTCTTCAACTTAACTTTCAAAGAACCGAATCGTTTTTTTGGCTCGTTTGTATTTCAACAGAACTAAATGTAATTATCTGCACGAATTTAAGTTAAGGATACACTGCAAAATTTCTAATTATTCTTGATTCCTGTATATAATTTCAATAGGTTTTTTCCTCAAATAAATATGGTTTACTGCTGTGTTATGAAAGTTGGCATCTGAACCAGATGTACTTTTGATACCTTTAATTTGAATATTAAATGCTTTAAAGATTATTATTTTACCTCAAAAGGGCAGCTGGTATAAGACAAAGCTATTACTCCTTTATTCTAGGAAAACTGTTTAAGCAACAAAGCTCTGTGACAATATACATGATCTTTCATAAACACGTGTAGAAGTGGCATGTTCCTTGTCTTATTTTGGGACCAAAAGTTCATATCAATATTCGTCCGCCGATTCTTTGTTTTCGAAATGGAGTATTGAAGTTGAAAAAAAATTGTAAATTTTGTTAATTTTGTAAAATGTTGGGACATTAATTTTAATTTTGATGTATGTAGATGCGGTGTCAAGGACCATTTTTCAAATCACCAGTGGCGTGCTTATTAGACGCCTTTGTACGATTGAATACTAAAAAGGAAACACCACTGATTTTTTAAATTTTGACAAGTTTTTTGGATTTCTTAATCAAAACCGCATAAAGAATGCCTCCTGCGTTTTTTTTATGAGAAATTTTTGGTAAACCGGAAAATGAAATCAGGTTAGGTATATTAATTTCAAATTTGAATAAGAAAACTTTTCAAATATTCTTCTGTCAATTTCCCAGCAAACACGAAGGGGCACTGTTTCGGAACTTTAAGTCACAAATAAGTAATTTTGGAAGCATATATCAAATTACGAAACAGAATGATAACTATGATGATATATTTGGGACTGAAATATGTGTTTTGAATTTGTTGAACGTAATACAAAACATCTTTGTTGGGTTTAAAGAAATTCGAAACTTTTATGTGACAAATGTTTTCGTAATTATATATTTAAATGTAAATGTTGCATAGCATAAATAACATCCTAATTTCAGTGTTTAATATTCGAAAATATACAATTCTTAATGCGCTATAATTTCAGTCGCTATAATCAGAAACAATTACGCAATTATTAAATATAAATAATTTTGAGAGAGATAAAATTCAATCAACCAATGCGGAACCCACATCGGTGATAGACGTGGCGCAGCGGATTGAACATAAAGCTTGCTTGTGCTCAACCAGGCCAGAAGACGGACACGTGGAAAGCAGTAGGAAGTGCGTTGTGTTTTCTGTTCATTGTGTTGTTACATAGGTAGTAAATAGCTGGTAAGTTATAAACTTTTTTGAAATAATTTTGTGTTACATGATCCTCATTAGGATCATACGGAAATTAAGTTTATGGCACTATCTTTCAGTCAATAGTGAAATTTCCTAGCCAGAAAGATGCAGAGAAATATTTATAGTAGGTTCTAACAAAAATATCAGTTTTGGGCAAAATGTAGCTTAGAATCTTATGGTTTTCATGCGGCGATATGTGTGTGTGTCATTAAACAAAGTGCAAACCTCTTCCTGTGTTCTTTTTACTACCAAAAATAAAATTTCTAACCTTTCTCTTTCATTTAATTGAGACATTTTATATAATTTGCCTATTTTAACGTGCACAACAAAAGCTAAACTAGAAATTAAACTAAGGTGAAAATTAAAACGGTTTTAGAAATGAAATGGAACAATTTGCGGGCCCGATAAAAGATTTGATTAAAATACATTCACACTCTTAGTTGCCAGGGAACTCGATTAATTTTATAGAATGAATAAAAAAAAATCAATCATAATTAAAGAATTTGTCATACTAATTGATTCGTTTTCCATGAGTACTTAATTAGTCTATTATTATTAACTCTTCAACTTAACTTTCAAAGAACCGAATCGTTTTTTTGGCTCGTTTGTATTTCAACAGAACTAAATGTAATTATCTGCACGAATTTAAGTTAAGGATACACTGCAAAATTTCTAATTATTCTTGATTCCTGTATATAATTTCAATAGGTTTTTTCCTCAAATAAATATGGTTTACTGCTGTGTTATGAAAGTTGGCATCTGAACCAGATGTACTTTTGATACCTTTAATTTGAATATTAAATGCTTTAAAGATTATTATTTTACCTCAAAAGGGCAGCTGGTATAAGACAAAGCTATTACTCCTTTATTCTAGGAAAACTGTTTAAGCAACAAAGCTCTGTGACAATATACATGATCTTTCATAAACACGTGTAGAAGTGGCATGTTCCTTGTCTTATTTTGGGACCAAAAGTTCATATCAATATTCGTCCGCCGATTCTTTGTTTTCGAAATGGAGTATTGAAGTTGAAAAAAAATTGTAAATTTTGTTAATTTTGTAAAATGTTGGGACATTAATTTTAATTTTGATGTATGTAGATGCGGTGTCAAGGACCATTTTTCAAATCACCAGTGGCGTGCTTATTAGACGCCTTTGTACGATTGAATACTAAAAAAGGAAACACCACTGATTTTTTAAATTTTGACAAGTTTTTTTGGATTTCTTAATCAAAACCGCATAAAGAATGCCTCCTGCGTTTTTTTTATGAGAAATTTTTGGTAAACCGGAAAATGAAATCAGGTTAGGTATATTAATTTCAAATTTGAATAAGAAAACTTTTCAAATATTCTTCTGTCAATTTCCCAGCAAACACGAAGGGGCACTGTTTCGGAACTTTAAGTCACAAATAAGTAATTTTGGAAGCATATATCAAATTACGAAACAGAATGATAACTATGATGATATATTTGGGACTGAAATATGTGTTTTGAATTTGTTGAACGTAATACAAAACATCTTTGTTGGGTTTAAAGAAATTCGAAACTTTTATGTGACAAATGTTTTCGTAATTATATATTTAAATGTAAATGTTGCATAGCATAAATAACATCCTAATTTCAGTGTTTAATATTCGAAAATATACAATTCTTAATGCGCTATAATTTCAGTCGCTATAATCAGAAACAATTACGCAATTATTAAATATAAATAATTTTGAGAGAGATAAAATTCAATCAACCAATGCGGAACCCACATCGGTGATAGACGTGGCGCAGCGGATTGAACATAAAGCTTGCTTGTGCTCAACCAGGCCAGAAGACGGACACGTGGAAAGCAGTAGGAAGTGCGTTGTGTTTTCTGTTCATTGTGTTGTTACATAGGTAGTAAATAGCTGGTAAGTTATAAACTTTTTTGAAATAATTTTGTGTTACATGATCCTCATTAGGATCATACGGAAATTAAGTTTATGGCACTATCTTTCAGTCAATAGTGAAATTTCCTAGCCAGAAAGATGCAGAGAAATATTTATAGTAGGTTCTAACAAAAATATCAGTTTTGGGCAAAATGTAGCTTAGAATCTTATGGTTTTCATGCGGCGATATGTGTGTGTGTCATTAAACAAAGTGCAAACCTCTTCCTGTGTTCTTTTTACTACCAAAAATAAAATTTCTAACCTTTCTCTTTCATTTAATTGAGACATTTTATATAATTTGCCTATTTTAACGTGCACAACAAAAGCTAAACTAGAAATTAAACTAAGGTGAAAATTAAAACGGTTTTAGAAATGAAATGGAACAATTTGCGGGCCCGATAAAAGATTTGATTAAAATACATTCACACTCTTAGTTGCCAGGGAACTCGATTAATTTTATAGAATGAATAAAAAAAATCAATCATAATTAAAGAATTTGTCATACTAATTGATTCGTTTTCCATGAGTACTTAATTAGTCTATTATTATTAACTCTTCAACTTAACTTTCAAAGAACCGAATCGTTTTTTTGGCTCGTTTGTATTTCAACAGAACTAAATGTAATTATCTGCACGAATTTAAGTTAAGGATACACTGCAAAATTTCTAATTATTCTTGATTCCTGTATATAATTTCAATAGGTTTTTTCCTCAAATAAATATGGTTTACTGCTGTGTTATGAAAGTTGGCATCTGAACCAGATGTACTTTTGATACCTTTAATTTGAATATTAAATGCTTTAAAGATTATTATTTTACCTCAAAAGGGCAGCTGGTATAAGACAAAGCTATTACTCCTTTATTCTAGGAAAACTGTTTAAGCAACAAAGCTCTGTGACAATATACATGATCTTTCATAAACACGTGTAGAAGTGGCATGTTCCTTGTCTTATTTTGGGACCAAAAGTTCATATCAATATTCGTCCGCCGATTCTTTGTTTTCGAAATGGAGTATTGAAGTTGAAAAAAATTGTAAATTTTGTTAATTTTGTAAAATGTTGGGACATTAATTTTAATTTTGATGTATGTAGATGCGGTGTCAAGGACCATTTTTCAAATCACCAGTGGCGTGCTTATTAGACGCCTTTGTACGATTGAATACTAAAAAGGAAACACCACTGATTTTTTAAATTTTGACAAGTTTTTTGGATTTCTTAATCAAAACCGCATAAAGAATGCCTCCTGCGTTTTTTTTATGAGAAATTTTTGGTAAACCGAAAAATGAAATCAGGTTAGGTATATTAATTTCAAATTTGAATAAGAAAACTTTTCAAATATTCTTCTGTCAATTTCCCAGCAAACACGAAGGGGCACTGTTTCGGAACTTTAAGTCACAAATAAGTAATTTTGGAAGCATATATCAAATTACGAAACAGAATGATAACTATGATGATATATTTGGGACTGAAATATGTGTTTTGAATTTGTTGAACGTAATACAAAACATCTTTGTTGGGTTTAAAGAAATTCGAAACTTTTATGTGACAAATGTTTTCGTAATTATATATTTAAATGTAAATGTTGCATAGCATAAATAACATCCTAATTTCAGTGTTTAATATTCGAAAATATACAATTCTTAATGCGCTATAATTTCAGTCGCTATAATCAGAAACAATTACGCAATTATTAAATATAAATAATTTTGAGAGAGATAAAATTCAATCAACCAATGCGGAACCCACATCGGTGATAGACGTGGCGCAGCGGATTGAACATAAAGCTTGCTTGTGCTCAACCAGGCCAGAAGACGGACACGTGGAAAGCAGTAGGAAGTGCGTTGTGTTTTCTGTTCATTGTGTTGTTACATAGGTAGTAAATAGCTGGTAAGTTATAAACTTTTTTGAAATAATTTTGTGTACGATATTCACGCTAATATTCTTTACTTTGTGATTGTCTGAAATGAAAGAGATACAACAGAGATGTATAACATTGCACCATTAACATAGTACCTATATACCTATAGATGTATTGTATCAAATCAGCGTTAACGTCATTTCTCTCTTTTTTTTTCGGCCAACGAAATGGGAGAAATACAGTTTTATTACATATTACTTCCAACTTGCAATAGGAAATCAACATAGCTCATTCCGTTGATATTTTGTTTTTGGCGAAAAGCCCTTGGATTCGATTCATCGATTCGGCGCCTTTTTTTTACTTTCTTTTTTATAAATTTTATATAAAATAAATATATAATAAATAAAATTAAATGTTGACGCTTCTCTACAAAATTAGTCCTATTAAATTTGTATCATATTTCCCGTTTCAGAGATGAGCCAATTAAAACAAAAAAAAAAAAAGAAAAACCAAATAAAGGGGCGAGTTACATGTTAGATTATAATAATGTTTATTTTTGGACAAAAAACTACAATATAATAATAATAATAATATTTATTTAATAAGCATAACATAAATACACCATAGTAAATATCAAAAATTCACATTTTAACACGACAAAAAATATATTTAAAAACTTGTTTCACGTATAAACACCGTAACTGTAAATAAAATGAAACAAACGTAATGGCGGCAGCTGGTGAAATATAACAAAAGCCACAAGAGCCGACATACGATAAAACTTCTTCTGCGCAAGTGCACCTGCATTGAAACGAGAGAGAGAGAGGCAAATGAGTTACAAATGACATGAAAGAAGAGGAACCAAAAAAACGGCATTTTGTGAATTATCTATACATAGTCTGAGTTGGATTGATATGGGGTATTGGTGTCTTTATATTTAAGATCTGTGCATTGCACTAACTCGACGTTATATTTGCCTCTTCGCTACGTCACGCGGTTAGTAAATATCAGGTCGTAAGAGTTGTTTTAAATTGTTGATAAGTGGACACATTGTATATGCCAAACATTAGGATAGGACTCCTCTTTTTCCATATCTATTTTATTATTTTCAGTTATGTTCATTTATTTTGTAAATGTATGCAGGGGTTCTTCAGATGCCTCATTTGAGGTTACGTGTAAAGGCTGCATTTAGGCAACTGGACAGGTTTAGGAGGACCGACAATACATAATAATTTGAACTTGTTTGTTGTTTTTAACATTTTATTAGAATAGAGAATACTTTAAGTTTTAGTTCAATTAATTTACAGGTTGGAACTAAAAAGGCGAAATTTTTTAATTTGCAGTCTCACCTTCTGTTTCTAATTATGTATATAAAAGTAGTTCATATGAAGTTTTAGTATTTAGGAATGGACTAATGATTTTGAAATAACAAAAACATACATTTTTTAAATGTACAAATTTACAATTGTATAATTTTTATTATTCTTTACTTATTTATGAACGTGTATGTAATAGTTATTCAGATAAAATATATATGTACAATATATTGATATTTCAATAGCACTGGCTACTGAAACTTTAAAATTAAGAACCCAATTTTTATAAAATTTTACCTTTTGTGAAACAAATTTCCATGGAACTGATATATTTTAACTAAATAAATTGTATCTACACACTTGTAACTTTGCCAAGAATAATGAAAAATGTAATATGTAATTCGTACAATTTTGAAAATTTAAAATTGGGTGTTTCTGCGAATTTCCAGGTGGTCCAGCCCTACATATTAATCAGATTAGTTGAAATTTTTCGCGAATACGTATACAATGTCCTCGGATTGTCTGTTTAAGATGGAATTTATTTTTATGTTACGTTTCAGAAGAAAAACCTCAAAAAAAGGTTTTGATTCACAAAAAAAAATATTCCGTTATTAAGAGCACATTAAATGTACTGGGTGCCAAAAAAAAAAAACAAAAAAAGTTATAATTGCTAAGTGAAAACTTACTTTATTTTTTATTTTACAGCAGTGCCAAAATAAAAAAGTTTCTTAGAATGTCAAGATAGTATTAAATACGAAATTTGATGCAAACATCTCTATTTTTGATTATCAAAAATTTTATTTCTCGATTGTTTTGCTCTTATACTGAATTTTAAATATTAAATTGCCTAAAAATCTTGTGTAGATTTTGATATTATTGAATATTTCTTATTGGGTGTAGTTATAGACTGAGAAAGCGCGACTTTACCCCTGGTTAATGTTGTTTTAGCATAATTTAATGAAAAATTGTTCTTCACTTTAAGTTTTAATTTGTTTGTATATTTTAATTTGTTATAAAATTTGTTATTGTACAATACAATTAAAAGTGTAACTTAATAAATAAATTATATTATATACTGTTTTAATTCCTTTGTTTATTTTAATTTAGCCTTATTTTTCTTCAGAATTGTTCATTATAAAAAACAAATCGATATGTGAAGATGAACACATATTCATGGTGATCGTTTTACATTTAAAAATATTTTTGATAGCCGGGCTACTTAGTTCTGTGGATCTTTTCTGAAAGTATTCACTTTGCCATTATCTACAAAAACAATATAATTATGACGGCTCCGCCCAAGGATGTGGGGGGGGTATTATTTGCAAATTAAACAGACAGCAAAAAAAGAAACTGATTTCAAAACAAACTGTAAAAATTAGGCAACATTTAATTTGTAAAATTAGATTGCAGAAAGGTTGCAGTTTATCTATGCAACTTTTGGTGCGAACAAATACTCGATAAACAAAACTGTAAAAGCATAAACGTGTTATAATATTTTCAGATGTATATTGTGACAAAAACAAATTAATTATAAATGTAAATCAGCGTTTGTTAGTGATGTTTTGTATCGCATTTGTGTGATGTAATCGTTACAATTTATTAAGGATATACGGTTGCGGGCAAATAAGCAATATGTTATCAAAACTATGCACTTTTGTGATTAAAACAAATTAGACATGAAATATAAATATCGTTTAAGTTTTACAATAATTACGCAACATTGTTTCCTGGGTTAATACATTAATTCAGTTGTCAATTCACAAATTTATGAATCAGATATTTAAAATGGCAAATTCTCCTATCTCAGAAGGTTATTATAATTTTCCAAGAGAAGCAAGAAATAGTACTCACGTCTTATTTAATATAATCTACGTTTTATTGCAATTTTAGTGATATATACATACATGTTATATATTTGCATCATTTGTTTGGAAGATACAAGCTGTTATATTAAAATAACGAATTAAAATTAAGTAGAAACTATAAAATGTCATATTTCTAGAAGCCTATGGAAAAATAAATAATAAGTATTTTCTTATATTATAAATTATGTTATAATCTATCGGATTGACTAAAATTATTGGAAACTGTTATTCCACAACATCGTTGCTTTATTATGTCCATGCAGCTTTAATTTAACTATTAACTTTCAGAAATGCAGGAGGTTTTAACACATCTAAATTATTCAAGTATATCTTGTGCAACCGACAGTTTCGTGTTAGTGGTGCAAATCAGATGATTGGTAGTCCTTAAATTGCATTAAGGGTCTCGAGGGAATTCAAAGCGACAAGCGGCTGACACTCCAAGCCCCATCCCTCGCCATCAAGACCAAATGTCAACCACAAGTAATCCCCCTAGTACGGTTTTACACAAATTTTGTATGATAACATTTTAATTAAATGTTCAGGGATTTTAAACTTTTCCCCTTGTGATTGTGCTCTTCCAAGTAGTTGCCGTAATTGAATTATTTCAGTTAACTACGTACGTTGTTAATTATGCTTTGAAACTTCTTAATGCGGTAATTAGAATGTTAAAATTTTAATTTCCTGAACAGAATAAAACAGAAAATGGTATCCGTATTCGGTGAAATTATATGCAATAAATAAAGATGCTATTCCAGAACTATGGATAGTACGATAAGTAAAATGCTCTTACAAGTATTAATATCAACATTAATATACATAAAACATGATTGCTGATCTAAAGAGGATTATATTCCTTGTTCCATAAGTCCTGTTCTAAGGAGCGCGAGCGTAATGAACACGAGGTTAAAAATAATTAAATAATTAATATATTATAATGCATAATAGAATATGTGGGTCAGACTAAAATTTGATAGATAAATTATAAGAAATGGTCTAACGTGAAAAGAGTTTTCTCTTTACAACCCCAATTTATTAATATACACTTGACGCAGCCTATAACACATATCTCTTGTTAGTATAACCAGATATTTAGAAAAGAATATATTAAAGTAACGCGGAATGCAGGAACGTAGAGAATAGTTTATTTTAAGCAATTTCAACTACTAGACTTGTTTCCCAATTTATGCAAATATTTGTGAAATACCGGGGGTTATATTACCTGTGGTGTTTAACTAATTTATTTTAGGTACGTTACTTTTTACGACCCCTTAATTTTTTCAATATTTCTTGGGTTGTATCTTAGTTTCCGCATCATTGCACAGTAGGACCAATGGGACAATTACGGCCTGAAAATGATAATAAAAATCCTGTTGTTGAGCTGAATATGATATTCTGTGATTTTAAAAAAGATTCCACGTTAACTGTCACGGTCATGTCATGTTCGAAGCATTTATAAAAGTGTCTACCTAACTTAATTCTTTGTAATGAATCATACATATGTTCATTACTATAGTTTCGGAAATTCCCGTTAGTCTTGTGCTACTGCACACTTCCTGCCATCATGACTCATACAGATGTTCATTTCTAAAAGTTTCTGCAATTATCGTTTGGCATGCACTGCCACGCACTTCCTGCCGCCATTAAATATGAGACGTCAGCAAGGCCATAATTTTGGTATAAATAGAATCGCCGTAACCAAGAGAATCAACTTAGTATTCTACTGACAACTACTTTCAACGCGTTGAGCTGGGTAGTTAGGGGAGTCTTAAGCGCGTTGAGCTTGACTCCATTTCGTTAGAATTCAGAATCCGACGACGACGCCTCCCAGCCGAATGTCTGGTAGTATCTTAGGGTTTTTATCGCGCTGAGCTAGACCTCCTGATGTTGGTAGCTATTTTACCATCCTGCACCGCGGTCACCAGTCTAGTGATTATTTATTGCCGTTGGCCTTCAGCGCGTTGAGCTAGACTCGCCGCGCCATTAGTAAATAATTGCTAAACCAACCGCCTTCACCAGTCCCTGATTATTTATTGCTGTGGACCTTCAGCGTGTTGAGCTGGATCCGCCGCCGTTAAATAATTATCGAACTTATCGCCGCATCGAGTCCTGGATGTTTCCTTCAGCATGTGGAGCTAAAGCTTACCATCGTACTGTTCAACCACCAAAATTACACTCCTCCCCGTAAATTAATTTCATCGATATCTATAATATGTAAATATCTGATATGGCCAACACATAACTTTCTTATACCAGTATAAATCATCCTGATCTAAAAAAATTATTCTATTTAATTCTTCACTTACCTCAATTAAATTTTAATAGCATACCTTGAAATGTTTCATTAAAATTTTTAAATAATTATGAGCATCATTCGATACTGTCAATAATAATTCATGTCATATATTTTAATAATTTTTTGTTATTGACATTTTTGTAACTAAATTAGACCTATCAAAAAATGTCAAATTGTTAAATTTATCCTAATCCCATTTTATGAGGCCAAATGTGTAAAACATTTCAGTTTACATCAGCATTATTTAAGTACTTGGAAAATATATTATATTTGATTGATATAGTAGACATGATTTATAATCTTTCATCAAGAATATATTTTTTTTGGAAAGTCCAATACAAAAAAAGTTTGGATCCCGTGGACCCCAGCCGGCCAATTTTGCTCATCACCGAATTTTTCATTGTCTTTGGCCTTTAGAACAAGTGTATCAAATTTGAAAGCTTTATCTCAAAAACTGTGGCTGCATGCAGACAAATTTTTTTTCATAAAATTATGTTTTTCCATTATAATTTTTTTTCCCGAAATTGTATCTTTTTTCTTCTTTCATTTATTATGTCTCTTCTGGTGGTACCACATTCATCAAATTTAATGTGTCACCTAAAATGTTGTTGACAATCTTAATTGCCAAATTTGGGAAGTCTCCCATTAGTATTTTTTGAGTTATCGCGTATACACACATACACACACACACACATCCACACACACGCACCGACAGACATCATTCGGAAAATGATCAGAATGGATTCAGGAGAGTTCAAAACGTATATATCAATCAAAATCTCGAGGTCGAAAAAAAATCACGATTACTATACTTTCTTATATTAGGTATAAGAAAGTAAAAAGTATATATTAACTTTATACTTGACTTGATTTAATTGTCAGAGAATCTGATTTTATGTTTATTTAACTTCATGCTTTGGATAAATGTTGCTTTAATGAAATAAACTCTGTTAGGTATACTTTGGGCTTTCTTATTTCCACCTAACAGAAATCCTGGATTAATTCTCCAAACCAACTATCCGAAAGCAAACACCGTTACGTGTTCCGACGCCCAAACATACTTCCTTACATATTTTGGGCGTCCGAACAGACACTGTTACATCTTTTAGCATGGTTCTTAAGCACCAGGTAAGATGTAAAAAAGAAATTTTTGATATACTTCTTATGCCAAAGCTACAGCTACCGGTGTCGCTGCCTAAGTACACAGTGCCACTCCATGTGAAGACGTACATATATTTTTTTAGTTATTGTAACCGCATCACCATGGTTGCACGATCACGGTGGTGTCGAAACCTTTGTGAAAATTTCTTTGAATCCACAATTTAAAGGGGAAAAGTTTGGATGCTTATATTTTTAGAGAGAATGATTCAAGAGTTTAATCTACCAACCGCCATTTCATCAAATTTGAAATTTTATTCTTATTTGTACTTAAATCTGCACAAAAAGAAATATATTCGTGTGGTGCTGAAAGGAAGTAAAGAAATAAGGATTTGCCTTCAAATATTAGTAATCTTTAATAGTTACAGGTGCCTTCTACATTGATACTGTAGTAGTGGGTAGAGTTTAAACGAGAATTCATATATCATAATAAAAAATACTTATTTATTTACAAATAATAAAAGAAATGTCCATGATAATTATGCCAATTCCGCGATTTTTATGGATATTTATTCAAATTTCTTGGGCTACCACTATCCAAATGTCCACTTTCTTTATCCCCTTCCACAAATATACAAAGGCCCATTATTTTATATCCACAATATAAAATGTTACGCTGTAAATACTAAAACTGTATTAATTAATTGAGAGAAAATGCAGCATATAAATATAAAAAATACAATAATTTGTTCAGGCCCTATGTGTACCTCAAATAGCATATAGTTTCCGATTAATCAAATAATTAATTGCTTTATATTCCATATAATAGGAGAATTACATCGCGTTGGAAAATTTCAATGTTTATTTCATTTAGGTCAAAGCTTCGCTCAATATTTCAGATGCATGCTCGAAATTATTCAAATCGTTTAAAAACTATATGAAAACTGCGTTTGGATGAACTCGTGTCAAGCATCAAATATTATAACGGAATCGATAATTTCAAAAAACAAGGTGTCATATTGTCTGAACGTTATTTGTGGCATTCTCTAAATGTTTCTTTTTCCTTTTTTTTGAGACTTCCTACCACATAAATAATTCTTTGTTATCAAAAAAATGTAGTTAGTTACCCAGTATGTTACTGGAAAATAAACCCCTGCGCTTGTGATTATACGTCAAAAGATTAGTCGGAGCGTGTTTTTTGACCACTAAAATGAGACACAATAATAATAATATAATTCCCTAACGTTTCGGAAAATGAATTTGTTTCCTTTTTCAAAGTTATTTATCTTTTTTTAGAATATGTCAAGCGACATATATTATTTGTTTATGTAATATTCATAGATACTTACATAGAACTGTTGATACTTAAAAAATTATGCAATATTAATTTTGTTCAATTCTTCTTTTAACATCGATAACCACGTTGTATCCAAAATGCAATGCGATAAACATTTTTCGTCAGTCAATAATATTATTGCCGATTCGTTTTTTTGCTGTCCGCTTCTTTCATTAAAATTTGCGAACATACTTGGGAAAATGAACATAGAATAAACAGGGATTCGGCAAAAATTTTAATGAAAGAACCGGACAAAAAAAAAGGAAAATTAAGGAATCGGCAATAATATCATTAAATGAAGAAAAATGTTTATCCCATTGCTCTGTAGATTTTGTTACATGGTTACCGTGGTTTTCATAAAATGACAGAATTGCTAGTGGAACAGGATTGGGGATATGGCAGCCCAAATATTAATTTGGTTAGTAATTTATTTGTAGAAAATATAGTTTCTGTACTAGATGAAGTGGCACCAATCAGGGAAATTAAAATAAGATCTAAACAAAATCCGCGATTTGATAGAAATTGCAAAGAGGCCGCATCGGACGAGAACAATGATTATAAAAGGTATGATTTCAGTAAAGATGAAGAAGATTGAAATAATTACAGAATATGTAGAAATAAGCTAGTTAAGATAATACGCCAAATGTGATTTTTATAAAAAGATTATCTTCTTAAGGAGATAGTCGTCAGCAAAAATATAACAATTATTATGATAGTGTGAATTGTAACGGAGTGCTATAAAAAATGTGGATGAAATTGCAAATGTATTAAACAACTATTACATAGCAGCATTGACACTATAATTTCAGGTATTGATTCAAATAATATAAATAATAATGTAATCTTTGATACTATACCCCAATGTGATTGTTTGATGTCAGCTTTTTCAAAAATAACTTTACAAGATCTATACAAATTCATTAGTGGCCAAGTTAAAAAATTCAGTACCGAAGAAGTGTCTAAAAATTGTTAAAGAATTATTTCATATCATAGGATATCCTCTACTCAACTTAATAAACTTGAGCTTAGAAAAGGGAATAGTGCCGGATTGTTTTAAATCATCCAATATAGTACTAATTCCTAAAATCGCTAATACAAATCTATTTTGTGAAAAATATTTTGAATTGGTAGTGTCTGTCAAGTCACGAAATATATAAAATCGAATAATATTTTATGTAGCTTTCAATCGGGTTTTAGGAGGAAACATTCATGTAAAACCGCCCTTTAATATGGTTTTACAGGAATTGTATTTAAAGTGGTTCGAAAATTATCTTACCAATCGTTCCCAGTGCACAAAAGTAGGAGATACAAAGCTAATGTATGAAGTAAATAATTTTGGATTTCCCCAAGGAAGTGTGCTTGGCTCAATTTTATTTATTTTATATATAAATGACTTACGAAATGTGCTCACAAAATGTAAAATTCGTCTTTTTGCAGACGATACTCTCATATATTATGCCAATAAAGACTATACTGAACTAATATCCACTGAAAATGAAGGATATTAATTGTTCACCATTAAATTCAAACACAGTAAATTAAAAGTTAAGAGGACTGACCACCTTGAAAAGTTATCTATTTGAGATCGTAAGCTCTCGACGACTGGAAGGCAAGCTAAGCAAATAAATGAATTAAGAAAAATTTTTCCTTATAGAACTGTTCAAAGGACTGCCCTCAGGAAGCCAATTTTTTAAATTTTCATGCGAAGTACAAAAAAAAACCGAAAATAACGTGATTTTAGATGATTTTCGAATTAAATAAAAAAAGAACTGGACATATTTTTAAAAAAATGCCTTCTGAGGGTAGTATATTGAACGTTTGTAAATCAAAAAAAAAAAAAAAATTACAAAAAAATAACCATGTTAGTCATGGGACGTCGAGACTCAAACTTCTACCAACACCAAATTACATTACTGATATATCTATATATCTTATTTTTGACGGTATCCGAAGAGTCCACTTAACTGAATTAAGATCTAAATGGATGTTTATAAGCAAAAGTTACTGGTACAGTATATTTGGAGACTTAAATTTAAATATAGAAATTAACGAGCAGATAGTTGAGCAGGTAGATCAAATGAAATACCTTGGCTTCGTGATTGACAGAGAATTAAAATTCGGAAGTCATATAGATTACATTTCAAAGAAAATTGGTAAAAAAATTATCTGGAACGAGTAGCTCCCTACTTATCAATGTCACCTAAAGTTACGGTGTATAACTCTCCAATATTGCCTCATTTTACTTACTGTTATTCTGTTCTCTATTTTATATACCTGTACGAATTTTCATAGGTTGCAGAAATAGCAAAACAAAGCTATACGAGTTATTTTGGAATGTAAAAAATACTTCAGTATTAATAACATGTTAAACTGGCTTGATATTAAAAACTATTTCTATGTTCAAGCAATGATATTCATTTACACAATGATGAACCATGCACTACTTGAATACTTAGAAGATCAACTAATACTAGCTAGTACAGTCTTACAATACAAGGTCAGCTGCAAATTTCTATATTCCACCAACTCTAAAAAATTGTACAATGAACAGCCTATTTCATAAAGGTATTAATCAGTACAATAGTCTTCCTCAAACTCTTAAAGATGCCAAGAATGTCAATTTATTTAAAACACGTATGAGACTATTTGCCAGCCAAAATAATTTATATAATGGATAACGTACATAAGGAATAAATTAACACGAAATCGTTCAGTTTTTATCGATTTATACATAATACATTAAATTTATACAATTTATACATATAATAAATTTTATTTTTATAAATTGGTGTATTGATGTATTATTTTTTGTTTGTATTTTATTATTAGTATCATTATTATTGTACTATATAATAGGTATTACTACATGCTATATGTAACTTCAAATATAAATATTGTATTTAATATCTATCTGATAAATAAAGATTACTTTACTTTTCTTTACTTTGTTGCCGTATGAATTAGCCAGCAGTGTACTTTGGAAGTGACTGCAAAAACACATAAGTCATCGACTAATATGTACTTAAATTAATATTTCATATTGAAAGGTTGCAACTAAGTAGGAATGGACTTCCATTATACCAAGAATCACAATTAATCATGGTAGAGCAAAATACCCACCGTTTATTTCTTACGTACCGGTGCACAAATACCAAAATCAAATGTACATTTCTATTATACACCACTATTACGCTCGCTGCTTTTGTTCTTTTCTTTTCATAAAATCATATGATATTTCCCACACATTACTTTTGTTGTTAATTACAAACAATATAATATGGAATGAAATGAAATATAATAAAGCTAAAAAAATTTTTGATAATTATATATTTTATAAAAACTTATCACAGATACGTATAACATATATCTTTTTAAACAATTATTTTCCCGACTATTTCTCAAAACGCTGAAACTTGGATTATAAAAAAAGATAATATGTTCAGTACGACTGACTCAATAATGTTATTTTTAATTTTATCTACTCTATTCAGTAAAATCAAAAGAAAATAAAACAAAAGTATTCACCAGTTGAACAATCACTTAAAAACTTTAAAACATCCACAGACACGTGTTTCTACATCTTTGCATCATCAGTATGGCCCTTAGAAAGCCTCGAAAGTAACTGCGAATCTTGGTAAATACTAATGTAATAAATATTAATGACTTCAGAGAAAAGAATAATTAAAATTATATAGTGAAAATTCTCCGTAGGGTTAGAATAATTTAAAATAAATTAGATATCCTTTTCTTGGTAAAAGTTTAAAATAGGGAATGAAATGAAATATAATAACACTAAAAAATATTTTTGCTAATTATTATTTTCTAACTTTTACAACAACACAGATAAGTATAACATATATCTTTTTTTGTAACGCCACATCCTAAAATGACATTTATTGGACAGTTTCAATGAATCAAAACAATGTCTTTATTGACAAGAGAAAAATTTTATTTCAGTGTGTGCAATAAAATTTAATAGTCAACAGACAACAAATGAAAGTTCTTTCATAATTTAACGAAAATTTATATGAATACTGTTACTAACATTATTTATATTTATTCCTGAAATTATAGGTTCAGATGTGCGAAAAATATTTGATTCATTTATATTAATATGGCGGTTGGTCTGATTTTCACCAACGACTACATCGGCAGATATAGTCATTTCTGTAGTATTGTTTGAAAATATCTGTTTTGAAATTTCCTTTTTGTTCTGGATGCTATCTTCTATATATCCCTCAGTAACTATTGAGGATTTCCATCCCCCATGAAGTTTTAAGGTAAGAATGTCAGCTCCAGAACCAGCTAATAGTGGCGCCGAAGGTCTCCTAAAGCTGTGACCCGTATATTGCTCAGGATTAGATAAGTTAAGGTATTTAGCTATAATACTTGGTATTTTTGAAAATGTATTAATACCAACCGTACATTTTTCTCCTCGATATTGAAGAAAAACCCCTTTGTGATTCACATGAGTAGGGCGAACAGCTGCATATTTATCATAAATATTTAGTGGGTTTATTACATTAATTATCTCACCAATTACCGTAAAAGTCCTTTCAATGTGGGTCCTCAAATCAGGTACTTTAACAACCAGCATGCAGTATAATTCTTTTCGACGACAAGCGCCAGCCAAGCCCATTATTAATACAACTTTCAACATTAAAAACTTTTCATCTGGTGCTTCTAGTAAAAAACGTTCGACATCTGCTCTGTCAAAAACTTTAGATTTCTTAGCCCTATACCCAGTGGATTGTCTTTTCAAAATAGCTTTTACTTTTTGATAATTGGGTACATCTACATTATTCTTTACATTCAAAACTGCTTTAAGCATCGAAAACTTGGACCAGAGACTTGAACATTTTAAAGTTTTTGCTTTTTCAGATAGATAAGTCAAAAGAACAGACTCAGATATGTTACTCACAGTTTTCTGCTTAAACCAGTACATAAATAAATCATATTCTTTTTCGTACAATTTTCTATATTTCGCTGGTAATAAATCTAAAGTTACAGCAACTGCTTGCTCCCTGATTTCCGGAGTACCAGGAATAAAATCTTTCTCACTATTACTCATTTTGTTCCAAATAGTAATTATTGTAAAGTAGAATGTGTCAAATGCGACGTTTAAATCGTTCAATATTTAGTTGTTTTATTATTGGTTTCTATGGAAACAGCAATATAATTTAGTCATTACAACCAGGTAACTTGGTCAATTTGCCGTATTATTCCAAAATTATACTGTTTTCTAAATTCGAATGACAATACAAAAAAATTTTGTATACAACTCGAGACTAAAATGTGTTTTTTTTACTTGCCTTCGGCTTGTACTATAAACGCTCCACTAGTAAAAAAACCACCATTTTAGCCACTTATTACATAAAATACTATTAAACAATTATTTTCCCATTTATTTGCCAAAAGGCTAAAACTTGAATTATCAATCGGAAGTGGTACAAAATCATTTGTTATCACGCTTATCTGAAAACATACTGGGCATGTTTGTAACTTTTTCGTGTTTTATCAACAACAAGAATTCTTAAAAATATCATATTTCCTCAAATTGTTTTCGAGTAAATTATGAAAAAGTGAAATTCGGACAACCTGGGTCCCCTCTTTCAATTTTATCATCTCAAAATGAAAACAAAATACGCGCCATACCAATATTCTCTTCGCAAAAGTAAAATGAAAGTTTTCTACTTAAAGTATTTAATAGAATTCACAATTAATTCAATTAGGACATATTAGAATAATTAATTGTTATTCCTCGAGCTAGAAGCGTACAAGGATACATTTCAATTTACTGAGAAAATGTTTAATTATTCATTAATTGTTGTAAAGTTTATGAGCTTATATTTTCTTGTTCATGTTTTAATAGATTAATAAAGTAATAATTTGTAAACTCGTTAAACATTCTGCATACTGGGTGAGATATATGTGTTGACTGTTGAGATTATATGATATGTGATTATTTATTAGTATTAGTTCTTTCTTTTTGATTCACATGTTCACTTGAATGTAATTTTCAATACTGAAATATATTTCTAATATTTTATCAAACATATCCCTGGCGCCATCGAGGTAACACATCTGAGTTAATAGCGTTGAATAAAACTAATATATGGGGTGTTTTATATTTTTTTCGAATTCTACGAAGCAGTATTTCATTTCCTATTTGTGGAGCATGATAAAATAACAATTCATTCTTTAAATTAAAAATAAATGGATCTGTTAGCATGAAGGTCCCGTTCCTTTATGATTTATTTATGACCACGTCACTTCCTTCCAATTCAAGGAAGTATTCTTAACACGTAATTTAGTTATTTATCCTCACGTGGAAAGCAATTGTCGAGAGGTCTTTACCAGTCATCATAAATTTTTACCCGGGCTTACTGTATATAAATAGAGCGCCTTATTTATTACGTACAGAAAATTTTATAATTTATAAAGAGTACATGATTAAATTATAATTTCCCTAAAGTACTGGCATTTTCAGGGTGACTTATTAATAAAGACCATTTCTAGATATTCAAATTAGATTAAACATTAAAGAATGATTGAATTATACAGATATATCTGCATATCAACGATATCGCGTTATTTGTTGTTGTTTTTGAAATATAAGCAAATACAATATTTCCTCAACGAAATCATAATATTCTAATATCTAGAATTTGAAAACAGCTTTTACCGCAATTGTTCCCAAAATAGGTATTTTCGGATACATTTTTTGCATCGAAAGTAGCCTATTCTTGTATCATTCCCGAAAGTTACTTTCGGTACTAATACCGAAAATGACACATCATCTAAAAGTTTTTATTATTTAATAGAATTCACATGTACGTATCACGTCCCGAAAGTATTTTTAATGGACTCGCAAGCTTCCAGGATTCGCCTGCCGCTCGTCTTAGGATTTGCTTACTCGTCCAGTAAAAATACCGCATTCGGGGCTTGTTACGTCAATAACTATTAAATAAATAAATAAATAAAAAGTAAACAAATAAACAAATTAATTTATAACAAACATACCTTTCATAAGCAATTATTATTACCAAGTATTTTTGATATTAAATAAGTAATATATTTTGTATTCGCAGAATTGTTCACTGTTTTCTTTTAAAAACACCACTTGGTGAATTAAAACAGCTAATTTAATTTTTTTTTGTCTGTCATTTGTGTCTAAAAATTTCACTATAACGGAAATAGGATTGAAAAATATATACTTATAAAAATGGAAAACAATGAAAATATCATCATAGGATGTACAATATTAAACAGTCACTTGAAAACATTACCGTACTTGTTCTCCACATCACTTATTTTATAATATACCCCACTGAATATAAATTAAACAAAGGAAATCGTGCTGCAAATTTACGTGATTAATGAAGTGACTTTGGCAGTTTACAGTCTGTAAGTTTAGCTACTCAAATGAGAGATGGTATTTATACTGTCATACGGTTGGCCCCACGTTGGGCGCCAAAAAATACAAAGCTTAAAAATACTCGTTGGGTAGGGTTCAAGGAAAATAACTGACTCCTCTAAACATTTGACTATATAATACTATATAATATATTCAATATTAATCTGCATTGATAGGCAACATAAATTAACCCTATAAAAAGCTTGCAAAAACTTATTTAATTTGACCTGATCAGTTTTTAACGCGCTATCATATATATAAACAATTTCTCGAATAAGAGGTATTAGGCAGAGACACTTCATCCACTAAAACAGCAAGGAACATCATATTACATAAACACACCACATTTTTTCGATGAGAATTTCATCTACTTCATCTACTGTGGTACTGCGTAAAGCAGTACCACACAGCTTCCCTCTCAGCTCCTTGTCTCGTTCTCTTTCTCTCGTGTTTTCTTTTCTCCCATGGGCGTACTATCACATGTCCTCACCGCGCCTCCAAACTTCTAAGGTAAACACTAACAAGGACGTACTCACTCTTCATATAATCTGTGTTTGATAACGGTAAAGAGAATCGCAGAATTATTTTAGTCTCTAAGGAATGCTCCTTTCTGTATAGGTCCCTTCGTTTAGGTACACCACTGTTTTTAGGTTAGTTCTTTGAACAGAAAGTCATCAATCATGTTTGTTATTTAAACCAAATAACAAAAACTTAAAAAAGAATATTAATAAGAAGCACTAAAACTAAAGACCACTTGATTTTTTCTTGCATAGTTCATTTAATGGTGGTAATCTAATTTTTAATATTTCAGTCCGAAAATATTACAATGTGATCTGATCACTGACTTTTCAACCAATGCTAGACATGGGGAAACAGGTTTCTTAAACAGATACGATTCATACGCATGAACCAAAAAAATACCCTCTGAAAAAGTATTTAATATAGAATAAAAACTCCAACCATATGCATATTGCGTAAGTATCTTTCGATGTTTTAATCAGTTATATAATCATAAAATAATGTTACGCCACTGGACTGTGTAGACTGGTTAGATGAGACTGGAATAGTATGCAAACGTCCGGGAATATTCTGGAATGCTCTAGACCGGGTGAATGGATGTATAAATAAGACGCACTGTGGGCCGAGACTCAGTCTGAAGTCGAACGTGAACGAGTAAAGAAGAAATAAGAAAGAGACTTATAAGTGTTTAATTGTGATTATAGTTAAGACATTAATTAATCTATTGTTGTTAATTGCTAATTAGTAAATAAAGTAGTGAGTAAGTGTAACCTGGACTTTCAATCAACGAATCTACGAGTATAGGTGTTTGTGGGGATAGCAAACACATAACAATTTGGTGTCGGAAGTGGATTGGAAGAGAAATTTCTGGAATATTCGAAAAGATTCTACAGTGTTCTTCTCAGGAATTAGGGGTGACACGAAGAATTAAACTACTGGACAGTGTTTGGAGGACTATTTCTGGACTGAATAGTGACTTTAAAGTGGATTTTCGAGAAGTTTCTAGAACATTCGATTTAGAAATAGCTGCAAATATGCGAGTGCCGCTAGTAATAACGTGTTGTAGACTGAGAGAAAGGACACTAGTGCAATTTCGGGAAAATTCTACAACATTCTATTTCGAAACTACAGGAGATACGTGTCGACGGGAACGTGTTGTAGCCTTAAAAACAAGACTATAAGTGACTTTTAGTGACAATTCTAGAACATTCGATTTGGAAACCACAGAAGATACGTAAACTGTGTTAACGAAAACGTGCTATAGACTCAAAACAAAACTTGAACTGATTTACTTGTCGTGAGTTAATGCCAATAACAAGAGGTATGGCGGAGAAACAAACACAGGACTTGCTAGCAGCGTTGTTGGAACGAATGAACGATCAAGAAAGGATACGAAAAGAAGACAAAAAAAGAACAAGAAAGAAGACGACAGGAAGAAAAAGAAGAACAAGAGAGAATACGACAAGAAGAGAAAGACGAACAAAGGAAAATTATGGAAGATCAAGAAAGAACAAGACAGGAAGAGAAAGACGAACAAAGAAAAATTATGGAAGCTCAAGAAAGAAGATGACACGAAGAAGGAAAAGAACAAGAGAGAAGACGACACGAAGAGAAAGAAGACTTATGAAAAATGATAGAGGGCCTGGAAATAAGACGATTGGAGGAAAACGAAGATATAAAAAGAAACCTAGAGGAACAGCAGGCAGCCATTTTCTCCCTCACTGAAAAATTTAAAGTCGATGTTATAGAAAAAGTCGGTGAAGTGGAAGAACAAGTCAGTGAAGTTAAAGAAAGAGTCGGTCAAGTTGAGGGAAAAGTCAGTGTTGTTGAAGGAGAAGTAGCCCGGCTCAAGCAACAATTAAGGGAGAGGAGTGACCAATTGGTACTGTCGTCTGGTGCTAGGTTACAACCACTTTCTTTCGACGGTCAAAGTTCATGGTCAACTTATAAGAGACAATTTGAGGCAGCTGCACGTTCAAATAACTGGAACGATGAGGAAAAAGCAACAGCATTGGAATTAGCACTAAGGGGTCAAGCATTAGACCTGCTCCAAACAATTCCTGCCGCACAGCAACAAAACTTTAGCAATTTGGAGGCAGCGTTAGAACTAAGATATGGCTACCAACATCTCGCCCAAGTATATCAGGTTCAGCTCAAATCACGCAGAAAACGAGGTGGAGAAAGCCTCCAGGAGTTCGAGGCTGCGGTAGAAAGATTAGCCCATCTAGCCTATCCTGATGCACCAATGGAATTTCAACAACAGTTAGCAGTTGGTACATTTATTGATAGAGTAAGGGACCAGGAAGTTAGGCGAATTCTTAAGTTGGCCAGATATAACCTTAGTAGTGAGGCTTTAGCACTGGAGATTGAAGCTGCCTATAAGGATACCACACAATCAAATCAGAGTACGAGCTGTGAGTGTGGAGGAAGACAAGCCAGGCAACACAACACAAAACCTGATATCTGATCTACACAAGATGATGACCCAACTACTGACAAAATCGAACTCCCAGCAGAGACAAAACCAACAACAAAGTAGTGGGAGGCCGAATGGAGGCATCCGTTGTTATAAGTGTGACAAATTGGGCCATACTAAGAGGAACTGTTATGAGCTCAACATTCAAGATCCGAGACAAAACCAACAGCAAAGTAGTGGGAGACAAAGTGGAGGAGGCATGCACTGTTATAAGTGTGGCAGAGTGGGTCATATTCAGAGTAACTGTCGTCAGCGCATCCCTGAGCGGATCGCAGTAATGGAGAAGCCGCAGGAAAACTGGCGAGCTGGTATTTCGCGGAATATAGCAGATGACCTTTCCAAAAGACCGTGTCAGAAAGACTGCAAGCCTTGCCACCGTAAGGAAAAACAGCAAAATGTACAAATAATGAAGACCGTTAAGATTGACTCCCTTAGAGCAGAGGATGGACTGCTGAAGAGAGCGTGGGAAAGTCTAGATGGGAGGAAAGTTACTTTGAAATTGTTAATCCCCAGGTGTCATGTAGCAAATGTACTTCAGCAGGTGCATAATGGAACGTCTGGTGGACATTTTGGCAGCAACAAAACCCTGACAAAAGTAAGAAAGCGTTTCTACTGGGTAAATAATCGTCAAGATGTGGAGGCCCTGGTGCCGCCAATGTGAAGTTTGCGCGGCAAGAATGGGGCCACAAATGAGAAATAAGCAATATAACGCCAAGGCTCCTTCTGAGCGAATTGTAATAACAAGCGACCGTATGAAGACTCGTTATGATCTTAAGGCTAATTCAGGAGGGTACCAGGTGAGACATTTGGTTTGGCTATATAACCCACAACGAAAGAAAGGCAGGTACCCGAAGCTTCACCCGCCCTAGGAAGGTCCTTACACTGTCGTCACCAGACTAAACGACGTTGTATATAGAAGTAAGCAAAGTCCAAAATCCAAGATGAAGGTGGTGCATATGGAGAGACTAGCCAAGTATGCAGGGAACAATGAATTGCCTCATCGGGACGTTCAGGCTTAATAAGGGGGCAGTGTTACGCCACTGGACTGTGTAGACTGGTTATATGAGACTGGAATTGTATGCAAACGGCCGGGAATATTCTTGAATGCTCTAGACCGGGTGAATGGATGTATAAATAAGACGCACGGTGGGCCGAGACTCAGTCTGAAGTCGAACGTGAACGAGTAAAGAAAAAATAAGAAAGAGACTTATAAGTGTTTAATTGTGATTATAGTTAAGATATTAATTAATCTATTGTTGTTAATTGCTAATTAGTAAATAAAGTAATGAGTAAGTGTCACCTGGACTTTCAATCAACGAATCTACGAGTACAGGTGTTTGTGGGGATAGCAAACATGTAACAATAATTATTATTTTGGTTAATAGTGCAACATATGCATTTTAGTAAGTTTGGAGTTTTCACTAAAATATAGATTCCAGGTCTCAGGAATTAATTACTATTATGTTTACGTACGTATGTGAGTTACGGTCAACATCACTTCAAGCGTGCATTGATTTATGACCTCTTAAGATTTTTCATTTGATAATATTTATATCTAGACTGGGGAAATTGATTAACACTAACTAGTTGGTATACAAACTTTATTAAATTGGTAACACTAATTTTAAGTTCATTTCTTGTTCTTTGTTAGGTACTTTTGATGAAAACCAGAACGAAATACCGTGAACTTTCGCATGAACTAAATAAATGTCATAGTATTTAATTAACATGAACAATTTTATGGTTTTTATTTTAATTTGATTAAAAATATAATTAAATATTTTATTGGCTATATAGTCTACTTTCTCATAGCTATTTTAAGAACTACTACTACCTTTAAACGTGCAAAAAAAATGAATTCAAGTTAGAGAAAAGGAAACAATGGTAAACAATTTGCAGAAAATATATTCTTATATATATATATATATATATATATATATATATATATATATATATATATATATATATATATATATATATATATATATATATATATATATATATATATATATATATATATATATATATATATATATATATATATATATATATATATATATATATATATATATATATATATATATATATATATATATATATATATATATATATATATATGTATATATATATATATATGTATATATATATGTATATTATATATATATATATATATATATATATATGTATATATATATATATATATATATATATATATATATATATATATATATATATATATATATATATATATATATATATATATATATATATATATATATATATATATATATATATATATATATATATATATATATATATATATATATATATATATATATATATATATATATATATATATATATATATATATATATATATATATATATATATATATATATATATATATATATGTATATATATATATATATATATATATGTATATGTATATATATATATATATATGTATATGTATATATATATATATATGTATATGTATATATATATATATATATATATGTATATGTATATATATATATATATATATGTATATGTATATATATATATATATATATATATTTTTTTTTTCTTATATCTTGTGTTGGGTATGTTATGTTCCGATGAACGATAGGTATATATTTTATGACTCTGATTAGTCACAAGATATATAGCGAGCACTGTTTCAAGTCGAACAAGTGGTAAAAGGAAAGCAAATATTGATGTGTATGGATTATGCCCGCTCCACTTGTAGTGAGAACCGTCTTGAATACTCCACATAAGAAATCTAGACGTATATCATTTACTTTCCTTTAATGCCTGTTCGGATTGATTCAACTATCGCTGTGTACTGATGGAAACTTTTTCTACCTCTTCTTTTATGATCAGTGCTATAGTTTGGTTGGAAGATGTCTAAAAATGATTCCCGTGTCAAATTGCTTGATAAAAGTTGGAAAACCACTGGCATCGAATAATATTGACCCCGTGAGATGTTTTGACTTATTGTCATTTTCAGAAATGCGGGGGAGGGAGGGCCTCCCTCCAGGGTGCAGTGGAATTATTTGATCTTCATTTTAAAAAATACAAGGGACAATATCTGAGGCCAATTCTTTATCGCAAATGGTTTTAGTATCACGTGATATTTTATGTAAAAGATAATCTTAGTTTACATTTACGACCAACCTGGAATGCGGGAGTAATAGAGTGGGTAGTAGAAGGTGGGGCAGTTTCGAGAGACACATAAAATAATTCCAGGAAATTGGGTAATGTTGTAGTCAAAGGTAAGTATTTATTATTTATTTTTAACTATATATGTAGTATCTTACAATTGCTTCACGTCTTAGAAAAATGGTAACAGAAAACTTCCAAAGACGAGACGTTATTAACAATGCCAGTTTTTTTGCAAATAAAATTTTAGTTATTGATGGCATGGCACGAGTCCAATCTTTGACAAAAATGGTGTCTGTGAAGACATGCCAAGATTTTGCAAATCTTTTTGTGAAATATTTGACACAGGTTACTTTAGCTTATAATAAGATTCACTTGGTATTTGATTTGATTTTTAGAAGATGTGTCAATAAAACAACATACGTGTGAAAAACGAAATCCAAAGGACTGTAGTTATGACCATATTATCGATACCAACATGATTCAGCACAACATTAAGGGGATATATTCCGGTACCGGCATCACTGATCCACCAGAATCATGAATGTTATGGGAAAATTTGCTCGCAAGTCAAAGGCTGTTTTAAAGGATTCATCAATTGTGATAATCCAATAATAAACGGTTTCAAATGATAAGAAGAATCAAATCAACCGCACGAGACAATTTTTTTGGCCTTTAAGAGTATGTGTGCTCGCTATACAGAATAATCAAAAATTTAACTCTTATATCAGAAGAACAAATTATTTGTCTTTGTCTATAAAAAAATTTCAGAATTTACTATCACCTGAAACTTCAGGATAGGTGAAATAAGGTACAGTTACTGGCTCCAGAATGTTTATTCAAAACTTACTGTAAAAAGGGATATTCTGGTAACTGCGGTTGCGGAAAAAATAGGCTTTCTTGCACGGAATGGTGTACGTGTAAATGTAAAAATATCTATGACCAAAACTATTCCTCTATTGATCATGGCACCACGAGTAAGTATAATTTTTATTATTATTGTACCACATTTCATACGAGGATTGTCTTTTGTTACTTTTCGAATTAAACTTATTTGTATGCAATTCTTTTAATTACAATTAGCTGGTGGTTGTACCCACTGACTGGTAACTCAGTTAGCAGGTCGTGAATAAGGGCTTAGATTTATCTGAGTTCTCACCAAAATCTAGGCTGGGCGCCAGGACTTTTGTAAGTACCAAAAAAGTTTACTTTAATCGATAAAGATAACGTTTTTCCTTGAATTCAGTTGGGAAGGAAGTCGAATAAAAAGATATTATTAAATAAAAAGTATAATAAACTGGTAAGAATATGTACAAAAATTTACATAGGCTAAGATGGCCTCTTTTTAGTTAAAAAAAAAACTAGTTGGGATTGACGACCAAAAAATTAACAAAAAAAAAAAAAAAGATCTGACGTTATTTAAAAAAAAGGTGACTAATCTCTTACAAAAATGCTTCTGACCAAATATAAACTTTCACTGGGGACTGAATGTGTTCGGTGTCAGTTTGAATCACCACTGTCAGTACTGCAGTTACCCTTGAGACGAAATGCCAGTTGTACAAAATATCGTTTTCCTGCTCCACCCAGTATATAATGATCAGTTTGATCCACCAGTTATCTATCCTCTTCTCTTGGTCTAGGTATTTACATAAAAAGAGGAGAGTTTTATGAGATCAGTACTATAGGCAAAACAAGGTAAAAAGCTATGACGTTTGAATTGTCCTGCTACGTAGACAAAATATGAGAGTTAACACAAATTTACAGGGTAAATTGCAAACTGAACAAACTAGAAATGGTATCTCACAATATTTTAGGAAGTTGAAGACCTCAACTAACTTAAGTATCAATAAAGGTTACGTTAAATAGAAAAAATATTAGTCCAACAAATAAACTAGGTATAGCTATGATAATAAACAAGTGAAATAGGTATTCACTATATTTTAAGATATTTTTTACTAAAAGAAGGTAATCTTCAAGAAAATAGAATTTAAAATGTCTGTATACAGACAGACAAATAGCAAGATAACGGAAATAAATATTTGCTAAATATAAAACAATATGATAATTATTGTCAAATTAAAGGTACCGTTAAATTATTTATTCGTTCCTCGTAAAGAGGTATAAATTTTACCAGACCGCTGAACTACAGGTGTTGTCTTCAGAACGCTACACGAGTAAGAAGGAAGTAGCACCGTCGTGTTCTGCTACCTAAACTCGATTATAGTTTAGAAAGAGATAAACATTTGAGAGTACAGTATGAGCAATAAAGACAAATAGATATTTAAGCATATTTTATAAGTGCAAAAAATCTACCAAACCAATTTTTCTAGTAGAAATCAGTCATCTGGACTAGACTGGCAGAAACAATTCTTCACGGAAAACGACAAACTGGAATGAAATGGTTTGCCATTTCGTTACAATGTTTTTATACAATTAATATCAAACTGACCTGAAAATATGTGCAAAAAAAAAGAAAAACCTAAAAATTATTCGTAACGACCATGTGTCATTTTGAAATGACCCTACAATTATTATTAGGCACTTCCCAGGATGAAACCAAGCCAAAACCAATCCTTGAACCATTTTTGAAATATTTGACACTTTTCGCATTTAACAAATTCATTTGACACGGAATGCAACTTCCGACTTGATTAATATAAGAGCATCTAATTACACCGGTTATTTGATAGTTAAATATAGGCATTCTCTTTCTCACGCAGGATGAAAAAGACATTTTTACCAACAGATAAAAAAATCGGAATTTCAATGACATTTTGTATTGCATCAGTGTTCGATACCGCATATGCCTTGATATAGTGGTTTCGATTTTTGGTGAGAACTAAAAAAAAAAAAAAATAGAAACAAAAATTTGATGCCAATTTTGGGTCTTTTTTTTTGGTACACGATGGCAACAGGAAATATAATCATTTGCTAGCACTGTTAGAGATCTACATTTTGCACAGAATAAATTTTCAATAAACAAAATCGAACAAAACGAATGTTTACACTTACATATCCCGTTTGATGTAATTTAACACAGTGAACTACGTATTTTAGACAATGCAAGTGATAAAAACATCTTGAAACAAACTTTGGTTTACATGGGAAATGTCTGAAGTAGTTTAATATTGTGCTCCTTCCAACGATTTCAGAAGAGTTTCGTGCCCTAATAAATGATGTGATCATGGAAAGTACAGGCTCTCACAGTTAATGACCTTCATATCTAATTAACTTATATTTTAGCAAAGTTATTCCAAAGTTCAATAATGGGAAGTATAATATAAATATAAATTGAGGTTTGTTTGTTGTTTGTTGCTGCCTGTTTAAATAAATAAAAGAAAAAATCCAATTCTAACCAGACGATTGATTTTCCTTTTATCATTATTTCATTAATTAGCATAAAGGATAATAACTTTATGTATGTCAAATTATAAAATATTAGCTTATTAACAAATCTTTTATGTTTGGAAAACAAAATTAGTTTTGTGAGAGTTTGTAACATTTTTTGACAATCTTGAGAAAAATTCAATAAGATAGGATAGGAAGACAATTTGCATGAGATCCCTAGCAAGAAGATTGAAAAAGGATTACCGAATTCAAAAAAATTGTAGTCTACTAGGATTCAATTTAAACTGAAGGTTTCACTGACCACAATTTTAATATCAATTGGTTATTCAAATAAATTGGGATCAAAACTCAAACCACTTGCGTGGAAGGCCAGTCAGATTCCTCAACAATTAAGTTGAGTTCTGACAGGCAACTGCAGACTTAGGAAGTCATTATATACCCAGGAAGTGGGAATGATAAAGAAACGTCTTAACACTTCCTAGGGCAGTGTTAAGCGTTCGGGCGCCTGATGCATAGCATCCTTGGTACTGAAGTGCTTCTAAGGGAGCAGATGATCTCTGCTCTAAGTGACATCCTGACTTTCATTAGAAGATCGGAAAGGAATGATTCGATGGGGGAGTAAGAGAAGTACATGACTAAGGGGACAGCTGAGGGGTAGATAAAAAAGAGCCCGCCTGTAGCCCACTTATCAGGCATCAGCCTCCCCCACCATTACCATCACCCTTTTGAAACTTATTTAAATGTTTATAACAATGAAATTACTTTTGAATACTATGTCAAATGAAAATCATGGAGAAATATGTAGATTTCACCAAATATTCGATTAAGACAGATCAGTAACAAGGATAGTTAAAACTACTAAATTTTATTAAAGATAAATCAATTTGTATTTATTTTGATTTCGTATTTAATTGTCGATTTATGCTTATATTTACAAATGCTGTTCACAAAGTATAAATATTTTCTTTGTATACAGATTTTCATTACTAGTTTATTTTAAGACCAATATTTAGATTAAATAAATAACGTAATCTGTAAGATGCTTGAATTGAACCATCAAGAAACGCAATAAATTCGTTTTTGGTAGACTTGCTATATTTAACTGCAATAGGAAATCCAGTGAAGCATAATAAAACATCCTGGGAATGAAAGAGAAATAGAATAGGAAAAGTAATATAAAACATTCGCCATTCGCTACAGAACGGACCACATTCTTACCGTACGAAACTTCAATATCCATCACTCCATCTCAATAATGTTAACCTAATCCTTGTTCAACACTGCTGACGAGAATTGCAGTTACTGGATGTTGATACGCACAAAATTTATAGCCGCAGAGTTACACATTTATTGTGTGGTTTTGTTAGAATTTTCGTGCAATCACTCCCAAAGGTGTACCAATTTATATTGATACACGATACAATCGAAGAACGTTGGGTAAAATATCTACACACATTTTAAGTCCCACTCGGCTGAAAAGAGAATAAACAAATTCAGACGAATTCTCTGATCATCTGCGAGATATTGAAACGGTTTCGTAACTATGCTTTATATGAATACATATTCCATTGACAAGTAAGCAATAAATTGACACTAATTTTTTTAAAATTATTTATTTAGCGTCGACCTATTTCCGCTACCAAGACCAACCACCGACGCTAGGAGATAAGCTCATCTGCGCTTGTGTATGCACTGGCACCTTTAACATGGGAATTTTCGACAAACCAAAACGTTGCAGTGGGATAGGGAACTATAACATGTTCACATCGCGATACACGGAACCTACAGTTTTGTATCCCTTTCGAAAGATGGCGACGAGAGCAGATCCACTCATTCACTGTACCCCATCGACGTGGTCCTGCCCGGGCGGTTTGGATGCAAACGCGCGCCATTGTCATTCACACCACGAAAACGATATAAAAACCGGCTGGGTGGTGTAGTCGGTTAGAGCGCGTGATGGCAAGTGTGACTAAAAATCTTTCTCCTTTAGCTGCGAGTTCGAATCCCGCCGCCGCCGGCCAAGGTAATGTCGGTAGGAATGGTTGTATGTCAAGGTTTTTCTAAGTGTAACACCGTTCTGGACAGCCTCAGCTTTGGATTTCGGGGGTTGTCTACATTCTGTGGTGTTTATTAGTATTATTATAACATTTAAGTTAAGTTGTAATGAAATGGATTTCGGTATAAAAATTTAGTTTTGGAGCAAAAAGTGTATGTTCGCTTTATAACCAACAAGAACCGTCAATTCAGTTGACGGACTTGTAAAAATCGTTGGGCACTTTACCCTTTTATCTTGGAATCAAAAGCGGATCAGTTAAAGATAAAGAAAATGATATGGCAATTCGTGGTTTCTTTGTATTCAGTAAATGAAGAAAGAATAAGAAAGTAATAATTATCCTTTGTGTTCCCTTACAATATCGAGATTATTGCTTTTGCCAATCCCAGGTATTATTATCCTCGTAATATTTTATATTGTCCAAGAAACTGCCTGAACATTACTTAACTGTTGTCATTGCAATTGGCAAACAGTTTTCTTATTTACTACATGAAAATCTAATCAGAGTTATTGTGGTACAATTTGGTAACTGTACTATTTTGAAAAAAAAACATTCTAATATGTATTTCCTGTATTTCAATTATGTTTAATGAATATCATATACATTTTTTAGCGATGCGGCCAAACAAAATTTAATTTATTGGTGTGTGGCTAATCCGCAACAACTGTACTAGAAACATATTCCTAACCAGAAAATAATGTATATGATGTGGCGTGGATTATCTGAGTTTGGAATTATTTTTTCAATGCTACTAACGGTTACCTTCATACCATTATGGCGTCAGATATATACTCTGTGAAGTTTTAAAAAAATATTAATACAAGGTGTCATTTTTCACAACCTGATGTCAATAGGGCCGTTGATATGGTCCAAGCTGACTTGCATCTAGTCGATGTTGCTACAGAATTAGGAGTAAACCAAAGCGTTGTTATTAGGCTTTGCAATCCGTTTCTGGAAACTGATTCTGTACAAGAACGGCCCAGAAGAGGTCGACCTCGGACTACAACACCACGACAAGATAGTTATCCTCGACTTATAATAAGAGGAATCCTACCCTTTACACTTCTCAAGTAAGAAGCACCTTATGTGCAGCATATGGAATTACAATAAGTATCCAATCAGTATACAACAGATTTAGTGTTTGGCCTGTTAGTCACCTTTCATATCGAGCCCTTTGGTTAAGTCCAGCTGACCATGCAGCCCGTTTAAGATGGGCAAGGGATCATCAAAACTGGGATATGGAATGGAGTTAAGTTTTATTCAGTAATGAGACTAGTTTCGGCTTGCACAGCGATAATTGACATCTACGAGTTTGGAGAATGTCAGGGGACAGATACATTCAAAGATTTATCCAACTCACGATAGCTTTTAGAGGAGGCAGTATTATGGTATGGGAAGGAATATGTGTTGGAGGACCGATCTGTACATCCACAGTAAGACCATGACTGGACAAATGTATACCAATGTCAGTAACATTGTGACGACTTTTCAAGCTGCTATTGCCGAAATTTTAATTTTTACTGATGATAATGCTGGCCTATATCATACTCAGCAAGTATTCAACGTTCTTGAAACTCATGAAATTGATCACGATCGTCTTCCATCGCGATCTCCTGACTGAAATCCCATTGAACATGTGTGGAAACCGACTCCAGATGACATTAGGCTGCTACCAGTATTCTTTCTATTTTATGGGCACAAATCCCACAAGATGTGATCGACAAAGTCATCACAAGCATGTTCAGACGTATATTAGAAGTAATTAGAGTGCGAGGCCAAAATACTAGGTATTGATGACAGATTTAGGACATCGTTGGTTTCCCACGGCTAAACACTTCTTAAACTAAAATTTTTTTTTTCGTTTTTTTCATAATCAAATTATACACAAAGGTTAATAATCCCCACCATAATGAAATTTTTTTTAGACTCCTTTCATGAAAATATGAAATATCCTTAACTTTCTGTGCAGGGTATGATTTCTAGAAATATCTTTGAGATAAATATTAATCGGTAGGTACCTTGTTCTACTAAAAAAATTGTCTCAGATCACCGGAGGTTTACGAGCATTAAGATACCTAGAAATGAAAGCACAACCGCGTGTCCTCTAGGCAAACTGTAATTCTAACTTCAGTATAGAAGGGTTTGTCAGAGTTTAGGAGTAAGTATTCATCCAGTCAGTAGAGACAAAAAGGTCTTTTGCCTTACAAAAGGTGGGGCAGAAATCATTTTGATATATGTTGTTTGGGTCGGGACCCTGATGATAAAATCAGGTGCGAGCCACCATCTTTAATGAAAGGTGCAAAAAAAATTGTTTTTTCAAAATAATTTCCTTACATTATTTGTATATAATTTTTTTTTTGTAAGTCTAATATGTAATGAGTTACAGCGGCGGAAATATGAACGTTTTCCAAAAAACTGTTAAACTCCATTTTTGTTGGTAAATTCTGTAAGAACAAATTACACTATATTATTTTTAACATTTTTCCACACCACAATAAGGTTATATAATGAAATCTATTTTAAATTACAGTGATTTTCTTGTTACATATACATTTTCTTACATCCGCTCCGCCGAAAATTAGTACAGAATATTAATATCAGTGTATGGATGTTTTATTCTGTTTTTTTTTTTATAGCAGATCTTTCCTAGAGACATATAGACCGTCTCTCGTCTTCCTTTGTTTCTTTTGTAACGGTCGAAAATGTGTCTCTTTCTCCCCTTTTTAGAGAGAGCGGCACGCAGCATACCACGCGCTTGCAGTCCTGGTTTAACACACACAGGATCAGTGACCAGTGTCGTTAACCCTACCGATTCTTCGGTAGATCTATCGATTTTCAATGAATTCTACTGATCTACCGATCCACACACATATCCTACCGAAAAGCTAATAGAAACTAGAAATTTAAAGACTGACCTATTTGAAAAATACCTCACATTAATTGGAATCTGCTTTACAGTTTACAGAGACCTGCATTCGCAACTATGCATACATTTGTAATTGTATAAGTCGCCCCATGTCGAAAAGGAGAAAAAAGTAATAATATAATCGCGAAATTAGAACATCTGTAGATTAGGCCTATCGGGGATGCCACAATAAAAAAAAACGCGCCATATACTCTAATGGTGGGTGGAAATGAGTTCACTTTGAGTTTACAAAATTATTAGTGTTATGGAATGTAGTCAGACGGAATAAAAAACAACAAAAATGAAGTTTGACGATTTTTTGGAAAATGTTTATCTTAAAAATGTAAGGAATTTTGTCTTCTTTAAGTTTGTCCTTGACATTTTTGTCGTTGGTTCAACCATTGCGGAGTTATTTTGGAAAAACCAATTTTTTGCGCAACGTACTGAAGTACGTTTAGTTAGTTGTTTATTTTTTAACTCCATTGAAAATTATATTGGGGAAAATGCAAATGATTCCTTTTGGGGTTTTACGAATTTGAACAATCTGTACATTGAAAATTACAAATTTTGGTTGCATTATAACTTGTTTATAAATAGAAAAGTGCTAAATTTATTAAAATAATTTCATAAATTAACACTATTGTTTCAACTACAACGTAGATTTAACAAAAATTTTTTTACTTTTTTTATCTCATAACTTCATGAAACCAAAAATACAGTTGCATTTTAGATCTTACTGAAATCCATTGTGTTGAATGTATTGAAGTCCTAAGCTTTGCCAACAATGCAACCATTGTGTCGGTAAATTACATATCAACTGTGGTTTCAACAGTCACTCGGCAACTCAATTAGTCCTTCCTAATTAACATTAATATTTTCGCTTGGACTCTTATACCATCCTCAATTAATCACTTGAACGTTATAATTCTCGGTAGTTCGTCGATTTATCTTCTTGAAGTCATTTATTTATAATCATAAAAAAAGTACCTACTTGAAATACCTAGTCTAAATAAAATAAAGCAGCCTTGTAATCATTTTGATGAAAATAAAGAAAAGACATATGCGTTAAGAATTATTTAAATATGGTTAATTTTTGCACACTCACCCAAGGGGCATTTTTGATCATTTATAAATCAATTACGTCCATGTCCAACATATCAAAACAACTTCATAAGGTACATTTTTAATTGCATAATATGATGTTAAACAAGCTGCAACGCTAAGCAGTCAGTACTCTAGCTGATAAAATGATCAAAATGAGAAAATTCAAGTAAAGTTATATCAATGGATATAAGCTGCCGAAATAATGAAAACAGATAGCAACCCGTGGTCAAATGACATCGCTGCCAATGTCGTTTCATAGTGAAAATGTACAACACTGTTAAGATTTATACAGTCCTGGAGTGAGTTGGAATTTTCCATGTGAAGATAACACTGACGTAGTTTTCCACGAAACACCAAAACACTATACATATACTACACTCGACGCGCATTTCGACATCCAAGTTGGCATCATCTGAAGATGATTAAAACTAACCTTATGCAACAATGTATCCTATTTATATCTAAACGATTGTCACGGTTTGGTGAACCGTGACCCACTAACCAATAAAGCGGGCTATTTGAGTTTGGCCCTCTGTCACTATCCATACTATTTTTACACTTTGTGATTTCCAAGTTTTCAAACGCATCCAGCTGTCTAGTATTACATTCTTAATTAATCTTAAATTGCTAATATCTATTTTATGGTTGTTCTCAAACGCATGTTGGGCAACACTAGACTTATCTGTTCTACCATATTTGAGATGGGCCATATGCTCTTTTAATCTAGTTTGAATTGATCGTCTAGTTTGTCCAACATACTTTTGATTACAGTCCTTACAGCTAATTTCGTAAATCCCCAACTTTTCGTTAGTTTCAATTTTGTCTTTTGGATTGCCTAAAAGCTGTAGTTTATTTCCCGATGAATGAACCACTGTCATATCTATATTTTTAAAAATATATCAGCCTTCAACCTCTTTTGAAAAATTAAATTCATTGTTCTAAACGCATTTACAGGGAAGTAAAAAGAAGTTTTTGCACAGACCCTCTGTTCAATTTTATTTTCACCTAAAAAAACTGACTGAAAAAAATATTTTCAGTACTACATAAAGTCATTTTCAAGACAGAAAAAATCCAAATTGTCAGGAATCTCCTGTGCAAATTTTTTCTCGAGCTCTAATAAATAAAACTCGAGTAAAAGCCGCTTGATAAAACTCCAGACAACAAATCTAAGGTAGTAAAAAGTCTCTCAAGTCAGGACCGCCGAAGAGAAGTTGTTGAAGACCTACTCAGCTCTACCTAGCATAGCCTAAAGGTAAATAAAGCATCACCAGAGAACAAAGACAGGCTACTTAGTCTCTCTACGTAACAAAAATCAACCTTGAGAAAATTCCATCCCTACGATTAAGCAAAACGAACTTTTTTCAAACTACCAACATTATTGAGTGACGTCAAGAGTCACGTGGCGACCAACTTTATAAAAATAAATAACCCAGCTAGGGAGAAATCGATAAACATGTAATTACAACACGATTAAAAGAGATCATAGCCGCCTTGTCGGTTCCATAAAAATAATAAGTCCTTGTATTTGTGACAGCGGCAAGTGTATGGACGGCCCTTGTAAAATTCAAAGTAAACGGCTAAAGAAAAATGAAATTTGGAGGATATAAATTAGATACATTTGTGCATATTATGCTTAGTCAGTATATGACTAGCAGGTTGGCCACTATCATTTGTCTATTCCATAACCTATGGCATACTGAGGAGAACTAATAAGTTCGAAACCGATCTATGTCTGGTTAGGAATTGACAAAAGATATTTGCTACCGATCTATCATGATTTGAAAGTATAATCCAATGCAGGTCGGGGTATTTGCCCGCTGAGTAGTTGTTTCGTTCAAATCATATTTAATAACAGTAATTTAGTCCACCTGGATTAGAGGTCGCCGCTCTCGGTACTTGCTCCGCAAGTCGCTATCCGCCACAGAGGCATCTATGATGTCGGTCGGATAGTAGCATTTGGACCATATGAGAAGTTTCACATACCTCTCACCACTACTCAACGGAGGTTCAACAAAATGTTAGAATTCTGTTGTTTGTTTTCGGCGTTTGATTTACTTAAACAAGCAATGATACACCAATGATTTTCGAACAGAGAGTTATCAATTGAGCTCGGCCGAAGGTATCGGTCACCAGTGACGGTTTTTGTGCAGACATAATATTATGTTGTAAACAACTACTGAAACATTAACAATAGAAAAACAGAAATTTATATACGATAAAGTAAATTTTATTTCATTTTAAAATGTAGATACGTAAACTAGTTTTATCGGAAAACGTACTACATTAAATAAAAACGTAATAGATTCCCTTACAATTGAACTACACTGTAGCAATTCTGGGAATTGATGTAGATACCTACACTCTGTGTGTCAACCGAGAATAACGGGAGTTTGTCAGGATATTGCATAACGTCGAGTCGTATGTAATAACGGCGCGATATCGTATAGAGCCGATCGATCTTTTTAAGATGTCTCACTGTAAACCTTCACAGGCTACAGTAAATTTGTGGAGAAAGTGCTACCAGGAGTTTTAATCAACGAATCCACGGTTTGAGGTGTTTGCGAGGACAGCAAACACGTAGCAATATGTATTGAATAATAATACCCACGTTTCAAGTAATTAATTGCTAAAGTATGTCATAATATAAAAACAGTGTTTTTTTTTAAATATTTTTTTGAAAATTAAAAATAACTTGAGTTAAAAACTTAAGGACGGATCCACAAAGCGAGATTAGGATTAAGTGTGTGAAAAGCATATCATCCATCTAAATTTTTGAAAACGTCTGTATTTGATCCAAATAATCCGATCTCTTTCCACGCCCCTTTTAAAAACATTGCTAAAAGTGATAAATACAATATTTATTTTCTCTAAATTAAGAAGCTACGATAACTCTATAGTAATTTCAACTCAATCTTGCATTAAAATTATTGAAAATTTACAATAATTCAATCTGGTCACAAGAATATCAATTTGATTATTATTCAATTGTTGTAATATTCAAGAATTGTTTGGACTTATATTTCAATATTGAAAATCAGATACATGAAAATATCAAAATTAAAAATAATTTTCAATATTGAATAGTTTTCAATATACACGAGAACAGCCCTCATTATTTTGGTAACCTCTTCGAAAATCATAGTTTGAAAAATAGCAAATATTTAATAAAAAAAAAAATCTTTTAATGCAATATTCACCGTCTCGATGGTGTAGTTGACTGGAGCGCGCGATGCCAAGTGCGACTAGAAATCTTTCTAGGTGGGAATGGTGGGAATGGTTGTATGTCTACACTTTTCTAAGCGTAATTCCATTCTGGACAGCTTCGGCTTTGGATTTCGGTGATTGTCTTATTTCTATGATGTTTATTCCTATCATTATAACATTCAGTTTAATATAACGACTAAAAATACGTAGGTAAAAAAAAGACGAACATTTTTCCGAGAAATATTTACCTTCAGTTATATCTTTAGCGAAATAAAATCACTTGGAAAGGGAATATTCTCTGTGGATTCAGGAATATGAAATATTATAGTAGTCCATTTGTTATAGTCTCGACCTTTGTCAGGGTGGGATTAAAGGAACAAGAGAAATGAGTTAAAAGAAACAGGCGGTAGCTAGAAAAGTATACTAATGCAATGACTTGAATATTGACTTATAACTTCACTCTGAAAAATCTAAGCTCTTTTTATTATTATGACATGGTTTTTACGAATAAAAGTATCAAGTAAATTACATGCACAAAAAAATAAAACACTTAAATTAAAAAAATATATATACAGCGTGTTTCAAGACCTTTTGCAAATTGGGCGTTACTAGTAACAGAGGGTTATCTCTGCTAGTAAGTGGGTCATTGTGCAATAAAATACAATTTAAGTTATGCCTCTCCTCTAGCTAATGCGTGTTTAAGGCGTGTCATGTGTTGTAAATCGCCGCCCTTACGGCACACTGAGAAGCTCGAGGCGGGCGAGGCTAGCTAATATGTTATTCACGTGCCCACCTGACTCGCTGATAAGGCTGGTTGGTTGGGCTGCGTAGGAATGTGCGCATATGTACAAAATACATATTGCAGAAGCTCTTGAGACAGGGTATATAAAACAAAGGTTTTCTTTTTATTTATTCATTCATTTTTTTTATCGTCATTTTCATGTTTTACCTGAAAAGAACTGATTTTTAATGTAATTAAATGGGAGCTGTTGACATATTTTTGACAGCTGAAGAATAAAGTGGAATGGGTAAACTTCATTTTAGAAACGAGGAAAAAGAAAATAGTTCTAAGTCTTACAATCCTTTTAATTGGTGATTAGTAGCTGACCTTTTTATACAGGTCTATCTTCAGATCACCAAGAAAATTATTAATTAATCCTTGGCGTAGTATATACGTACTAATATTTATATAGCAGAAAATATTTTTTTAGTTTTGGCTGTTTTTGGTGTTCTAATAGAATTAATTTTGTATCTAGTTTCATAGCATGGTCAATATTCACCAGCTTGTTTATTATTATGGGTTCTTATCAAAATCGTGCTAGTAACAAGTTGTCTACGGCCAAAAATATTTGAAATAACATCATTCGACACAAGTGTATGGTTTGTGGTACGAATTTTAAAATGTATTTTTGAATAACTTAATAAATCAGAAAAATGAGAAAAATCTAAATATTTTAAAACAAAATAAAACGTATTTCCTAAACGCGATGCGCAATGGTTTCTTTGAATCAAAATTTGAATTCTGCGAAAAAATAGTTAATGAAGGTACATTTAATTTTAGATTACATCAAAAAAATGCCTAGGTATTTTAAATTATTAATAGAACAGATATTCCTTTCAGAATTATTTAATTTAAAGTTTAGTGTATTAAAATTTGGTATATTAATTATTGTACTATAGGATGTAAAATGCATATATTATGTTTTCTTAAAGTCTATGGTCAGAAAAGGGTGTATAATCATTTAATTATTTCTAAGAAATCAGTTTATAACTCTGTTTGTAAATTCTCCCAGCTGCCACTTGTATAGAAAATAACACCGTCATCAGCAAAACTGATCATATTTCCTTCTAACATTAGTCTTAGTACAACATTTAGGTAAATATTAAAGAAGATTGGTCCCAGAACAGTTCCCCGTGGAACCTCACATTCAACTGCCCATGTGTTACATAAGGTATCGTCGGTCTTAACGCACTGTTTTCTGTTTGCTAAATAACAACGCATGAGTTAGTATGGAGTACCTTGCATCGAAGACATTAGCAAGAATGACAAATATGCACAGCGAAGAAATACTATCATTAAATGCTTTATAAATTTGTGATGTTAGAGAGGTAAATACTGTTTTTCTGGTAGTATCTTGTGTTTGCCCAAGTAATTGGTAATTCTTTGCTAGTATATTTTCAAATATTTTTGCAAGGTTTGAGATTAAGGAAATTGGTAGGTAATTAGCCACAACAGCCAAACAAATAATAGCAAAATAAGAAATAATAAACAACAATCTTCCAGCTAAACAAACCTGAAAGTTAAGAAAATTGCTACATAGAAATCTGGTTTTCTATGATTACATATTTACTTTATATAAATCTTATCCTGGGTAGACACGCAGAAATCGTTTTGTACAATACGTGTTTACACACCGTGATGGAAGCCAATCTGCCAGCAAACATCTATATTGGTAGTTTACTATATCCAAATACGCCGTACAAATAGTAAAGTTATTTACACATCGATATTACACAAAATATTTCGACGTATTCAAATAACAACAACGTAACTCAGTTTTTTGACAAATTCTATTTTAAGACTCTATTTTGTCAATTTCAAATAATAGAAATATATAATCGGATCGCAAGTTGGATATAATCAGATCATTGTATTTTGTCGGAAATTTTTTAAATAACATCATCTTAATTAATGATGATAACTATTTTGTCACTTTCACTAATATTCTGAATAGCATCATCGTACATATTTCAAGTTAAGTATAATAAAATCGTTGCGAATTTTGTCCGAGCAACTCTTATCTCAAGACAATAATGATAATATCAGCCTCTGTCATGAATCTTAATGCAATAGTTGATTTGTTTGGTAAAATAGTACTGGTGCAAATATTACATTAGAACAGACAATTCGTAAGTTACCACTTATTTAGCAGGATCCGGATTTGTATTACATTTTTCAGAGCCGGCACTTATAAAACAAATATAGATATTAATAAACACGCAATAAAAAAATCATCTGGTCTGTTATGTATAATATACCTGTAACATACTCGACAAGTCGAACCAGGATAAAGGCAATGAAATGAGTGACTTTTCCGTATACAATTACATTGAGCTTGGCAGTTTGTCCATTGGTGATATTAATGTGCCTAGTAGTAGTTTAGTATTCGTAGCAAACTGAAAGTGTACGGGTGCGTGCACAAGGTCTTTGTGGCATAAAACGCTCTTAGCAATGGCGCCGTCATTACCGTTTGTGCATAACTACAAAAAAATGATTGAAAACTACAATGAAAATAACACAGATTTCTAGAAAAAATAATAAAATAAATTATTGCGTATTAGGTACATAACCATTCTTTTAAACCTAACAAGTATTGGAAGTGTTTGATTTATTATCTACCTACCTAAAACTTTTATACTAACGCATTATTATCATGTTAGGTTTGAAAGGATGTTTATGTAATACCCAATAATTATTTTATTTTTATTTTATTGTTTTTTCTAGAAATGCACAAATACTAAGCAATAATATGTCCGATTTTTTAAAATTACAAATAAAAATGAAAATTAAATGGCTTCCTTAGGAAGATATATTTATAGATCTTTTTGACTAATTTCTACATGTAGCATCTCTCCTAGACGTTTTTTACAAATCTTTCTCGGACCCCACGTATACAATTTTGTTCAGATTCAATGCTTATGTTGGAAGTTTTTCTTTAGATTAATGAATAATGTCACTGGAATAACCTTTTTACATCAATGAAATGCATGACCTAATTACGCCCGTTATAGTAATAATAGAACAAAAATAATTTTAATGTAATCTTGAATAATTTCTTTTTTCTATTTAATTTAAATTAGAGAATTAGTTAAACCAAATAAAATAATCTGCATTTATAGTTAGCATATTAGTCACACTTTCAAAAACACGTTTCCGGTATAGCTAGCACTGGTATAATAAAAATTCTTTAGTTCTCAAAATGTACAAGATCTGTTTTTGATACAAGTACATTCGACTGGATTTATGACCAGATCTTTAAGCAAGAATAATACTTGCTTTTCCGATTAAAAATTATACAATTTAGTGACATCAGAGATAATAATAAACAAGTACCGTAATTATAGTATGACTCCTAATTATTTTTGAACTATTCTTTTGACGTTATTGTGATTTAATCCTTATCACAAGTGAATAACTCCTAAATAATAGATTTTATATTCTCTTGAGCTTGAGAAACCATAGAGGTGGTTACATTGATCACCGAATGAGCTGGTTTTTGATCATATTCAGTGCAGATTCATCATATTATTATTTATTTGATGGCGATCGTCTGCCTCACCTCATTGTCAGTATATGAAAATATATGGGAAAGGTATTCAGAGATGGGGTCTAAGGGTACCATTTACTTTAATAAAACGCAAGAAACAGTACATGTAAGTAATTGGGAAGGATTGCTGAATGCATGCGATTTAGAATTTTTATATTTAAGTATATATTTTCCATATTTGTATGATTTCTATGTATGTTAAAAATATAACTGATACAATGTTAGGTTCTTTATAACCAGACAAAGAAAGCGGTACTAATATCTGATTCTTTAAACACAAAGCACATAACACTGGTTACATGGAATCCTATGGACCTACGAAATACCAATTAAAACTGTTTTAATCATCTCCAGATGATGTCAACTTGGTTGGCGAAACGCGCGTCGAATGTAGTATATGGTGTTTTGATGTTTCGTGGAAAACTACGCGTCAGTGTCATCTTCACATCAAAGGTTCCAACCCACTTCTGGAATATTTTATTTATTTTAAAATAGTGCATTGGAATTTTTAAATGCAAATATCTCGAAAATGGTTACTCATAGCGACATTTACAATGTATACCTTTTTACGTAAAACAGATTAAAAAAGAAGGTATTTTCATTAAAAACAAAGATACATTAAGGCACAAAAAAGTTATGATGTTTTAAATACATGCAAAGTACCGTAGGTGGTGCCCTATAGAAATAACAACAAAACTATGAATAGATTTGAATTTCTCACATCAAAAAACCCCGGAACCACAAATTTTGTTAAAATATTAAAAAAATTTTGTTATTTAATAAAATAAAAAAAAAACGTTGACAACCTGTATCTTAGTTGCTAAGATAAGTTTGGCTAAATGGCAACATTTTTATGTAGGGAAAATGCTATTGCTCTGTGTACCATTACATATGAAACACCCTGTATTTAACGGCTATTATTTTCTGCAATAAAAGTATAAAATAGAGCAGTCTATCAAAATTGGCGCAACAAATTTTGTTCATATCATTATGTATCAAAGTATGTTTAGATTTAAAATTGATATTCTAATTACACATTTCAAACTTTTTTCAACAAAAACCACAATGAAAAATGTTAAAAATAAAACTTTCTCCTTATAAAAGATAAGTAAAACAGTTGAACCGTATTAAGGACCATTCAATATATATTAATAATAAAAAATAAAGTAAAAAGCTAGTTTAGCGACCTAGTTTTAAAAACTGCCTGTTATGTAGCCGGAACGAAATTTACTGCAACACTGTCAGTAATAAAGAGAAATAAATTACCATTGTACTTCTACCAATTCAGAGGACAGCTAAGCTTTTGACTCAATTTTAATAATATCGAAGTGGAGCATCTTCGTTATTAATACAATGAAAAATAACAAAATGTTATTTGCTTGGTAATAAATATACCTAACATTGGGACTTCGTATAAAAAAATGTGAAATATCCAATACGTTCGTCATATTTGATTCAATTTAAAATGACATTAAGCTGTGCAACATTTTAAGCAATCATTTATTAATGAGAAGAAAGCAAATTAAGGAATTTATTGGTTAAGTATCATACCAAATTAATAATGATAATGGCGATCCCAGTATTACCCTTCTCTTATATACAAATAAATTTACCGCTTTGAGAGAAGAGTGTAAATGATTACGAACGGGACAATAATCGTGAATAAGTAGTAATCACAACTAATTTCATTACCACAGAACTGCAGCAAGAAATTAACTACAATTTGATGGAATGGAAAAAGGTTCAGATGATCCAGTTGTCGATAATCATAAATCGTAGACTCAAAGTACAAATCCTCAGGAGTTTCTATGGGCTCAGCTCTGACTCGCTACGCATTTCCTGGATCTTACGATTCAGAAACATCATTTATACTGACAAGGTGACAATCAAAGCTAATGGCGTAGTTTGTTTGCAAAATACGCGACATTGGACAGAGCAAAATACATTTTATAATTAATTGGAAAGACTCCCAAAAAATTAACGTTTTTTTGTAGATCCAAAAAAATTTATGTTTTTAGGGAATATTTTCACGGATGAGCCACAACTTCATCATAGAGATAGGGAGGTATCGATAAATTCCAGAGACGACTTTTACATAAATATAATATACATTGTAAACACCTAATGAAACATTCGAAAATAATATGAAATGATAAAATATTCTTAAGGACTACTCAATAAATAGAGTTGGCAAAGTCGTACACTTGGTACACTTGTGAGTAAAATTGGCCAGCTTAAAAGGGGTCCACTGAACCCAAACTTTTTTTGTATTTGACTTTACAAAAAAATATATTCTTGATGAAAGATTATAAATCATGTCTACTATATCAAGCGAATAAAATATACTTTCCAAGTACTTAAATAAAGCTGATGTAAACTGAAATTTTGTACGCATTTGACCTCATAAAATGGGGTTAGGATGAATCTGGCAGTTTGGCATTTGAAATATCTAATTTAGCTACAAAAATGTCAATGTCAATAGGAAATTATTAAAATATATTACATGAATTATTATTGACAGTTTCGAAGGATGCTGATAATTAATTATTAAAAAATTGTTATGAAACATTTCAAGGTACATTTTTAAAATTTAATTGAGGTAAGTGAGGGATTAAACAAAAGATTTTTTAGATCATATACTGGTATAAGAAAGTTATGTGCTGGTTACGTCAGATATTTTATATTTATTTCCCGTTCTCTACACATTTAAATTATAACGTATATGTCGCATGCGCATGACATAAAGTTTGACAGTTCTCAGACTTTTATTTCTTGGTATATAAAACAAATAGTGAACGCTTAATAATGTTCAATGAAAACAATTTGTAAAAGGCATGCCGCATTATTTAATTAATTTCATTTAAGGAATAAAGCAACGAAAAGAATCTTTCTAATACTAGTAGTAAACTAATGGCATTCTTTACTTTATTCAAATGCAATTTTCATGAAATCATACATTTTATATGTGATTTTACACTTTTAACTTTTTAAAAACAATTTATTTAAAATATCGAAGAACTTGTGGTTTTTACAACTTTATTAAATTTAAGTATAAAAGTTACAAACTTAAAACTACGAAGCGTCGTGTATGACGTACTAAATACTAATGCTTTCTTATTTAATGATTTGGTTATATTTATATGAACCTCTCTATGCGTACGTGACAAATATAGTTACTTAAAATTATGTAATGCTATATAAGGGCAAAGGCCGGGAGGGCTTAAAGTTATCTGTCGGCAGATCCCCTATAAAGTAGTTCTTTACAATAAAAATAGAATGCTTTTAACATATAAGTGTGTTGCGCAATTAACTTAAGTGTGTTACGCAACTAGCTAGGGGTTAAAGGTTTACATAATTATGTGCCAACGGACTTATCTAGTCTATTTCTATTTTAGTATATTGAGGGGGTATATATTTATATAACAGCTCCACCCTATGAAAAAAGTTGGGGCTATACAATGCTACAACTTTTAAACATAATAACAATAATATCGTAATGATTTAATTAGTATAACTCTTCGAGTTTATATTTAATTCTAGACCTTCTTCATCTGTGTCCTCTCGTGGGTTGATGCTGGGTCTTCTTTTGGGTAATAGTTGCCTTAGTGCTCTAGCCATTCTATTTTTTGGCGGATGCGGCGGTGGTAGATCACCTGAATTGATTATGCCGATTCTAAGTTTCCCTCTTCTTCGCTTACACTTGCAGACAATGTACATAGTAATACTAATTAAAATAACAGTAATTGTGACATAAGTAAACCAGGATATATGTTTTGTTACAAAAGGTTCATTAATTAATTTATCTAATTCTTCTGAATATTGATCAAGCTTATGTTTAGCAATATTTAAATCGTCTACATTAAGACTACTTAGCTTAAGTGGTTTTAGCTTAGGTAAATCATGTTTATCTGGTAGGTGCTTACAGCACGCATAAGGTATTGTTATAGGTTGACGAGTGTAAGTAACATTTGTTCCAAAATATACAATGGGTTCTGCGCGAACTCTGGTGCTTCCTATGAAAGCGCTACAATCTGGTTGTAACTTTAATATTGAATTTACACTTGCTATTATTGATTTTATTTCTTTGTTTAAACATTTGATTGTTATAGGTAATGAATCTGAGATAGATATTAACCATTCATTTTTCTCTAATTTCTGTACATTATAATCTTTTGCAAATATAATTTTTGTTTCACATGTACGGGGTAGTATGTTTGGATTTCTTAAAATTTGAGCTTCGCATATTGCGTCGCTATCTATAGGGTATGGTAATGTCCTAGTACATATTTTTGTGTTTGGTATTAATGGTTTACAATTATTAATATCTTGTATCGATACAAATGACAATGAATCATCTTCTTTCGCTATATATTTTTGGTTTGTAGCGAGAACATGATGCAAACCTGTTCTGTTATCTAATATAGGTATAGGATATAAACGATATAACGTATACATTTCTGGTTCTACCAAAGGAATTTTTAGAATAAACACAATTTTTGATTGCATTTGAAATGCCTGTAATTCCATTATGTCGAGGTATCGTGCTACTTGTGAGGGTATTACTGATAGTGGTAGATTATTTTTATTCAAAGATTGTGATATTTTCTGTAGAGAAGAGACTAAATCTTGTGGAGTTATTATCGAACTATGTAATATTTTTAGTCGCGCAAATGTGATTGAATTTAAAATATCATCTAGACTATCTTTTATAAACGTGTAACTTTCTAGTAGGGATTCACACAATTCAATAAGTTTCACTTTTATTTCGAGGTTCCACATTTCATTTGAAATTTCGTGAATAGATTTTTTCTATTTGAATAATGTCTTTGTTAAAAGTATCTTCATCAATTTTTAATTTTTGTATCGTGGTGTTAAAACTTTTAATTACCGACGTGGTTACAGATATTTGATTTTTCATGAGATTTTCTAAATGACGTTCATTGAAATTAATCTTATTTATACAGTTAACATAATAAGTTTATTTACAAATTTTAACATGCGAGGATGATTATCGGTAAGCGTCAATACAATGTACTTCAAGAGTTCATCGTTGTAATCGAGAGCATTAATAATGGGTTCTAGATCTTTGTATACCAGTAGGGTTCATTGTATGTTATTGTATTGTTAATGGGCGTGACTGCAAATTGAGAATTCGCTGTCGTGAATATCAAGAAGAACCTGAAAATAAATTTTCAGAGTGTAGTTTCATTCTGTCAAAATTTACTTTGGATGTGTGTTTAGTTTGAGGGTTGTATATCATCGCGGAATTTTTGAATATTTCTTTGATCTCGAAAGGTCCGTTAAATTTATTAGCTAATTTGTTTTTTATCTGTGACTCTTTTACATATACCGTGTCGCCTACTTTATATTGTTGCTTGTTTTCTGACACATGCTTGTCAAAACGAGTCTTTGCTTTTTGTTTCTGAAGGTCTGTCTTAGAACGTGCGATTTGATAATAATGTGACATGCGGTTATTCAAATCTCGTATGTACTTAGATATTATTTCTTTTTCGTTATATAACGTCTCTGGTGGGCGACTTGAGCTGTGCCCAAAGAGTAGTTCGTATGGCGTAAAGCCATGAGTTTTATTTGCTGAATTATTATAACATATTACAGCGTAAGGAATGATTGTTAGTGGGTGATCGTTGGGGTTCTCTGATTTGTTAGCCCTGATCATTTCTAATAATGTCGCGTGGAATCTTTCTGTCGATCCATTTGACTGTGGGTGACCGACGCTTGAAAACGTGAGTTTGATGTCGTATAGGGTGCATAAATCTTTAATTAATGTATTATTAAATTCTTTTCCGTGGTCACAATGTATGCGTAGTGGCGTTCCATAATGTTGGAAATATACGAGGAGTGTATTCACTATGGATTTAGAAGTTTTATCTTGGATCGGATAGGCTTGCGTAAATTTAGTTAATTCGTCGCGGATCACTAGTACATAGTTTCGCGTTGGTATTTCTAAAATATCTAAATTTATTCTTTCGAAAGGAGTTTTAGGAGTTTCAGTGATTACTAAAGGACTGTCTAAATTTTTCCTAAGTACTTTTGTTTTCTGACATATTTCACAGTTTTTTATAAATTTTTCTACATCTTTAGTTACACCTTTCCAGTTGTATTTGTCTTTAATTCTGCGGATAGTCTCGTTAATTCCTCTATGCAAATTTGCTTTACCCGTGTGGTATCCGTCGATTATTATTGGTATTTCATCGTCATCCGGTGTTTTTACTAAATTTTGACATATGGTGAGCTTAATGTCTTTTTCTGCTAGTATGAATGACAAAATTTCAAGACTTGGTAAATTTAAATTGTTCTCGATGAAATAGGTATCAGAGTCATTAAAGATATTTTGATCTCTATAAATTGTTACAAAAAGTGTTTCGATTACATCGTCCGGGTTGTAAGGTAAAGGGATGATGTAATATTTTCTATTTTTCACTGTTTTACTAGTGACTACGTTGATTTTATTAGCGTGGAAATCGGGGTTTTCCTCGAATATATCTTCGATAATTTTATAGTGTACATCATATAGTTTGTTTTTTTGAAAGAATGTCACGATATGTTTATGATTCTTGTTTAAGAGTTGGTCATTTGTAAATTGAAATTTTGAATAGTCTATTAATGATTGGGATTTATATAGGTTAGTAAAAGTTTCAAGTTCTTGTATAATTATTTCCGATGTTTCTGCGTCAGTTTGTTCGTCATTATTGTCTTCACTTGTTGAAGCTAATGTTTTCGTGTGAAATAGAGAACATTCTTGAAAATGATTTATTTTTATTCTAGAGAGAGCATCGGCGTTCTGATTTATCTTACCAGGTTTATATTGAATTTCGTAACTATACTCTTCGAGTTTTAATCGCCACCGTGCTAGACGACTACCGGGGTCTTTAATAGAAAGTAGCCAAGTTAGTGGTCGATGGTCAGTTATCAATTTAAACTTTCTGCCATATAAGTATGGTCTGAAGTGTTTCACGGCCCAAATGATCGCAAGGAGCTCGCGTTCGATGGTGGAGTATTTCGTTTCAGCACTGCATAAGGTCCTAGAAGCAAAGGCGATGGGAAGATCTCGGTTTAGGGGTCCTTGCGAGAGGACGGCTCCGATGGCGAATGCGCTAGCATCCGTAGTTAGGACGAATGGTTCGTCAAAGTTTGGATATATTAAGATAGGTGGGGAAATTAAAGCGTTTTTAAGGTCTTGGAAAGCCTTTTTGACAATCAGAATTGAAATTAAAGGGGATGTCTTTCTGCAAAAGTCTTGTTAAAGGTTTAGAAGTCTTGGCAAAATTTGGTATAAAGCGCCTATAATAACCTGTAAGTCCTAAAAATGACTTTATGTCTTTAGGGTTTTTTTGGTTGTGGGAAATTCTTCACACATTCGATTTTTGCTGGATTAGGTTTAACACCTTCGGGAGTGATTAAGTGTCCTAAGTATGCCACTTCTTTTCTTAAGAATTCGCACTTGTCTGGCTGTATTTTTAAATTCGCGTTTTGAAGTCGTCGAAAAACTTCTGTTAAACGAGAAATGTGTTCGTGGATGGTCGGGGAGTATACAATGATGTCGTCCATGTAAACGAGACATCTTTCGTTTTGAATGCCTAACAGAATGTTGTCCATAACTCTTTGAAATGTTGAGGGTGCATTTTTTAAACCGAATGGCATTCGAACAAATTCGTAATGCCCATTTTCTACGGAAAAAGCCGTTTTTGGAATGTCATCGGAATCGATTTCAATTTGATGGAAACCGGATGCCAAATCTAGTGTGGTGAAATATTCGCATTTTCCTAGTTGGTCTAGGAGGTCTGAAATATTAGGCAAAGGATATTTGTCTTCGACCGTTAGTTCGTTAAGTTTCCTATAATCTATGACAACGCGCCATTTTTGTTTACCTGAGGCGTCTAATTTCTTTGGCACTACCCATACAGGTGAGGACCAAGGGGAAACTGAGTGTCTAATGATACCCTGTTCTAACATTTTCGATATTTGTGATTTAACTTCTTGCTTGTGAATATGGGGATATCTATATGATTTCGTAAACACTGGTTTTGCACCGTTAGTGTCTACTGAATGTTTTATTTGATTAGTGAAGGTTAAATTGTCGCCCTCTAAGTAGAATATATCCGAAAATTCTAAACAAAGATTAGTAATTGATTCTCGTTCTTCTATATTGAGATGTTCTAATCGTAACTGGTTTTTTATTTCTGATTCTCTATCGACTATTTGTTGTGTTTGATCGATATTGTTTTCTGAATTTAGATTTAACATGAGCTCGAAATTTGTAATTGGTTCTAACTTTATGTCCGAAAATTCTATAGTTTTTGTTATCGCGTTAGTGTTTAAGATTGACGTTAAAAATTCGCCGTTTTCATTAACTTTAATTAAAGCGTTTGGAATTCTCACCTTCTCTTTTTCTTGTCCTATTAAAATTGCTTCCGTATTATTTAAGTTGCATTTTAGTTTAAATATTTTTTTCAACTCTAGGTTCTATTGTAATTTGATTCTTTATTACATCTTGTTTATTAACGTTAGGCGGTTTTAAAATACTATCTTCGTCCGCTTTAAATAATGGAACAGTTTTAAAATTCGTAATTAATTTTCTGTTTTTTAAATCGACTATACAATTGTAATGCTCTAAAAAGTCCGAGCCTAAGATTCCGTCGAATTCTATATCTAAATTATTTATGTACACTTTATGTGGATCTCCGCATTTGAAAGGAATAAAGGTAGACTGATTGATAAAAATTTTTTGATCTGTTACGCCTTGAATAATTACATTTTCTGGATTTCTTTGTGGAAATTTTTGTACAGTATGTTCTTTAAAAATAGAGATTCCGGCACCTGTATCGACAAGTAATTTAAAAGTATTTGTAATGTCTTTGATGTAATACAAATTTTTTGAATTTACAGTAAATAATCGATTTATATGAAATTCTGCTCTGGGAAGTTCAAATTCGGGTCGTAATCGTTTAAATTTATAGCATTCATTTGTACTTGTAAATCTATTGTTTCTGTTTGATCGTCCTGAATAATCGGAGGATGATCTAAATTTTGATCTAGTTGAAAATCCCGTTTAATGTCATTTTCTTGAGACGTGTAATTTATTGGTGTAAAATCGTCTGACTGAGAATTAATATGATGTGTTTTTTGATTGTTTGAGTTTCTAAAATTTGGATTCGAATGTGTTATTGAAGGTCGATTTTGATTAGTGTTTTGTTGCGAATTTTGTTGAGGTGTTCTTTGTTGATAAAAGTTTCGCGGGTTAAAATTTTGTTGATAAGAATTTTGTGAATTAAAATTTCGTGAGTAAGAATTCTGTGGATAATTTTGTGAGTTATTATTATTTGTATAATTTGAAAAATTTCTTTGAAATTGTTGATTATTGGAGGAATTTGGAAAGTTGCGTGTCTGAGATAATCGTTGGCGACATTCGCCGATTAAATGACCGTTGCGTTTACAAAAATTGCAAAATTTAATTATTGATTGTGTGTTTATTTTTCCTGCTGCATGTGTGTTACCTCGGTTGTTATCGAATTTTTGATTCTCGAAGTAAGATAATTGTAATTCACGTCTAATGCGATTTGAGGCTTCTATCATGTTCGTCGGGTTACTAGCCCTAATTAGTTGTCCTAATTTAGGTTCGAGTCCGGTGAGTAAGGTATCTAACGTCATTGAATCTAATAAACTAGTTTGAGCAGCTTTTTGTTCAGTAGTCAAATTGGATTTTTGAACTGCCGCGTGAATTTTAGAATTATGCGTTTGAACTCGCGCGTAGAATGTTGTGGCGGATTCGCCGGGTATTTGTTTAATTCTTTGTAAATCTTTAATTAGAGACGTGAGATCTCGAGGGTCTCCGAAGTGAGAGTTTAGCAGATTCTTAATTTCATACCAAGTTCCCGTATTACGTGAATTTACGAGTTGTGCGGCCCTACCTTTAAGCTTATTTTTAATATGCAGGTTTAACAAAGTTTTTTGATCGCCTATGGCCATACGCTGGGCATGGTCGCATGCGTTTAAAAATGTATTTAAAAAAGATTTGGTCTCCCTCATATTCAGGTATAATAGAGAAAATCTCTGAAAGTTTGTATGGTTCAACTTGGGGTTCATTTTGCTCTTGTTGTGGTTGCATCATTTTATTAAATTTATTATATTTATTTTAAGAAAAAAAAAATTAAAAAAAATTATATAGTATTTACTTTAAAATAATGACAGGCTGCAATATATAATCTAAAAATTTTATAACGTCGTTATAACACGTTATATCACGTATAATTATTATTATTATTTATCTTTTTCTTTAAACCAAGTTTTTGTTTAAGATTTGTTTGGTTTATTCTTTTAACAATAAAATATTAGTTACAACAGAACAGTTTTGTCTATATATGCTACAGATAATGGTACACAAAATAAAATAAAGATGATTCAATGTTTTTTGTACTTACAAAAATTGAAAAATCTTCATTGATGTTGTTGCTTTCTTTCTTCTGCCAGGGGTTTCTCCAGGAGTTCCTAATCCACAGGAGATAGAATGCGTGTTGTGTTCTTTGATTTCAGCAAAGGGTTGGAACCCACCAACGGAAGTGAGGACGATCTCCAATTCTTATTCTGCACGAGGAAGTGAGGCTAATTCCGTGTTCTTGCCCCGATGTCAGGAAAAGTTAGGATGATACACTTGTTCTTCCGTTGTTCTGAAATCCGTTCCGACTGCGCCAATTTTTATATGTGATTTTACACTTTTAACTTTTTAAAAACAATTTATTTAAAATATCGAAGAACTTGTGGTTTTTACAACTTTATTAAATTTAAGTATAAAAGTTACAAACTTAAAACTACGAAGCGTCGTGTATGACGTACTAAATACTAATGCTTTCTTATTTAATGATTTGGTTATATTTATATGAACCTCTCTATGCGTACGTGACAAATATAGTTACTTAAAATTATGTAATGCTATATAAGGGCAAAGGCCGGGAGGGCTTAAAGTTATCTGTCGGCAGATCCCCTATAAAGTAGTTCTTTACAATAAAAATAGAATGCTTTTAACATATAAGTGTGTTGCGCAATTAACTTAAGTGTGTTACGCAACTAGCTAGGGGTTAAAGGTTTACATAATTATGTGCCAACGGACTTATCTAGTCTATTTCTATTTTAGTATATTGAGGGGGTATATATTTATATAACATACATACAATGAACTAAGCTAACACACTCTATTAGCACAACATCCGGTAACAACTTTACGTCCATATCCGATGTAAGGAACCACTATTATACATTCGTATCATGTATATAAAGCACATGAATCATTCATAATAACCACTATTAATCTCACTATGACACAACTAAAGCCGAGTTTATAAGCCAGCGCTCAGCGCTTTTGTTTGTCTCGTATCGCTTTCTGATTAGGCCAAACTGCGGTATTTTATTAAAGAGACCAATCAGAAAGCGATACGAGAGAAGCCAAAGCGCTAAAGGCTGGCATTAAACTAGATTTAATGCTGCTTGTCAGGACCGCGATCCGCATTGTACCAGGTGCCATCTCATTCTCTTCACACACTCCTTCGGTGTCGCGTCGTCCGCTTAACCATTATCATGCATCTAATAGTTACGACATAAGTTTCTTTTATATTTTCTATAGCAGTAGGTTCTTAATCACCTTGTACCAGCGAATAAAAACTGAATACATTTCTATTCTTATGAAGAAGAAATGTCATCACGTGTAATTCATTCTCAATATTTCGTAAATTTCTCACGAGCATTACAATGATTTACCTACATAATAGATTAGCTACAATCTGCCAAATAACGTAATTTTGATGTAATAAATAAAACTTACTCAAACAATAGACAAAGGACAATTACATACAACGTTTTAAATGTTATTTTAGTTGAGAACTAGATATAGAAATTCAATTACTTTTAAATCCTTAATTTAACGAAATTGCCGGAAAAGAAATTAAACATATTGGATTAAAACACGCAAAAACGATATAAGGAAGAAAAAGGAAATGCTTTAGGTATAATGCGGGACTATAATCTCATGAACATAAAGTGACCCAAAATAATTAGGGTTACCTATATGAACTTTTGCCCGACCTCGTCTCCTAACAGAGGTGAAAGCTGTTCTCTTTAATATGTCAAATTGGATAGGTCGAAATAAACATTACTATTATAACTGTTTTAACTGCGCTGCTGCTGTTCGAGGATTAGATTTTATTCTTTTCATCGGCCATTGTGACTTGAGGATTTTAATTTCTTCGTTGTACATTTTTAGTGACAATTTAGTATGATGGCATTGACATATGATTGATAGTTTATTTTTAGGTTAGCATTAACTTCACTAAAGTCGCTTAGGTAAGATAAATTCTGAAAATTGAGGAGACACGGTTGATGGGTGATGTCAATTAGTAGTTTATAAACTTAAATATTCGTGCCATCACGAGTACTATCGAAAAAGAAACATGATGCAGCTACTGACATCGGTACTTCGAAATTTGTTTTGTTCCTTATAAACAGATAGACCGGTAAAATTAAGGGTTTTTCAAAACGGTAATTTCCAACCATTCCCGACCAATACCATTCGATTCAGTATGTTTTTGAATTCTCATGGTCAATTTTGCCGTACATTATATGAGCAAGAATTTAATTTATAAACAATTAAAGTTGTGAAAATGATGAAAATCAATGTTTCTGAATGTTCAACTACAAACGCTGCGAAAACGGCAACAGATAGAGAAAACTTGCTCAGAAAATTTTTTATAGAGCGTTAAATTCCCTTCAAAAAAGTTCGCGATGGCATATCTCTACGATGAATAGTTAAGGCGTTACAATGAGTTAAATATTTATTATTTTTCTGCTGTACATCAGTCAGCTGTACAAGTAACGCGCATGCGCGATCAACAGACTCGTATGCCGCGTAATGGCCGCCTGCGCAGAACATTTGAAAGTAGACTTGCTGTAAATCTTTCATAACTTTCTTATTTTTACAACGTTAGCAAATGTATTTATCACTTTTTTGGTCTAGATATAATTATTATATACTTTTATGCATACTCAAAGACCTGGAAAATTATTATTAAGTTATAAGATAAATTATTATTAAGTTATGAGCTGTTCAGTTTGATGCTAATAGTTGTCGCAGTTATAACGCAGTTATACAATGTACTGGTTGTGAGCAATTTTTACATTATCATTGTGGTTGTGCTGTTGATTAATATAAAATAAACCGATCAAAAATGTCGCTAGAAGAAAATTGTTTTATATGTGAAGGAAGTCTGCAAATGGGCAAGACTGTAACAGTAAAACAAAAGGGAATCGAATCGTTTATAGAAAACAGCAAGAAACGTGAGGATAAGAAATGGAATCAAATAGAAAATGTTAATGAAGTTACTGTTCATGATAAGTGTAGAAAAGCATATTCCTCAAAAGATAATTTGAAGCCTGGCTCTGGAATTTCAAAAGAGCGATACCCACGTCGTTTAAGTGTGCCGCAATTTAATTTCGAAGAAAATTGTTTCTTATGTGGAAAAAAGTGGATACGCGTTGCGTATACAGCTGACCAGTACGCAGTAGAAAAATAATAAACATAAGAAGGTTTAGTGCCATATCCCCAAAAAAACAACTATGCAGCTACGGACACGTGTTTCAGAGTTATTGCCCCTCATCAGCGTAGCGTAGCTAAAGAATTGGATCTAGGATCTAAGTTGTTTTTTTGGGGATATGGCACTAAACCTTCTTATTTTATTTTTACCCCAATAAATCTATATTATTTTGTTTGTATTTGCCAGGTGGAAACGGGCAGTACACATAGAGCTCTGTGTGTTGACTGTGATCATTGAGGCCCCAATTGTGGCACATGGGAACATGAATGCACTAACTGAGTACTGTACTTTCCAGCTTTATTTTAGTTGTTGTTCCTGATCTATCCTATCCTAGATCCAATTCTTTAGCTACGCTACGCTGATGAGGGGCAATAACTCCGAAACACGTGTCCGTAGCTGCATAGTTGTTTTTTTTGGGGATATGGCACTAAACCTTCTTATTTTATTTTGACCCCAATAAATCTATAATAATAAACATTTAACTCATTGTAACGCCTTAACTATTGATCGTAGAGATATGCCGTCGAGGACTTTTTTTGAAGGGAATTGAACGCTCTATAAAAAATGTTCTGAGCAATTTTTCTCTATCTGTTGCCGTTTTCGCAGCGTTTGAAGTTGAATATTCAGAAACATCGATTTTCATCATTTTCACAACTTTAATTGTTTATAAATTAAATTCTTGCTCATATAACGTACGGCAAAATTGACCATGAGAATTCAAAAACATACTGAATCGAATGGTCTTGGTCGGGAATGGTTGGAAATTATCGTGAAAGTGGGCCTGATTTTTGCTTAATTTGATTGGTCTAAGATAACATTTATTGTTTAGATAAGCATGGCATAAAATTCATTTAAATCACAAACAGAAAGATATTGAATATACAGGATGAGTTCTAACTTATTTTATTAAATTTAAGGGATGGTAGATCTCTTAATGGTAAGTTCATATAAAAAAAATAATGTGCTATAGTTTTCGAGAAAAAAAAATTACTCCAACATTTTGAGTCCTATTAACTGACCTATCTCAACCAAAAAGAAATTAATATAGGTTCGGTGGCTACGACATTGTCCTTGTTTTATACAATAATTGGTTCACCACTTTTTGCCGCTTGTCTCCGATGACATTTTTTTACACATAATCCTTTCAAACGCGCCGACCAACCGTTGATCTCGACGTAAATGAAAGACGTAATAATGAATGCCGTCCACTAACAGAGCCGACCTGAAGTGAATTTCTGTATTTATTTTTCCTGTTAATAAATAAATGTAATACATTTCTGTAGAGTTCAGTGCACTTTGTCGCCGTGAACCTACTGCTTCTTATGCTTTTTTGTGATTTTTCTATGACGATTTAAATAGGGAGGGGATGAAGTTCTACTGCTTTTTGCTAAACATTCAGTTACGTTATTGTTAGTGATTGAAAAGGTTACTATTTTTTTATTTAATTTTTGAGATTGTACGTAGAAATTGGATAAGAAGGGCTCAACTGTGTGTGCAGGTTGGTGGTGACAATTTTGAATACTTATTGTATATGGCTACTCTTGTGATTACCTAATAAATTTAAAAAAATGTCAAGTGTTGATAAATTATGAAACTAATTAAATTAAAATAAGTTTTGTAAATTGATCGTGAAAATAATTGTTCTTGTGAAACGTGAGTCCTGAATACTCCTCTGTCGCCATAATCGTACCTGGTCGAATCACAGGCCTGCAAAAAAAATTTTTACGAAAACTTTTTTTTATTATTTAGGGTGATCTAACAGTTTTGAAGGGTGCTGAATCCGAAAATGACATAAGTTTTTCTCCATCACACACCGTTTTTCCGCAACTCGACCCAATGTTTTGAACCTAATAGGTATGAATATGGCTATTTTGGAATGTAGAGATGTGTTTTAAAAAAATTTAAAAAGTTTTTATTAATCGAAATTAAGTTTATTTACAACGAAAGACACTGTTAATGTATTTTGAATTACTTTAATCCATTTGATCGCCCTGTACTTCCTTTCCCTCTTCTTGGAAAAGCTCCGACTGTTACTTTTCCTCTTGTGAGTAACATCTGGATTCCCTCGATGAAGTGACCAGCAATAGTCTCCCATCATACTGACGTTCCATCTACCCTGATACCTCTTCTCCATGACCTTTATATCCTGGTGGAAACGTTCACCCTGCTCTTCACTGGTAGATCCCAAGTTTTCGGGGAAAAAATCCAAATGGGAATATAAAAAGCAAACTTTTATGCTCATGAGGCAGCCAAGTTTTTCCATTTTTTTCAGAAGATCTTCGACAATGCTGATATAGTTAGGGTCTTTCTTATTCCCTAGAAATCTAGTGGTCACTTTTTTGAAAGCATTCCAAGCTTCTCTTTCAACATCTGACATTGTGGATTGAAATTCCTCATCAAACATTAGTTTTCGTATGTCAGGGCCCACAAAAATTCCTTCTTTTATTTTTGCCTCTGATACATGCGGAAACTTGGTACAGAGAAATTTAAAGCAGTCATCAGTCTTGGGTGGAGCTTTAACAAATTGTTTCATGATCCCCAATTTGATATGAAGAGGGGGAAGACAAACTTTTCTGGGATCAACTAAAGCTTCGTGGAAAACGTTCTTTTCACCAGGCCCCAAAGTTTGTCGGGTTGGCCATACTTTTCTAGTCCAGTGTTCATTCCTTGCTCTGCTATCCCATTCACAAATGAAACATGGGTACTTGGTATTTCCTCCCTGCAGACCAAGCAGCATGCCCAAAACTTTCAAATCACTACAAACTATCCAGTAATGATCTGTATATTTAATTTTTTTCAGCACCTCTTTCAAATTCTCGTAATTTTCTTTGAGGTGTACAGAATGTCCAAGAGGAAGAGAGGCATATGTGTTTCCATTGTGCAGGAGTACAGCCTTCAGGCTTCTCTTTGAAGAATCAATGAAAAGCCTCCATTCATCGGCTTTGTATTTAATTCCAAACTTTTCAACCAAGCCAGGAACATCACTGCAGTAGACCAAGTCACCTTCTTGTTTGAAATAGTCAACAAATTCACGATCTTTAAATCTGTACTGATGAAAAGATGTTCCAGCAGCCAGTAGTTTTTTTCTTTTAGTCTAGAACCCAAGAGTTCAGCATTTTCCTTGGTAAGTCCTAAGTCTCTCACCAAATCGTCAAGCTCAGACTGAGTGAAAAGTTGAGGGGTGGCATAATCTGCAGGATCTTGGAATTGGCAATCATCCTCATTTACATCAGAATCGCTACTGCTTGTCTCACCTAGCGTTAATGGAAGCTGAGGTACAGGCACATCTGGTCCATGTGACACAGGTCGCAATGCAGAGGGAAGGTTGGGGTATACTATATCTCCTTTATTCTTAGAGTTATAGCCATTAATATCACAGGTGCAGAAATAACAATCATCACTCTGATTTTTTGGTTCCCTCCACATCATTGGGATCCCAAATTTGAATGATTTCTTTTTACCTGATGACCACTTCCTGAGATCTTCTACACAAATATAGCACAGTGAGGAGCCCATGATTTATCCTGGTCCCCAAGTCTCACACCGAAATATGAATAATACACTTTCTTAACAAAGTCTGTAATGTTTCTCTGGTGTTTTTTAATAACAAGTTCACCACAAATGTAACAAAAATTGTCAGGAGAATTACGACAACCACGGCTAGAGGACATGTTGACACGAGAGGAAACAACACACAAATGAAACATTGAGCAGAGTGAAAGTATGGTTTTGTTGGGATGACTCAGGCCAGTGGAACTTGAGAATTGCGCATGACAAGTTCGCATCGACATGACGCACGCCTATGTCGTTAGAGAATGAAGAAGCTTAACCTATTTTACAGCTACTCATCTCAGTGTCGCCAAGTCTCCCATTTCAATGAAACCATATTGCAATAAGAAAAAGAAATAGGGAAATGTGTGAGGCTGCTTTTCAACTAAAAATTTCATACCGACACCCAGAAAAAATTGAATTTGCAAAAAAAACTGAGGGTGGTGGAATTTTTTCATTATTTTTCCTGGATTCAGCACACAAAAATCTATAAAAATCACCTATTAGATTCAAATAAGTTTTTTTGGTCGCAGGCCTGTGATTCAAAGCCCGCCGAATAGCCGCTTACACGCTTTTTGTGAAGTTTCTTTTTAACGATTTTATCATTTGAACTAAAAAACTGGAGTAGGATAACTTTGTCGGTGATTTTCTGACGTTTTTTGTATGATTGTAATTTACAACGAACTTAGATAAACAAATCATGTTGTTCGCGTCATAAGTGGGTCAGATGAGCAATGCAGCGGTCCACAAAAGTTTAACAGTATTTTAGGTAAGGTAGATCAGTTTTTCAACTTTCTTTTTATTTTTTTTTCAATTCGTGTTACTATCAACAGGAACCCCCTCCTAAAATTACACAGATAAGTCGGCGTTCACCCTGTATACTACAGTTTATGCTCGATATCTCTTGAAAGCTCATTTATCTGATTTATTTTTTGTTGATATGTTGTGTTTCTATCATAAGCTCCAGAAGCTTTAGGAAATTGAATGATGGAAAATGATACGTTCAATTTTCCATTTAGATTGGGATGGGGTATTACTTTTGAATCAGTAACGTTTTGACCTTTTAACACGATAACGTTTATTATTTTTTTTCTTGGATAAAATAAGCTGATACAGTGAACTAAGTATAATGTTTTTTTTCCTATTGGCTTTTATTAACTGCAAAGATTAAGAAACTAATTTTGGAAAATTTTTTTGGGTAAGGGTTTTTTAATAATTTATTATTATTGAGTTTCTTAATAAAATTATTAAAAAAAAAAACAGTAAAATCTTGGGTATAAATTAGTACTTATTACTAACATATATATATCACTTATAAAGGTAAATTATTATCAGATGTATGGTGTAATGTAATGACACGCATTACATTAAGAAACTAAGTCAAAACCTCTGGAGAATTCGAATCTAACCACAAAAACAGAGGAAGACAAATAATTATATTGAAATTCTTATTATTTTAAGTGAGTGGATATACTATTTCATACTGTGACGGCCATAGTGGGCGAGACGTACACGAAAAATACCACAAATCATTAAATTTCTGGTATAACCCCAGGATATACGAATTACATATTTTTGTACAGATGTACGTGCCCTAATTAATGTCAAAGCAAAACACAGTTTCTGATCACCTTTCTAGTTCAATAATAAACAATAAAAGGAAATAATAAGTATTTTAGAATCTTTATTTCTTTGTATACTGTAATTGAGTATTCGTTTTTTCATATTATTAAATCACCACTTAGATGAAACACTGATTAAACGTCATCTGTTCTCGGCCTGAACTAGATGACGTTTTATTAATTTATAATCTGGAAATTAATATTTGAGGATTTTAAGAGTATTAAATTATACTAAAAGAAAATTGTATTTACTTAAATTAATAATTTATCTCTCGTTTGACAAGCTGTAACTAATTATTGATATTATAGTTCCTTCTTAGAAAATTACACTGAACAGAAATAATGTGACATACTTATAACCAATTTAAACTGGACTGATAATTCGGAACGCGCCGCCTGGCTATGCATTCATTGTTGGCGATTATCATGGTCTACTAGATTTATTACTACAATAACTTACGAATCTTTTTGTTGTATTGTATAGATGAGAGCATGGGGAAATTAATTTATACTCCAATAATTATTTGTACTGAGTGTTTTGCCTAAGATTGTCCATATTTTGTTAACTGAAAAATTGTGAACAATTCTTTACGAATTTTGGTTAATTTAAATACATCGAAATTAATACTCAAAAAATAATCATTACAGTAAATTGAATACGGTCGCCTCGTTGACTAAGAAGGACAATTTATATCAATAACAAACCTCTTTAAGTGAAAAGTGCTTTCCAACTTTCTCTTAAACACTTAAGTTTTCAAAATATCAGGAAAATTAAAAAATCGGTAGCAAAACTTTAACGGGCTTGGAAACGGAAAGGTATTAAAATATATTTAAAAAAAAAATTATTTATTTTATCACAGTGTCACATCCTGAATTTATGCCGTGTCTTTTTGTTACACCCCGTGTATCTCACGGATTTACAAAAAAAAACAGTTTTTCCGAAAAAAAAAATTAATTTCCGTAACTGATACAAAAGTTACAGCCACAATAAGTTTTTGCTACAAATTCATGGATCCATCCTGTATATTCGTAAATACTGCCCAAGAACATTTTTAAATGGTCATTCGGTACTTGCCTGGATTGTCCAACTCTACCATTACAGTGTGTGCAGTTCGTCATGAATCACCCTGTATAAAATGTAAGATGAATAATTTTTACGTCCATAAATATGTTATACTTTATATTTGTAGTAAAAAGAATGCAAGTAAATGCAATTTGTTCACACAGATTTACGGAACAATAACTTGATTATGTACGTTAGAAATATATTAATTTTAGGTAATAATAAGAAACGGTAAAACACAGACTTAATATTTCATCTGAATGCCATATGAGTAATATTGGGTGCATTAGGGTAGAGCCAGACGCGTCTTTATAAACAGCAGGTGGGCAAGCGTTTCTTCATTGGTCGGATTCGCGAGGAGCTGTGACTCTTCCGTGCCAACGAATTCAGTTTGACAAATTATTTAGTTGTGGTGTTGTACGCATATGGAGTGAGTGTGAAGACGATTTTTATTTAAGATATAGACGAGATTTTCTGGTTAATATTTTTATTTACGACATAGACGATATTTTCTGTTTAGTATAATGCCTTTGTGGACTACAAAATGGAGAGGAAGTCGGCGTCTTTCGAAACAGTACGCGAGTGGATTAGGGATTATCGTAAGTTAGCTTTTGATGGTGTGGAGATCGTATGTAGTAAAGCGTATGATGATAAACTCTTCTACGGGAAACCAGTGTGATACATGTAGCGACGAAAAAACACCAAACATTAATTAGCAGAAACCAACAAAGACTATTCAACGTGGACACTAAAGATTATGGTGAGGTGTAACTTTCCCTGGAAAAAATTAGACATTCCAGTATTCAGGGAATTTATAGAAAAATGTGTGGAGAACAATATGTGAAAACGCCTTAGTTTCACTACACTAAGAAAAGATTATTTATCCCAAGTTTAAACTTATTGTGGGGGACGCACAGTGGGGTTGAGGACGTCAAAAGTTATCAGAAATTCGAAATTTCTAAAAATGCCGTATTCGAGTTTTGTTCTGTGTAGGTAATAGCCAATAAGTCTGCGCATTCTGTAAGTACTAAATTAGCACTAGGCATTGTGAACTACCCGTAGTACAACTAGTCTAAACTTGTGCTTCGTATGGGTTATTAATGGAGAATATATAATACGGTTTGTTTTTATTTGATTATTCTCACTGGATTTGAAAGTGATTTTTATTTTACCATGTAACTGATTATATTCACACACGATTATAGTAATACGTAATTTTTTTGCTGAAGCTGTTTCTATATTGAAATCGTGATGTATGATTTAGGAACCTTAGCTTTTTAGTTTAGTTTTCAACGTTTCGGAATAATACTTTTGTTCATTAACGTTAGCTAATAAGCTGAGCTTTTAGGGATATAATTAGAAACTTGCGCATATTTGTGCCAATTTGAACTAGCTTACGATAAATATGAGTTATTCTTGAATCCTGCGAGTAAATCTTTATGTATATATACGTTTCTTTATTTGTTTGTTTCAGGATCGAGCTCTGTTGAACTTTTTCCGACAAGGAGATTCCTTTACGATAAAATGAGAACAGGTTTGCATAAATTAGAAGATCAAGCTAATGTTTTGAAAAGATATGCAGAAAAAATAACTCACTGTCAGAAGTCGGATATTCCTTAGTTACGTAGAAAAGTTTCTCTTTATATAAAAGATTTCAAGAAGTGTATACGGTGTAATGGACACAGAGAAAGATTTCTGTCTAGTAACCACATGAACAATTCCTCCAGATTCCCAACTAATACGTAAAACATCCAGGTCCATGAAAACTGACTGACTACTTACAGTGCAATATTTACGCTTGGGCAGGTTAATGAAGAGAGGGGCATTTATTTAGTAATGAATGAATTTTGTGAATGAAAACAAATAAAACAGCATTATTGTCATCTAGAAATAGACGAAATGCGACAGATTTTGTCTGTCACCATGTAAACACGGAATCTTTCATTCGCAGCCACAAATGAGCGACTTGCTTCCTGTCAGTGGTTTCTATTTGTGTCGTTTTGTCGAAGTTGTATCCATCTTTTCAACTTAGCTACGTCGTACTGATGAGAACCAATAAGTCTGAAACACGTATCCACGGTCTGCATGCTTTATGAGGGCTTAACCCGTGTTATATAACATTCGTCTTGAGATATACATGTAGGCACCACTGCGCGTCATATTGAGACTGTAATTTTGAATATTTTGTATTTTTGATATCAAATTCGGCATCAGCAACACCAAAAATCCCTAAGTACATATTTTCATGGAAATCCAACGAGGCCTTGAATTTATGTCAACTTTTGATGTAATTGGTCTCACCGTGAGACGGTTATGAACAAAATAAGAAAAATTTTTTATTATTTATTACAGACGCCGCAGTGTGTATGAAACTGACTGGCCGCATGTTACAAAACACCTATAATTGTCTTCATGTAACCCTTTTCAAAAATCAGGGAATTATTTTATATGTTGCACCTTTCTGCGGCGTCCAACTTTCTTCAAGGACATTTACAGGGTAAGACACTGTTTCATTATAACTGGAAAATTTTATGAATGGAAATTTGTATATCCCTCCCCAGTGCGACCCTGTTATTTATGTCATGTCATAAGTCTTCCCTACGTCTATTTATAAGTAAGTATATGGTTACTGACATGTGACCACAAATAACTATGATTTTGATTGAATTTTATGAACCCAGCAAAAGTTTATTCAGCTATTTCCCAGAGTTAAAATGGTCTTAATTGAAAAAAGTTTTCAGTAAAAAACAAGTTTGTTAAATTTAATCGAATTTGTCGCAATTTGATTTCACTAGACAAATTTATTTCAATGTGAATACCTACAAGGCACACAGCAATGATTCGTTTTTACTCGTCTACTTTAAATTTAATTGGAATCATTTATCTTGTGAATAAATTTCCTATTCTTTAGAAAATGCATAATTTATGGTCGACAAACATTGGCTGTCTGAGTGTTAACATTTGTTTAGGTTAAAATTTACCAAGGGTATAATCAAGTTTACTTTGTACATATTTATATAATAAATGCAAAATATAAAAAATATATGTATTATATTTGTTTACAGAGAGCCAACAAATTTATCTATACGCAGCAAAAACAAATTTAAATTTTCTTCTAACTTTTCCTATTTTTCTGGTACATGTTGCAGAAGATTGTTTACTGTTGAGTAATAAAAGTCGATGATGATTACATTGACTACGGAGAAGAAACTACATCAGAGTCCAGGACCGGTAGCTATTACATTCTTGTTAACAGGACATATGTACGTAGACAAATAAAAGCAAAAGTATAAAATGATTAATAAAATACATACTGCTTGATATAATGTATTATTCAGAATTACTGAAGTCTGCCACCGCATTAGCATACACGGTGACAACAAATATTCTTTCTGCATTCGTGGCTGTTAAATTTGAGCGATTTAGTTTCTACAAGGAAAATGACATTCCACATCTACTGACGTCTAAAAATTAGCAGCATATTAGTAGTTAAGAAAATTAGTTGTACACACAATTATTGCATAATGAATGTGGCGGCGTCTGATTCGATTATTCTCTAGGTTTCGAAGTTGGAACCATATACTTAGCCCCAGTATTATCAACATTTTAAAGGGACCATTAACTTAAAGGGAGTTTTAGTTAAATTTTACACTGACACTACAATTTAATTAAATTATAATAGTTTATTTGATTTTAGAAAACAATCTGCGTTAGAAAAAGTTTTGTAGTCGTATTCTTGTAATGCAGTTTCAAATTTATTTTTTAGAGATTTCTAGATAATCACATCCTTATATTCCTTAAAACGTATTTTTTATTTTTGTAGTTTTGTTCCGTTATAAACTGAGTCAAAGGAAAGTCCTAATTCAATATTTCAATGGTGGTGAACGAGGGTACAGGAAAGCAAATTGTGCGGCTTAAAGGCTTAAGTAGTAACTGTAGGTTCACGATGTATCAAGGCGCTTGGACATCTTACAGAAATAGTAATTGACTACTAGCAGAGAATATCCACTCTTTTCATACTATAATTTAATCGTATTTTTCACAAAATGCTTTTACTTTTAATATCTTAAAATGTAAAAGCAATGCCTATGAACAAATTAAAACTGCCAAATGTACTTTTTATATACAGAGTATTATAACATTTATAACTAGAACTCGGGAGGAGTTTTCGATTCCCAGTGACGGTTTTTGTAGACATATTATTATATTGTAAACACCTACTGAAACATTCCCAAACAATACAAAAACGGAAATTTTTACATGATAAAGTGAGTTTCATTTCATTTTAAAATGTTAATACGTAATTTAGTTTTACCGGAAAACGTAAGACAAAAAACAAACAATTTATATCTTTACACTGGCCAAATTTGGTGGTGACGTCACCCTACATTTTTCCTTATAACTGGTGAACGACTGGAGATAACTAAATTCTGTAAAGATACTTGATTGGTTCCTTGTTAAGGGCTACTCAGCGGTAGGGGTTTCAATTTTTGTTTATAAATAGAATGACCAATTCACCAAATACTGCTTAAACAAAATACTTCAATTCTACTTTATATAAAAAACAAGGCGTTGAATATATTTGTTGACGTTGACCTAGATATAATGAAAGCACAGTTTCGGTATTTTTAAGTGTTAAGATGAGGAGTGTATAGTTGAGGAAACCTATATTGTGACGGGACGTGCGGAGCAAGACGCGACATGTAGGCGGGAAATGTATAACACATGACATCTTCCGTCTTTTATACCGCTTACATAGAAGCGAAAACGATGATTGCTGTTTTTGTTGGCACGCGATCGAGGCGAAATTTAGCTTCCATGCTGGGATACTTCAGAGCCGCACTTAATTTTGTTACCAAATCGTTCCAGCAGTGCTGATATATTGTAAGCATAATATTATAAGATGACTAAGAATTATTTAATCCGTTTATTTACTGGCGTGTTTTTGAAAATAATTTAAGAAGGTTATAGTGATGAAGTGAGTTATGTAATAGTGTAATATAAGTAATAATTATTTTATATCTGTTAATTGCTGGTGTGTTTTTGAAAATAATTTAAGAAGGTTAACTTGTTGCAGTGTTATGTAATAGTGTAATATAAGTAATAATTATTTCATAGCTGTTTATTTGCTGACGTGTTTTTGAAAATAATTTAAGAAGGTTATCATATTGCAGTGAGTTGTGTAATAGTGTAAATATAAGTATAATTATTTTATATCTGTTTATTTGCTCGTGTTTTAGACAATAATTTAAGAAGGTATTTGATGTAAAAATGTTTCGACCGTGGGAGGCATCTACGTCTGCATCTTATTGTGTTTGTGAAAATGAAAGTGTTAGTGATTACAGTGATAAAGAAAATCAAAGTTCATTAGTGTTTTCAGTAAGAAAAATCGGCTACATTTGAACGAGCAAGCGAAACAAATTTGAAGCGATGAGCTAATGACCCTAATTTGTATGATTTATATGTACTAGGTGAACCTGCATCTTTCACTAATGTTCCCCGTCCCATAATACACAAACTAGTGAAAGAAGGTGCCCTCCCAAGAAAACAACGATCCAACGTCAGTTAATCGAAAACTCTGAACCCATCGTTAGCAAAACTTTTAAGAACTTCAGAAAATTAAAAGAAATGGATTATCATCTAAAATATACTAAAAGAACTTTACGAACTTGGCTGAGAAAAATTTGATTTAAATATCAAACTATTAATAAACGCATGGAGATTATGGAAAACAGACGAATAGTGAATTGGCGAAGTTCATATCTAGAAGATATAAAAGAACTCAGAAGGGAAAATAGACCAACTTATTATTTAGACGAAACTTGGTATGATACTCATGACACCTTAAAGAAAGAATGGACTGATGGATCCAGGAAATGTCAACCAATCTTATTGCCCCCTAATAAAGGGACTCGGTTGATTATATTACACTGTGGATCAGTTGATGGATGGGTTGATAATGCATTGAAACTGTGCGGAAAAAACATGGAAGACTGTAACGTGGATTACCACAAGAACATGGAGGGAGAAATATTTGAGGAATGGTTTGAAAATACACTAAGTCCAAAATTAAAACCGAATAGCATTATTGTTCTTGACAATGCGAAGTACCATTCGAGACAATGTGTAAAATTCCTAACAAGAGTTCTACTAAGCTGGAGTCAATTTTTTTAATGGAACATGATATCTATTATGAGGAAAATTATAATAAAGCACAACTGTTGGATGTCCTGCAAATGAAAAATTATGAGAAGAAGTATATTATAGATAATGTAGCGGAGAGATATGGCCACAAAGTGTTGAGATTACCGCCATATTTCTGTATTTTCAACCCAATTGAATTAATTTTTCCGAAATTCGATAAAAAAGTCGTAGAGTTAATTCAAAATGAAGTGTCGAAAATTAACAAGGAAGATTGGAAAAAACGAATTAGGAAAACAAATTACAATTGAGGATGATTATTTAAAAATTTCAAGCAATGGGAGGTGAGGTAAAGTGAAGTGATGGGAAGTGAAGAAGTGAATTTTGTGATATCAACTGCATTATTTAATTTCATTTTTGTACTTTCGTGGTTCAGTGCTTGAGAAACATTCTTTTTTCAGGATGTTATTATTTATTAGTATTATTATTTTTTCATTTTGACAAAAATATGTCTTTCTGTTTTTATTATAGTAATAACTTTACTATTAAAATTTATTTTTAGTTCATTTATTGAGAAAAATATTTGTTTCTGTTACTATTTTGAGAATATATTTTTTTTATTTTGTTTTTAAAGCTGTCTGTTATTGTTTAAATAATCTCTTTATTCTATACTAATATTCCATACCCACCCTTTCCTGGCAAGAAATGCTCATACCTCCTCGCGGTTCTTGCTGGGTAGTAATAATTTATATTAAGCAAACTTGAATACTGTAACTGCTGTATGCGTAGTCAATACGTTCAATTCAGTACTTTTATTTTAAGTTAATACTTTTTTTGTACAATTGTTAAATTGTTGCTGGCTAAACTGAGCACAAAAACCTACATTGAAAAAGTAAACGAGCGTTCAATACAGTTAAATCCAGCTCTGCGTTCCGTAGCGTCTTACCCCGGAGTCCCTTCACAATACCTGTTTCGCAAACTATACACATTTATGTTGATCTGATGAAAACACCACATTAACTCCTTAAAAATATGATAATAATTACAAATTTCAAGCTTCTGGATCATACAACATGCCTACAAAAAAACTAAACGAAGTAATAAATACGCCTCTGTACAATGAATTTTTTAATGAATAGTATACATGTGGAAATGCTATATTTAACTGACGTTCAATATAACGTATGCAGAAATTTCACTCAGAGTGTTACCTGAATGCGTTTATAGATTGGATGAAAAGTATGTAAATTTTTATGATGAATAATTCAATGTCCCTATTGAATTGAAAGAAATAAAACTCTTTTCATAGATGAATTTCAATCAACAGCAACATGATATCGGAAATTAAAAACAACAAAATAATAATTACTTTTTCATATATACTGTATGTCAACCTCTGATGTTGTTACTCACAAACAAGGTTTTGCTTTCATGAGATACTTTGTTTATTTACAAATTGTAACTGTTTTAAGAAAAGTCTATTTTTATTGATAACACAGCCACACAAAAAAATCTGATCTGGGGGTCTGACCATGTTTACTATATGTTTTTGGGGTCGCTCATCCGAATCCGACTATTTAACCCTATCACATCAGGATTTTGCCATAACTCCAAAAAACCCATAATTTCAGCTATTAAACGCATATAACCCTAACAATGAAGTTGTAATCTGCTCTTAAACCCCATAACCCCAGATCCCACTTAACCAAAAGTCTATCAACTCCAATAACCAGCATGTCAGACATTTAACTTGATATGTAGGTGTATCTGTCAGGTCTCCAAAAATGCTCTAATTCTATGCACATTCATTCATGAGTCCTTATATATCAATGAAAAATATCAGTGATGATAAATCTACGTATTTTGGTACGTGGTTCTAGAAAATATTTTCTTTCAAAGAATTCAAAGCTCAGGTTCTATTCAGAGCGATTGTATCTTGCGTGCGTCTGCATCCAGGGCACCTCCACCCCTCCACGTGGTGACGGTCGGCAACCTACCCGCGGTATACATCGGATAACGCCAATGCCGACGGTACAATGATTTGAAAAACTAACATTAGTTGAATAAACGTAAAAATATAGACTTTTAGGGTGAAGGTGTTTTTTTTTTCGGGTGCTTGAGACAAAACAAAAATTGTGCGAGAAAAGGTGCAATGACCAGAGTTATGCGGTTATTAAAATAACGTACATATCAAGTTAAATGTCTGACGTACGTGGTTATTGGAGTTGATAAATTTTTGGTTAAGCGGTTTATGGGGTTTGAGAGCTTGGGTTTTCAGATTACAACTTCCTTCTTAGAGTTATATGCATTTAATAGCTAAAATTATGATTTTTTTAAATTTAGGGCAAAATCTTGATGTGATGGGGTTAAATAGGATTCGGATTCAGCGACCCCAAAAACATGTAGTAAACATGGTCAGACCCCCAGATTAGAATTTTTTTTGTGTGGCTGTGTAATGCTTATATTGTAAATAAACGTTATTATTATTATTATATCTCATTAGTCATTACCATTGTAACAATAATGTACACTATCATTAACAGAGAAATAACCGTACCTCAATAAATTTGTTGTGATATACAGAAAAAAAATTTTTAAATATAATTTAATACATTTTTAATTTTTGTTCACTGTTAATTTATATACAGTGCGAATGTTGGCTGTGCAACCCTCCAAATAAAAAATTCCCCGATCATCTGTGGCCAAAATCCTTGGATAGAACAACATTATTTTATAAAAATGCATTTTTTTCTAATAGTTGCCACAATTTTACCCCCAGCCTTTCTGTAATGACGTCATCGCCATTTTTTTTTAAATACAACCCCCACTTTTTAATTGAAATTCTGCATACAGCATTATGCGGTTGTGTGATGTTTATTTGACTATTTAGCGACATTATACCTACGTGCGGAATTCGTATTGTTTGACAGCAAAGCAATTTACGTAATACGTGTCTTTACTTAGATGTCTTTCTCATAGGCGGCTCGGTTTTCTTCGAGGTTTTCTCGGAACTTGGGTAGAGCAGGTATAGTGTAAGGCACTTATTTCAAACATTAAAATTTTAGTCTCGTTCTATTGAAATAGTAAACATGCGTCCTGGTGAATTTGTAAACCCACAATCACAGTAGTTAAGTTTTGAAGTTGCTGGAATATTTTCAAAAGTGAAAATGGTGGACCTTTAATGTCAATATAAGCTGTTCAAAAGCGAATGTGTCAGTCAAGCTTTAAAACTCGATGAAAAGACTAAGAAAAATATCTAAAAACGACAAAGAAAATGTGGAACCTCAAGCTTCGGTTAAACGAAAATAGTAAAAAGTCCAAAATAGAGTTACATGGTGAAAAATATGAAATAAAAAATGTTATTTACAATATCATAAACATATTTCCTTGGACACCTACTTGCAAGAGTTGAAATCTAAAGCAATAATTAATATTAGCCATACTAGTTTATATAAAGTAATTAAAAAATACTGCAGTAGAAATGTATTGTGTGAATGACCACATATTTATCTAAAATGGCTATAATTTTTACTTAAATACGTACAATATTTGAAAAGTGATGACCCCAATGACGTAATGACGAAACCTGGAGATTTAGCAGAGGAAGATTAAAATATTCTTGGCAAGATGATTCCAGTAACTCTAAAAAGCTTCATTCAGCTATAGAAGGTAAAAGATTTATAGTGTTACATGCAGGATATATTCGTCACGTTGCTGAAGATGCAAGTTTAGTTTTCTCCACTCTTTAGATAATACAAAGTATCAATCTCGAGTTGAAGAAAAACCACCGAACCAATCTTTGGTCCAACTGTGTAAATCACACAAATAAATTGATTTTAGAGACATATAATCGAGAGATTCGTACTGAAGAAGTTATGCCACTTATTATAAGTATTATTAATAAAAGCAACGATATTTTATACTAGACATTTTAGTTTAAACTACATGTATAAGAAGCACATATTTTTATTTTAAGATTACGCATATACTTATTTGGCAAAATTGTATTTTTTATGAATAAAAAGGATCTACCTACAACTATTTAATACATATTTATGTTATATACTTGCTATATCGTATAGTTTACTTAGAACTAAAACAATTAAATATAATTAACCAGTAGTAGGTGCTTTGTTTACTATTAAATATCCCGATTAAGATCCCATGGTATGCTCTATAATAAGCGAAATTCAAAGAAATTTTTCTGAAAGTGGATATACAATACCAACGATATTCGTACAAAGTGTTTTTAGTTCTTAAGTTGAAATAAGAGGATCCTGTTTGCAGGATTGAATTATGTGAAATGAAAACATGATGGAGAGGTTGCAATGCTGATACAGATTTTTCCAACCGTATTATATTTTCTGATGAAGCTACATTTTATCTTAGCGGAACGGTTAATAAACAAAATTGTCGCTATTGGGCTCCCCAGAATCCACACTTGATAATGAAGGCCTAGAAATGTTGAATGTTTGGACTGGCATTTTTGGGATCATATTTCATTGAAGGAATACTAATAGATGAAAAGTATTCAGAATCTATATTGTTCCTGCTTTAGCGGTGCTGTACTCAAATCACAACGACTTCGATGTTCCAATAATACTTTTTGGTTCCAGCAAGATGGAGCACCCCCTTATTACCATGTTACTGTTTGAGATTACTTAAACCACATTTTTCCTTTGGGCGCTGGGTTGGGAGGCGAATGGCAACTAACTGGCCGGCACGGTAACCTGACATCACGTCTTTAAATTTTTTTTTGTGGTGTTAAGAGTAAGGTCTACTTAACAGTCCAAATTTCACTGAAGCCTTAAATTAATATTAAATAGAGTTCTACTTTGGATCTCCTAAATATTACATGTGATTTTTGAGACTTCCACGTTGAGCCGTGTTCGAGAAATCATATCATACCACAGACGGCATGTCGATTCGGATAAATTTGCTACTTTCGACTCTCAAAACATCCATTTTCGTCATCATCTGGAGCTTGATTTTTTTATACCTCTACGGTGGCGTATCCGGGGTTGGCCCATGAGGGGGGATATACAAATATAAAAAAATCTGTTGGCTCTCAATAAAAATAGTTACTTTTTATTTGCGGTTTTTATATAGATAATGTGCAGAAAAAAATTAGAGTACCTACAATTATTAAAGAACATGCCAAAAAAACACGATATTTTTTTTAAAAGAATCTTTGTTCAACAAAAAAAAAATATATAAAACAAAACCCAGGCGCTGTGATTTTTTGGTTTGTCAAATCAGTCAATTTTTGCATTTTATTTAATAACGCTTGATTATATTCACTATTTCAGAACTCTCAGTAATTAAAACTAAAAATATCTGCGAAAAATATCGATCAAAGAAAATTACTAATGCATAGCCGCGCAACTACTACTTTTTAGGTATATTCCGACCTGGAGCCCGCATGATTCTGACAACCGGCCAGCCAATCCAGATAACATGTCAACGGCACGTAAAAGCGCAGACTGACGCGCGCCGAACGTACCACGTGCACCACACGACTCGAAAAAAAACTTACGTTCATTTAAAACAACGTAAAGTATATTATGCGTACTACTATCCAAAAACATCCTCTCCTCAACGTGCGCACTAGTTACAAAAACTTCTGGCACAATACAATAGTAGCGCCACGCTACAGGGGTAATACAACAATGTTTAACAAAATTATTCTAATCAAATCTGGAATTTAAAGTATAACGAACCATTTTATTTTATTTACAACGAAAGTGATCCAAATTATTTATTTCTGAAAATGGACCGTTACAGTACTCGACGTAATTATAAAAGAACCTTCGAATGATGAAGCAAAACTTAAAACGTTCAGGAATTGGGATGTTAAAGCGCGAAACGTTATTGTTCAATGTTTAGCGGATAATGTGCTGGAAATGATAAAAGGCAAAAACAGCGCTAAGGAAATTATGGACGCGTTAAGGGGCACCTATTTTAAGAAGGGCTTTGCTAATCAAGTACAGCTTCAGCGAAAGCTACGAACACTAAAGTCAGGCAGTAACAGCTACAATTGAAAAATGAAAGGAACGTAACACTAGATTTCGTGAAAAATAAATTACTGATGGAAGAAGCTAGGCAGAAGAAAAATCGAATGGAAAATGAATCTAGTATATCTCAGCAAGCATTTGTCATCAATAAAACCTGGAATAAATACGGAAAATATTGGAACAAAAATAAAGACTCCGATTATGGGAAACACTGGCACAAAAATGAAGACCTCGAATATAGATACAAGTGTTATGGATGCGGGCGAAAAGGGCATAAACGTTCCCAATGTCAGAATAATTCCCATAACAATAAAGCTAGTAATATGAAGTGTAATGTGGCGGAAGAAGAAGAAGACATAGCTTTTCTAACCTCTCAAGACACCAAAAACGAGACCTGTCAATCAAATAAAAACAACGGAACTTCTGTTGGTGCTACAAATCATTTGGTGAAACCAAGTTTTGGTCAATATTTTGTGGATGTACGAGAGGTGTGTCACGAAATAACGTAGCAAAATCGGGAGAATTTGTTATTGCTAGACGGCAAAGAAATTTATATTTGCAAACCAGCAATGGAAAATATATTACTATGGATAACGTTATGGAATGTGAAGGATTTTCTCATAACGTACATATGTCTGTGCGAATAGTGGAAGAGAAAGGGCTAAAATTTTTTTTTGGAAAAATTTGCAAAAATTCTCTCGTAATCACAGAAGGTCATTTATCTGGAAATCTGTATGTTTTACATTTTGTAATACGCTCTCTTTCTCACGTAACTAACCTACTTGTGTTAGATAAAAACTTGTGGTATAGGCGCATGGGACATTCACTTTTAAATCACTTCCGGAAGAAAGGAAAACACAACGAATACTTGAGGTTGTATCGTCTGATATGTATGGACCTATTATTTCTCCAACCACACATGATAATAAAATTTTGCAATCTGTTATCTTCTGGAAAGCAAAAGTGAAGTTTTTGAAAAGTTTAGAAATTATGTTGCAATTGTGGAAGCAAAATTTAATAACTGCAAAATGGAGACTAGGATGTGATAATGGTGGAGAGTATGTTTCAAAATTATTGTGCTCAAAAGGGCATTAATGTGCAGTATACAGTTCCACGCAATCCGTAGTTGCAGAGGGTTATAACCGCACATTAATAGAAAAAACCAGGTGTCTAATTTTTTATACCAACATGGAAAACAATTTTGGGTTGAAGCGGTTAGAACAAGTATCTATTTAACTAAGAGAACCGAAAATTATGTTCTATCAGATAACAAAACACCTGCAGAAATTTGGTATGGGCAAAAGCCAAATTTGAATAAAATAAGAATTTTTGGCTGTTGTTTACTCGCATATTTCCAAGGAAGAACGAAATAGCAAACTTGATAAAAGAAGTAGGAAAATGTACATGATATGCAGATAATGGTTATCGTTTGTGGGATTTAGAAAAACACAAAATAATTATTGCACGTAACGTAATATTTAATGAAAGTTAAAGTGTTAATGAAAACGTCAGAAATACAGAAGTTTTTCAAGAGAAACAGAAAATTAATAATGAAGAACCTATTATCAACGACGGAAATCAAAATCAGAACAATGAGGAAGAAAATTTTGAAAAAGAAAACAGAAAAACTATGAGAAATCAGTTACACAGACGTTTCGATGATTATGAAATGAATAACACCTGGGATTTAGTACCTACTCCATAAAACGAAGAAATCATGGACTCGAGGTGGGTTTTTCGTGAAAAAGAACATAATGGTACAACCCCAAAGAAGGCTCGACTAGTAGCTCGAGGATTTCTCCAGTCCGAACTTAACGAAGAAGTATTTTAAAGCAACCTGTTTACATGCACATTCCAGAGTGTCTCAAAGAACCTACGGCAGGTAAAGTGTGTAAACTGAAGAAGGCGCTTTATGGTTTAAAACAGTCAACGAAATGCTGGAATGACTTTACATGAACATTTGGTAAAATTAGATTTTAGAAGATCTAAAGCAGATCCATGTTTGTATTTTTACAAGATTTATTTATTGATTCATGTAGATGACTTAATTAGTGTGCCTAAAGATTTGTTCAGATTGAATAATATAAAAGATAGGCTCATGAAAACCTTTGAAATGTAAGATTTGTCAAATGGTCCAAAAATTAAACTGAATATTATTAAAACTAATAATGAACTAGTTATTAATCAGAAAGAATTAATATCTACAATTTTGTTTTTAATATGACTGACTGTAAACCTATAATAAATATACCACTTCAGCCTAAGTTAAATTTAAATGTTGGTGAATATGAAAATGAAAATTCTTTAAATTTGCCCTATAGAGAAATAATAGGATTTCTTATGTATTTATTGTTTTGCCATTAATTATTTTAGCCAATTTTAAAAGTGTTTTAAATAGGAACATTGGACCAATTTAAAAACTGTTCCAAAATATTTAAAACTAACTGAAAATTATGGTCTTAAATATGTGAAGAATAAGAATAAAAACAATATCTTTTCAGGTTATGTTGATGCAAATGATCCCAATGATAGAAAAAGTATAAGTGGCTTTATTTTAAAAGTTTATGACAATGTATTTCAGAAAACTAAAAAGCAATCTATTGTTAGTTTATCAAATGCTGATTCAGAGAATGTAGCATTATCTTATTGTGTAACTGAATGTATTTTTGTGAAACAGTTGTGAGATTTTAAATGCTGAAATTTTAGAAAATAATCAGTTATGCATTAAAATAGCAAATACACTTGAAACAAAACGTACCAAACATATTGATGTAAGACATCATTTTAATAGAGATTATATTGCTAGAAATTAAAATGAGTTAAAATCCCGACATCTGATTAAATTGCAGACATTTTCACTAAGGCTTTTCCAGCCACAATGTTTTAAGTATTTTAGAGATAAATGTTGTAGAATGATAGAATTTATATTTGTATGTTAGCAGAATTGCAGGGAGGTGTTGATAACTAATTCTGTTAGTGTTATTTTATGTTGCCAGTTGGTAACAAAGTTAATAGAAACATAAGACGATCAAGAGTGTACGGTTGTTATGTATAATAATGAAATTAAAAATAAAAGCTGCATATTGAAACTTAAGTCGTCTCAAATTATTATTAAAAAACTCTATAAAACCACAGTACACAAGTAGCTAAATTCTTGGGATTCCTTTTGTTCCTAACTTGTCAAATTTCCGTTATACTTGTTGACATTTGATTTTGATTGAGGTATCAAATCGATGATTTGTGTTTCCTTTCATCTTCTTTGGGTAATCATTAAGCCACTGCCTTGTAAATTATTTAAAAAATTGTTAAATAAACCTCTGTGCCAAAAAGATTAGTCAGAAGCATTGTGAAGAATACAAAGAAATGGTGGAGAAAGTTGGCGAGAGGACTATTTTCACAAAAAATGAAATAATAGGCGACAGGGAAGTTGGAGACGAAATTAAGAAGTTTGACGAATGGGACGAGACCAAAGTTTATGACTTGTTAACTAGAATATCACCATATTATTTACTAATCTACAATGCAAATAAGCAATAACACCTGCATTAATTTATTACATCATTCAGTACGTCTTAAGTTTTTCTGAATCCATCTGAAGATAGTATGTGGCTCATACTTACATAAATCTATTTGGTCCAGTATATTTTCTACTCTCAATTTATTCAGTGTTGAAAGTAGCAGTACGGACCGTTTTATGCATTATAGCTAGATAGTATTAAATTCAACAGATTATATTCGCCCGCTTTTCAACGTTTAAAATTTGGGATTTACTTTAAATTATTTCATTATTAATGCCTATTCTCATCCTGTCAGCTGTGCTTTGTTTTGTGAGAAAATTCCATCTACTTTGTTGGATGTGTAATCCCGCAGTATAAGGTGTTTTTATTCTCTAATACCTCAAGCACCGTACCGTGGATTTATCTGGATTTAGACGGTTTTCCTGCCGAGATTCAGAGTCGTACGTGATGCTTAACTCACCGCACCGCAGTGATATATTTAATACAACGAACTAATTTATAGCTTTAGCTTTAGAAAATTATGAGATTTCAAATAAATAAGTTGACTTTTTTCTACGTTCAACAAGTATCATCATCAATGAAATTAAATTGGTAAGAGTAACAACATCTATTTTACAGTTAAAATTTTTTTTTGAATACTGTTTTGACATGAGAAATATGTAAAAAAGCGGCTATGAATAACATAGTAAATGACTAATGATAAAGGTAAGTAAGTGTAACATAGTTATATTTAAATATGACCACAAAATCAACTTATTAAAAAAAAAAATTTTTAGAAGAACTTTTTACTTCTATTTTGTCTACAATTTATTTAAAACTATTTTGATTTTTATTTAAACGAGATTTGTAATAACTCGGTATCTCCTGGATATGACTAAAAACGAATTAGATTTGTTAGATTGATGAATTTAATAAAAAAAATACCAATATAGGTTATTCCGTTCTTGAAATACCAAACCTACAACATTTTGATCAGATATATACATCCATACATGCATACAGTGATAAGTTCAACAGGCGACCTAGTTGTGTACGCGTTGCGTGTATCTATTAAATATAACGATATCGGGTTCACCAGGATTTTTACGCTTTTATATTTGTAAGACAAATTTCGTGAGTTATAATGTGACGATACAACGCACGGTCCGGTATCTTGTATGCAATGTAAAGCTCGTGTCGACACATATTTCCCATAAAAAAATATTTAAAACGTGCAAAACACCCATGAAGTAAAAAAAAATTAATTTCCATATCCCACATTTCTATACAGGGTGATTCATAAGGAATGGGTAATATTTAACCTGCCGATTCTATAGCGGAAAATATTAATTTTTTGCTTAATAACTGGTGGTCAGATATTAATACAGGGTGTTAAAGTTATAAAAATAAATCTCATTGCAAATTTATTATTTAACAATTATTTTTAAACAAAAAAAGGGATACTTGTTTTATTTTCATAAAATGCACCCTTATCGTGATATTTACATTTTAGAAAATCCTGCGCACCCATAATTTTTTCTTTTACTTTTTTGCAGTGATCCTCTCTTTCCTCTTCAAAATTATGGGTGCGCAGGATTTTATAAAATGTTAGTTAATTGTACCGACTGTTTATGTGTGAAGAAATAACTGAAATATAACATTACTGAATTATTTTTATAACTTTAACACCCTGTATCTCGGTAAGTGCTAATATTTGACCACCAGTTATTAAGCAAAAAATTAATATTTTCCGCTATAGAATCGGCAGGTAAAATATTACCCATTCCTTATGAATCACCCTGTATAAAAACCGCTATATATATGTAAAGTTGAAAGGTTAATCCAATGTGTTATTCACACGGAAATGAAAAAATTTTATTCTACCGGTTTCGAGAATTATGGTCGGTTTAACATCTTCAAGCAAAAAGACTAGCAATAGGAATATGTAGATATTAAGAATGTTTTTATATAAGTATGATAAATGAATGCCTTATAATACAATTCTAGTAAATATTGTTAGATAAATCTAATAAACTAATTTAACTATTCTAGTAGACACGACCACATTTTCTTTATATAATTTTCAGAAATAAAAAATGGAGGGTAATAATAAGAGTAGAATTTACATAAAAAAATGGTGAGATTTCTTAAATTAAAATTGTATTAGGTATAATAATTATCTTTACACTGAACTGAACAGACACCTAACTGAACGGTATTCGACGATTAGAAAATTGTTTATTGTCATTAAAAGAGTATTTAAATCTCATTCATAATGTATGTACAAAATGATTTAAAAATTCTAAAAAGATGTGTCAAAAAATAAAATATATACACCTGGCTGCACAAATAGCAGATGATATTACAGAAGGTTTATTTGTGATGCAAGTGTACGCTGACAACCATAAACAACTGTTAATGGACATGATATAAGAGGTCAGTTCTTGTAATTTACACCATGCCCCTCACCGACGCCAGTCATTTTCCTAAAATGGGCCGGCTTTAGAATGACATTTAAAAAACAAATGCGGGATAAAATTATGTTTTATTATTAGGTGTCTAAATGAGGAACAATCTGATTTGTAAAGTTTCAAGTTTGCAAACAATAAATTACAGCCAAATAAATAAACAAAGAAATATTTATATTACTCATTGCGCTTGACAATTCAATTGTTATTTTATATTACTAATTTTTTTTCTGAAAATTTCCACATCTTAAGGAATCAATCATGTGACCTAAGATTTTTCAAATACTTTAGCAAATAACTGAATGACAAAAACTCCGAAATTTTAAAATGAAAAAAAATTTGTAGGCATTAAACAGAGGATTCAAGCCACAAAAATAAAAACAAATTGTTTTTAATGAATGTAAATGGAATATATCGTAAATAAAATTTTATTTTTCAATTTATTTGCAGTATAATCTACACCTAGTGAACATTTTCCTTACAAAAGTTAATATTGTAATTTAAATATTGTAATTTTAGTAAAGCAAAATCTTTGCGGGAACATTTCTTGATTTGTACACTGATTTGGTTGATTCCATTCTGTTTAACATTGTCCAATTATGAAAAAACAGAGCAGTATAAAAATAGCTGAATTTTATCGATACCTACAATTTTATTTACATAGGATGCACATTTTCAGAGATATAACGGATGGTATGGTAAATATTTCCTTTGAATAATATCACATTGTTACCGATAGTTTTTGCATAAAAAATTTATGTACTTTTTTTGTAAAAAAAAATCGTTAATAGGAATTCTTGAAAATTTTCACCTCCAAAAAATTACGCAGTAGGCCTTGATTTTTGTAAAAAAAATGACACTTTGTCCTAAAGTAGTTTTTCGCGGCCTAAAATTTAAAAATAAAAGTTAATCAAAATCGGGCGATAAATACAAATTTTATGGGAGTATCCCACTTTCAAGTACTATGTATTATTGTAGATTTCTTGGTAATGTGGGAAAATTTATTGTGTTGAGGATGACCAAAACAAAAAGGATCTTGATTAAAAATTGGTTTGTCCTACCATTACTAAATTTTTCGACATATTCATACTAACGACATGATTTGCGACATGTTTGAAAACTTTTTAAACTGTTTTTTTTTTAATTCAGCGACGTGTCAATAAACTTAAAAGTTAATTTTTATCTTTCTTTCGATACTTGTAAATAGTTTAAATTTCTCATATGAAATTTTACCTTTTTACAGCATTCACAAGTTGCACATGCCAGCTTACCTATAACAAAAGAACACATGTTTAATAAACTATTTCATTATTTTTAAAAATGGTAAATTTTAATCATAAAATTGTTAGTGTATACCACAGTGCAAGATGATTAAGTGCACCATTGCATTGCCTAACAGCTAACGCAAGAGAGATGAAACTGTAAGACAAAGATGTCCGGTTCGATCTTTGCACGAGGTGACCATACCAAAAGTATAGCTGTAATTCCATCGCGGGAAACAGAGCAAAATAATTAAAGACCACATCTCAGGTAGTAATTCCAGTTACGGGCTTATGTACAACTCTCGTACAACTAATAAATTGAGAATAAATATTGTGAAATGCAATGGTATACGATTTTTTTTTAGGAATTAATTAATAACCTTCTCACATATAATTTTATAGTATTACTAATTCCTTGCAAAATACAACATATTTATGTCCTCGCGTAATTAACTGAAACAATGAAGAAACAAAAAACCATATTTTAAATGTGGGTGCCATCATGTTAAAAATATAAGCTGCATTCTCATATTTTAAATGTAGAAGATTACTACTTAATTACTGAAAAAGTCTAAAATAAACTTTTCTTACTTATACCTACATGAATTACCTAAACTTTACCACCTACATACATCGCAATTGAAGACACGAATTACATCAGTCGTCATACCTCTTATTATAAACAAAATGCAGACACAGCACAGCCCATGGGAAGAAGCTACGTAATATTTCATCTAACGGCAGTCAGTTGCTAGCATTCATAATGTAAACACATTATATTATTATTGTAACAATTTCCCTATTTTCGTAAATTTGTACTTATAAAAATATAATAATTTTTTCTAAATGGACTACGAGTATCCAAAATAAAAGCAATAAACTGTTACAATTTATAACAATGTATGCACAACTTACCCTCTTAACTAGCTTAATGAACTAGCTTTGGTTATCACAAACTGAAGAAGATCTCTAACAACTTTGCAGCATCAGGTATGTTTCTATGGTTGTCTCCGTGAATAATGTTCGCTGTGATGAAAAAATATGCTTATATTTTGAGAACGACCGTTCGACATCTATTGATGTAATACAGGCATACTTAAAATAGTCTTTGAACACATTTAACGGATCTGAGGTTGCACCATCAGTACCACCACAAATTTGCCTTAATCTGGTAAAACCGGTGTCTTGTTTTAACACACGTGCGAACTTTTCTCTAACAGGCTAATTTTTTGCGTCACCTATAGAGTGTAGCAGTCGATTTATTTCGTCCACTAATTGCAGTGACTCCGCTAACGACAACGCACTGTTTTGTAAGTTTTGTATGGCATTATGTAGTCCTCTATAGTTTTTGTGAATAGTTTTTAAAGCTGTTTCAACGGAAATATCTTCGAATTTTGTCTGACTCTCCTTAATAGGTGCAGCGACTATGGTGGTTCGGGAATACCGGGACACTTGCTGTGAAATGCGCGAAGACGTTTAGGAGATTTAAGGATCATTTTTTTTGTACTTGCTATTAATGCATCTACCTCTGGAAAAGCTTGTCGAATAGTATCTGCCACAAGATGTAAAGCATGCACTTTACATGTGACATGTACCAACCTACAACCGTGTTCTTGAAGAGAACGGTCTACCAACCGCATTGTCGCGGCACCATCGGTCATAAACATCAACACTTGACTTGTTGACCGATCAAATTTTTCTAACGTCTCCAGCACCACCCGCGTAATTGTTTTGCCAGTACACTCAGTTAGTCTTTTGTTAGCTAGTAATAGTGGAAATGTCGGTTTAAGAGGAATCAGTCCACGTACCATAACATTTAAAATGGATTTTTTTTACGATCTGTCGTCCCGTCAACACATAATCACAGACGTGTATTTTTTAATATACATTTGATATTATTTACAATGTCTTCACGTACAGCTGGTACATAATTATGCAACGTTGCGCGACTTGGTAACGTCACCTGGAGATTGTATTTATTCCAGAACTCCCGAAATAATTGTTTATCGAGTATGTTCAGCGGAACATCACAGGCAATCAGCATTAACAGTAAATCGAACATAAACTGTGTTTTCGAAGGCACGCAATTTTTTTTGTTTTATGCTGCACAGTATTTACGTGACGTCTACAATAATATTTATCCCAGCACATCAGGTCTGTTCGTACACCTTACAAATTATTGTGGCACCATTATAGAATAAATCCGGGAATTCACTGATAAATTTATTCACTTTGTCAGCGTATGGCCGTTTTTTACCCTTACGCATGGCTGACATGTTTTATTATTAAATTAATATCAACAATAAAATACAACAAATAAAATTATCAACAATACAACAACATAAAATACAACGGAGAGGAATAAATTAGCGTGTAAACACTACGACATACAACAATGGAGTAGTCTCACGGCTCGCCTCGATTTGTCCGCCAGGCAGTCATTGCCTCACCAAATATCTGTCTACCTGCTGTTACACCACTGAATAGCCGCACGACTTGCCAACTCTACTTATCAAATCATTTGAAATTTTAAACAATGTAGAATAATCAGTAAATAATTTACAATGACATCTGGTGACACTATTAGGCAAACATTTAAAAGTATTCTGTAAAAAATCCCGATCTAGTAAATTTGAGGGCCATATGAGATTATTTGCAAAGAGGCAATATTACAGAGAACATAAATAAAAACGTTGCACTCTTATTAAAATATTGCCCAATTACATCAACAGACGTTGAGAGAAGTTTCTCTTTATATAAATATCTGTTAAGCGACAAAATACGCAAGTTTACAGTGTCTAATTTAGAAAAACACATTATTATCAATTTTAAATATAAAACGTTTAACGGTGATAACATGCTATGAACGTTTTCATTTGAATTAGGTATTGAATGTTACATAATTTTTATTACAAATACTTAATATGTTATTATAAAGTATGTAAAATATGTAAAACTTTGTATGCTATTTTAAATGTATAAATTTAGATAAATGCTTTCAACAATTAATGTGACTTTTACTGACATCTGTTCTGATGGTCCTGATTACGATCCTGTTAACAGGACAAGTTGCCAACCCTTAATTATCAGGTTGGCTTCCCAACGGTCGTCTCTCACCGTATAAGCGGTTACAATAAAAAACAATGAAAAAGTGTCTTTATTTGCTATACCTAAAGACAGTTTAAAGGAATATAACCGTAACCGTAATTCCGTATAACCGTAACCGTAAAAAGTCCATTGTCTTATAGAAAAAGATCATGTGTGTACCCGAATGAATAATTCATGAATTAAAAACAGATTATTATACGGTAAGTTTCATGTGAAAAGATGTTATTATTAAACATAACTTCATGCAAATAAAGCGTACAAGAGCAAGCTATTTTTGATATATTTTTCTAATAGGAGAATTTACCAGATCGCTGACGATATTCAAATACATAAAGAATATTCCATAACTTTTTGTTGCCTCTTGTATAGTTTAAAAATATTTAAAATTTTTATTGTTAATAATTATTGAAATAAAGTGTGGCATAGTTTTATAGGGGCCACCCTGTAAGACATCTAACTTCAGCCTGCAGCTATTTCACTAGTTATTGTTACATCAAACAATTCAGGCAAATTTTACAAAAAAAAAAAAAACTAAACAAATAAAACGGTAAAACAATGCTGAAATGAAAACACTTTTTTATGAAAATGAGATTTTATGGATCGTCGGTAACTGTGAAATTAATTCTTTTGTCTCTCACGGTTAGTTATCAGTACAAATTAAAAACATGTTTTGTACCTAATTTTAATTATTTAGAAAATAAATTTATGCATTCTAGGTATCAAGCAATATTTGCAAAAATATCAAATAGTGTTTTAAAATCTAATTGTCCTCGGAATATAATTCTTTAAAAAAAATCTGCTACCTTTGAGTTAAATTAGATAAGTAATGTATCATACAAATTCTACAAATTAATTTCACTTTTTATAAAAAAAAAGGTTGGTATAGGAACGTAATTTGCAGTGTTGGATTTGTTAAAATTATTTGACAAAGTCAATCAGGTATTTGTTTAAGAATGTACAAATTTTTAGAATATAAGTAACTTTTGATATCGGATTCAGCTTACAATTAGTTCAATAACTGTAATTATTAATAGTTTATATAGCACAAGTCTCTTCCAGTGAAAAATTATGAGCCGTTACTCGTTAGACAATTTTTGATCAAGATCACGAGCGAAATTGTCCAAGGCAACAAACTCAAAGAAAACAATCAGTAAATTTGGCCAGGGAAAATTATATCACGAATAGCATTCGTCATGACATACATGACTATTTTGCGAATGAACGCAATGAAAGATATAAATACTAAATTTCATTTCAGATAATAATACTATTTATTACAACATGCAATTTATGAATTCGTAATAACATCTACGAAAATTTATTTATAAGTATTAACAATATTGAATGTACACTTGTGAGCAGAGAATTCTAAATACATCTTGTAAATTTATAATGTTAGTGTTATTATAATTAATAATTGAGCATGTCAAGTGGAAATATGGCTCAAGTATTTTTGTCAGAACTGCTAGAATGTCAAAAAGCCAGAACCATTGCAAAAATTGAATAGTGCCATAGCAGAGGATCTAAATGTAAGCAAATTCGTATGCTTATTTTAAAAAACGCTGGGATGAACATCAAATGTATCAAAGGGCTCCAGGATCTGGAGGAAAGCGAGTGGTACACACATTCTGGAGGTCAAGGAAGAGATTGAGTTCGCTGATGAGCAAAATCGGTCTTAAGAAAAATATTAGTGACATTCCACCAATGTGACTTTTTGAAACGTCAAAATGTGACTTTTTTGAAACGTCAAAGTGACTTTTTTTGAAACGTCAAAATGTGACTTTTTTGAAACGTCAAAAAATGTGACTTTTTTTGAAATGTCAAAAATTACTTTTATTACAAACTCCACCACACGTCAAGTTTTACTACGGTGAGGAAGTTCCGATCCCCAAGTAATTGGCAGCAGTTTTTTTTTCTATTTCTAAAACCCATAAAACAAGCAACCGTTTGACTTGACTACCTCTAGAGCTCAGATTAGGCGTCGCGCGTCGTCCATTGCATTTTGGTGTTTTGTAGAGATCACAGTTATTCGTTGTTTCCATTTGCTGTTACTCATTGTAACGGTTCAAAATATAAATGCGGTTTATTGCTTAATTTAAGGTGGAAATGACTTGACACCACCGAATGTCAATATCGATTTAGATAACATGCACACAAGGACTGTTGGTTGTATGTGGGTCCATTTCCTACAAAAATAAATAAATAAATAAACAACTCAGGTATATCTGTGCTAACAGTATCCACGTGCAGACCCACCTTATATCGGCTAGCTCGTATTTGTATGCGAGTTCTGCAAGTGTCTTGTCTCCGTATGTTTTTCCTAAGACTACGCTGCTACTTCTTCGTCAGTCTTTTATTTGTATATTATGGCAGAATATTTCCAAAATTACCAGGTACCATAATATCGTCTCATTTAAATTCAATATAAAAGAAAACAAAGAGTGGATTAGGTTATATAGTTTTATTTTTGATTAATATAAAAATTAAGACAATAAGTTACCTGAGTGTTGATTTTAATAAAGAGAAATACATCCCCCCTCCCAAAAGTAGAAGGCCAAAAAATCGAGAATGGAAAAAAGTCAAAGAATTCGATTCTCCTAGGGAAGCAGAAGATTATATATCTTCCGAAGCAGCATGGAGTAAGACATCCATGAAAACTACACTGGATGGTGAGAGGGTCGAGTATCGTTGTTCTGCAGGAAAATATAGAGTCAAAGAGTGTCCCGCGGCACTATATGTGCTATATCATGCTGGTGACAGTAGAGTATCACTATTTTCTACAGGCAGTGAACACGACAATCATACTGAAGATCCAGCTAGAGGTTTGGACATAAAAACAAAATCATTTATAAAAGAAAAATTCAATGACGGTATCCACAAACCAAATGCGATTTTGGCTAAATTGAGAGAAAATAATATGGACGAGCCATCCAAATCGAAAATTGTAAATTATTTGCGTTCCTTACAGCGTTATCAAAAATATGGAAAACCAACTATATCTGAAACGGAGCTCATCAAGTGGTGTGAAGAACATGGAACAGTGCCAGAATCTAAAGATATGCCCTTTGTATTGAAACACGTCATTTATTGCGAATCCTTTGACGTAGAAGAACAGGATCTTAAAATTGTTATTTCAACCTTAGGACTATTGGACAATCTGAATAAATCCAATACGATTCAAATTGATGCTACATACAAAGTAGTGTGGCAGGCATACCCTCTAATGATTGTTGGAACAAGCGACAAAGACAGAGTTTCTCATCCCTTCGCTATTGGGGTTTGTAAGGGCGAAAGAGCTGAAGACTACAGCTTTATATTTGACACTCTGAATAATTACAATCCTGACTGGAAGCCTAAAATTTTACTTGCCGATGCATATGACGCAATCACGCAAGGATATGCCACCACTTTTATTTTTCAAATACAGCTTGTTTATTTACTTGAAAATAAAATATTTTTAATAAATTACCATTATTTTGTACTAACCATTCATTAGATATTTTATTCTATTTCTACATTTTTACAGCTTCAAAATTTTTAACATTCATCTTTATCCGTCTTTCTATAATACATAATCCTTTTCAGCAGAAAACTCGTGAAAACTATATTTTTGGATGTGCAATGTATCGTGTTCGAAAATATATATTTTTTGGTGTATTTGTCATATTTTGTAGTTTAAATTACGGTGCCACGAATATATTATTTTGAGGGGAAAGTGGTTATTATGTCGTTTATAAAGCTATCCTATCGGGCGATGTACTTTTCTGTCGTGCATAGTCCTTCTCTGTCGTGGTAAGTACTTTTTTTCTGTGTCAAATATTTATTTGTCGCGTGAAACACTATTTAAGAGTGCATTTCATTTTTTTATCGTGTTTATCGCCTTTTTTGTCGTTTTCTAACCCTTTTTTGTCGGGCCGAAAAATGGCACCCGATTTTTAAAATCAACTGATTCTGGCAACACCTTAGCCGTGTTTAGTGTTTGGTATGAATGTTTTCTTGTAATTGTTCTGTGATTATCTTGTCAACGTTTATTAGCGAAAATTAATGAATAACTCAAGGATTTACCTTGGATATCAACGAAATTCATATGTGGCGAAAACCTCAATTTGTCAAAAGTGACACTTTTATGTATATTTTCTGTCATCACTTTCACATATTGGTAAATTTTGTAACTTCCCTGAATTCATCTGTACGATTTTCAGGGATCGATTTTCTTCTTCCTCCAACACTAGCAACGAGTTTCTAAGTTCGCAGCCGTCTTCCGTTGTTTATGATTAACTTCTCTGCAGAGTGCCAATGTAATGTCATCGGCGGCGTTTGAAATACATGTATTTTATTAATTGATATTGTAATATTATAACATTTTATTTTCAATATGTTTCTAATGATTTTTTTAGATGAAATGTTATTGTTTAACATAAATTCTACTGAAATTTTTACTTTGTGCAACAACCAAATTGTAGAATTTGGGGAGAAATAATCCGCATGAAATTTTTGAACACAAAAGTGATTCGTCAAAGGTGCGTTGTATCGCAGGATCGTATTTATGGAATTTTTTTCTTCGTGAAAAACAGTTACTGTAACTTCGTACCTTCAAATGTTTCTTATATCTCTGAAATAAACTTTATCTTTTATACTCAATCACTTAAAAGCTGTACTTTTGGCACTACCACCAAGATTATCTTGTTTACATTTATAGTTCAATTTGAAACTTGTTCCCTCCCAAGGTATATCGATCTAAAAAATTTATTGCCAAGAACCATTTCTATTAAAATAGATGGTACTGATTTTATGACCATATACTATAGTTTTTCAAATCTGAATTAAAAGTCATCTACCCTAATGCGTAAAAATTGTCAGTCGATGCCGGCCGTACAATATTTAATAATAAATACTTTCAAAGAAAAATCTTCTAGCAAGCTTAGTAATGGTTGGCCTACATTCGCAAGTTCATTTACCGTCACTTTATTCCCGACTTTTATATAAATTACTATCAGCCCATTCTCTAAAATATTTGCATTTGTGAGTCAGTATAATAAAGTACTCTTCCAGAATCGTGCATTGGGTCCGACTTGCATATTTGGAAACTTTCCATATTATGAGCATATTTACATTTGACCGAACATTTTCAGGTCTGATGCATAAGCTTATCTGTCGTTATTCGATAAGGAATTTATCAAGATTGCTCATACCTGCCGTAATCTCGATCGTAGTAATAAGTTTGCATATATTAATATCCATGTTCCTGTATGCACTGTAAAAGTAACTAGGGGAGCTTAATGGAAAGATGAACGATATATGATATTAGTTTATTTAATGCTTAGGGCAAAAATGTTCAACGTCTATTCTTACTCTCAATATTATGGAAGACATTTATTATTTTTCTTTCAGAAATATAGTAAAAGCTTTTAAGTTATTTCTCTCTACGTCATATTCTAAAGGTCATGAAGAGAAAGGATCGTATTGATTCTTATAACAAGACACAATGAGAACATAAATAACAAAATATAACCAACTGCAAGGCTAGCTGTTGCAGTACATAATACCATGACATGGTATTGTGTAAAATGAACTTCCTCATAGCAATTCAAGTTAAACATGAAATTTTCATTTATTGCAACAAATGGAGCACTAGCTCGAATGAAATAATAAATATAATCATTGTAGATATAGAGTATCTACACTATTTCAAAACCATATAGAGTAAAGACACCTGGACTTTCTTGCAGATTTCAACCGTTTTCTAGTAATTATGATATCGTAGGGATGTAAATAGAATTTATTAAAAACTACTTGGTATTTTCAGTCTAGTAAAATATCGAAATAATTAATAATTTGTACCAGAAACATATGCCCGTTTTTAAAATATTAAAAATTGAAGCTCTTTTACAGAATATGTAGTTTTAGGTATAACCTAAGATTTTTAAATAAACTAAATATGTGTACGAAATATGTAATTGCCCATATTTTAGCTTTCATATGGTTTATGGTGTGTAAAGGGCTGTGTTCTATCTCTTCCATTGTTTAATGTTTATTCAGAAAGTCTATTTAGAGACGCACAAGAATATGGGCATGGATGGCATCTTCATCGATGGAGGAAATATCTGCAACTTAAGCTACGAAAATGACATTGTACAGCGCTGAAGTAGTGCAAAGACTGATCGATAGAGTGCTCGACATTTGTCAGGAATTTTACATGTTGAATATATCGAAAATGAAAATTATAATAGTTAAAACGACGTCAATGGCCAGTTTTTCGTGAATAGTTCCCAAAACTACAGACATTATCAACAATAACATACTTAGAAACCAGTTTAATGAGAAGTGGGACCATTCTTATGACGTCAACGAAGGAATTGAAAAAGTATGATCATTTAGCCGCATCAGAAAAATCTGCAACATGAACGTTTATCTTCGAAGCCCATCATGAAATGCTACGTCTTTTCAATGTTTCTGTATGGCGTAGAGGCGTGGACGTTGTTCGAATATACTTGTAGGAGGATCGAAGTTTTCAAAATGTGGTGCTACCGCCGCCGTATTCTTAGTTATCTGGCATGTGACCAATGAGGCTATATTACTTCGCATTAAAAAATACAGAACTGCTGAAAACAGTGAAACAATGAAACCTGCCGCACTTCGGGCTCATCATGCAGGGTAAATTCGATGGAAAAAGATCTCAGGAGAGACGTAGAATTTCATGGTTGCGAAACTTACGACAATGGACAGACTTGACATCAATCCAACTGTTTCGATCTGCCGTGAATAAAATTAGAAGGGCCAGACTGATTGCCGACGCCCACTACGTCCACTGAGGATAAGACATATTTAAGAGCCATTTACAGGGCACTTAAAAGAGTGGTGTTTTTAAAAAATCATATCTGCCATATCAATTACATAAGAACTTCTAAATTTAGACTGATCTGAGATAAAATGCTATTTGAGGACGTATGCATACAAAATTTAAAGAAGATGTAGAGTAGATAGTTATTTAAAGATAAAAAAAATGGAAAAATTCTTCAACTGTCATGTTCAATAGTGTCTATTAAGAATGTATTTGCCATAATCATGTGCTCAGTCCATAAAATAACTCTTTAAACATAAACATAAAAGTTTGTAAGTAAACATGTTAATAAGTTTCCTGTTAAAACTTTCTAAAAAAAAAAAAATTCACTGTGAGGTAATGCGTTCTACAGGAAATTGACGAAAACTGTTTAAATATATTTTTCACTAATTCTCCATTGTCAAGTATGTATATGTAACATATTTAGTTATTATTGTTTGGCATAAAACTTGGAAGTTGATTTAAATATTTAACAAATGTTAAAGGACTCTTAAGATGATTTAAAATTTTTTTAAATTTTCTCAATAAATAACGTCAAAATGATTTTCTTACTGGAAGGGTGTTTGCCCACCTATTTTTCAAATTGGAGGCTGACGCAACACACGGATTTTTTGGGATTTTAGTATGTTATTGCGAGTATAAAGTGAGTATTTATTTCATTTAGGGCCGATATATCCACCTCCTGGTAAAGTTACCGAACAGATAAATTTGAGAATAAAATTGTTAAACCAGTAAAATAATAGTTACTATTTATCTATTTTTGCAGAACAATTATTCCATATGAAAATATATTTCGCTGTGATCAGTTTGCATAAGTAGTGATAATTAAAATAAATCTGTTTGGTAAGTAACAACCGCTCTACCAGAAGATGGATATACCGGGCCTTATACATATAAAACACAGCTGGTTCTAGGTCACTGCAACTTAAATCATAATATTGCCTTACTACGCAAAAGGCATGAAATCACTGTAGACTAGTTTACGACAATCGATTGGTTCAACCACTGAAGTTCAAACGACATCTAACAGTCATGACTGTTATTATTATTAATGGAGGATCATTATATATTAGGGGTTTAAGTATGCATGACATATTAACACATTTGCATCATAATGAAATGAATTGTTAATTAAATTCGTCTCTAAATTTAGTGTATAGAATGCAAATATAAACTGGCATAATCCTAATACCGCTAGGGTCAATAGTGTCCTGGCAGAACGTTATTAAGACTGTGATATTTGGGAGAATTTCAAATTAGAAGATAAACTCATTTGAAAAGACATGTTTCGGTTGCAATGCTGATATATTTCAAATAATTCTTGTTCGAATTAATTATGAATTATCCATGTAGTTTGTCAGAGATTGGTTTTATGAAAACACATTTTTGCTCGTCAAAATAATGTCTCACACCTAAAAAATATCAACTCGAAAATGAAATTATTAAATGTAAAATATTTTAGGTTTGAAAATGAAGCACAACTAACAAGAAAATTTGTTAATAATCCAGTCCTGAAGAAGTGCATGAGATTTTCATGTATTGAAGTTTATCCGTGAAATATTGTTTCCACGACCGTGGCCATTAAATATAGCAGACATGTCAATTTATTTAGGTGTCATTAATTCAATAACTAGAGGACCGAGTTCAGAAGATTTTTTAAATATAAAGTATTGAAATGGTATTGAATTTATATATTCCAATTATTTCTTTTATAATTTTTTCTTTTGGGTATGAAATTAAAAAAAAACTGATGTATGGATAGAATTAGAAAGCTTGGATGTCATCCCAGAGATTGATTTTTAAACCTAATACTATATTCCGAAAAACGCGTGAATAATAGTAATAAATTAAATTGCATTTTTGACTGTGTACTTATACATAATTATGGTTATTTATGCATCATGGGAGTAAAGTGAGAGTTTTAGTCCCGACATGAATGGTATTTTCCAAGCGCAGTGAGGGAAACATTTATACAAGGGACTACAACACATTTTACTCCCGAGGTGCATACAATATTTTTTCAGCAACTGTCCAGAATATAACCACTTCCCGGACACCTTTCTTTCGAGAAAGTAACTCTTTTACGGCCTAGTCCGGGAAGAATGTACTTCCCGGATTAGGCCGTAAAAGAGCTACTTTCTCAAAGGAAAAGTGTCCGGGAAGTGGTTGCGATATAGAAAACACGCCAGATGAAATTTTTGACCAACAAGTCAAAATAGAGGTATGAGCATAGAGTAAGTTTGTTAATCTGTGGTATTAGTTAGCAATATAAAAGATTTATCTAGTTTATGTTTAACTTTTTATTTCGAGACGGTTGCCGAAAAAATAATGTACGAAACTCATCCGTGTTTTTTCTGGACTCTCAAATATTCTTGTCTATTCGTCCAGAAAAATATCACTTCCAGACTTGTTACGTAAATAACTATTGTACGAATGGGTACAATTTTTATTACAAAAAAATTAAATGTAAAAACTAACGAACAATAATTGGCCAACAAGCTTTTGTATTTTATTTCGAATTTATCTAGGTATATCCTTGTATTTAACTGTCTATTTGACGTTATTTTTCATTTATTTCTGATTGACGTTTAGATTACTAAATATTAGAGTTGAGAGCTGGTAATATTACCTCAGTAACTTACGGAATGTTTCCATCTTACCGGTAAGGTCACATTCATAAGTTACTACCTGATAATTTATTTTTCCGCCAATTTGTATACTGGCAGTGGAATTGACATTTATTGAACATAACCTTAAATTTAATTAACAGGTGATGTTTTTGTTATATGCCGTTTTCTATTTCTGTTTTAAATTAGTAAGTTTTAATTATTATGAAGTGATTTCTTAATTCAAGTAGGAATCAAGTACAAAAATAACTAAGAAATTATTCAAGACATAGGAGTACTTAAAAATTTAATTTAAAAATAAAAACCATGCCACGTGTACTTATTGTAAACAAGCATATGTAAGTAATATCACAAGGATGGTGAAACATTTAAAACAATGAAATTAAAAACGAAAAAAGGAAACAGATTGTCTGTTGAAAAGAGAAACAAACTAGTAATAAAATGTAATTTGAATCTTTTAGACCACGAAGAACTTTTAGACGATATGAAAGACTTTACTTTGTCTGTAGAGTTTATATTTTTATGTGTCTACAGAGTTTACTATTTATTATGTATTCATTGTTTTGATGTGATATTTACAATTTTGTTTTATTTCGAATATATTTTTTGTAAACTTATAATAATTATTATTAGAGACAGTACATTTCTGAAAGTGTGTATGTATTTGGTAACATTTAAAAGCTCTAGATATGAACTTTTCCGATTTTTCCTGATACTCAAATTTTAATAATAATGAGTGACTTACCAGAAATGTTACCGGTAAGGTAATTAAAAATAAATTAACGGTAATTTTATTAACTCTAAAATATTATTAAATATTATTAATTACCAAATATTACGAACTGTGAAAATCACTTTATTAATTTTAATTATTATATGTTACACCTCATGGTTTATATGTTTAATTCTTAATTTTTTTGCTCTACCATAAAAAGTTAGACATAATAAAAATGTTGACGTTACTTTATTTTTATCGTCATTGGTTTCCATGGCGACTTTAAATCCCTCAGGGAATAAACGCTCACTTTATGCCCTGTTTTGAGGCAGTAAAATACTGTTTTATTCCCGTTCGTAGAAAAAATTTATTGGCTTCTGCATACAAAACTGTCAACCACCAAGAATTATATTTGTACCGACGAGCGGACGAGAACTATATTACGTATATATGTAGTGTCGAAGGACGAATACCGCTTGCGTCCTTAGGGACTACCTGCTGTATGACCTTCCATTAATTTACATCCTTGCTCTATGCAATTTGTTTTGTTCAAAAAATATTCTAGCTAGAAATATGTCGTGTGTATGGCGGGTATAAAGAAACTTTTTATTTATTCGATATTTTCTGGTGTGTAGCGTGTTACTGGACGTAAAAAAATAAAGAGTGATGTTGCTAGATTAGTTGTTTATTATAATATATTATTTAGTATAGAATAAAGAAATACAGCAGTATCACCCAAACAACTTTTGAGGAAAACAATTTCAGATTTGTTCACTTCTAGAGGTTGAGAAAAGCATATGTTTTCTTCATGTCGTGCGGTCATGGTAATTAATAAGAAGTTTTTTCATTTCCTTATTGGTGAATGTTTCATTCTCTATTGAGCAATTTTCCGTGTCTCAAAGACTGCTAAGTTCAAGTCCTTGATCGTTCATTAAACCTCTATTTATATGTTTTAGTATTTCTCTTTTTCTATCTGTTCTTCTTAGCAGCGTTCATGCTGAAGGACGTATCTTTAGATACAATTTACATGGTAATATAAATCCACCCCAAATGCTCCTTCAACTCTTTGCAAGCCACATGTTATTGTAAGTTGGTGGCTTTTAAGAAAAATTTCCGCTCAAACTCTCAAAAACATGGCATACAGAATGTGTGTATTGAATAATCAGACATATGTCTCTTAAATGACAATTGCCACTTTGAATGAGGTGCTTTCCCCCTGAAATTTCTCAGATTCAGGAGGCTCGCGCTTTCTTTTATTCACTCTCTGAAGATCGTTCTTCAGTGTATATTTCTTAAAGCATTCATTGCTCTCATGGTGCACTATGTTAGGTAATGGAACTTGATTGAATCGGTAGGATACTTTGTCTTCTTGGATTACAGCTATTTCCAACAGTTTCTCTTTATCCATCTTCGTACTAATTACTGGAATACGAGGTTCTGTTTGGCACATTATGCCAGTAATAAACAATCAAAATCGGTACATGAAATGAGCAAACCATTTTGGATCTCCTCAAATATTTATGATATGAGGAGTTAGGAAAATGTTTCTTAAATTTTTACTTTTTTACTGTTATTCGACTATCTCCCACTTATGTGCCCAAAACAACATAAGAAAATTGATTGGGACATAAATTCAAAACCATTTTAATAACTTTCATTAAATATCTGGTTATTGAATTATTGGTGCATAAAAAAGATTCGCCTGCTCGTCATCTTTAATTGCCGCCAACTTGGAAAGTACCGTGATTCGAAAAAGCTACCCTGACTTTTTGTAGCCTCTAAGGGATATTGAAACAATATTTTATTAGTAAACTTTCATACATGAAAATCCTACAAGCCCCTCTCTTCATGGACTGGATTAATCGTAGTATTTGATTTTTGCATATAGAGATAAGAAAGAAAGAAGTTGATACATCATTAAATAAAATATACAATGGCACTATTTTATTAGGTGGTATAATGACCAATTGTTTGGCTTTAAAAACCATAACAGTTATTAAATTCCTAAAGGTTGGCACGTAGATATCAACTCGTAGCACAATATAAACGGTGTTCAGGTAAGGTAATAATCATCAGCTATTGTGCTTTTCTTAGTCATACTCATATAACTGTTAAATTTTGTGTGCGTTCTTATGCAGTAAATAAAATAATCACGATAAATTTAATTACATGTCACAACCATATACGTATAACAGTATTTCAGATAAGCAAATATACCACGAGGTTAAGTTTATTTAAACAGTGAAAAAATGACACAGTAACAATAATAATATGCATTCTATTTTATAAATCACTAACCACCATTTTTAAAAAACGTTATCATAGAAAACACAATAATACAAACTATAAGATTTATTTTCAAACGCTTCTAATAATAAGTAACAACTATTAAAAAGCCACAAGAAAAAATGACTATATCTAACAACTGACACTAATAGAGAAACTATTTTATAAAGCATTCCTATTTCCAAAAAATATTTTTTAAATTTGTTTTGTTACTCCAAATAAAAATTTGTTAAACTGTTTTGAGTGTATAAAAACTATGAAACCGGTCTAGGCTTGTATTCACGGGTCTTCATAAAAGATCGTACAGCACCTGACCAATTAGTTACCTTTAACAACCTCGTGACATTATATCTGAAATGTAAAATCTGATATCTGAAATGTAAAAAGAAATATATAATAATAATAATAATAATAATAATGAAAACATTCACTAACAACATATTACAGTAACAATTAAAGCAGGCAGTAATAATTATAATAATGCATTTTACATCGAACAGTCTAATTATTCAATTATTCTCTCACGCCAAATTATCAGGTTTTTATTATTACATTAAAACACTGTATAAACATAAACGTTTATGTACTTTCGGATATTATATTATATAGTGGCCCCCACTCAAGACAGACCATCTTTATATCATTGTTATTATGTAGGGATCTATTTAAATTTTTGATGGTGTAAGTCTACGAAAGGGCTGATACAATTGAAAAAAAAAAATTTCAAAATTGAATTTGTCACTGATATCGAGCTCCGTAGCGTTCATTGACGACCGTAACTGATTTTACTGTGCCGACTCCCGGGTTCAAATCCCGGCTTCGACTCTGAAGGGAGTGGTTGTGTCTCCGCATTTTTTTGACAATGCAATCCCCGTCCGTGCAACTTTGGATTTGAGGGTTGTCTTATATGGTGGTGTGTTTTATGGTCGTGACGTGTTAAAAACACCTTATTTTTTTAACACGCTTTTATTAGCTTCACTTGTATGTTTGTTTGTTTATAACCGACTCTTTGGACTCGATTTTGACCCACTTTAAACGGACAGATTTAATTTTGTACACTTACGAAGAACCGGTAACAATACAATAATTTGATAAGTTTATATCATTATCCTGATCAGGATCGCCAGTCCTTTCCTCACGTATCCTCTGCGTGAGAGCAAGAGGCTTAATATTGTAAGTATATTCCGTGATTCTCAGTTCGGTCGTTGGCCGAGCGGGCAAGTCTTAGTCGACGCGAAACGACGGACTCCTCGGGCGTGAGTTCAAATCCCATGGCTGAAATAAAAAAATTTTTTTTTTCCGAAATATCTGTTGGATCGTAATATGTTATAATATCAGCATCAATAAGCAATATAAATATAGTTAAAAAAAACTACAAAACACGCTTTCATATCACATCAAACTAAAAAGTGAAAAATAAATATAGTTTAAGAAAACTAAAAAAACACGCTTTTTAAAGCACATCAAACTAAAAAAGTGAAAAATAATTATTAATATAAACTGAAAACAATAATGAACGAAAAAATACTAGTATTATTGTGAAAAAAGCGTGGGGCGCTTTGTGCCATATTTTTCGTATATCGAGCAACCCACGCTTTTTTCCCAATAATACTAGTATTTTTCGTTCATTATTGTTTTCAGTTTATATTAATAATTATTTTTCACCTTTTAGTTTGATGTGCTTTAAAAGCGTGTTTTTTAGTCTTTTTTAAACTATATTTATTAAATGTTATTTACACAATTATCCATTTCATTAAAAAAATATAATGAATAAACAAACATTTTTGACAAAACTTATAAAGATGTTTTTTGCAGATTTCAGAATACTATCCTGAAATCACTTGAACCGTGTTTCTACATCTCTATCGTTACTATCGGTTTTGCAAAAATTGCATTTATATTCGATCGTTGTAGGCGGATGTTACAAATTTCTTTTTCCGATTGTATCAGTGTAACCAAGAGTTTTTTTAAGCAATATATTTCAGTCATTACATTTTCAAATTAACCGAATAACATAGGTACACCTTGTGTGGTTCTAGTTATTATTTTACCGAATAATTTAATTTCCGAACTGTTCTGAAACAATTACATAAGGTGTATAATAAGTTATTTTTAACATTATTATTTTCTCTTGCCATATATATTGGGTATTGTAATTATTTTACTATAAGTTACAAGGGCATAATAACATCATATGTAATAATATACTGTACATTTTCCTAGCAAAATATTATTTAGTCCATAAACAATATTCATCTTTAAATTGTACATTTAAATTGTCAGTCTATATTGAAAAAACCGGATGCCTGAAACAGAAGCATTCCGAAGTTGTTTGGCTTCTTCAGTTGTTTACCATGCAGATTTTTGACAAGAAAACCCTTTCAAATTTATAAAAATTCACTCGCCCTGAACTCGAAAAGAGAATGTACAATCCCGATATCCAACGGATGACCATCTAAACTGCTAAGAATAAGATAATTATTTCCCGGTAATTTATTTGTATTTTTCTCCGATTTATTGAACGTGAGATATTTTTATTATTACTCTTTCGAAAGGGATATTAAACTATGGGTTTTGTATGTCTGCGGTGTAAGTACGTTAAAATCCCTACCCCTATAATAATGGTTATATTTACTTCAAATTTTATTAGGTTTACTCATTGTTGTAGACATGTTTCTTAAATTTACGAAATTAGGTAAAAAACGAGATTTCTACACCGGCCGCATATACATATTTTCATCCTTATTTAATATTCCAATTTAGAATATTTATTTATTAAAAGATGCTCACTTTACTGACAAACTGCATTGTTAGCCCTGGCATTTTGAAGAAAGGCTAGGGGAAAACAGCACTACTTTATGGCCACCAAGTAGTCCTGACCTAATAAACTTTGGATTTTTATTTATGGGGACACGTATATGGTCCGTTTTTCCTTCAGGGGCAAATCCAAACCCGGAAAATTTAAAATTTCTCCTTCTACTGATTCGTTGCTTTTCGGCCCTGTTCATATGATACAATTTTAAGAGTGATGCGCGAAATAATTTGTAATAAACACATTTATTTAATTTGTACCTGCCCACCATTTCATACTTTTTATATTTCTTTCATTTTGCAAGATTTTTCTTACTTTAATTTTTCTTTGCAATTTTAATATAATTGAATTGCAAACTCACAACCTATCAGTTAGCAGGACGAAAGGACACACTTGTAGGAACAACATTGTAAGATTTCTTTGCCACAATACGAACAATAAAATAATTGAAATTCGTTCAAAATTATTATAAAATACATCTAAGATAAAAAATTGGATGGTATTGTATAAAGATAATGAAACGCTTTTGGTTCTTTTATTTTGTGGTATATTTAAAATAAAACGAAAATAAAAATAAAGTACAATTTAGCACCAAACGTTTCATAAAACAACAATCTTTTGACATCTGACACTACTTAACCTAACAACAAATTTCAATGTTATATTAACAGTTCGACATTATTCGTTTTTTTTGTTGTTCTTTTCTTATTATTATTATTCCAGTTTATTATAAATCTTTTTCAAAACCACTAACGAATTCATTGTATAGTCACCACAAGTGCAGAAGGAAGATGTCGTGTGGTCCTAAAAAAATTTATGTTTATTATTACCAGATATATTGTCTGTTATTACTGTGGAAAATAGCATACCAGTGTACATTGGAGAACTACCGAGATAAGTAATATTGGTACTAATAAATTGAAAAAATAAGAATAATGTTTATGCAATAGACGTATATATAAATAAAATAATCCCAAAAGAAAATTGAGGATGGATTATTGCAGAATTATCCACTATCGAATTCGTTGCTCTATTTATTCGTATTCATTTTGTCAGCTCACCTTTGACAACCGAAGAAAGTATATTATGGTATTAAGAGTGCACCCAAAACTAAAAAAGACCCAATTTGAATACTACTTTAGTGGTCCAAAAAACTGCAGAATATATGGACAAGTAACTATTTGTGTAGCTTCTAGGGTAGTATATCACCAATATATTTATAACCAAGAATTATGCATGTGGTAGTAAGCCCTAAGGAAGAAAAAGAAAAATTTAAAGAATGCCACAAATACCGTTCAGACATAACTACTACTGTTAATAGTCTGTGTAAATTGTTTTTACAGTAGCAGCTTATTTGTTACGTCCAATGTTGACCGTCGGTTCAGCAACGGGTACCACTTACCACCCCAATATAAACTTTATTTAACGTAGCTGTGATGTGGGGTACCGAAGATATCCTTCTATCTAGGGTTACCTTTAGATATTTGACTATTCGCTTCTCAGTGATTGTATTATTGTTTATTCTAAGTGGGGTGAAAGTTGTCATGTTGCTGAAAATGTTGGTAAATGTTATTGTTTCCCTTTTTGGTCTCGTTTATTGTGATTTTCCAAGTGTTGTAATAGTCTGTAAATCGGTTCAAATGGTCTCGTAGTTTTGTGGTTGCTGTCTGAGCGTAAAAGATTGTGCGTAAAGTGTTGTATCGTCGGCGTACATTATAGTCTGGCTAAGGGGATAGGTGCGGAGATCGGCGACATATAGATTAAATAGAGTAGTTGACAGCACCGTGCCCTGTGGTACGCCCGCCCTGATATTTTTGTTATCTGACAGGGTGTTGTATACGCTTACTAAACCTTACACAAAACTTTGTAAAAAAATCTAAAATTTTCTGTATACAACTTAGGTATCAGAGTATGGAAGCTTGTCGAGAAAATAAGAGTTACTGCTACATAATGAAATAATTGATTGTTTTTATTACGTCAGAAAAATTTGTATACGTACCCACATATCATTTAATATCCTGTGTATATTCAAAAGAGATACATGAAGTGAAACTAACGTCCTGTATTTGGCATGTACAACTATACAATATATATATACAGTATACATAATTAACATACTGTTGTGGATATTTGTACGATGTTCTTAAAACGTACAGTAGCTCTGTTGTTTCCGAATGTATATTGTGGGACATACGTTACGTAATGTTGTACAGACATCACTCTTTGTACAGTATAACCTGAATTATGGATGTATATTTGTTTTAAAATGTACTTATCATATGACACGTATATACGTTTGAATAGATATTTAAAAACTGTCAATTTTTTAATTTGTTTATCAGAGTAGGCAAGATGCATTTTTTATAAAATATGTAAATAATATGAAAATTTACGGAATAACAAAGTATAATAGCTTCTGCATTCGACCACGATAATAATGTTATCAGTTTACAACATGTATTTCATTGATTTCACTGTGTTCCTTACCCTACAATAACAGTTTTCAAGTTCTTCCGATATTCGACCTAAAGGTATACCATCTAGTTCATGTACTAGGTCGAGTTGGTTACGATGTAGCAGAGTTTGGCGTAGTGGATGGGGTTCGTGCTTCCCAAGCGGCCAATTGGTCCATACGATGTGATATTTAGGTCCACTTGTACATACTTGGTACTTGATCGGGAGGTACATATGCCGGACAGGTGTATGTCGTTATTTCGCGTTCATATAACATACGTGAATAAATTTTATAATACATCACATATACACATGTACCTAATGAATATGTATATTACATGTACGGTATATGAAAATGTTATGTGGGTATTTGTGTTATTAACAAAATGCTCTTATTTCGGGAAAATAATAGCTAAACACAAAATATCAAAATATTTCTAACAATACTACATAAACGTTAGTAGTGGTCAGTTCAGCTATTAAAAAACAATATTGTAATATTTTTTGCGACAGTTTTTAAGCATATAATAATGTAATATATGGTAAGACAAATAGGATCAAAAAATTGCTAAATGTGGTTTAATATTCCAGTGAGATATATGTATTTTAACTCTACTAATAAAAATGCTATTGTAGATGTCCTAGTTTTAAGTATATAGTTGTAATTAGATATGATTTGAAGGAAACAACTACTCAGCGGGCAAATACCCCGACCTGCATTGGATTACATCTTCAAATCATGATAGATCGATAGCCAATATCATTTGTCAATTCCTAACTAGAGCGGTTTCGAACTTATTTGTTCTCCTCAGTATGCCATAGGTTATGGAACAGACAAATGATAGTGGCCAACCTGCTAGTCATATACTAACTAAGGTAAATTGAGTAGTGGTGAGAGGTATGAAACTTCTCGCATGGTCTTTTCTTTCATACCTCTCACCACTACTATATAGTTGTACACATATGAATTTCACTATGTTGTTTAATCTGGATAGGCAATAATGAGTTAATGAGGATATTATTTAAAATGCCATTAGAATACATAATTAATTAAAATCTGTATCAAGCATTGTGATTATAAACAATATTTTTACATATGTAGTGATACATAAAAAAATTATTTTATGTTTTTGTTAATAAGCTCACTGCATTTTGAAATTCAGCTCAGAATATTTTAAATGTCTAACTATTTTTATTTTAGTATCTATAAACTCTAGTTCTGCGACAGACATTAAATTAGTCGCCTTTTTTACAACTATTCACATCTAACGAATTAATGCAAAAGTTGTTACCTATATCTACTTTGCTGCTTTTCCTTAAATTTAACTATGTGAAACCGGGTTTGCCTCTGCAGGAAAAACGGACCATAAAACAAATTGTTTGTAAAAAACCGTTAGGCAGACACTTTAAAAAATTGTATAAGAAAAACTGTTGCGCCACTATATCCGAGGAGTAGACCTGCAAAATGCGCTGTGACTACCCAACTCCCCCTCGTCTATTTAGTTTATGTTATCCTCGTCACGGTACCAGTGTGACGACTAAACCCACCGTCGTATATTTTGTATTTAATTTATTGTCCTTTTACTGTCTCAACTATCGTGAAGCGACACGTAATAATTAATTAATTGGCCTTTTTTCGTGATTGTCTAGTTTTAGTGGTAGGACCCCAAATTTGTTGTGTTATTGTAACCTCATAGGTACGTTTATAAAGTTTGGTATTACTTTGTTTCATTTATGAGATTTAATTTGCTTTAATGTGATTACATAATTTTTACTCATTATTATGAACACTAGTCTGCACTGCACTGATATGTATATGTTTTAAAGAATGACTAGTATGAGTAAGATTTGGCTTTAGATTTATGATTACTGATTTACTAAGAATTCACTTTTTGTACCTGAAAGTAGAAATAAGTCAAGGAAACTCAAATAACGTTTTCACACCTTTTATTTCTGTGCTTAGACAACTGTCTATAAGAAATACATGGATATTTAGCTAGTTAAACCTGCAAAGCAACCAAACTTGGTTACCTGCGCGGAAACTTCCGCGTCGTAGTTTAAATAACACATGTAAAACCTTACATATGGTTGCAAGAGAAACTTCCTTTGTATGAGGTACCAGAACGTCCTCTGCCAAAGAAGATGGACAGGTGCAGACACCATGTTTTAATTTAATTCTCGGATCCGTTGTCACCGTACAACAGTACCATAAACACAACTAACGCTGCCAATTAATATTCGTTGGGACAACTGTCCATTTATTTGTGAGCTTTGTCGAGTGCACCCCGCCTTCACGGCTTAAACCAAGGTGAAACGAACTACCCCGTAGAGTTTTGTGTAGTGGTTGGCAGGCGCTAACCGCATTTACGCCACGCGTACGGTAGCTGTGGCCATAGAACATTTAACGATACTCACTGGATGCCGGCCACTGGGCCCCCTGTCAAGAGACAAGACCCACTGGTCAAAACACTCAGAGAGTTCAAAAGACTGCATGTGGTGGTATCGGCACCTGACCGTACTAATCTGCCAGCTGGCCACTCAAGATCCTCGCACAAGAGGTGAAATTTGATAGTCACCAATATTGCAGATTCAACTGGACACTATTTATTTTGTACATTATCTTATTTTGACCTAACTTGATTTGGACAAGTGAATGATAGTGCTTCATAACAGAAAAACCACCGGTCAAATATTGTTAAAAAACGCGGAAACCAAGCATATAGAGTCGTACTTTGATTAACGTTGCAATTCCACTCGTAACAAAGAAATTGACTTAGTTTAGTGAATTTTAGTGAGCTAAAGTACGTCAAAAATGGCAACGCAGTATAAAAATTATTTAAATGCCGTCCTTTCCAATTCTCGGACACATGGAGAGTTCCGCGTGGTTTCCTCCCCGGGTTCCTGAGTAACCCCTGTGTTGTTCATCTCCATATTGGCGCCGGCGGCGGCGGTTCGCACGCCCTATTTATAAGGCAGTGTACAGGTCCTCGGTCACAGAGACCAGGCCATAGAGGTTTGTGCAACCACTCGGGTGGATCGCTAATTAAGCAGGGTTCTCTATACTTAAATGGCGGTTATGACAACCGGAGTCGTGGTTTGTTTTTGACTTCCAGGCTCCGGAAAGCCAGCGATAAACACTAGGGTTGCCAAAGACTTAACACGACGGGGACGGCGGCTATCAGCCGGGCGAGCGGACTATCTTTGACTTCCAGGCCCTGAAGAGCCAGCGATAAACACTGGGGTTGTCAAAGATGTGCTCGCGATCGGTGACAGCGATTATAAGCCGGGAGAGCGGTCTATCTTTGACTTCCAGGCCCCGGAGAGCCAGCGATAAACACTAGGGTTGCCAAAGATGTGACCACGATCGTACGCCGCCTCGCGTATTTATATGATTTCCCGTGAGTGAGTTCGTTGTTCAAGCCTGCAAGTTTGACGGAGATAGCCAAACGCTAACTTATGTACTTCCAACTAAAATTTAACTCAAGATGCCTTTGGTGAAAAGTGATATAATGACTATGTTTATTAGCCTTTAACCCCATTCTTAGTAAAAACTCTAACAACCCTACGTGTTTACGTTTGGTTTGTTTATGTTATCGGAGCTGGAGAATGCTTTGAGATCTTGTACAGTTTTGTCAACATTTTAAAATATTAAATGAATACTGTGTGTTCTTTTACTTAGCTGAATAATTTAGACTCTATAGTTTGAATGCATACGTTTTCTGCCAAATTTCTAAGAAAATGGTGTAACCTTTTTATATAATAGGTAATTTGTAATTTAATGAGATATATGCTTGGGAATAATTTAGTTTCATGTAAAAATTATAGGAAATTTATTCGCGATGAAGCAGCCCAGGGCTGGGGTGCTTTAGCGCTTTGTCTAAATTTTCACTTTTTTTAAGTACAAATGGCACTACATTCTCATGACCAAGATGCATCTATTTAACATAAACTGGATATTTATATTGTGCTTAATCCATTATAAATAAGGCACAGAAAGTGCCTAGACATTCAAAATGCTCTTTGTCCCTTGACATAAGACAATTAGAACATAACTTTGTTTACAAATGCGAAACAAAGTTCAGTTTAATGTCATCCTTTATTACATTAATTTTAACAGTATAGCGAACTTCTCGGTACGTGTGACAACAGGTGAATGCAATGATCTTGAAAAACAAACTTGCTGTAATTAACTTTTGTATTTTAATGAAAATGGGTTAAATAAAGTTTAATTTGAATGTCAAGAAGGTGTTATAATTTCTGTTTTTATTTTGTTTTATTCTTACCATTTTATTTGCAAATAATTTTTTTAAGGAAAATTTGTCCATTTTGCACTTTCATACTGAACCGTATCCAAATATTTTTTTGCTTTTATTTAACAAAAAAATCAAACCTGTACTAAAATCTACAGCTGTAATTTTAGATGAAAGAAATGTCAATGTAACGTATTTAGTTTCCTTTGCTATATAGGTACTGAAAATATGTAAAAATGGACAAAGAGCGTTTAGCAGGTCTGCTCCTCATTTAGAGATAAGAAATAGTTTTAAGAACGTGGGGAACGATATTTTGATGCAAAGATAAAAAAATTACTGTTCTTTTGAGGTTCTTTTTCTATCGAAGTTTCAATAACTGATTTGGATATTTTAAAATGTGTAAAATCTTTTAATCCTTTGACATTTTACTGTGAAACTAAAAACACTTCTGTGTAATTATAACATATCAATTATGGAATATAAGTATTTAATTTCTTTTGTTGTAAAAATCGATTGGTTAACTGTTGATGTATTTCACGGTGCTGCTAATGAGCACCGTGACTGCCATGGTCGGGTCGTTGACCAACCGTCAATAGTAAAGGCAGGAAATACGATTCTGTGTCTGCCATTACAACGAATGACGTAGTTTGTTCCAAATGTTCAGCTTATCTGAAGCTAAGAAGTCATTAAGAAACTTAAGAAGTGTAACATACTGTCAGAGAATATTACAAAACTCACAAAAACTAACATTGATCATCGAAGTGCCGCAGACATATAAAAAGGGTGAAAGACACAAAGATCGCACAAACTGTTGTAATTTTTAAAATCTTTTTCAACATCAATCACGTATCATAACTTAATAAATGATTAAAAAAATGATAAATTCGCAAGTCAGATTTGTGTAAAATTTAATAAAATATTAATCATATCATAACATAAGGAATATTGGCATACAGAACATATTAAAATTGTAATATTAAAAGTGACATCATATTTTTTAAAATTCGATTGTATTGAAAAGTGATGTTTTTTGGTTCTAATATTTGGACGAGAAAACCACCTTTTTATAACAGGTATTACATTTTTTGTGATTGCTACCAGGGGCGGACTGGCTTTAAAAAAGGAGCGGTCTCTTGGTCGACCAGAGGTCCTAAAATTGTTGTTGGTGAAAGGAAGCCCTATATTTATTTATATATTTTTTTTATTCTTTATCGTATCGTTCTGGGACACCATGATTTTAGATATATCGATAGCCCTGCCCACTCCCCCCCACCCGGTATAAATATGCATGGTTATACATTTCTGAGTTATTAAATTAAATAATATTCTTAAATGTTTGGGATACCACTAATTGTAAATTTATTTTTGCATAGATGGACATATATAAAACAATAAATGATTTAAAATACCAATTGTTGAGCAGTCAAATTAATTTCTAATAGTCGGTTTTGGATTACCTGCTGTTGACTTATTAAAGAGTTTTTTGTATAAAAATAAAGGATTAAAAATGCCATTGTTCCGTAGAAGAACGTAATGATCTGTTAAACGTAAATTTTCTTTCGAATGGAAGTAACTAAATCCAAACATTTATATCAAAGGTAAAATGCCCACATAAAATTTATTTTGATTACCTTGTTAAAAATGTTAGAAATTGCATAATACCAAAATAAACTATAATGCAAATGAAGAAAAACAACTAAATGTTGTATTATATTTTACAGAATAACCCTCGAAATCTATTTGGGAAGAAGTACGAGATCTTAATGTGTCTTACGGATTCAAAAAGCACTCAAGAAAATTAAATCTAAACTTTACAAATTTATTGTGGTCCAAAAATTGAGTGTTAACGACTACGAAAAACGTATGTATTTTTGAAATGAATGGAACAACATAATAATTTCATTGTAAACATATTTTTCACGGGCTAATTTTACTTTATCTCGATTATTTAATAAAATAAATGTACATTATTGAATTTCTGAAAATGCCCACAAGGGTCGTCAGTCTATAGGGTTTTAGTGTGAAATATTAAATAATAAAATTTTTGAGCGGCTTTTTTACCAAGGTGATTTAAATTGAAGAAGATACAAACAAATTCTGGAATATGAAATTAGACGACCTTTCTTTAAATATTTCTGAACAAATACTCTGGCAGCAAGACGGAGCACCATGTCACTCTAGTATAGGGGAGGTAACTAAATTCTTAAATAATAAAAGTCAGACGTGGATGGCAGAAGTGGCATTAATGCTATGGTTTCCACGAAGCCCTGATTTAGTACCCCTCGATTTTTATGGGGTATACTTAAAAATTGAATATAGAAAGATAGATCTAATAATTGAACTGACACAAAAAATTTAAAGATAGGGGATTTAAATAATAGTCCAGAAATGTTTCAACAAATTATTAGAGAAAATTATAAATGAAAAGTCTTTGTTTGGAAAATAATGGTGGAATTTTTGAAAACATACTATAATGCATGCTCGTTTTTTTGTCTGTTGTAATACTTATTTAAATGTTATTATTATTAAAAAATCAGTTAAAGTAAACTTATTTTTTTTACATTTGTAGGTGTATTTATTTATTTACTTGAAGATCAAATGCGTACAACAATCACATATTTTTAATGGGGAGGAAACGACATGCCAGAGTCTCCCATTGAAAAACGTGATTACATGGCGCTCCCTGTATATTTATTAAGATAGGCACAAACTCAGTACATTCGCAAACTTGGTGAAATATGCTACCGATTTATGTTTTACATTATTTTCTTGCTATGATAACCATCCCTAACACATTTATTTCTGAGAAATTTTTTTGTTCCGAAAGTAGCATTCTTTCGGACTAGTCCGGAAAGTGAACATTTTATTGACAACTGTTAATTGAATAATAAAAAAATTGTATGCGCATTGTATCATTTATTATACGGTTTCTAAATAAGTGGTTTTAAGCCAAAATTATGGAAAGTAGCAACGAAAGCGATATAGAAAACATGCCAGATGAAATTTTTGAAGCTGCGATTCAGGCTACCATGCAGTTTTGCCCAACAAATCAAAACAGAGGTATGAGAATGTCTACCATTTGTTCGAAATTTAGACTAGTTCAAAATTTACAACAGTTTATGCTTATTTTTTTTTATTTTGAGACAGTTAGTGAAAAAATAGTGTACGAAATTCATTCGTAAAGTGTTTTTTTCTAGACTCGCCGACTTCCGCCACTCGCTTACGGCTCGCGCCGGAATCTTGGCTACTCGTCCAAAAAATATCTATATATTTCCCGACTTGTTACGTAAAGAACTATTTTTGCAACCGTCTAGAAAGTTAACTGTTTCTGGTAAATTTTTTGAATGGAAAATACATCTTTACTGGTCTAGCCTGGAAAGTGACATAAGGTAACGAAATAGTATATTTCATTAGTAGTCCAGAAAATAGGCTGTTCTTGTGTGCGCGTGTGACAAATTCCCGTGTGATGCGTAGCCGGACACAGGAAGTCATGCAATCACGGGAAAACCATTTATATGGACGTGTAATAAACGATATTTTTCATTATACCTCTCTGAAAACAAAAAACAAGGCACCATTTTTAGAAACTTTATTTTTAAATATGAACGAACAAACACCCATATCTTTTAATTTTTACTAAATGAAATATTTATGTTACAATTTGTGTTATTGTATATACGCAATCTTTTATGAAGCATTTCATGTTGTAGAATTGTAGTTGATAAAGTCGAAGGTACTACATTAGAAATTATTTCTTGGTCTTCCCCAATTACAATGTTTTCAGGTGTTGACGTTATGTTTCCTATTCTTGAATGACTAAACAATTTACGAGAAACTTCAATCTTTCTGCTTACCCATTCTTCGATGTAGCCTTCAGACAGAGTCGAGGAACGCCAACCGCCATGTCTTTTTAGAGTAAGCAAATCCCCTCTGCTTTCCACCAACATAGATGCTGAAAATCGTCTTAAGCCGTATCCAGTATATTCTTCAAGATTTTTAGGTTCACACATTCAGCAATCTGTTTTGTTGTACCACTGGCAACCAACATTCACATTTTCTTTTACTGCCAGACAACTTTTTAACATTGAAAATCGACTCCATAAAGTTGATCGTTCATGGAATTGACTTTTTCGGACAAATAAACGAGAAGAGTATCATCACTTACTGCGTTAACTTTTTTTGCAGGCGTCACTTGCAAAATGGATGATACTTGTTTAGCCTATAACTATTTTATCTTAGATTACTGCAGTCAATATGCTGTAAAAATTCCCTTGACCTGGGCAAAATTGCAACACAAATGATTCTTTTTGCATTCTATTGTAAAAAGTGTCTATTTTAACATATTCAAAATCCCCATTAATCCCGGCGCAGGAAATCAGTCAAAATCCAAGATGGCGGCTGAATTTTGTATTTTTCATTACAAAATTTATAACTGTGTATAACTTTGTATTTATAAGGTGTAACTTGGCAAAAATGTTTAAAATACAAAGATAAAAGCATAAAATAGGTATTGAATAGATAAGATAGGTATTGAATCACTCAAATTGCCTATTATACATTAGAGAAAACTTTATTACACATTAGACTTACAAGAACAAAAAACCGTTATTTCAAAGTATGGGTTATTTTCCTTTATTGAACAAAAATTAAAATGATTTGGCTGTTTTTTCACAATTCATCATAATCTTCATCTCTACTTTCCATTTCTTCATCTTCTATTCGTTGCGGACTATTTTCACAATTTGTTTCTTGACACTGACCACATGAACTGGTACATTCCAAACCATTCTTTCGGCAACTACATTTCAAGGCACCATAGCCGGTTTTGCAGTTACATCTTACTATGCGTAATATACTTTCAGGTGCTGGTGGCAAATCCATTTTTTTCGGTACATACATATTATCATGTATACTCCATCCCCACTCTGTTGGATTCAAGCCTTCTTGCATTTGCTTCCATATACAAAGGGTATAGCCGGATAAGCATAGTGAAAAATGCCCCAGAGCCAAATTGGACTTTCAATACATGGCTTGTTAGCTCTATATTAATAAACAATTTCTGCCGAGTTTTAAATTCGTACCCCTACAGTGGGGCCAGTTAGGGAGGGAAATGTGATTTTCAGTTTTTATTTAATTTCGCTTTTCCTGATGCACTGAAAATTCTGAAAAAAAATCAAGGTCCATATAGTCTCAAGGCTGCACGTCAGGAATTTTTTTCATATTTTTTGGCTTAAAATTCAGCTTGCCTAAAATTTTTGAAATATTGAATTTTCTTTTTCTTTATGATTTTATCAAGTGACTATCTTAATTTTTTTACAGTAATAACTACTTCATGTGCTTGTTGGCTTGTAATTTTTTCAGATTTTTTAAAATGGTGGGCCATGGTGTAAAAAATTAAAACTCGATTTTGGGGTGTTTGGGGTCTAATCTTTATTCTTGAATATATTGTAGTTTATAATATTATCAACAGTGAATAGTGCATAAGTATTGTAGTAAATATATATGTATACAATGGTATTACGTCTTTAATCTTCATCGCTATCATTGTTGATTACTGGATTTATTTGTTCAACATCGAAAAGTTTACTTAATATCTCTGCAGGTCTTACAATTTTGGAAATATATCGAGCGTGAGATAAGTAGTAAATTATTGCAGCAATGTGTGAACAACACCCGACTGTGCGTCTACCATTTGCACACTCGCAGTAATATCGCCTCACTCCTCGGAAACCAACGGAATTTGGCTCATAATCTATAAAACATTTATAAGTTTTACTATTAATATGTCGCGACCTCACTTCTACTTTAATTATATTATTATTGTCTTTAACATAGGCCATATTGATGTTATTATCGGAGTCCATCAGTTCTGCTAAGTATATGTTATTATCGGAGTCCATCAGTTCTGCTAAGTATATAGTAACAAAAGTTCGCTGGGTCGTTGAAGCAATTCACGGTGTAATCGGACAGAAATACCGACTGCTTCATCAGCAGTTGGATAACAAATTACTTCCTAGAGTCCGTGCATATTTTCGGATAGCTTGTTTTTTACAAAATAGATTTGGCAAACGTTTTTCAGATATTAATCTTTCCGAAGAAATTCTGTCCCAAATGACATCGCAGCAAACTGTGGAGAATACTTTAGCTTTAGAGATCGAGATGAAACATTGGACTAGGCGAAAGGTTCCATTTCAACAGTTGAAATCCTCAGACCTCCTTGATTTCCCAGAAAAGACACAGAAGGACTTAAAAATTTTATTCACTGGATCGTATCAATTACCACAAGCAGTATCATACTTTTCACACATTTTTCACTATGCTTATCCGGCTATACCCTTTGCAAATATGTACGGAGGCTATGGTACTTGACAGCTGATTCCGTTGGGGGAAGGTTCTGTGGCTGAACGAAACATTTTGCCTTCGATACTTTATCAATAATAGTTTTATACCTAAGTGTATTTAGTGTATGATCTGGATTTCCACCAAAAATACATACCATTATCTTCTTTCCAAATTCTTCAACCTGACTGGGATTAAGGTTTGTTGAGCTGAACGATAGTGCAAGTTCACGAAAGTATTGATCTTCAACAACACGTTTGAAAACTGATTGCTTTCCAATATGGAATATTCTGGAGGTGCTGTCACATCCTGTATACGAATGTATAAAGAATATACTGTTCGCTAAGTCATTTCCGAGCGAATATCTAATGGCATTGATATCATAAATGTTATTCTGTTCGGAAGATTTTTTATCACTTTTGAAAAACAGCTTGTGGTATGCTTGATTACACCAATAAATCAGCAATACCAATAGGTCAGTGTCTTCTATCACTGTTGTATTTTTAATTTTTGAAGATTCCACTGCAGTTTTAACAATGTCAACATCAGCATCATCAACTGCATGAATTACTGAACATCCCTGTTGTCGTATTTCTTCAGCGATTAGAGTAATTATTTTCTGCTTGTTTCCCTTATTAGTGAGAAACATTTCCTTACTTCCTGTGAATGTCATATCTGGTGTGAAGTTCACGGAGGGGAAAATTGTATTTGTTCGGCGATTATGGGTCATGTCTTTTATTGTATATTCTGATGTATAACCATCAAAAACTACAGTTGCTTGCTCATAATTAGCTGTCACAAACGACGCATAACATCTTGCTATATCACTGAATCTACTGTCATTATGCCATGGCAGACGATGCAGTAAGGACCCTCCATCGAGCACATACTTTTATCTTTGTATTTTAAACATTTTTGCCAAGTTATACATTATAAATACAAAGTTATACAAAGTTATAAATTTTTTAATAAAAAAAAATCAGCCGCCATCTTGGATTTTCACTGACTTCCTGAGCCGGCATTAATGGGGATTTTGAATATGTTAAAATAGACACTTCACACAGTATAATGCAAAAAGAATCATTTGTGTTGCAATTTTGCCCAGGTCATAATTTATTTTTACTGCACTAGATTTGGATTAATTGAGTGGTCTATGTATATGACATTAGATGTCATTCATGTTGAATTTGTAACAAACAGAAAGTAAAAAAAAAAAATACTGAAGAAAATTCTGTGTTTTGATCAGTGTTTTTTACAAAGTACTAATAGTACTCATTTTCATATCTCTCATAAGACTTTCTGGGCAGTAATTCAGCACTTACTTTTGCCGTTTCAAGTGATATTTCTTCTTCTGGAGAAATCATTTTAAAAATATTTTGAATAAAAATTCGAAAAACTGTCACAATACAATCGTTGTTTAGCGTTGCTAAGGAAACTAAACAATCATTGTTTGAGGTTATTAAGGAACTTTCAGTAGCATATTTTAGTACGACTAGCAAGTAGACAGCTAATATCATTAGCGCACAGGAAAATCCCATTTTTCTACAACCGAGCGAAAAGTACAACTTTGTGCTTCCAAAAGAAAGCGCAAAGTTGCATTATTCCGAGGAGCGAGCGTTTTTTTACTTTGTCGCTCGCCGAGCGACAAAGTAAACGCTGCTATTAGCAAAAATAAACAAATAATTATTTGATGTGTCAAAATGTTCTTAAAACAGCTATTTGTGTCAAATAAATTTATAATTATCAGATAATGGAAAGTTTTGAAAAGTATAATTTATGTGATACTTGTAAAAAATTGTGCCATGTTCAAATACGCCATTCTAGTTTAATATACTTAACTGCACTAATTGAAAACTGAGACCAAGATATGTCAAAGAATGGTTTGTTTAAGAAAATTCAACGAAGTCTACTACAAATGTCGACCAAATATAATTATTTTCCCAAAACAAGACTGTATACAATCGTTTCATTACACAAATAGCTATTGTGTATTAAGAGCGCAAAGTGATATATTGTCACTGAGCGAAAATTTTGTGGCGCGACGCGTAGCGGAGTTAAAAAAAAAGTTAAAAAAATGCTCGCTCCTCGGAAAAGTGCAAGTTTGCGCGTTCTGTTGGAAGCGCAAAGTTGCACTTTTCGCTCGGTTGTAGAAAAATAGCTATTTCCATACGCTAAATAGGTATGTAAACATAGTGTTTTCGGAGAATAATGAAAAGTATTTTCCGATCCCTTATGTCACTTGATTGACAACAATGGGGTAGATACTTGAATGAAACACTCTAGACAACAGCGTCTGACATCTATCTGCCAGTTGAATTTTATGAATTTTGTTTACAAAAGATTTCAAGTTAAAAAGTGTTTTGAGAATAGCAAAGACGGTTGCAGAAAAAATATTATACGTAGCACACCCAAAAAATGCCTTTGCTGAGCTCGCCGGCTTCCAGGACTCGCTAGCAGTTGATAAAAATTATTTGGTATAAACACGGATCAATTACAATCTTTCTAGTAAAAAAAACCTAGAAAGATAAAGGAAAGAGCTGAGAAATCAACTTCATTTCATATTAAAAAATCAAAAGCTTCGGTGTGAAATCAATTTACTGATTTCTGTGAAGAAAAAATTGAAAAACTTGATGGTTCGGTCTCTATTGAACAATTATTTTGGTTTTAATATATAATATAATAAGGACTGAGCTTTTAATATGAAAAAAAGGTGACGACTACAAAGAAAATATAGTGAACTCTCAACTGCGAAACAACTGCAGGAAATATTTTATAATTTCCAGATTTCAAAATTAAATTCAAACCTTTTTCCGACATGGAATTAAGTTCTGCTAGAGATGAATGAAATGATAAACAAGGCAAATTGATCTCAGTAAATTAAAAAAATTTGGTAGGGTTATTTTAATTTTGTTAACAATATATGTATATGTATGTAATTTCATTTATCTGATTAGTATCTGTTATAATTCTGGCTTGCCCACATAATGACATGTTAAAATCTTTCTAGTTATTGTAACATATCCAACAATAAAAAAAATATATTTTTTAATTGCCATGGTAACAATATAAACCGACACATTTTATTGAATGCACATTGGTGTGGAATTTCGAAACACAGCTTTTAAACTGGTTTTCCTATGTAAAAACTTTAATATTTGATAAACATATAAATATTATCAAAGTTACACGGTATAAGATTATCTAATAATTTATGACGACGACATTAAAAAAAAACAAGTGATTGTTTGCAGCAGAAACGATATCCAATAATAATAAAACAATTTACTTGCAGCTTTGTTTATGAGATTATTTTTGTAAAAGTCAGCGAGTTTCTACGATGCACAGAAAAGAAATACTGATATTGTTAACTATCGTTCCCTGCGTGTATTTTAAATATAAATCAATAATGGAACAACGCACCAATAATCTTTTTTATTTTACTTGTGGTTATCAATAAGATTAGGTAAGGACATATAAAAGTAGAAAGATACAAACAATGAAACCTGCAATTTAGCTTAGACAAACTGAAAGCAAAGAAAACAGACAATGTCATGTTAAATAAAGCTTATCTTTATATTTTATGACCAGAAAATATTCAACATCCTATATTAATTGTCAGCGATTGGATAAAAATGTCTGATTCTGATACCAGGCATTATACACATGCTTACAGTAGGTCTTCGAATAGGGTTATATTTATAATGGTTTTTGTTTCCCAAAAACAAATTATTGGTTATATAAGTCTTGTTTGTCTTAAAGTGCCATTAATACCCAAAATGTGCCAGGCTGGCACAAATTCTTGAAAAAAAATTCTCAAAAAAAATGTTATTGTCTCAAGATAGCATCATCCTTATATTTATTTATTCTTCACTTTTAAGCAAAAGTGATGGAGCAACTGGATGGTACAGGCATTACACAAGGTGTCCTCGAATATGGTTATATTTGTAATTATTTTTGTTTCTCACACCCAAAATGTGCCAGGCTGGTACAAAATTTTGGAAAAAAATACTCGAAAAAATATTTAATTATTGTCTCAAGAGAGAACTATCCATATATTTATTCTTCATTTTAGAGCAAAACGTAATAGAGCAACTTTGTTCATAAAAATAAAATCAGTTCAAATGTAAAATTTCGTCCCAAAAAATCGAAGATTAAATTATTTTAAGTTTAAGGTATAAAGTTTTGTTGCTGGTAGTTCTTAATATCTGAAGTTATTTCACACACTTCAAAAAAAATCCAATTCACCTCTCGAGTTAATTGCATGGTATATATAGATTATTTTTAAGAATTCCGTTCATAAGTTTTGAAATTCCTAATAGTATTATATAATATAAATCAACAATTCCATGTAAGGAACAGTTAGGATAGATACTTCCAAAAAGTAACTTAAATACTTTCCAAAAATACTTTAGAAAAATTATCTAAGTTACTTGAGTATTTAGATACTTTTTACAAAAAGTATCTTACGAGACAAGATACTTTGGAAAGTATCTTAGTTACTTTTGAGTAACTTAGACATTTTATAAGTAACTAAGATACTGATGTTGCCTAAGATACTTTATAGCAACATTATTAATTATATATTTTTTGCAGTCCTGTCCCCCTTGCACATTTTTTGCAAAAATATATTCGGTTTCTCCTTTTATAATAATGCCAATTACATGCCAAATTTTATTTTCCTCCATCAAAAAATACTTCCCTTACGCATGCGAAAAATATGAAAACCTAAAAATGACACGTATAAACTGTCACTTCTGGTTGACCGATTTTAATGAAAATTAATTGGGCTCTACCGGTCAATGTCAAAAGGCCATATATAAAATTCAGATTGATGTTTGAAATCGTTTTGGCCTAGAGCGCGGAAAAAAGCGTGAACAAAAGCGTAGACAGACAGACCAACAGACAGACAGATATACATCATCGCGAAAACTATTTTTTACTTTCTTATACCTAATATAAGGAAGTATAGTAATCGTGATTTTTGGGTATTAGCGGACCTTAAAACGTGTAATCCGCTGAAATCTCGAGTTTCATTATTACTATATTTTATGAGGTAAAAGAAAGTAAAAATAATGAACACTTGCAGTGCAATTCCACAAAAATTTCGAACCGCGCTAAATCAGAAATTTTGCTGTAAACGGCCTAACGTTTCAATACGGTTAGGTTACTTTCACGTAAAGAATCACAAATTTCAATTTCAGACAAATCACATTGATATATTTTTGTATGATTTTACGTGGAATGTATTATACTCGAAGATTAATTTTTCATTATAAATCAAATTAATTAATTTATAATACCTACTTTATAATGTAAAGTTTATTTCAAACTTATTTGCAACATAAAAAACGTCAGTTTCTAAGTTTGAATCTAACTGTACAATACTTACGACTTACATCTTACATTTCACAAAAAGTACTTCACATATCTGTAGTTAACAGCCCAATAAACAATTCGAAATATATATTGGGAGGGAATTGGAATGCCCACTCCACAATCCACATCGACCTCAACTTCTTCCTTACAAACTTGAGTAACTTGCATAGAAAGTATCTTTATTTATAATGAAGAACAAAGATGCGTTTGAAGTAACTTACTTTTAAGTACCTTAGTTACTTTTTTTTAGACAAAAGATACTAGATACTTTTATAAAGTAACTAAGATACAGTATCTTAGTGACTACAAGTATCTAATTCTTTTCGAAGTATTTTTTTTCTCAAGGTACTCGCAGCTCTGGCAAGGAATATAAATAAACAATTCAGATTTGCCTGTTTTACATATTACGTATGGGCATTTATATTTTGAAGAAGGAAATTAAAATTAAAGATAATTAGAAATAAGGAAAAATTCCAGAATATAGTAAAAAGTTCCAATAAGTTCCATTATTATCACTTTCATTGCTTCTATATTTTCATTTATTATTAGATATATTATCTACAGACACTTAGCATGACATTTGCAAGGCAGAGCACATTGTATTAGCTAAAGGCGCATTTAAACGGTTCACTTTGAACGATCATCCTGAATGAATTATCTCAAGTGAAAAGCAAGTTTATCATCTAAACATTTAAACATCAAAAATGACCACTTAAGAAGGATAAATAAAGTAGGACCAATGTCTACTCTTGATCACTCTGGATTGATCATCGTAGACGAATCATATGAACTTTCTAACCTGTGCAGTGCCATATGCAAGTGGTAGGCTATTGGAGTACCGATCACGCAACAAATCAAATGAGCAATAAAGTAACTTTTATCGAAACAACAGTGTTGGTGTAAAACATTTTCACAAATTATTTCAATTCCTGCACGCACAACCTTGCTTGGTGCCATTTTGAAACAAGTGATTCACTATGGATGATGCGTCTAACAAAAAAAATTTTCAACGATGCATTCACCTTGGATGATTCATCCAGGGTGATCATCCGAAGTGAACCGTCTAAATACACCTTAAAGAACAGCTTACGGCGCACAGGCTATGTGCATGGATCTATTGGTTTCCTTCATCTCTCATCCGAAATGACAGCGGAAGTAAATTTGGATAGCATCATTCCTTGACCTAGTAATGTGCTCATAGAAATTGTGTGAGATGGTCTTGTAAGGCGGCGAATTTTACACTTGGGTTTCTTTCTTTGTAAATATCTACCATTAAAGTTCTTCAATCTCTGATATGTTTGTATCCGGGAAGTAAACTAAATACAATTGTATACTACATAAGTAAGGTGTCTCCCATAGTTATTCGTTCCCATCAGCAAAGATCCCATGGAGTACTTCAATCCGATATTTACCCCAAAACAATAACAAATAGATAAAAACACAATAGCAAAAGAAAAAAGTTTCAAGAAAACTGGAATTTTAAAATGTAATAATTGTAATGTATTTTCGAATTTTTTTTTATAAAGAATTAACATTTATGTTAATCGTTGTAGTCACGTTGCAATGAAACATAAAAGTTGTTTTCAACATTAGAAATCCTTTGTCCTGTTTGATTCCTTGAAGATGTACGTGACAAAAATTACAATTCGAAGAATGGAAACTAATGTATATTTGGGTGCGATAATGTGGAAATCATATTTTGGGCAGGTAATTTATTTTGCCATAACACAATCTAATATGCATTTAAACTACACATTAACTAATATAATGTAGTTGATGGGATATTCCAGTGCAATTAGATACGTAATTAAGAAACTTTATAAAATCACATTAAAAGTTAGATTTGCTATCTACTAAGAGAAAATCCTTGTCGACTTTACTGTTCGTTGTTGTTATAGACAAGAGAGTTTTAGCAACTTAATTTCAGAGAGGGATTTGCGATTTGTTGAAATTCAAATTTAATCTAAAATAAAATTAAAGCCAAAATCCGTTAAAATGATTTAAGAGTAATTATTTCGTGAATACTGAAATTTAGATATCAGACATAAAAGGCAATATCCGTCTTCCAAGCGAGGCTCGTTAAATATTATTGCCCGTCGTTAATTTTGCGAAACATGTGTTCATCGTTGTGTAAAATCCTTTTCTAACTTAGAAACTTGGCTTTGTAAGGGCATTATAAATCGTGCTGATGTTTACACCATGTCTACAACACTTACACATACAGCTAAATGTGTACGAAAAACGTAATTCGTTATTTATTCATTCCTTCATAAATATTTCATGACCTTATTTACTAACCATAAAGAAGTAAACACGAAAACAGACAAATGGAAATTCAAAATTCAATTATGCGTTTTTCCATGAAACCTTATAATAGATACGTATTCTTGCGTATATATTTACCTTTTGAGGTATCGAGAATAAAATCATTATATACACTGAAATAAAGGGATATCTTTAGCTACTGATTTATTGCGTTCACATTTCTAATAACATCACTTCGTACACCTACTTACTCCACTCGACTTAGGCCCGGTTTTTCGATGTATAGTCAGTAAAATTATCCGTGCGTCGGTTAGTGTGAAATGGCTGAATTATATTGGCCAAAAAGTCACTAACTGACGGATAATATAGCCAAACTCTATTCACTTTAACTTTGCAGTGATGGATTGGACTTAAGTGAGTTGTAACGAAGCGATAATTTTATAGAATTAAAATATGTAACTAGGTGTAACGAAGTGATTATTTTATAGAATTAAAATATGTAACTAGGTGCTATTTGCCTGATTCAAAATATATTTTAAACATTTTAGTACCGCGCCCTTAATAGTGGTATTGTCAGTTGCTCATTAATAATAGTATAATTAATATTTGTAAGATAGGTAGTAGTAATCCGGTTGAATAAACATTCAAATCCGCTAACTATCGGGTGTCCTCCAGGCTACCTGGGCACGTCATATTCTGCAGGGTGACTTGGAGGTACTATCATTAGCTCCCAACCAGGAGACACTTCCGTTCGAGTGTAGAACGGGAGAGCGGCTGTAGGTTGGAATCGTGACCGCATTATACAGGGTGTCCTTCAGGCTACCTGAGCACGTCATATTCTGTAGGGTGACTTGGAGGTACTAGAATCGTAACCGTGTTATACAGGGTGTCCTCCAGGCTACCTGAGCACGTCATATTCTGCAGGGTGACTTGGAGGTATGATTATTTTAGTTTGACATTACCGTAGTCTTTTTAAATTTCCAACCGTTAGGCTTGCCACTCCTCCCCCCCAAACCGTCACCGCTAACTATCGGGCGTCCTCCAGGCTACCTGAGCACGTCATATTCTGCAGGGTGACTTGGAGGTACTAGATTCGGCATATCATAAGTCCGGAACCATCCATTAGCCAAGCCATAGTACATAAAAGCCATAGTAAGTCATAGTCATAATGTGCTTGTATTAACGCTTGCTTCCCCTCCTGGTACCCGTCCGTCGTCTGCTTATGGCCGATTCATTATTGCTGGTCACCTTTTTCACTGCTTAATCACCGTATTACCGTGTCGCACCGCTTGTACGCCCGCTTACTGTCCCCGCTCGCCTGTAATTAAGACCGTTTGTAGTATAAGTTGTAAATAACCTAGTAGTGTAAGAAACGTTAGCCGTAGGCTAGTTACTATGATGTATATATAGTGTAAATAATAATTGGTGTGTAGATTAAATGTAAATATATTGAATGAGAGTCGTTTCATTAACTGTAGTGTGCAAGTTACCTTTTCCCGACCCCTGGCTTATCCGTTTCTTCACTGTAGTTGCCCGGCCTCTATCGTCCCGCCGATAGAGTAAAGTGGTGCTTCTGCACTCTAAACAGAAACTGGCGCCCGAGATATCCGTACCGTGAGCACCGCCGTACCGTTGAGCGTCAAAGTGACACTTCTGCTCGTGTGAAGAACAGAAGGTTGCGTCACAGAGTGAAACGTCCAACTACGATCGATGCTTATGAAAATAATCATGAAAATGAATCGCAATAAGAACTTTCCACTTGTGTACATGTGAATTTAATGATGCTAACGTAAAGATATTACTTACATAAGACAAATAAAGAACAAACAAAACAATAAATTAAACTAATGACAAGAATATGTTTGCTTGACTGAGAACAAAATAGTGTTATAAAAATAAAATATTTTAAATACATAATGCAACTAATTTGGATGAAACCCCCTTTAAAAATTCAAATCTGATCTGGTACAGTAGTTATTAACGACACAAGTTTGATTATGGCATCTTTGACGAAACAAATTTGATTGCCAGAACGACGCGATCAGCCGAATTCAGCGGCAATCAAACAAATTTCGTGAAGCCATAACCAAACGTGTATTATTCAATGTTTTATCTTCGTCGGTGAAAACAATAAGTTTCCATTTTATTATAATGTGCAAGACAAATTAATATTACAAATGTCAGAAAATTTGAAATGTAGTAAAATTATTTTCAGCTTTGACAAAGTGATCGATGTACAGGGTTATCAAACGAAGATGTCCCGGATCATAACTTGCTTATTTTTCACTTTAGAAAAAAAATTATATAAAAGTCGTAAGTTGTTTTAAGCGCTTTAAAAATGTATTCACAGCATTATATTGTGCAGATGGTTGGAACAGAGATACATGTTAGGACGGGTTGGGGTGATAGAATCTTACATAAGAGTTATTTACAACCAAATGGATTTTTGTTTTGTTGATTTGATGCACCATCTTTAACTAAAACTTTTACCCCCCGTTCAGTTTTTTTTCGTAGAACGTACCATTCACAAGTAAGCCTGGCCAAGCGATGTTAGATTCAGGGTCGGGCGCAATACCAATGCCATCGCGCGCTTGTTTACGATGAAGATGACACGACACATTTCAGTTGTTATCTGTCGGTCGATGCATAGAGTACTAATAAATAATAAATAATGTTGAGCGTAAGAGTAGAAAACGACCGTACGCTGATAAAGTGAATAAATTTATCGGTGAATTTCCGGATTTATTCTATGATGGATGTAAAATAATTTGTAAAGTTTGTGATCAAGACTTAATGTGCTGGAATAAATACGGCTGCAAAATTCATGTCAATAGTAACCGGCATAAAAATAAAAAAAATGGCGTGTCTTCTTTAGAACCTCAGTTTATGTTTGATTTACTGTTAATGCTGATTGCCTGTGATGTTCCCCTGCGCATATTGGATAAATCAGCATTTCGGGAGATCTGGAATAAATACAATCCCCAGGTGAATTTACCAAGTCGTTCATTGTTACGTAGATATGTACCAAGTGTTCGTGAAGACATTGTAAATAGGATTAAATGTGGATTAAAAAATACACGGCTGTGGTTATGTGTTGACGAGACGACAGATTGTAAAAAAAAATCTATTTTAAATGTTATAGTACGTGTACTCTACCCTGTTAAACCAACATTTTCACTTTTACTAGCTAGCAAAAGAATAACTGCGTGTACTGGCGAAACAATTGGAGACTTTCGAAAAATTTGAACTGTCAACAAGTCAAGTGTTGATGTTTGTGACCGACGGTGCTGCGACAATGCGTTTGGTGGGCCGTTTTCTTCAAAGATACGATTGTAGGTTTTTACATGTTACGTGTAGCAGAAACGATTCGAAAATGTTTTCCAGAGGTAGATGCATTAATAGCAAATACAAAAAAAGTATTTCTCATATCTCCTAAACGGCTTCGAGCATTTCACACACTGTGTCCTGGTATTCCGGAACCACCAGAGCCGATTCTTACACGTTGGGGAACGTGGTTGAAGGCAGCTTTTTATTATGCTGAATATTTTCAACAAATAAAAGCTGTGATACTACAGTTCAACCCTAACGAGGCTGCAGCTATTAAGGAAAGCCTGACAAGCTTTCAAGATGTTTCCCTTGAAACAGATTTAAAAACTATTTATAACAATTATAGAGGACTACACACGCAATAGAAAAATTGCAAAATACTTCGTTGTCGTTAGTGGAATCGCTGCAAATAGTGGACGACGTAAATACACAGCTACAGACTATAAATGACGCAAAAAATAAGTCCGTTATTGAAAAATTCGAGTGTATTACGGAAAGATCCTGATTTTACCAAATTAAGACAAATTTGTGATGGTGCATCTACAGCTGCGTTAAGTGAGTTCACAGAGTGTTTTACTTATGCCTGTATTACTTCCGTAGATGTCGAACGGTCTTTTTCAAAATACAAACATATTTTTTTCACCACGGCGAACATCGCTTACTGTAGAAACATATCTGATGCTACACAGTTATTATAGAAGTGCTCCAGTTTGTGATAACAACCAAGCTACTTCATAAATCTGCTTAAGAAGGTGAGTTTTGTACATAGTTTTATAAAGTGTACCAGTATTAATAAAATTTATTTCCATTTATTTTATTTATTTATTTATTTATTTATTATTAGTTATCACTTAGATATACAATGTACATGTGTGAACGTCATTTAACAGTTTAATAATAATGTGTAGCACTAAGCTTACAAAATATAAGGAAATGCATAAAAAAGAATTTAAAGCGAACGAAATAGTACAAAAACATACATCACAATATATAAAATATTTTTGTTTTTATTATTGTACTTAATCAAGTATTATGATATGATGCATACCCAGTACGTTTTTGTAGGATTAATGACCTTGGCCAGGCTTATTCACAAGTAAAAATTAATAAATCATCGGAATGTCGAGCGATTGGTTGATTTAATTCTTTCTGCACAATCTGGTAGACATGCATTTATTGATGAAAATGCCGCCGAAGAGACAGAGTACTATTTCAGTTCATTAGCACTTTGGTGTTAGTTGTCATTATTAAAATCTACGATTAAAATCTATGGACTTAGTTTAGATCACCTCTTATAAGGATTTAAACAAAAACTGACTATTGGAAAAACCGGTTTTCGAATTCCAGGATTAAAAAAAAACGGCTAAACCGGTTTCGAATTTTCTTAAAAAAAAAAAAAAAATATATTTTATACTTATAAAAAAAAAATCAGTTTTATTAAAAGGTGCTTGTGGAACTACAAAAATATAACAAAATAAAATATACTACCCTATCTACACAAAACCAAGTAAATAAATAAAAAAACTAAAATCCATACAATTGTTTAGTTCATTTAGTATTTAGTCACGAATTATAAAGAAAAGTGATTATCCCCAAATTTGTCAAGTGTAAAAATATCTTTTTTGCTTTTTGTCATACGTTTTCCGCTAAAACTAGATTACGTACTAACATTTTAAAATTAAATAAAAGTCACTTTATCATGTATGAATTGTTGTTTGGTAATGTTTGAGTAGGTGTTACCAAGATAATATTATGTATGCATAAAAGCCGTCATTGGGAACCGACTGATGAAGATTAGTTTTACAGTAAACTTTTACTACAAATTGCTTGTGCCCAAGACGATTTCAAGTTAAAATGTTAACGTTTTTAATTATATGATTAATTAATTTTTACGTATTTTTAAATTTAAAAACCGGTTTTCGAATATGTCCAAACAAAAACGGTTTTTAAACCCGGTTTTTAAAAACCGACAAACCCTACCTCTTTAAAAATAATATCATCTGCAGTGATAAAAAGTTTAAGCAATTACGTTGTCCGCTGGATTAAAATTGTTGTTACCTATTTATTAAATCACTTTAATTTTGGAATATGAAATAATTATGTACCTATGTAGTCGTGATACTGTTCATGTTTATTATATAACACGTTTTGTGTTGAGTTATGCGGCATAAAGCACTTGAAACCGAACCCACATACCTAGGCTATGCAACAAGCATAATGGTACCAGTAACGGTACTCTCTTATTTGTCCTTGGCCTCCACAATTCTGTAAAATGTACTGGTCTGTATCATCCACGTCTATTTTTAACATATTACTCTTACCAATTATTTTTTTGTGCCTAGAAAACAGGGCGACCTGATATAAAATATTGTTAAACAACTAAAAAAGTTTTTTTTTTACTTTTCTGTTCTTTACATAGTTGTTATTAAAACTGAACTGTTAACAAATAAAGTAAAAACTTGCTTCATTAACATTACTCATTACAAATACAGTTTTTTTTACTTTCTTATTCTCGGTTTTGTCATAAATTTGAAGATATGATTGGCAAAAAGGAATCTAACGGACTTTTTTTCAATAATCTATTAAGAGGCCTCAAAATTCATGTCGATATAATTAAAAATTATATATTAACAATAAATACCTATTCCACATTTTTACACAAGACTTTGGAAAACGCCTTTTTCATAAATATGAGAGGATAGGTTACAGTGGTAAACTTCAAAATTTTACCGCTAGGTTTCAAAATTCATAAAACTGGGTTAGTAATCGCTTACTGGGATTCCAAAAAAGAATTTAAATCTATTAAATTCCGGGATGTTGATGATTAAATGGGGTTGTCCAGTAAACAAACATCGACTGACACGTAATTGTCACAGAAATGAAATATTGCACAAAATTGAATAATTTTAGATTTTTTTGCAGCAATATTACAGGGTGAATTTTAACTATGGCAAAAAAATGTAACAGCATGTAGGAGAATAAAATAAATACGGGCACTTTACCGTATTGTGTCTTCTAAATTTTTTTCGACTTTCAAGAGTGGTATAAATTTCTCTTCGAGGGACATCAGAAACGGTTTTTTTGCAATATTTTCAAGAACGTTTTACCGATTTCTTTTAAATTTGGTACATGAATACATCTCTACAGATGAAATTTATATTTGATTCAACTGAATATTTTGTTGTTTGGAATTTGTAAACAATAAAATTGTGGCCAAATTATTGAGTACATTTGGCGACGCCCTACAGCAATTACAAAATCAACTAAATCAAATATAAATGTCATTTATAGTGTTTTATTCAACTACCAAATCTAAAAAAAATCGGTAAAACAAATTTGAACATAGCGTTTCTGATGTTCCCCGAAGAGACCCTTGAAATATTCTTAAAAATAGAAAAAAGTCAAAACAAAAAAAATACCGGTCCCTTAATTAAGAATCACCCTGTGTATAAAGCTCATAATAGTCATAACATCACCCTCTACATTTGAATATGCTAAAGGCAATTCATTGACAAAAATAGTCAAAGTCAATCTTCACTACAGGCATTATAACAATATTAAACTGGATAACTAAATGATGAAAGCCAGGACTTCAACAGTGCAACAACTTAATTTAAATTGAAAATTCACCTACAAAATTAAATTATTACTATGAAGATTAATAATAGGCATTTAAGTCTGTCGGACTACTTCAGGATAAATTTTATATGAAACTAATTATTCACCTTTAAACCTCATTTTCCAAAGTACCGAAAGATGAGTAAATGTATCGAGAATGCTCAGAGGGGCTTGGAATAAAGTACTCAAAAAAAAATCCACATTCTCCAGGATATAAATTAGATACAGAGTGTTTACAAAAGGTTGGCTACAAATTCAACATTTAAAACATTGAATTGTTGTCAAGTGGGGGTTTATTGATGAAATTTTTAAAACATACATATACGTTTATAGGAAGATTTCTTTGTAGCATAAAATAAGTCATAACATTCCACACAATTGTCGCAATTATTCAATTCACATCTAAATTATTGGAAAAAAATTACCTATTAGTTAAAACGTTTAAAGGCGCGTAGGCACATTGCTTAATTTTTTTAGGTGTGTAAAGTTCTCTCTGAATGATTACGCATAACCTTTTTTAATCAACGTCGCGTCAGTTGTATACAAACACTTCAACTAACCTCTAGAGAAGCTTCATGTACACGGAAAGAAAATTATTCTATACCAAACTAATCGATTATTCTTGAATTTTTATACTTGTCACTAGAAAAATATTACTTGGCGTAATAAATTATTATTGTTTCAATAATATACCAATTGTAAACCAAGAACAGATATATTTTTGAGTTTCATTAGCGCAAGTCTTTAAGTTAATATAAGTTTGATTCCTTCGAAGTATAAGTATTAAATATACTCTTAATAGTACACTTCTTTCGAGTACTGTTAGCCGTGAGAGTAAGTATAAGGACACCTTGAGGTAAATTCTTATTTAAATGTTTTTCTTGACATAAGAATACTACTATTGGAATAAAACTACAAACAACTTTGCTGGAAGAATTACACATACTATTAATCCTATAACTGTTATCTTTGACTGAATACTTGCTAATCCCAATGTGAAGTGTTCTAATGTTGGAACAAGTGATTCGCGCAGTGGTGGGAGGTAGAAAGCTATGCCAAACAAAGACGACATACCTCAACTTACTACGCGTCAAAGTGTGTGTGCTGTACTATCGAGCATGTTGATAGATGTTGATTATTATGAAATAATTTATATTTGTAAAGTTACACTTGAAAACGAAGTATATGAACATTATGAACTCTGAAATAGAAGTTAATCAGTCTATGATGGCAGAGCTATTAGCAAGTTGGGAATTGGAGTTCTTAATTTCAATAATAGAAGGTAAGTTTAATAATTCTGGTTTTACTGCATGCAAGCTATTTTAATTAAGTTATACTTTACAAGAAATTAATATGCAACGTCACTGTATTGTAGGTGAAAAGGTATTTATCTGAAGTTTAATGGTTGTGTATACATTTCCCAAGTTATTTTCCTTTTTGATAATTTTTGTTTGTGTATTATATACAATCTACAGTCAGGATCTGCATTTTTATTGTAGTGGCGTTTTATTATACAATACATATACAGGGTGACTGGTAAGTCGGCTTATTTCTTTGAGGGTGGGTTAGTAGAACTCATTTGCAATTGATTTAGAGATCTAATAGTTTTTGAGATATTTTATTTTTAAAATAAAAAAATAAAAATTTCTTTAATATTTCAGTTTCCTGCGTTAGTTTACATAGTTATGTAACAAAAATGAGGTTAAATACTTTAATAAGATAAAAAGACGAGCTAAAAAACTACATTTGTGAAAAAAATTTCAACCCAATCATACATTCATAGGAATTTATTTTTAAAACGTGATAATGCATTAAACGTGCAAATTATTTAAAAACTTCTCTAATTTATATATTACTTTTCGAATGAGTCGGCTTATATGAAGATTTAAAAAACTATATTTTACTTCCATAAATAATACAAAAATACTACGTACAGGTAGAGCATCCATTGTTTTCAAATTAAAGAGATACAGGGTGTTTCGAAAACATGTGCCATCGCTTAAACACTCAAAAATAAGACAAATGTACTTAATTCCTATCAACATACGTCCATATTTGCTTCGTTTCTGAGATATTGAAGTTTTATTTTTCTTTGCACTAACTATAAAAAAATATATAAGCCACTGATTTTTTTAGTTTTTGATAGCCCAATTATGTAGAAAGTTAATTGCCGAAAAAATTTCACGTTTTTTAGATATCGGCATCGTGTAGAAGATAAATGCAATTTTTAAAGTCTTTTTAAGTCTTAAAAAAAATAATAATAATGCTGTTACTCTACATAAAAAAATTGCATTTATTTCCTACACAAGAGGTAATTTCTTTTCAGCAATTATCGGTCTACATAACTGTGCCACTATAACTAATGAAGTCAGTGGTGTATATATATTTTTTTTACAAAATTAACTGAAATAATAATAAAACTTCAACATTCTGCATTTCAAGTACGAAACAGCAATGGACCCATGTTGATAGTAACTATTTGTCTTATTTTTGAGTGAGAAATGTCCGCTTAAGCGATGACACATGTTTTTTGAAACACATAAGGGTAAGGGAAGTTTATAAAAAAAAATATCTCAAAAACTGTTAGGTTTTGCATTATGCATATTATAGTTAAATCATTTACAAATGAGCTCTACTAACATCCCTTGAAAGGAATACGGCGACTTACCAGACATGCACCCTGATGCTATATATATAATATTATTAATCAATGACTTTCTGAAGCCATTGATATTAACTTATTATCAGTGTAGTATTAAAGTTCTTTGTTCTTGCCAAAAATGCTAAGTTAACATATTAATTATTATGTATTTTAGCTGCCTATTTACAGTTTGTCTATATGCATGGAAATTTTGTGAATATTCAAATGGGCTTAAAAATTTCGGTTTCATATGTACAAAACTTGTTATGCCATACATGTTGGAAAGTTCGAGCATACTTTTCTATTATATAGTTAGCTACAATGATTTGTTTAAATTATTTATACTTCAATAACATAAATAATTGTTTTCTAGGTCAAGAAAATTTACTAACGTTGGACAATTTACTGGAAATTTCAGAAGAACAGATTATAGAACTTATTCCTCAAATCAGAAAGAGAATAAAATTCATAGAACACTTAAAAGCACATAATGAAATAATGTGTCTTCCTGTGGTAAATTTGAGGTTTTGGTTGCTTAATAAAACGTCATTCTTCATAAAAACTTCTAATCCTGAAAAGTCCCTAGCCAATCCCAGAAATTTAAATTTGATTCAAATAATTTATCAGTTTTATTTAAATATTGTCTGAACATTATTTGTGGCATTCTCTAAATTTTTCCTTTTCTTTTTTTGGGACTTACTACCACATGAATAATTCTTCGTTATCTAAAAAATATAGTTAGTTACCCAGTATGTTACTGGAAAAATGAACCTCTGCGCTTGTGATTTTACGTCAAAAAATTAGTCAGAGGGTGTTTTTTTGACAACTAATATGAGACAAAAAAAATAATAACATAATTCTTTAACGTTTCAAAAAACACCCTCTGACTAATCTTTTACTGTGAAGTTACAAGCTCAGAGGTTTATTTTACCACTAACATACTGGGTAACTAACTATATTTTTTAGATAACGAAGAATTAATATAAAATCGATAAAGAAAGGATTTCAGTCAACATCAAATATTTATTGATTCAAGTAATTCATCAGTTTTGTTTAAATAATACAGTTATTGAACGAAGTTAGTATTGAATATTGTTCGAAACTTCCTCTTAGCTGAAACAGAATCATTGTTCTAAAGTTAATAATTGTATGTAGTTATCATTAAAAGAAGGAGAGTAAGATAATGACTTTTAAGAATAACGTTTTCCTTGATGGAAAAATATCTATTCTTGAGGATATATGAGTACAATAATATCTTAATTTAATAATAGTAGTCTTAAAAATAGTTTAGATTTTTTTCCGTGTAAATAAAAAAACTACTCTAGTGGCGTCGTCATTTTATAATCCACTGAACGACCTAAAAGATACAAGAACATTTTATGACTTGACTCATTTATGTTGTACTGATGAGAATTAATAACTTAGAAACTATCGTTTACAATTAATAACAATATCACTTTTCTTTTTGAGATAATATGTTCCACTGCCTCATGGTTGTTTTCTGTTAACTACTCTCGTAGTCTCTTTAAGTAGGTATTAAGATTTTTAAGTACGGAGAGTAATTTGTTATCCATGTATTATGGTATTATCGAGATTTACTTTAATTCTTTGGTTATTTATAAATACCGTGAACTTGGATATTAGACAATGATGCAACGTTCTTAAATTGATGCTTTTCGTTACACATCGTACGTTCAACAATCACTTAATTTAGTATGTCTACTGTTTTTTTTAAGCATCTTGACTATTGATAATTAGCTTAAGCTAAATCTTACTAACACTTAGTTTAACTTGTAGTTTTGTTTACAAATGTCAAAACTACAAATCTAACAAGAAGGTTTGTTTGCTTACCTATCGTTAAAGTCTAATTTCAAAACTGTTTAACACCATGAGAAATAGGACATGTTTAAAATGGGACAATTTTATAAATGTGTAATACGTTAATTAAAACACTATAACTCATTAAAATTTCTAATAATTTAGAAATTTTAAAAATTTATCTAAACACATGCAAATAAATAAATAAATATTTTTTAAATTTAGAACCTACAAGCTATCCATTTTTAAGATGAGAGTAGAGGCCCTTTGTGTGAAAAAGTAGGTAACTGATATTTATACATTTTTATGTTAATATAGTATTGAAAAAAATATGTATAACACAAAATAAATGTAAAAATTTGAGAAATAAACTGATGGCCAAATGAAACTAATAACGGCATTTTGAAGAAGAATATCCTCAAAACAATGACTTCTTAAAGATTTTCTTGTGAATTTCATCAAGAATAAATTAGCCTAACCATAATATCAAACTGTAATATAAGTATAAGGTTGCACGATGAAACTCTTGCAATTATTAAAAATTTTATTGGTTCCGAAAATGTAAACAAACAATTTCAGGTTTTTATCTGTCCTCTGTCTATGGACAAATTGGAAGAAACGGTGTTGGGTGTTTTTTATATATCTGATATTTCTAGAGATACAATTTTTTTCTGAAAATGGGACATACTTTTACACATTGACCTATCACTCTTCAGTGAGCAGGTTAAAACAAAGAATTTGATTCAGCAAACGTGCTTTTAACCACCACACAATAATAGCAATTTAAATGTATACAACGTTATTCAAGAGTGGAGATTTGACCACCTACTCACGATTTTACGCAGATTCCTGTTCAGTGCTAAATGTAAACGAATAACTTAACAATATTCGATTACGGGAATGTCGGGGAAAATTACCGACAGTTTTTTAAGTTTTGGGTTAGCTCCATTGAAGATACGATTTTTGTGTGTAATCGTAAATTGAGTAAAAAACAGCTTTAAAAATTTCGGAAATTTTGAAATTCCAATTTCACACACAGGGTGCTTATGGTTGATATCTTATGAGTATTTATATAGGGGGAATCAAAATATTAAAGACAACTTAATGTTTATTAACATTGCTTTGTGTTATTTTTCTTGTTATTGCAATTAATAATACGTATAAAGATTTGTAAAAGTAAATACAGGTGAATTTCTTACGGAAGTATACAGGTTGGCTAAAAATAATAATAAATAAGGACCTATCGTTTTCCGTTACACTTTACTCCTGTGAAACATCTACCAAATTGTCTGAAGTGTCATGTTTTCTTCTACACAATTAGTATTTGGTTATCTAGACACCTGTAATCTAATATCAGACTAAATTTTTTGGATGCTTCATTTTTCAATCTCCACCATGGCGACAATTTATATTTTTTCTGATATTGACGCAATGCTAAAAGGCATGAAAGTGATAAAATATGTATTTAGTCAACTCAACGCTGAACGACGATTAAACCATTTGACATTTCGAAAAACCAATTGCTTGACAGTTTTTCTTTAGTTTTCCCCAACATGTTCGAAATGTACTTGAAAATTGTTAAGTTCATATTAGTTTTCATTTGGCAGTGCAATGAACAGGTAACTTCATGAAATCATGAATAGGTCGTTAAATCTCCACTATTGAATAATGCTGAATATTGTTGAATACTACAATTAAATTGCTAGTATTGTGGCATGGTTAAAGCTATGTCTGCTGAATCCAATTCGAGTAAAAAACATTTGTGTGAACTGCTCACTGAAGAGTGATAGTACAATGTGTAAAAGTGTGACTCATTTTTAGAAAAAAATTGTATCTTTAGAAATGTCAGAGATATCAAAAAATAACCAAAACCATTGTTCTAATTCGTCTATAGATCATCCTAACATAACAGATACAAATTTAGAAATTGTTTTTTTTTTCGTTTTTGGAACCAACGAAACTTTGAAAACCTGCAAGGGTTTTATTGTGCACCCTGTATACAATCCTAGTTTGATGTCGCGGTTAACCTTGTTCATTTATGATAAAATTTGCAAGAAAATCTGTAATTCAAACTTACACAAGAAAATTACATTATTAATTTTATTTGGCCAGCATTTTAGTTAAAAATCACAAATATTTTTCATATAACAATGTTTCACAGCATAATGTACAGAAAACATAACAACAACTTGGGCAAAGAATAGAACACATTATATCATTGGTTGTTTAACTAGCGCAACTATAAATTACTTTAAAATTTAATTTTGTAACAGTAAAAAATTTAAAATGGTAACCTCTTACAGATACCAATTAGATATTTAATGCAGAATCATATACGTTAAACAAAGCTTTCAATCTAGTGGGACATCCCCATTGTCGTTATGGGCAGATTCCAATCCGAGGTATATGTTCAACATCCAGAAAAATTAAATGTGTGTGTATGTATTTTTGGTAATCGTGATGTCGGATGTTTTTTGTTTCGTAATATGACTGAAGAGATATTACCTGGATTTATTAGAAAAGAATGTTGAGCGATTATCCAGAACGACGAACATTATCTTGAAGATTATTTGACATTCTAACAAGATGGTGCTTCTCTTCACTATGTTAGTTTGATAATTTTTGGATCAAAAATTTCTTGGTCACTGGATTGGAATGAGACGTTCTATTGAGTGGCCTGCGATATCACCAGATTGATATCCCTTAAATTTATTTTTCATGTGAAGAGTAAAATGTATGTAATCCAAGCACAATTTTTTTGAGGATGCATGCATGGATGCCGTTAAATTACTACTAAATTGCTGTAAAATGTCCGACAACATTTTGAACAAAGGTTTTATTATTGCATGAAAGTTGGTAGAGGGTATTTCGAACGTTCATCAACGGACACGTAAGTAATCTACTTTATTAGGTAGGTACTAAATGTTTCGAACTTTTAATTTATTATTATTATTATTATTTATATTTATATTAACATTTTTAATTTAACTAAGTCTTTCTTTTTATATGTGCTACACACAGACTACTTACCAAATAATTTTTTAAATAAAAAATTTTTTCTAGCGCAATAATTTCTAAAAATTCAGGTCAAAATGTCCAAATATTCAATTATAAAGGTAGGCTGGAACGTTAGAAACGATTTGTGTATGAGTGTTGCGTAGCTGCAAAATATAGAAGAAAACAAAAAGAGAAGTTACCAAATTATTTAGGTGATTTCTCTATTTTTCCCTAATAAATTCACTACTATTTTAGGTAATACAAATTAAATTTGCCGGTTTACATCTATTTCCGCAGATAAAAGTAAAAACTTATTTGTCAAAATAAGTTTTCTGTAGTGTGTTATTAAGACAAATAAAAGTTAAGGAATTTGAAACTCACGCTCGATTCAAATTCAGATGCGGAAAGTAGATTTTTATTGTGATACCACACAAGATCTTTTGTCTATTTTCCATGTCTATTATTTGAAGGGGAAAAATCATCTCTTTCTAACTGGCTTTATGTTACATTCTTAGTGCAACGTTTTTTGGGCAGTATTGCAAGTGCTCAGCCTGATTAAATTACTTGTTGGAAATTGAAATATGTTTGCTAAATCAGAATTTAAAAAACAATAATTAGAACTAATCAACGGTTTTGCTTTATTGCTGACATTACAAATAAACATAACATACACTGAACCTGTCATCCACATAGTGTTTTGTTTTAAATTGTAATTATAAAATACGAGTAGTAAAGCTACATTTCATTTTAATTAATGATCATATTACATTGTTTTTGTGTTGCAAAGGAATATGTATTTTGTGAAATATATACAATAATGAGTTTATAATTTATTAAAAAAATATAAGAGAAAGGAATATTTACGAAATGATCATTAGGTTTAGTATGTTGGAATTTTACTCGAATTACAGATAAAGTACAATTTACCACTGAAAAAATATCACGAGATCATTGAATTTTTAGTTGAAAGACCTTTGATGTTTACTCAATTTATTTGGTAATAGGCCATATAAAATATTTAAAACATATTGTTAAAGTTATATATAACTTGATTATAGGTTGATTTTTTATCAATGTACCTAATTTGCCCATCCCACAATATAACACATCTAAAAATATATGAACTTGAAAATGAAATTAATGAATAATACATATTACATAAAAGTTATTGATTTCTCGTTTTGAACAAAACTTATTATAAATGTTTTGACATTAATAGTTAGCAAGTAAAAAATTATACTAGTTGTTGGCCCTTAAAACTTGGCAATAAAATCATAGAACTATCTTAAATTATTTAAAAATGAAAAGCTTAGCAATAACAGAAAAATATGTAATGAATATACAGTGAGGTCCATAAGTAACGGATAAATTCACTATCTACGTAATTTACAAATTATGAGTAAAATCCTGAAACACGTCAATTTTTAATTCTAAAATGACATTTTTTGAGTGTAATTATATACCTCCGCCTTCAACCTCCTTGGAGTGACAGCTACCCCTTTAAAATTTTTAAATGGAATGAGGGCGCGTGTGATAGCTCATTTGAAAGGGTTTTTAATTATCTGTCCAGCAATATAAGATTTTTTGAATTTTTCTATTTTTTTTTATCGAAAAATGTTACTTTTTTAATGTTACTAAGTGTATTTAGGAATTAAATACTATAAATTGATTGACACCTGACATTGACCACTTAAAATTTTGTGTTTCATCAAGTTTAATACATTTCACACTGTCCTTATTGGACTGATCTATTATATTCAAGAGGAATATTGACATATTAAAATATATACAAAAGGGTCGATAGTAACTAGATCTTTTAAATTTGTTATAATCCATTTTGTAAACTGATGCAAGAAAGGGACTAAATAGTACTACAAAACAATTGGTTATTCAATTACTAGTGTACAATTATAGCTTGACACTTGAATCTGGATGCGCAGTGGTCTAAACCCCGCCCTTTCACTGTAAAGCGGCTTGTACGTCTCTGTCCCACACTTTCAATATTTTTTCTCTCTACACCGCCAAGTGCCAAGCTAGAATCTTAGAGTAGTATAGAAAATACATTTTTTTAAAACACAAACCATCAGTAATTAAAACGGTTTATTCAATCCATGATCTTTTGTAATACAGTATTTACGTATAAAAAAAAATTGATTATATTTAAGTCTTCGTTCCCTGTTCCTTTATTTATTCCTACGAATTCAATTGGGCTTGGCGTTTGGAAGTATAGAATATTTTATCTAACCTAATTCTTTACATTGTAGTTGATAGAGTTTGTTCAGAGCGTTCTTGACCACCACAGACGCGACGACGTTTGTCGAACATAAATCTCCCGTATTTTACTATCTGGCTCTATATTAATGATTTACATTGTAATGACAAAACCTTTATTTCACTTAGCGTCCATAGAGATAGACAGGGTACAATTTCTATTTTTATAGAGCAAATTTTTTAGGGAATTCAGATGTTCCTTTCGTTATATTTGTTTTTTTTTTTTCAATAAATGATTTGAAATATAAAGGCAACTGTAAAGAATTAATGTATAAATTTGATTGTTTCGACGCTCATAACAGAGTATTCTTAAGTCAAGTACATTCAGACAAGCAATCAAAACAACAGATAATTCAAGATAATAATAAATTATCAATAAAGCTGCAAATCGTTTCTGTGTATCATGGTCGTAGAGTACAGATGTTCTTACTGTCACCGGCATTGACCTTGACGCGAAACTCTTTCTCCAGTCCAGTCTATTATTAGCTTTCGAGTTGTGTACACGTTAAGTCACTTGGGCGTATTGCATATTGTTTTTGTGTTTTTATTTTATTTGTTGTACTGTACTACTGATATTAATTTAATAATAAAGCATGGCAGACGTACGCAGGGGTAGAAAACGGCAATTTTCTGACAAAGTGAATAATTCATAGGTGAATTCCCGGATTTATTCTATGATGGTGCTAAAATAATTTGTAAAGTGTGCGAGAAAGATTTGATGTGCTGGGATAAGCGTGATTGTGGACTTCACGTAAATAGTACCACAACATTTAAAATAGAATTTTTTTTACAATCTGTTGTCTCATCAACAGATAACCACAGCCGTGTATTTTTTAATTCACATTTCATCTTATTTTGTCTACGTGTACAGTTGGTAGATAGTTACATAACGTTGGCGACGTGGTAACTTCACCTGCAAAGAACTATTGCAAAGAACTATAAACCATTACATGAAAGCATAAAAAAATTAGAAAACAGTGCGTTGTCGTTAGCGGAGTCACTGCAAATAGTGGACGAAGTAAATCTACTGCTACACGATATAGGTGACGCAACAAATGAGCACCTTAAAGAAAAGTTCGCAAGTGTGTTAAATAAAGACAACGGTTTTGCCAAATTAAGACAAATATGTGATGGTGCAGCCACAGATCCGTAAAGTGTGTTTAAAGACTATTTTACGTATGCGTGTATTACATCAGTGGATGTTGAACGGTCGTTTTCAAAATATAAAAATATATTTTCACCAAAGCGAACATCACTCATGCAGACAACCATAGAAACATACCTGATGCTGCAAAATGGCTACACATCTTCTCCAGTTTGTGATAAGCAAGCTAGTTAAGAGGGTAAGTTTTACATGCATTGTTATAAATTGTAACATTTTACTGTTTCTCGTATTAGTTAATTTCGTGTACGCCACTGTCCCAACATTTTTGACAGCTTTAATTATCAATCAACAACGTTAATTCTAAATTTCTCATTTAAAATGGTTAAATTGTGTTTAAAGTTGCAGAACAGCAGAAATTCTACAGAACATAAGGTGCGAGACACATTGACAAACAGTATGCGATGATTGTATTCCACATTGACAATTGACTAAGCAGTGCGCTTTGAATAACCTACAAAACGGCGAAGTTCTTACCGCTCAGCGCTCCCCGCACGTCGGTCAGCGTTTACTGTCTGCCTAAGTACGACCTAAAGTGCGAGTATGGTAAATAAAATATAACATAATAATATAATCGTAGAACAGCTTTTTTCGAGGTACTAATCCCGAATAAGTTTTTGTGTCCGAAGAATGCGCAATTTGTTTTTAATCGTTCGCGTAACGAAGTAGTGTTTATATTATAAATATTTATACCTATTAATCTTATACAGATTCAATATTAAATCTAAAACCAATTTCTTAATTTTTTTTTAAAGCATATATACAGGGTGTCCCAACCAAAAGTAGGCACCCTGAATAACTTTGGAGATAAAATTTTTTTGAAAAATTGGTGAAACACATGTAATATTTGTATACCTAACATCATCCCTCTACCCTACACGGCCACCCCTTCAAAAAATTCAAATGGCAAGGGGAGTAGAGTGATACATCTTTTGAAAGGTCTTTCAAATTTATAAAAAAAACTACATTTTTTAGTGCTCTCAAATCAACACGAGTTTTTTCGACAAAAAACACTTTCCGTTTAGTTTTAGAATAATAAGAGACTCATAAGTATTTGATAGTCCTTGAACATTAATTTGTTCACAACCAATTTTAAATCGAGATACATTTTACCAGAATGAGTTCTCCAAATGGTTTATACCCTTCAGGAGAGAATAGAAATTTCAGCATTTATTTTAAAAACGATAATTGTGCTAGAGCTACGGAGCGCATATTCAAAAGAAATCACCCAGTTCCCAGTATGTTTTACAATTATTGACGAAATTTATGGAAACAGGTTCTGTAGGAAAGAAAAAAGCATGAACTTCAGCGACCGATTAGGAATGAAGCAGTCGAAGTGGCAGTTCTGGTTCATTTGCAGATGGATAATACTCAATCGATCAGGAAAGTAGCTGAGGCTTCCGGTGTATCACGAAGCAGTGTTCATCGAATTGTAAAGGCCCACAAATTTCATTCATATAAATTTAAATTGGTACACGAATTAAACGAAGATGATCCCGATCATCGGCTTGAATTCTGTGAGATTTTTAGTGAATAATTAAACGGTAATGCTAATCTACTGTACAATACGTGTTTTTCTGATGAATCGACATTTCAGTTAAATGGGGAGGTAAACAGGCACAATTGTAGGTATTGGAGTGAAACCAATCCACATTTGTTCATGGAAACTCATACCCGAAGGCCTCAGAAATTAAATGTTTGGGCTGGCTTCTTAGGGGATCACATTGTCGGGCCGTTTTTTATCCCTGACAATTTAAATGGCGAAAGGTACCTCGATCTGTTAGAAAATAACATTGACTCCAGATGTGTTCAGAAATGTTCGTACAGAATTTCAAGACAGATTATTTATTTATTTATTTATTTATTTAATACATATCCAACAGGCAAAAGCCCAATTACAGGATACGGAAATAACTTGAATTAACAGTAACAGTAAAAAGAAAAATGATAATAATAAAAATAGCAATACAATGAAAATGAAAAAGAAAGATGGTAATAAAAATGGTATAAACATAAATAAGCACATACGCTTATACAAACATGTATGCACACATATACATACACATGCACATACATACACACACAAGCCCATATACACACATATATACGCACATACATACATACATAAATACATCCATACATACATACATACACATATACACATACACACACATACATACACACATACATATATATATAAACACATATTATATATACAAATTATTATAATAGTAAATGACTAGCTGTAAACAATTTTTAGTTGCCTGATAGTACAAAAGAATATATCAACCCTATCCTCCACGGTGCAATAGTTAGAGATCATTTGATAAAGAGGGAGATGCTTTGAGAATATTGATATTAGCTGTAGGAAGATTAAAAACATTGTTGTGCCGCGCTGAAATCCTGGGCACCCGTATATTGATATGACTTAGTATATCTGGACAGTCAAAAATATTATTAACAATTTTATATAAAAAATATAATCAGATGTACAGATCTCCGTTTTGACAATTCTATGATGTCAAACCGTGTTAATAACAAATTATGAGAGAACCCTCTTGGCGGATATATGCCATCTAATATATATACTGCAGATTTCATAAATCGTCTTTGTATTCTTTCAAGCGTCGATACATGAGTAACATAGATTGGGTTCCAGACTATCGATGCATATTCTAATTTCGATCTAACGAAGGATGTATATAACAATCGAAGTGTAAACATATTAGAAAACCCTTTCGAGTTTCTAATGACAAAACCTAAACATTTCATGCAGATGAAGTGGCAACTTCAATATGTTTTAGGAATGTCAGTTTAGGATCGAAAGTTACTATAATCAGGCCTATTAAGTGATGCACCGTCCAATTTATAATCAAAATCAACAGGATTTTTTTTCTTGTAAATGACATAACATTACATTTGGAAGCATTTAGTGGTAAATTGTTATGTGTACACCACGAATTTATTTTATTCAGTGCAACTTGCAACAGTTCACACTCTTCGTAAGAATTCACTTCACACAGTAGCTTAAGATCATCTGCATAAATCAGATAATGTACACATAAGTCTGACACAATATCATTGATAAACATGATAAAAAGGAGAGGTCCAAGGGTCGAACCTTGTGGTACCCCAGATAACTGCAAAAACTTCTTCGACCTGTAACCACGGTACTGAACAAACTGATATATGTTTTTCAAATATGAAGAGAAAAGCTGCAGAAGAGGGTTAGATAGTCCAAAAGTATCCAATTTGTTCAATAGAATTCCGTGGTCAAGTCGGTCGAATGCTTTAGTAAAATCGGTGTATATAACATCAACTTGGCTATGTTGGTCTAGTTTATTACTAATTAACTGGGACTTACACACAAGATTCGTAACAGTGGACCTACCCTTCATTAAGCCATGCTGCTCACATGATATCAATCCAGACACATGATTATAAATAACATTGTGCAGAATTATTTCTAATAATTTAGCAAAGTTGCAGATGATAGTGATAGGTCTGTAATTCGTTATGTCATTCCTATTGCCTTTTTATAAACAGGACACGCTCTAGACAGTTTCCAAGACTCTGGAAAACATGACGTTTTTATAATTAAGTTAAATATAGCTGTTAGAGGAGTAATAAAAGCCGATGCACAATCCTTGATTAAGAATGCAGGTATTAAATCAGGTCCCATAGTACAGTTTGGTTTGAGTCGTTTAATCGCTTTACCAACTTCATCCTGAGTAATGAATGGATATACTACTGTATGGAAGTCGGTGGGGGTCATGAAACAATTATTTCTCAGGACGAACAGATAAAAGTTTAAAAAAATACACAGTTATGTAGAGAATTGAAAGACTTCTCAAAAGATGTATCACTCGACCCCCTTTGCCATTTGAATTTTTTGAGGGGGTGGCCGTGTAGGGTAGAGGGGTGATGATAGGTATACAAGTATTACATTAAAATATGTCCCCCCTTGGACAAGGTCGATGTGTTTCACCAATTTTTCAAAAAAAAATTTATCTCCAAAGTTATTCAGGGTGCCTACTTTTTGGTTTGGACACCCTGTATGTGTCCCAATTTTCTTGGCTACATCACAATAACGTTTTTATTTATGATAATTTAATTTATTGTAAACGGTTAGAAATTCTCCCATTTTTTGACTGAATGAATTTTAGTCCAAAACATGTGCTCATTAGTGATCAACCAAAAACAAGTTTTTGAAAAAAAAAAAAAAATAGAGGATTGTTTACAATTACAATATAACGCCGTGTATGAAGTTTTTTGATAGACATTCTATTATCCATTTTAGAAAAAAGTTAAGAGCACACAAAACTTCTGCATAATCCCAAAACATAATTAACAATATTTAAATAGTTACACAGGATGTACCGAAATTCTATCGACTAATTTATTTAATTTGAAAAAAAGTAAACTATAAAAAAAATTAAAGATTTAAATAAGTATTTTTTTAAACATAAATCTTATAAATAACCTCCATTACGTTGAATACATTCCCGCGTTCGTGAACAGACTAAATCTAGAATATGCCATAGTAAATAAATCTTCACAAATTTGTTTAAATTATTCAAAAACTGTTTTTCAGGCAGTCACCAGATGCTGAGCGTGTTCTATATATTGTGTCTTTAATGTATGCTCAAGAAAAATTTGGCGCTGTAAAATGCGGTGACTAAAAATTACGTTGTATAAATTATTGATTTCATTTTCATAAATAATTCCACCGTTAAAAATAAAAAAAAACATGTCTAACTGTAAAATGTTCCATATTGCACAAAACTCCCGAAGTTTGACAACATGTATTTACCACTATGTCATTATCATGTCACACCAGATAAGTTAGTTATTCCAATTTAAAAACTGTCAGTTATTTATGCCGGATCCGATATTTAAACCACATTAAACTTCGGACCGAGTTTTCGTACTAAAAGTGATATATTTTCAAGTATAATTGACATAGTTACAAGCATTTGCCGCTCGAGATTTATGTGCTATTCTAAAATAAACTACGGCGATATTAATTATTGTTTATATTCCGATGTGGTGGGAATAGGTTAATTGTATAAAAACGAAAATTACTTTTTAATTCAGATGAAGTTTCTTTATATTTACTGGCACCCTCAGAATATGTAGATAAAAATTATCACAAATTTGGACAACTGCTATTTATGTTTGTACAAATTTGTAGCAATTTTCTCTTTAAGAGTTCTGAGCAGGCTTAGGAAATTTGGACGTTATAACGTTAGTAACCGGAGCACACTGAAAAGCAGGAGCAGATGGTACAGTAAACAGTATTTATCTTGCAAGCTACTTTACATAACAGCTCCCTATTTTATTACCTTTGTTTGTCTCCGCAACGTTTAGTGTTTTTTCGGTAGCTATAGTTGCCTCAGTGGCAATATTGTCTATTACCCTGTAAACACGGGGTCTTTTATTTGCAGCCACAAATAACCGACTAGCTGCCTGCCAGTGATTTCCTTTGTGTCGTTGCCCTAAGTTGTGTCCATCCTTTCAACTTAGCAGCACCGTGTCGATGAGGACAATAAGTTCGAAACACATGTGTCCACGGTTTGCATCCTGTGTGCGAACCTCACCCATGATACCTTCTGCTTCTTAATTAAAAAGTGTGAATTTCGCCTTTTACACTTTCCAAAAAATTTAAAATTTTCGATGTGAAGTCATGGACTAGTTGAATAAAATTTTTCGGGTTGATGGCCAGTAAAGTAAAGAAATTTTTAAGATGGTTACTAAAACTTTTTCTATCTTTTCATTCTTCGTTAGTCTTGTAAAATTAAGGATAATTTTTTGTTTAATATAATTTTAAGAAGATTTTTTTTCTCCAAATAGTTTCGGTTCCAATAAAAAAATTGTTTCTCAGAATGATAGGACTATGTTCATAAAAAAAATCATGACGTGCCAGTACTAACAGACGAAATGACGAAATTTGTGGGAAAACCGGAGTTTAGATAAAAATACACGAAAACCTAAATAATTCCTAAACTAACAAATTTCGCAATACACAAATGGGGGTCAAATCGATACGCATTGAGATCCTCACCCTGCGCCAGTTAGTCAGTGAAACCTCCTGTGTACAAATCTATATCGCCAATGTAGGACTTATCCATCTATCTGTATATCTTCAGCAGCCTGACTAAAGGAAAATATCCAAAATTTCTAATAGTTTAACCGGTAGGTGAGATATAGGGGTTAAATATATTTATATCACAGAGGGCGCCGGATTATTCAACTACATACAGATTACCAATTATCGTGAAAAATATTCGAGTATTTGCTCAACAAAAATATTAATCAAAAGAAGTAACAATAAACCTCACTGAGCGATATGAAAACCCAATATAAATAGGTATATACTACTAAAATAGGCAAATATCTTTTTGAACTAATAGTTCTTTTCTATATTTTCAAATAGCAGTAAAATGACACACTACATATATTATCAATAAGTCAGAAATAATCAGATCTATAATATGTACCTACTTAATATTCCTGTTTCTTAAAATATACCTATCAAGTCTATGGGGACTCTAAAATTAATGTATTTGTTTCCGTGGTCTAATATATTTAAAATCGCGCATTCATCCATGTTCAAGAACGTCGGCTAGCGCTGACATTGCAATGCGTAACAGATATGCGTAGTGAAGAGTAATCTAATCTAATCTTTTTTTACACATATAAGTAATACGTTTTTAAATGCATGAAGATCACCACATACCATTAGTAATGTTCCTATGTTTTTGTTGTTTGTCCCCCATCTACGTAAGTTCATGGACAAAAGGTTCGAGGATTTAGTACTAATAATAATTATTTCATGCGATGGGTGCAGTTACGAAGAAATTTCCTGAAGCTACCGATTTGGAAATCCAACGATCAATTTCTCTCTAGCGGGGACAAAGGACAGAGAAGGGGGCAGAAGCGCTAGACAACTTAAGTTTATTATATTTTTTATTAAAAACCCAATAAAGCATGTTATGTAAATGTATGCCCTATATTAATAAAACCACATTTCCACTATAAAGTAAATCAATATAGGCCAATATTTGTTGCAACATGTCCCCAATAAAGAAACCAAACATAGGCGCAATGTTGGATACAACATTTCTCCGATAAAGAAATCAAATATAGGCGCAATATTGAGAAGACTTAGAGGACAAATATAAAGGAATCTGACGTTTATATATTGACCCAACATTTCTGACACATATTGGGCCAATAAAGTTATGCTTGGGGATGTGATATTATTTAATATTTATCCCAAGTAGAACACTAATATTGGACCAATATTGACTTTATATTGTAAAAATGTTGGCTCAATATAGAAAACGTAATATTGTCAATATCAAATGTGACATTTTGCTATATTTATTTAATATTGGTTAAACTGTATTAAGGAGATATTAAAAACCATATCATAATTTTATTCAAGTAAAAATTAATATTTAAAATTAAATATTTAATGTACAATTTTGCTTAATGCCTAAAAAATGGTAAAATTATATAGGCAAGATATTAAAAAACAATATCCTGTATTACTGAATTAAATATTCAGTTTTTAAATATCTACATTTAATCAATATTAAATGTGAACATATTAATATATTGGTCAATTATTGCAATACTATATTGGTATTGCTGCAGTACCAGTGGAACCATAATGGTAGAATATATAAAAAATAATGACAGTATTTAATTTATACATTTTATTCAATGTAAATATTTCAGATTATTGACCAAATCATATTGGGCATTCATAGGGCATGTACAATTAAGTAATATCACTGAATATTTTAAGAGAATATGGTAATATGTACAATCGTCATCACCAGCTTAAAGTCACTACCTTCCTCCTCGATGCTCTCTTTCTGGCACGCCTCAATACAAATAGTGCTAGAAAGAAAGCATTACGGGGTGATGATTTTAAGCTGATGACGATGGTATGTGACATATTGCGATGTAATTCCCTGTAACAATAGCAGTGAACACGTTTTGTTTTCCTATGAACTAATTCGTACTACAAGCTATGCTGGAGAAACGAATAACATCGTAGTAACGTGAACCAAGTTCTTGTGGATTAAATTCACAGGTGATACAACGCGTCGTCTCTTAATAGAAAATACTAACCCTATGTGTATATATTTTAAAATCAATGTCTGTTTTATAGAAAAATAATGATTAAACAATGTGTTAAAACCCGTTAGCCAATACATGTTTTCCAATATTTCAAAACCAGTACTCGTCATTATGAATCAATACGGGTTGTAGAATATTGACAAAAAAATCCTGGCATGAATATCAGCATTTCAATAATATAAAATCAATATTAGTTAATTTCGATAAATATTAATAAAACAACATGTTCTAAACCTACCCTGCCAATATAGAATGATTATGAAATTTTAATATTTCAAAACCAAACACAAGGCATAACTATTTATCAATATTACTGGTTTAATAACAATTTATTTATCAACATGAAATGTTACCGCATAGATTTTCCAATATTGCAAAAGCAATATTTTTTGTATTGGTGATTATCGGTTAGATAATATGACTTACAAGAGAGTTTGACAATATAAGATCAATATGAAGTTTTCAATATTTTAAAATCAATGGATATTTCTTACACAATATTGCTAAAAAATTTAATAACAACGTGATATACATACATACATATAGACTTTTCAATGCTGTAATATCAATGTTTATTTTAATCAAATATTGATTAAATAATACAATTTTACAGATTTTTCCCGTATGGGGTAAATATGAGTTTTTCAATATTATTTTAAAAAATATTCGTCGTTACGAATCAATATTTGTTGTACAATACTGCAAAAAAAATGTAAATAACAACTTGACGAAAATACAGATTTCCCAATATCGTAAAATATATGAATATTTGCAATGGAAAATATTGATTTAACAATACGATTTTACAGTTGGCTAATATGGAGTTACAGATCCTTCAATATTTTAAACCCAATATTCGTTATTACGAATCGATATTTGTTGAACGCTATTGACTAGTGTTAAAATAATATTACGCGAAGATAGTCTGATCAATAATACAATAATATGTATTTGTATAGATAAATATTCGTCAAACAATGGAGTTTAGAAAGATGTTCGCAAATATAAGGTCAACATGAAGATTGTTTCAATATTGTAAAATTAATACATTGTACTGATTCTGCGGTTGGCTCCTTGTGAAACATTATTAAATATTTTAAATAAACAAAAGAAAATTTGCTTTTAATGTTTCAAAATTGTATTTTCACTCTACACGTGTTTCGGCTTTTTAGGCCCTTTTCAAGAGTACAGATGAGTACCTCTCATCTGTACTCTTGAAAATGTCCTAAAAAGCCGAAACACGTGTAGAGTGAAAAAATACAATTTTGAAACATTTAAAAGCAAATTTTCTTTGTTTATTTAAAATATTGTAAAATTAATGTTGGCACATGTTTATGAATATTTTCCGCCTGCATCTGGGTTGGAATATATACATAGGTAAAAACAATATATTGCCGTGCTATGTTGGCAACTAATATTTCAAAAGCAATATTTATTAATTTCGATCCATTATATTTTTTTACGATTTCATTGTACAATTGTTTGACTGATCCAATATTAAATTGGTGTCCACTGTCCAGTCAATATTATCTAGGTTCTACCTGGGGTTCAACTAAGTTACTCAAATTTCAGTGAGTTAATACACAATTTTTTAAATTTCTTCTGCTTCTCTATTTTTAAGATATTCATTGTTAAATTGAGGGCTTATGTAATACATTTAAATCATACTACATTTCCCACTCGCGGCGCATCCACCAAATATTAGAACAAAATTGATTTGCCCTTTATGAACGCCTCTTACAATTATTCAGCATCAACAGCAATAAACATATAAAATAAATTCTGATATAACATTTATAATATTAAAGCGAAACACCTTCAAAACATAAATGTAGGCAACGAATAGTACAATCACTTTACGAGTTAGATGTCTTGATGCAATACCAAGAAATTTAACACGCAAATCGTAAAATGTGAGTACAGAAACACGTTAAGATTCCGTGAGACAGCCTGCTCTAGGCAGTAGTTGGTACCGATGGGTACGGTGGCCACTGCGAGGAGGGGAGCGAACAAAGTGCAGGATATTCTCAATCAACCTAATACCGGACATTCGAACGCTCGACCATTCACGCTTTGCGAGGCGGCTTGTGCTTTCATACACTTCATCTAGGAAATTGAGTTATGAAAATAATTCAATCATAACATTATCATCTGGATAATTAATTCATACAGCACCACGTCATATGTTTATCACATATGTACACGCATGTAAATTAGTTATGTATGGAGCTTCAACACATATTCCTCATTAATAAATTAAAACCCAACATCAGTATTTAATTTAAATTAATTTAATAATTTTTCTCCATGGTAAAAAACACATAGTCTATTAAATAGTTCATTAAACTCTATTCACTTTAACTTTGCATTGATGGATTGGACTTAAGTGAATGAAACATCCAACTACAACCAATGCTTATGAAATAAAATAAACATGAAAATGAACCGCTATAAGAACTTTACACTTGTGTATGTACATCTGCCTACCGTCTGCACCAAGAATCAGAGCGAATTTTGTTCTTTATCCTGGCCAACACTGCAAAATTAAAGTGAATAGAGTATAGGTATTTCTATTAATGGAACTATTAACAACAATATTGGAGCTTCTGGAAGACAGTTTTCTTGTACAATAGAACTTTATTCTTAACAGTGGGCGGGTAATCCTCGCTGTGCTTCGGGCACTATTGATTAGTACTGGAAAATGCACATAAACACCAAAAATGTTCATTTGCAATAGTTCGTTCTCCCCTATTTTTTTAGTAGATTGAGGTTTTTACTTTCATATACTTAATATAAGGAAGTATAGTCTGTAGTATCGCGATAGCAGCCACAGTTTTTGAGATAAAGCTCTCAAATTTGGTACACATGTTCTAAAGGCCAAATACAATGATAAATTCGGTGATAAGCAAAATTGGCCAGCTGAAAGGAAGTCCACGGGATCCAAACTTTTTTTGTGTTTGCCTTTACAAAAAAAATATATTCTTGATGGAAGATTATAAATCATGTCTACAATATCAAGGCAATAAAATATATTTTCCAAGTACTTAAATAAAGCTTATGTAAACTAAAATATTTTACACATTTGGCCTCATAAAATGGGGTTAGGATAAATTTAATAGTTTGACATTTGAAAGGTCTAATTTAGTTACAAAAATGTCAATGTTAATAAGAAGAAATTATTAAAATATATGACATGAATTATTATTGACAGTATCGAATGACGCTGATAATTAATTAAAAATTTTAATGAAACATTTCAAGGTATGCTATTAAAATTTAATTGAGTTAAGTGAAGAATTAAACAGAATGATTTTTTAGATCAGGATGATACATACTGGTATAAGAAAGTTATATGCTGGCCACATCAGATATTTGGAAAAATAAAAATACCACCTCATAAAGACAAATAACAAAGGCAGATGGTAACAATTCGTTGATTGTCGCTACATTTGCCATTGTCTAACTAATTACTACTTTTTTCTTTTCTTAAACAAATATACATACGTTAGAAACCTGCAATTCTTATTTGAATGCATAGTAGTATTTTAATTTTTCCAAAAAAACATTATAATTTATTCGCATGGACGAAACGACTTCGGAAATTAATTTTTTTTGGACTTCGTCAATCTAAATATAAATCTTAAATTCACCACGACTTATATTTTCTAGAGAATATTCTGTAGAAATCATATTTTTTAAAAAGCGCCATTAAGATTCGCGCTAAAAACTTCTATTGCTTAACATGGACGCCCATAATTTGAGTGGGGGAGTGACCATAAGCGCTATGCAGGTGGGGCGTGAGCTGGAGTGAGCTGAAGCCCCCATGTCTACCATCAAAAACAGCACAATACATTATGGTTATATTATTACTATTTAAAATTAATATAACTATAACAAATTAAATAATAAATACCCAAATCTCGCAAAAACTAACCTCGAAACACGTAAACATATGACGACACGTGTCGTATTATTTTACTCTTCGCTAAAACGAAGAGTATATTGTATTTGCTAGTCACTTTTCCAAAATCGTTAATATTGGTGGAAGAGCAAATATTTTTTTACATGTGTTAGTCATCGAGTTCTGAACAACTTTCAAAATTCTCTCGGTCTGTCCGGCTGTATTTCTGTTCACCCATCGATCCATTTATCCATACATTACGTTTATTTTAAAATATCCGCGAGGAGTATAGTACTCGTCTTAAAAAATGCAAATTGCAAATTTATGCTTATGCAGCAAAAATATGAAAAATACCGGATAATTTGCAGCACACTTGAGTGTGAGAAATAGTGACAATGGCATTAAATATAAGACAAAACGCAATTTCGATCTCGAAGCAAGAAAAAAATATTTACTGAAATTCAGATTTGTAACTAACAAAAAAAACTCTTATTTATAAACTTGGCACTAAAAAAAATAATAAAAATAAAAGTGAACTCTATAAAATAAAAAACCAGCATTTTTTTTTCAGTTTTCGCTTAAAAAGTTATAAAATTTTGTATAAAAACTTCGTTTTCTACCAATTATTTATTTTTACTTCTTGGTTTTACTAAAAAACCATCAAAAGCTAGTGGGAGGTAACTATCTCACTTTGCCCCATATGGACGCCTATGTTGCATAAAAATAAAGTTATAAATATAAAAAACGTAGACAAATAAATTAATTGAACTGATAGAACGCCGGAGGAAAAGGCTGATTTATAAAAATAGATTGTCAGTTAATAAGTAATACTAATTACTCCTTTTTTTGCTACCTTTTTGCTAAGTCATTTAGACATTCTTAGAAAAAGCCAGAGGGAGTAGTTACTTTGCTCTTTTGTTAATGAAAAAGATATGTAACATACAGTAATTTTTAATAAATTTTTATATTGAAAGGCCAAAAAATATTTATATTAATCATTTGTTAATACCTTACTCAATGAATGAAAAATATACTTATACAAGTTAATTAAAAACACTTTCTAAATATAAAAAATTTATCATACAACGTATGTTCATTCTACATTTATTAAAAAGCGAAAACATATAATTATAATCAGAATGAATTTATTAGATCTACAGTCAATAAGTGATTCGTGTCTAGCATAGTGAAAACTTTTGACATTACGTAAATAACAGGGTCGCGCTGAGGATGGGATATACAGATTTTCCTTTATAAAATTTTCCAGTTATACTGAAACAGTATCTTACCTTATAAATATCTTTGGGGGAAGTTAGAGGCTACAGAAAGAAGCAACATGCAACATATAAACTACATCCATGCTGTTTGAAGAAGGCTGGAAGTGTAGTGAGTGTAACATTAACAGTAGATATCTATTCGTGAACACTTTCAAGAGCTACGTCGGTGGGTGGACCGAGGGGCGGAGACAGTACACAAAACACTATAATTTAATTATTCGCTATATTCACTAAATTCTCACCAATATATTGGCAATTTTCGATCCCTTTGCGTTGGTTGTTCCATCCACGTAAAATTAAATATATTTGCTCTCGAGTTCGGAGCAAACATTGCCAATAATATGATCAGCCACTTGGGGCAAATGGTATTTTCTTAGTGTAATGGAACTAGGCAGTTGCGTTTTCGCATATTGTCCCCATTTTTCTACAAATTCCCCGAATACCGGATTATCTAATTGCTTTGAGGGAATGCTACACACCACCATAAACTTTGGTAAGTCCACGTTGAATTGTCTTTGTTGGTTTAAGCTAATTAAGAAGCTGACTTCCTCTTTATTTTGTAGTCTACAAAGTCACTACACTAAACAGAAAATATCGTCTATATCGTAAATAAAAACACTAATCATAAAATCTCGTCTGAATCGTAAATTAAAAACGTCTTTAGACTCGTTCCCTATACGGACAACACCACAACTAAATAATTTGTCAAACCGAATTCGTCGGAATGGGAGAGTCACAGCTCCTCGCGAATCCAATCAATCGAGAAACGCTTGCCCACCTGCTTTTTATTGACTATGTGTTTTAATTTTTCTTATTAATAAAATTAATATATTTGTAACACGTACATAATCAGATTATTGTACCTAAACCTGTGCAAAAAATATCATTTACTTGTATTATTTTTATTACAAATGTAAATGACATGTTTATAGACGCAAAAATGATTTATAAAATTTTTCCTATTTCCTTATTTCGTAGCGGTGAATAACACCATATCGGTGACCATTTTACATAAAAAAGCGTAATGTGTAAGGTCACCGTCAGAAATTATAGTTTCTTTTTATTGCTATAATGTCGCGCGTAATACGAAATATAGGAGGGTTAACTCCTTCTCTAGAATGTCATATTCATGAGTCATGACGGTTCTGTTCTTAAACTAATATTAAAATTAAGCTTCACTGTAGGTCAGTAAGTAACTAATATATAAGTCATATGGAGTACATCTGAACGAGAAGGAGTTACATATTTGAAGATAGACAGGCAGAAGTATGTACATATAAGTCAACACAACATACAAGAATCAGACAAAAACGAGCCATAAATTATAACAATTATTTGTTGATATCGAAGGTAAATTGACTTAAAAATAATGTAACAAAGCTGCCTCACTGTTTATTTCATTTGTCGACAGCGGCATACGAGAAAAAGAAATAGATAAATAGCCCAAGGTGTTTCCTTAGTTTTAACTGGTCTTTTATTATGTATACTAGCACATATACAGTGTGTTTCAGGATTAATTGGACAAACTTAATATCTCAATTCGGGACCTCAAAATAAAAAAAAGTTTCCTATGGAGGTATGTCCAGAAACGCTTCGTTAAAGAGTTACACCCCTGCCAAGATGAAGGCTAAAAATAGGTTTTTATTTTTTTCTCAAATTTGGAAAAGATTGAAAAAATAATTTTGGTAGGGATTTTTTACCAATAGGCTGTTAAAGGATATTTCTTCAATCATCTCCCATTTTATCTTTTATCTTTTCATTTACGGACCCGAATTTTATCATATGAGAACATCTTGGAAAGCTTAATTCACTTAGAAACTCTTTTGTTTCTTTTTTTTTCATCGAACAGATAGTTTTTAAATAAAAAAAATAAAAGAATAACCTTGATTCAACTTGAGCCTGAAACGATTAAAAATTAGGTGACAGCACAGCAGCCTACTAGACATTTTCCATTTTTTTTTCAAAAACTGTCAGTTCAGTAGAAAAATTAATTTTGGTAGTGATTTTCTACTAATAGGATGTTAAAGGATATTTTTTTCAATCATCTCCCATCGGTCAAATGGGTCAGCAATCCCATTTTATTTTTTATTCGAACTTTTCACGGATCTAAATTATATCAGATAAAAATGTGCCTTGGAAAGTTTGATCATTTAGAAACTTTTCTCTCTTTTATTTTTTTCATCGAATTGACAGTTTTTGAATAAAAAATAAACTAGTCTCGATCCACATAGTTATTTGGGAAATTGCATTATTTAATAAAAGTGCTCTGCTAATTTTGATAGGAGCCAGCGTTTTGGAGTTATTTGTATTTTAATGTTGCAATGAGTATACTATAATGGATAGGTAACTGCATTATATATCTCTACAAAAATAATTCCACAATATTTTTAACTATATTATTTGTAGAGCAATTTAAAATATCGCTTTACGCAAGGAAAAAAAAATTTATTTACAATAATTTTATAATTAATATTATTTTAAGTTTATCTCTTAAAAAAGTTTAGATGGTGATTAAGAACAAAAAAATAATTTTAAAAATACTTAAAACTAACAATTTATCTTGATGTTTCAAAACATTTTCAATGAAAATCCACGCGTTTAATTGTCGAAGATAAAATATATCCCCTCTAACATTTCCCAAATTTCTCGTAGATTTGCTCAATATAAATGCATATTCACAAAATAATTATGATATTTCAACAATATAACAATTTCAACAATATTTCACTATAAAATTATGCTAATAATATAAAACAAATTCACTACTATAAAATGAACTGAGAAATTTGCCAAACTGAGAGCTAATGTTGTTTCCTATCATGGTATTACTATTAGAGAATGGACTACATTGCATTATTTAAATATAAATAACTCCAAAACAATGACTTTTATCGACATTTACCAAGAGGACCTATTCTTATTCAATTTTTAATACTGGCGCTTCTTTCCGATATATATGTCTAAAAAAAAAATAAGACAAAAAGTTATGGTGAAAATTCACCCTCACCCCTTTGTAGCTATCCCAACAATTCATGATATTTAGATAAAAATTTGACAAAATATGTAACATTATGAAATTAGTAAATGGTCCAAATTTAATGTTTGCAACTTAAGACGTTTCAAATTTATTGGCATATAACTCTATTGTACTTGCTCCATTTAAGGGGTTGTAGCTCCCTTACGAACTGATTTAAGGCAAATGTTTATATATAAAACTCAACTTTTTATAGCTCTATCAACCCCTTGAAGGACGGTAAAAAAAATAAGGGTGCCAATGATTATAATGTATTTCTTAAGAATAATACGAATCCGATGCTCTTACTTTAAAAAGCGCAAATATGTTGAGTTTTAAGAAAGAGAACGTGACATAATACGCTACGTCAAAAGAGTGTCACTTTTTTCCTTCTTCCCCCTTACAGTACGCATATGAGTGGTACAATTTTTTTGTTTAACACAATTTTCCATGTATTTTTTTATGCTCTACTAATTTAACCTCTTTTATTTTTTCCGTATGTTATATCTTTTGAGACACATGCATTATAAAAAAAAACTGCTAAATTGGCCGCCATTTTGAATTTTTTAGGCTTATTTGAAAAAAATCAGCTGGGCAACAAGCAGATTCGGAATCAGCGACCTCAAATTAACAAGAAACCGTCTGTTGCCCAAAAGTCTCCAGATTTGCTGTTAGACCACATTATTTAATGTCCAGTCTACAACAAAAAATATCGAATAAATAAAAAAATGTCTTTATATTCGCCGTACACACAACAGATTGCTGGCTAGAGTGTTTTCAAACTGAACAAATCAGTATAATTCTCAGAGATGTCGGTTTTATATGCAAAAGCTAATCAATTAATTTAATAATTAATGTGTACACTGTCACACTGTCAAAAATTACAGTTTAATTTATTACTATTATGCGTTTTTCGAAATATAGTATTAGGTTTAAGAGTCCGTCTCTCCGTCATCCGGACTTCCTAAGTCTACTGACTACCGTTGTAATAAATTTCTATTTTCGAATAAAGTTACAGAATCTTAAGAATCAACTTTTTCTGAAAATGAGAGAGGCAAGAGAGCAAAGTAAGTGCGAATAATCATCAGAATAGACAATTCAGCTGAACATAAAGTGAAAGTTCTTTATATAGTAAAATAGTAGTAATAATATTAATGAATTCTTTTATAATTTTAAAGTAAATACTATTTCAGATAAACAGTTAAAATTAATGGTAGTAAATTCAACATAATTTTTTTTTAAATTTTCCGGTTTTTGCAATAACTAGTAATACTTAATTATACTCGTAAATATATTTTAAACATATTTAAATACTAGTTCTCGATTTAAAAAAAAAATACTTATTTTTTGTTACATCCAAAATAACATGTTTTTAAAGTTTTAAAAAATACGTTTCTTGTTTTACAAATTTAACTAATAGTTAAATTGTTGGCCTCGTTGGAAGAATAAAATGAACAATTTATTAAATCAAAGAAACCGATTTCTCTGTACATAATTCTTATAATTAAAATGTTCATCTTTTGTCTTAAACTGCTAAGCAACACAAATAATGTTCTCATTCGTCTTCCTGTGATACTGTTGCAGGTCCAACCACTGCTAAAGCGACACCGTATCTTGACAGATGCCACAAGTGCCTTGTCTCATTCAGAATCTGCGATATTCTAACAAAACCATAAATTAAAATATACTGCCACGACATTTTAAGTCAAAGCTTGAAATATGCAAATATTCGTACTAGGTACACTTCACCAGCAGTGATAGGAAATTTCAGTTATTCATAATTTTGTAAACCCCTATTTCAGAGTATGAAAAGATGTATTCTCTTATTTATCTATATTCATCCGTTATTATCTTTCATAAAATGACACAATAAAGTTATCTAATGAATGATTGTAAATCAAGAACACAAACAGAGTTATTTCAGAAATTTATGGATCAAATATCACAGGATAAAAAGTACCTAAATTATATTTATCATGACGGTGGTAGTTAGAAAGGAAATGTAACATTGTATAAGTTGTCACGATTTAAGATCCAGGGCTTTCTATAAAAACGGACAAACTTATTCTAGGTTAAGGTTGTTAATTTATTGAGATGATTTATAACTTATAACAGTTGAACATACTGGGAGTCGTGACTAACCTACGAAACAAAAACAAAACACCATTTATTTCTAACAAAATGAATAAGCTGTTTTCAACTTTTTATATAATTTAATGGTTTTGCTAGTAAATATCTACATCATCTATCTACGTTTAAACAATGACTTTCCAGAATTATAATTAACAAAATAAACCTGGTTGGGAAAATACTAATAGTTAAATTGGTTACCTACCATTTTGTATTTACACCGACCTGCGCTGAATTAAACCTGCAAGTCTTGTTTGGTAGCTAAGATCACTTGTCAATTCCTCATTAGACAGACCGGTTTCGAACTTATTATGTTCTCGTCAGTATGCCAAATGGAAAAGACAAATAATAATAGCAAACCAGGCTCGCCCAAAGCAGACTAAGCCAGACAGACATAGTGAATAAGCGTATCCCTCTGTTGGTCAGTGTTACTACCCGTCACACATTACTGATGTTTTAATGACTGATAGCGACCTGCAAAGCAGGTACCAAGAGCTATAGGTCGCTATCAGTCACTAAGACATCAGTGATGTCTGACGGGTAGCACTGACCACCAGAGGGATACACTTATCACTCACTATGTCTGTCTTGCTTAGTTTGCTTTAGGATGGCCTGGTTTGCTATTATTATTTGTCATTTCCATTACTTGTGGCATACTGACGAGAACATAACAAGTTCGAAACCGACCCCTATCTAGTGAGGAATTGACAAATGATCTTAACTACCAAACAAGATTTACAGGTTTAATTCAACGAAAATCGGAGCTTTTGTTCGCTGAGTAGTTGTTTCCTGTAAATCTTATTCGGTTAGAGGTCGCAGCTCTTGGTACAGGGCGCTATCAGACACTAAGACATTTGTGATGTCTGACGGGTGGTAGCAGGGACCACCAGAGGGATACACTTGTCACTTACTTAGTCTGCTTTAGCGTAGCCTAGTTTGTTATTATTATTTGTCTTTTCCATTAATTATGGCATACTGACGAGAACATAACAAGGTCGAAACCGGTCTATGTCTAGTGAGGAATTGACAAATGATTTAACTACCAAATAAAATTTGCAGGTTTAATTCAACGCAAGTCGCGGCTTTTGTCTGCCGAGTAGTTGTTTCCAGTAAATCTTATTCAGTGTACTTGTATTGCTTGTTTTTTTTTCAATAAATGTATTGTATTGTAAATCTACAAATTTTTCTGCTGCCTAAAGATAGACATACATGTCTTAAGATTTAAACGCACGTTCATGTACGTCAGTGTGTAGACAAAATGTCAGTTAAATGCAGCCACAAAAGACATGTTCGGCAGAAATTTCGTTTGCACACTGGTGTACATGAACGTGCGTACATGATTGCGTGTTTTTGTCTTAAGATATGTACAAGTGCTTAAGCACCTTTATAACATCGAAAAACGAAAAAAGAAAGATATATCCTAAATACCATACAGATTTAAAATATAAAATTACAGGCAACACTGATGCGTATTTTTTTTTATTAACAGGAAATACGATTATTTTGTTTCATAAAATGACACCAAATAAAATATTCGTATTTCTTATTAATAAAAATATACGCCTCAGTATTGCCTGTAATTCTGTATATTAAATTCATATGGTATTTAAGATGAATGATTTGTTTGCATTTTTCGTTATCATCAATAGAATAATTCTAACAACTCTTTACACTCGTATGCATAGTTAATCGCCAGCAACTTGCTGAGGTTCAATCTCGGCCAAGGTCTGAGGGATTCGCTGGTGAAAGGACAGCATAATTTGCATTGCACTCTTCATAGCTCTGCCAAGTTATAATTAATACGCATGTGTGATGTTGCTGGCGTTCGATAATGCATTGCAATTCTCATCTGGCGAAAGGCGAAACTCTGGCGAGTCGCTAGCGATCGAGTATGCATACAACTGTTATGTTGGCAATCCTGACGACGAGGGCGTGCTAACGCCGCTTTAAGCAGTTTCGACGACAGAGCAGGAAAAGACAGATAGACACATAGACAGACCGATATCATCATAATAACCATTCTTCTATGGAACAGCACCACCAAAGAGTCGGTCTATTGCATCACAGGCTCAAGAAAATTGGAACAAGTACTTGTTAACTCTGACCTTAAAGGCCTTAGGAGAATACAAAAAATTATTGGACAGTGAATCAATAACATTGATGTTCGTGGCAAGATATCTGGTAAAGTGTCCTAAGTAAGGGCCGGTTTATCAGTGCTGGGTTAACTAAATTATCCGTCAGTTAGTGATTTCTCGGCGAATAGAATTTACCTATTTCACGCTAACCAACGGATGATTTTGCCTATTTTTGCCCTTTGTTCTATATGCCTATAAAGTTAACCCTGCTATGCTGGCGTTCCATTTAAGGGTAAACTATATAGTGAAATAATATTCCGGTAAAACAACAACGGACTAAGAGTTAAAAGGGCAGTTGGCAGCAGTTCTATTTATACATTAATTACTTACAGATAACATAAAGGTGTAGTTAGTGTGGTACATATTGGCATGGGATAATTACCTGAAAAGAAAAAAAATCAACATTAACCTATTAGTTGAAAATAAATTAAACTTTGGAAATTTCATTATTTTGTATTCTCAGCTTCAAAATCGTAAATTAAAACCAGTGTAATTATCAATACGAATACTGCAACCTTCAAATGAATAATACAAACTGGAAAGTATTTCTATCTTACTATTTATGAAAAGCGATTAATATTAGCTCCAAATAAATAACAGTTCAAGCATTTCGAGTTCGGAAATTTGATTATGGTGAGCAAAATTAATACACATCAAATTAGATTATTCTTGTATTATGGTATATACCCATTAAGATTGTTTTTGTGATCTGATGAGACATTTCAAGTGAGACATTTAAATAAGCATTTTCAAGAAGAAACCTGACAAAGTAATTATGCACTTTGTGTTGTGTAGCATACAGCAATTCTAAATTGAACAACATATATAATCGAGATATTTCCTTTTAACCTAGTTTAGATTAATGCAAGGTTTCTTTGATAGAGTTGTTCCACATAAACAAAATTTACGAGGATATAAATAAATTAAGTATGCAATAAAAAACAATGTTTTGCAAGTACGTATCAATAATTCAGGAGGGGATTCCTCGAGTTATTTTACGAAAAGAACTACTACTAAAACAGATAAACATTTGTCCACAGTACAAATACATATCCGTACACAGTTGCAGAAAAGCGTTCAAGCCTAGAGGACTTAATATGGTAAATTGCCTTTGAATTGGATCTGTTAAATATAGATTCAATCAAAACTGCAATTATAGAATTGTGCCAAGATAATTTGGGTTTTCACAATTTGACAAGATTAAAGAAATATCACCTAGCGTTCCGACCTGTTTGTCAGAACAAACGGTGTTTCTTTGTGTATTGCGCAGCGTATCGTATTATAAAAAAAAGCTGAATATCAAGGGTTCGTGTGATAGAAGGATCACAACCTTTCTCTCATCGCCCATGATTCCCGTAAACCAATCGCTATATTGAACTGACATCCTGGATCACGTGTCTGTTAGCATCATTCTACATTTTTCAGAATTACGACGTAACTATTTCATGTTTCATAACAACTTTGTCGGTTAACGAGGAACTGTGATGTGTGTAAGGGCTCTTTCAGGGCTTCTCAGCAATCATGTATGACCCTGTGGTATTAGTAAAACACGCAGATTTATGCATATAGTTTGACAACGGCAAGAAACCAGATACAGCAGTCTTTGCAGCGAAGTATTGTATACGGTTACGGTGCCATATCCATATACATGGTTGCTGAAAGGTATTATCAGGCAGCGAAAATACTTACCACTTTTCAGAGCTCACAATTATACAAAAAAAATCATATTTTGAGAGAGCCTTTATATAAAATAAAACTTATTTTCTGGGCACCATCTTCAAAGAGCTGTAACTCCCTAGGGAAGGATTTCCGAACCTATGTTCATTAGACATTTGTTACTCAGGACAATAGGCTCTATCTGCTGTTTAATTATGGCCGTTTAATTTCGGGACACCCTGTATATCTATGATATTGGTTGCATATATTATAGGTCGTGCAAACAGTATCTGTGGGGAAGTCGGGATTTCACGCATATAATTATAGGCTAAGCTAAGCACGTGCAATCCAGTTGTCCTTGTCTTATGACCGCGTAGAGTTAGTTACTTTCGCGCCACGGTGTTATGCATTTGATTCACTCCGCTACACTAAAAAATATTAAATCATTTTAAAGCTGGGTTCTCACACGACTTTTTGCTTTCTGCGTCTCGCTCCAAGAAGTTGATATTTTCAACTTCTTTGCGTCAAATGTCCAATCAGAAGGAGACGACACGAAATACAGGAAACAAAAAGTCGTTGTGAGAACCCCGCTTAACACTCGCCAGTGTGTATATAGTCCACAATTCTCAGTATTATATTTGTTTTTGTAATATTACTATATTAGGGAAGGTAATTTGACACAATAAATATTACATATTAACATGTAATCGGATTTATGAGAATTATAAGAAATTTATGATACAATATAGAAAACAAAAATTAATACGTAATGTTGAATTAGGGCCGACCCAAGAGACCCTACCACTCTCTTCACTTATATTAGTGTACATTTTTAACATTACAATTTGTACACTGACACTTAAATTACGCATATGATATTGTTTCAAATAATTTAGTTGATATACTTATACTGCAATAAAAATAACACTGTAGACATTTACGATTAGAATAAATAATTACAGTAAAAGCATTCAAAAACCAAGTTTTGCATCTACCTTATGCAAAGGCAAAGTTTTACAAATAAAATGTGTAAATACCAGTAAAACAGCAAGACAACTTTATTTAGATACTCGATTGCCCAAAAGTGTGTTACAATATGTTGCAGCACACTTTTAATACTTTGTAATATACCTGGAAAATAGCTACATTTAATATTAAAAACCACGTCATTTAGGAAGTTGTAAAATTTCAAGAGCTGTAGTAGAAAACATTATTTATTATTTATTTAAAAACATTTTGATTTATCATACCTTATTGATTCCAAATTCAGTAAACACTGACAGCAGTTCTGGCAGCAAATGTGCTGGCCCACATGGTACATAAAACTGCATCAGGACTGGTTAATAGCAAATACCCATTTATGCCTCTAACCGAGGCAAACAAATACCGAATTTTGCATCTGAATCTAATTTTAACACCTACTTTACCATGCAAAATACTAACTCATATACCTTATTGGCTAAATAGTCTGGTAAACAATGCATTCTTATATTTGAATAACATAAAACCAGAGTTTCTTAAATTTTTGCAAAAAATCGAATTTTACATCTAGGGTATAGTCAGCGAAACCTATATTGTGACGAGACGTGCGGTACAAGACGCGACATGTGGGCGGGAAATGTATAACACATGACATCTTCCGTCTTTTACACCGCTTACATTAAAGCGAGAATGATGATTGTTGTTTTTGCTGGCACGCGACCGAGGCGGAGTTTCACTTACATTCTGTGGTAATTCAGAGTTGCACTTAATTTTGTTGCGGAATCAGTCTAGCAGTGCTGATATATTGTAAGTATAATATTATAAGGTAAATAATAATTATTTAATATCTGTTTATTGATGGCGTGTTTTTGAAAATATTTTAAAAAGGTTATCGTGTTGAAGTGAGTTATGTAATAGTGTAATATGAGTAACAATTATTTTATATCTGTTAATTTGCTGGTGTGTTTTTAAAAATAATTTAAGAAGGTTATGGTGTTGCAGTGAGTTATGTAATAGTGTAATATAAATAACAATTATTTCATATCTATTTGCTGGTGTGTTTTTGAAAATAATTTAGGAGGTATTTGATGTAAAAATATTTCGACAGTGGGAGCCTCTACGTCTGTATCTTATTGTGTTTGTGAAAATTAAAGTGATAGTGATTACGGTGATAAAGAAAATCAATGTTAGTTAGTGTTTTCAGTATGAAAAAATCGGTTACGTTTGAACAAGCAAGCGAAACAGATTTGCCTTAATGTTTACAATAATCTTTTGAAGCGACGAGTTAATGATTCTAATTTGTATGATTTGGATGTACTGAGTGAAACAAGGAAATATTTTGCCGAAATTCGATAAAAAAAGTCGTTAAAGAGTTAATTCAAAATGAAGTGTCGAAAATTAACAAGGAAGATTAGGGAAAAAGAATTAGGAAAGTAATTACAATTGATGATGATTATTTAAAAATTGCCAAATTTCATATAAATAGGGGAAATAAATTTATTATAAATTTAAACGAGGACAGCAGTTCATCTCAAAATGAAGTAGAGGGTGAGAAGGACGAGGATTCAGAGGAATAAGCAATGTGAGGTGAGGTAAAGTGAAATGATGTGAAGTGAACAAGTGAATTTTGTGATATCAACTGCATTATTTAATTCCGTTTTTGTGCTTTCGTGGTTCAGTGCTTAAGAAACATTCTTTTCAGGATGTTATTATTTACTAATGTTATTTTTTTTTTATTTTGATTATAATATGTCTCTGTTTTTATTATTGTAATAACTTTACTATTAGAATTTATTTTTAGTTTATTTGTTTCTGTTACTATTTTGAAAGTATATTTTTTTGTTTTTATTTTGTTTTTAAAGCTTTCTTGTTACTTTTTAAATAATCTCTTTATTCTATACTAATATTCCATACCCATCCTTTCCTGGCAAGAAATGCTCATACCTCCTAGCGGTTCTTGCTGGGTAGTAACAATTTATATTAAGCAAACTTGAATACTGTAACTGCTGTATGTGTAGTCAATACGTTAAATACTTTTATTTCAAGTTAATACTTTTTTTGTACAATTGTTAAATTGTTGCTAGCAAAACTGAGCACAAAAACCTACATTGAAAAAGTAAACGAGCGAACAATACAGTTAAATCCAGCTCTGCGTTCCGTAGCGTGTTACCCCGGACGTCCCTTCACAATATAGGTTTCACTGACTATACACATATGTAAATATAGAACAAAGCGCTCTAATTTAACGCCCATGAATGTAGAACGAATATTAGTTGTGACCATGTATACCAATGCGATGGCAGACTTCAGTCATTCTGAATAATACATTGTATCAAGCCGTATGTATTTCATTATTCATTTTACATTTTTTCTCTTATTTGTCTACGAATGTCCTTCTGTCAACCATATGACTATGAGGCAGTAGTAGCTGCCGGTTCTGAACTCTGGTCCAGTTTCTTTTCCCTGGTAATTATTATAGTATTATTTTGAAGTGGTATATTTTTACGACTGTTTACATTCGTTTGCAACCAAACTTTCTAGCAGCAAAATTGACCTTTGACTTTACTAAAATATTAAGAATTTTCTTAAGTTAAACCGCATATATCTAGAACACCTGTTACTACTTAGTTGCTTATATTTCAACACGAAAAATTAACATTTAATTGCCCTGAAGAAGGTGTAATAAAACATCGGAACGTCCGCTTTTTAAAAATATAGTTTTCTTGAACAAGACTTTAACCTAAGAAGATACATATATCGATAAATTGTTTTTAAGGTATTTTAAATTAATAGTAACTTAATTACCATTAAAGCTACAAATAATAATCACTAATAAGTAACAAAGAAAATGTTAATCAAACCGTGGATTTTGCGTTGCAGTGAAACTTGGTCTTGGAAAGGTTGATTAATTTTGCAGATAAAAATAAATCAGGAACATGAACCGTACAAAAGAGATTTATCATTTACAGCAGCTTGAACAAAAAATTAATAAATACGTGATTTATACAAGTACCCATTACAGTGTTTGTTTTATTTTTCGTAATACAAGGGTTTTTGTTTCATTTTCATTATAAAAGAGGTGGCAAGACTATGGGTAACAAATTCACTAATAACAGGTGGGTATAAATTACCAGTTTAGGGTGCGTAGGATATTTGTGGGTAGAAGACCATAATGCTCCGTCTAGAATTCAAATGGAATGGTATTTTATGTTAAAAGATCATTGACCTGACTAGTTAAATATTTTTTATTTGACACAAGTAGTTCGATTTTTCGACTTTTAGACACGTCAATATCTTGGTTGTTTGTAAAGTTATGAAAAAACAACTTTTACATTCTTGAGGCAATTTTTTCTGGATAATACAGTGGCGTCGAGGATATTTAAAAAAAGGGTGCAATTACGAGTTATGGCGTAAAGTTGTATTTTTTTTAAATGGGAATCATAGTTGGCTATGGCTTAGTTAAAAAAGGAATTTTTTTCTCTTTCAAACTATATATCATATGTCGGGTCGCTTTTGATGTATTAAATTTAAGTTTATTTTCGTTTTTAAACATTATTCCACAGTGTAGTGTAAATAATAAGTGCCTTGGCAGTTTTTTTGAAGTCTATTTTAGTTTTGTTAAGGATCAATGTTTACATTTATTTTTTAGAATTAACTTTTTATTTTTAATGTTTTTCCATAAAAAAAAATCATAAAAACTGGCATATTATTTTTGTCCCCACCGGCGCCCATGGATAAACACAGTTTACCCTTTGGCAAACCAGTTCGGAATTTTCTGCTCGTCGCTCAATTGATATTATTATTATTAGTTGGGCACAAGTAGCCTCCTAATCATAATGTTAATATCTTAATTAGAGTGAATAAAATCCTTAACATTTTATACATTTCTAGGAAACTTGCAGTCAATGTTGCTTTTAAGTATCGTACCACTTGAAAAAGAATTTTGCCCGAAAAAGTTGATCATAGCGTTTAATACGTATTAACGAAATGGGAAATTCCGATAGTAAATCGAGTTAAAACGAATTTAAACATCAACTTATAGAAAACGAATACTATAAACCGCATTAATGGAAAAGTTCAAATTTGGTAATTTTAGTGATATCATAAAAATAAGTAAAAACTGTTTCAAATGTATGTAAAAAGTTAATAAATCGTGTAAGTTCTAAAAATAGGCGAAAAAATATATACATGTATACAGGGTTATTCATTATAAATTACCCACCCCTTATCATCGTTATTATTGCCTATAGAACAAAAAAAATTTAAATAAAAGTTGTGTGATTATGACTGAATTTTGTTAAAATGCTATCAAAAGTACAGTAGCGTGCAGATTTCAGGACACACAAAAAAATTATATTTTCTTTTAAATAATAACAATAATGTATTCCCAATAGGGATAGGGAATAATGGACCCATTAAATGTCCATCTAACAGTCCAGATTTGACCCCTATGGATTCTTTTTTTTTTGGGATTTCTAAAAGACATGTCAATAATAATAATAGTATTCAAGTCATTAAAGACAGGATTCGACTTGAAATAAACAATCTGAACGTAAATAATGAAGCCATTTTCGGAGTAATTATAAATATAAGAAGACATTATCAATAATGCATTGACAATAATGGTGGACACATTGAACATCTTTTATGAGATCATTTATTTATATTTAAATTTCCTAAATAAATATTTGTTATCTATTTTATATTAATATTTGATTTTTTCTTCCTCACTGTAAACCATTTTGATCATTTCATTAAAGAAATGTCACCTATCAAACATAATACATAGTTTTCATTTTTATAGCTCACTTTAATAATGGTAACTTTTCCATATTTACAGTAACTAGTTTAACTAAGATATTCGATGTTTAATAACTCAAAAACGGTATATGGTAGGGGTAACATATGGTATATTTTTGAAATCAGGAACAAAGGATCATTCCAAAAATTTAATAATATACAGGGTATCCTATTTAAAAAACAATATTATTTTTTGTATCCCCTGAAATCTGCACGCCACTGTACTTTTGATAGCATTTTAACAAAATTCAGTCATAACCACACAACTTTTATTTAGAACTTTTTTTCTATAGGCCATAATAACGATGATAAGTGGTGGGTAATTTATAATGAATAACCCTGTATATAAACTTGTTATTTATTAAATATAATTAGTTAATTTATAATATGAAAGGTTAAGCTTCCTGAGACTGTTTATATTAAATTGATTAATTATATTGTAGTGTAGTGTAGTTTAAGTTACTGTAGTTAAAATAACAATAACTTTTCAAATTGTCTCTAATTTTGTTATTTATTTTCTAGATAGAGATCTGGAAATTTTCTGCTAGAATTTTATATATTTTCTTTTCATTTCTATGAGCAGACTTTCTTCTACCAATATAGACGATATGTTAAAAGCATTTAAATTTCACATTCATTTTTACATTTAGTTGGGAAACTACTACCATTAAGAAATGAATTATTCTATGATAAAATCACTCATATGGTATCTCTCCTTTGATAATATTTTAATTTTATAGTAACTGCTTACTTTACAATTAATTTTAATTCGGTACAAGTGTAGAACGGATACAATTAATTATTCCAGGATGACTGAAAATAAGGCAAATCAGACGGTTTTATTTTTAAACAAATAGTCCGCTAACAGTTTTTCATTGTCGATTTTTATATGGAGAAAACAACAGTGACTGAGTGAGTAAGAGTATTATTTAAATAATTAATACCGCGTCATAATAAAAAAAGGAACGTTTAAAAATTTTAATATCCGACTCGTGAGAGAATTCAGTTCACTTCATATATGTAAACATTAAACATTGGCTTAGTTAAATTTTTTACGCCAACTTATTATTTGCAATAAAACCGTTCGATTTACTTGGTGTAAAGTTGATGTTTCCAGTTTGATGTCCATCAAATATTCCAATTCACTCAGGTGCATCCTGGTTGTAAATGGTGTGTAAGCTATTGACAGCTTGGAAAAATGGCTGACCAATCATTTTTCTGATTTTAGAAGCAGAGGACGAGCAGTTTTGTGTATATGAGAATGTGTATATGAAAATAAGAGAAAATTTTACTATTAGAAACATTTCTAATGTAATATTGTACGTGATAATAATTTTATTATTTTATTTTCAGTCACAAGGTGACTTAGGACAAAATTGACATCACAAATGTTTTCGGATTCAGATAGAGAACCATTTTCCGAATTCAGTAACACACACCTTAAATATTTTTGAGATATCGTTCGATATACGACATATGTTCAATTAGTTTTAGTAATTTTTACTATATCTTTCAAAATCTTAGCAATACCACGAGTGAATCGACGATCGTATGGAATCTATACAAATTTTGGTTTTTCTTTATCATTCTGAAAGGTCGAGGATTTTCGAGATCGCTTTAAATTTACATTTTCTAATTATAATTATAGAATACATTATTCGCAGCTTTATCCTTAATTAATGCATTTTCTTTTTCAAATCTCTCTTTATTGAGGGGAACCTTAATAGGCGAAGAACTAGAAAATTAAAACTCGCCATTTTGCACTGAGCACAACTGGCGAGCGTTCTTACAAAATTGCTGATTGGAGCAGTTTCTTCCAACATTTATCGGTAAATAGGTGTGCAAATATAACCCACGTTACCGAATGGTTACCGATATTTGTCCGCATAGGTAGTTAGTATATGGACTCCATATACCCCAGTTACGCTGGCAGACAAAATTTCCGGTCAACGCGCGATAACCGGAAATAAAAAAAAATTTAGTTACCGGTTGTTTTGGTGTGTACAGTACTGTACTATAGTGGCAGACATTTCTATCGCTTGGTTATTGAGCAATTTGCCATTAAAGTGGCGAAAAATGGATCAAAATTTGAAATGTTGATAAAAAAAGTTAAAATTAAAAAAACGTCTGCACGGCTTGCTTATGGTTCACAAGACACTAAAAAACCCTAACCTCGGGTGGCAGACATTTTTGCCAAATTTAACCCCCCCCAAACTATCCCCTAATGGGTTAAAAAAAGCTCAAATTTTTCGTATTTATTTATATTTCGCAAAAATGTCTGCCAGCCACTGTTAGGGTTATGCCTTCTGAACCATAAACTGGCTGGGCAGACGTCTTTTTTTTAATTTTAACTATTTTTTATCAACGTTTCAAATTGTAATGTACGCACCAAAACGAACATTTTGCGCTAGGTTTGGTAACAACTTTTTTTTTAAATTCCGGTTATCGCGCGCCGACCCTGCCAGCGTAATTGGGGTATGTGGAATACATATACTAACTACCTATGCGGACAAACATCGGTAAACATTCGATTAAAAAAAATGTTCCCCCCTTCGTATCCGGTCGTCACACCAAAAATTTCAAAAGGGAAAAAATATAGTACTAAAATATGGTACTCATATGGTCTCTTTGATTACCGACTGACAGACGGTAACCTTTCATCGTCGAATTTGCATGCTATTGCTTAGACTAATAGCTTATTCTTTGTGAAATGTAAAGTAAGTATAAGTACAGTTTAGTTCTTAATTCGTCATTTTCCATTTTAAATCAGTCTGGTACCACCTATTTACCTATTCTACTTATTATTTTTGCATAAGGTAGGTAGTAGGTTTATGGCTGGTCGGCAGATTTAATACTAACTTTAAATTTAAGTTTTAATATACACAGTTTTTTAATGTATATAACATCAACGACGAATTGTATGTTAATGTCAAAATTATGTTAACATCTGTTATTTCCAATGGAGATTCTATGTTAATTTATCAAAAATATGTTGACTTTTTATTTCATATATTTTTATCTAGTGTTATAATATGCCTATACACCTAATACAATACTGTACTTGTCTAGTGATAATAAAGTTTTACAATAATTGTTGGAAAATTTTTTTGGGTAAGGGTCCTTATTTTGAGAAAAAACTACTTTTTTAACTTGCCGACGTTTCGGTAATTTTTATTACCATCTTCAGTCGGCAAGTTAAAAAAAGTAGTTTTTCTCAAAATAAGGACCCTTACCCAAAAAAATTTTCCAACAATTAATAAGTCGGTCTAAAAACTTTTCTTTTACAATAATATTTATTTTATTTAAAACTCCAATCCTCAAACAAATCTCTTCTATATTTGAAAGAAAAAAATTATTTGCTCCCAGCAAATAAAATTTTTTGTTGAAGTAAATATAAATTCCTTCGAATTAAAAAAAATGCTGTCGGTGGGTAAAGAAATGTTTTATTAATTTCAAACGAAATGACACTTGTATTAAAAAAATGTACATTTTATACTAAATAAATTCATTTTTGATTGAAAAAATACTTTCTATTGGTGCAAATAACGATTTAATAAATTTGAAACTTGTATGTTGTTAATGTAATTAAAATTCACTTAAATCAAATAGAATATATCAATACTTAAACGCTCGTCATAGAAATAAAAATTTTGTTGCGTATATCAAAGAAATTTTTTCTTTGGTGTTAATAATTTTTCGTTGCCTCAAATATATATATATATATATATATATATATATATATATATATATATATATATATATATATATATATATATATATATATATATATATATATATATATATATATATATATATTTTTTTTTTTTTTTGTGTGTGGGGAAATACTCGAATTCGTCTTTTGCTTCTGTTTCAAATCTGTTCATAGAGAGACTGGCAATGAATGATGACGATAAGTTACCCATTGCTGTTCCCTCATGTTGTTCGAACAAATTATCATTGAATCGAAATTTGTATCGATTTCATACGATCCTCGATTCACCCGTAATATTGTAAAGTTTTTTGAAGATATAGGTATGACTGTGGTTCAATCATTGGGAAATAAACTACAACAACTTTTGGGTAATGCAAAATACAAAATTGAAACAAAAGTGGAGGATATACAAAATTAGCTGCAAGGGTTGTAATAAAAAATATGTTGGAAAAACTAGACGATCAATTCAAACCAGATTCAATCAACATATGACTCATCTCAAATATGATTGAACAGATGTCTAGTGTTACCCAACGTACGTTTGCGAACAATATAAAATAGATAGTAGATATTTAAGATTAATTAGGAATGTAGCAAATATTAGACAGCTGGATATGTGAAGTGTAAAAAATAGTCTGAATAGTGGCAGAGGGCTAATCCCATATAGTCCGCTCTATTGGTTAATGAGTCACAGTTCACCGAACCGTATAACCCACTTCAGGATGTTTTGTATTTATATTTCATCGAAAATGATTCTATCGTAGTTTTTGAAAATTTCCCATGCTTTAAAAATAACGATATCATCAAGTAAGACAATTAAAATGATCAATTTCATTTCAATCCATAGATAATGTTTTCGTACTTTTAGAGATCTAAGGAGTAAAAATTAGTGTTTTTCATATAGATTAATTACGTAAACTTACTTTGCTCTATAGTAGATACTTCCGGTTAATTTTATGTCACTATTTTCTGAAACACCCTGTATATATCGGTTGTATTCCTAAGACTATTGGAGTATACAGATTACCAACACTTAAATTTGGGTAAATATTTTAAAGCCAATGTTTAATTTTTCAGGTGGAGTCAATAAAATGTTCAATACACATTTCCAAAAACTGACATTGGCCTTTAATTTTTCAATAATAATCAAAATTTGTTATTAATATGTATTGCAATCTAGATGAAATTATTAAAAATTTTAATTTATGTAACATCGTGCACCAAAATACGGTAGTTAAACATGAAATACGTAGAGACTCCAACGTTAGATCAAGAAGCAAACCAAACTGAGAAAACAAAAAAAATATCTAATAATTATTCGTATAAAGGACTGCATAGCATGTAATACCCCATTTTGAAATCGTTTGTTCATAACCATGATCACAGTTAAAATCAAAAATGTAACAGTGAATACATTTTAAGAAAAATTAAGAAAAAATCTATTGTTAAATGGGCAGAAAGTTACTGACAACTCAAAAATTGGTGCAATTTTCTAGGAAATGAAAAATAATTGTTATTAGATAGAAAATATTCCTTTACGTGTTTATCCTAAATCTTGTTTGCTTACCTCTTACAGTAATTGAGATATAAGTTCTGTTACACCGATATAAATGAATTTTAATATAAAAAAAAATAAGTGTTGACGTTATGTAAAATAAAATAATTAGATATTTTTATGGTTCTACTGCATTATTACTGCGCTGTTTTTTTTACTTAAATATGCTAATTAATTTTCTGTGTGCATAATCAACAAAATATTATTTATAAATAAAGGTTATCGCAGCTATGTTCAGTACCTGTTCGTACCATTCACGTTTTAATCATTTAAATAATGAATAATGTTTGGTACTCTAAACATTTCTATTTGTATTGAATTTATCACAACATATTATAAACAAAAGAGGATTTTCCAGCAAATGGAAATAACTCATATAAAATTCCACTAAATATGTTTTTACTACGAATCTAAATCCTGTTGTCAAATGTGAGTTTCATATTTTTACAATAAATTATGAATTTTAAATTTAATGAATATGAAATTAGCTAAAAACTAACACGGAGAATAACAATGTTTATCTCGATATTCAATAGCTAAAAAAAAGGTATCTCATACTAAATTTAACACTTTGGAAGCTGATGTATTTACCCAAATCTGCCCAACAGCCTTAAAAATAATACTGTACAATTGTTTTAAAGTACTCTTACCTAAATCCTTAAAACAATTATTGTCAAGGTGTTAGGGGTACCAAAAATATATTTTCTTATTTTATTAAGGTCTAATTTGAAAACCCTCGTGGATTTTATGACCCAAAAACCGACTTAACGCAAGCGTCCCGTCTTACCAATCTTCTGTCCAATATCGTATCGCATTCCCGAGGAACAAATCATAGTTTATTTTATAATTTTACGGATATTGGATGCATCACTTTTAACTCTTCACCATCGGAAACTTATAATCCTTCGGATATAGAGGAACGCTTAAATTCAGAAACAGTTGCACCATTTTAATCTTAAAAAAATATATACCTTCAGATGATATACTTACCTCTGTTCCTGAAATACTGAAAAAATTAAATTACACAATTTCGTTTTCATCATACAATAATGATGTTTCGATAGAGGTTCGTATTGAAAACATAGCAGAAAATACAGGACAAAATTGAAATAAATTAGAAGTCGGGGATTTATGAAATTAGCTGTATGGACTGTAATCAAAAAATATGTCGGACAAACTAGACGATCACTTCAAACTTAATTCAAAGAGCATATGGCCCATCTCAAATATATAAGTCTAGTGTTGCCCAACATGCGTTTGAGAACAACCATAAAACAGATATTAGCAAATTAAGATTAATTAGGAATGTAACAAGTATCTTCATTACTTTCAGGCTTAGGAGAAATCTTCTAAATAAAATTAAATTCTGCCAAAATACATATTTACCATATTTCTCTCCGGATAGGAGTTTTGAAGATATGACTAAAGAGGAAATGGAGATTTTGTCGCACCAGTGAATAATATAACAAAATTGCAAACCATTTCATTCCAGTTTGTCGTTTTCTGTGAAGAATTGTTTCTGCCAGTCTATCCAGATGTCGCCACTGATTTATACTGGAACAATTGGTTTGGTAGATTTTTGCACATATAAAAAATACCTAAATATCTATTTGTCTTTATTGCTCATGCTGTGCTCTCAAATGTTTGTCTCTTTCCAAACTATAACCGAGTTTAGGTAGCAGAGCACTACGGTGTTACTTCCTTCTTATTAGTGTAGCGTTCTGAAAACAACATCTGTAGTTCAGCGGTCTGGTAAAATTTATATGTTTTCTGGTATTATCGTGTAATTTTATGATCATTATTTAAAAAGTTGCTATATTGATTTAACGTATCTTTGAGGTAATTTTCATAATCGGTGATCAGTTCACATTGATTGTTCTTTGGAACAGCCATCATTAATATCGATTTATTGTGCATTGGCAATTTATCTAATATCCCTCTGATATTGTAATAATTTCCTGTGCTAATTTAAACTAACTTTCGGTTATTGTAAATATTAGATTTACCCGGCAACGGATGTCGCCATTTTGTATCGTAGTTAGTTGTTTTCTGTCTTTGTCTGTTGATATTTTAGGTCGCTTGGTTACGTTGGTAGCTCTATGAAGAGTGGTGACTGGTTACAGTTGGAGTTTGGTACCCCTTTTGAGGAAATCTATTTGTTTACAACCTTTGTGAAAGTTACCTAACGTGGTGCATTTGTTTTGTGGTGGAACATTTTATAGCAATGCATATATTTACCAACCAGACCTCTGCAACGGAAGGTTTTTCTAATTTTAAAATATCGAGTGCTTACTTGACCGTTTACTTAGTATCTAGTTATAAACGCTGCTCTAATGGAGCCTTGCCTAGTTCTCTGGCAAAAAATACCTGCCTAGATTAGCAATTGATTAACTTTTAATTAACTGCAGTAAACATATGTTTACTGCAGCTATATATCTTTATTTAACTTTATCTGGAATTCGTTATTACCTCTTTACGAGGAACGAATAAATAATTTAACTTTACTTTTAATTTGACAATTATCATACTGTTTTATATTTAGCAAATATTTATCTATTTCACTTTGTTTATTATCATAGCTATACCTAGTTTATCTGTTGGACTAGCATTTTTTTCTATTTAACGTAACTTTTATTGATACTTAAGTTAGTTGAAGTGTTCAACTTCCTAAGATATTGTGGGATACAAATCCTAGTTTGGTTAGTTTGCAATTTACTCTGTAAACTGTTAACTTTCATATTTTGTGGACAATTCAAACGTCACAGCTTTTTACACTGTTTTGCCTATAGTACTGATCTCATAAAACTATCCTCTTTTTATGTAAATATCTGGACCAAGAGAAGAGGATAACTGGTGGATCAAACTGATCATTATATACTGGGTGGAGCAGGAAAACGATATTTTGTACAACTGGCATTTCGTCTCAACTGCAGTACTGACAGTGGTGATTCAAACTGACACCGAACCCATTCAGAGCTTAGCCGTTGGTGGATTCTTCGCAGGACTAACCCATTTGAAGTTATGTAAGATCTTTGTCCCCAGTGAAAGTTGATATTTGGTCAGAAGAATTTTCGTGAGAGATCAGTTATCTTTTTTATTTCTCATAACGTCATATAATTTTTTTTTTTTGATTATTTCGTTGGTCTTCAACCACAACCACTTATATTTTTTAAATAAAAGAGGCCATCTGAGCCAATGTAAATATTGTACATTTCTTCATACCAGTTTATTATACTTTTTATTTAATAATATCTTTTATTCTACTTCCTTCCCAACTGAATTCAAGAATTACCGTTATCTTTACCTTTTAAAGTAAACTATTAATTATTTGGTACTTGCAAAAGTCCTGGCGCCCAGCCTAGATTTTGGTAAGAACTCAAATTAATCTAAGCCCTTATTCACGACCTGCTAACTGAGCTACCGGTCAATAAGTACAACCCTAAGCTAATTGTGTTATAACAGCAATTGGACTGGGGGTGTTGCAATAATTAATAAAGGTGTTAGAAGTTATTAAAGTTATTAGAAGGTATACAAAATAAATGTCCTGAATGACTGTTTCATCAACTCCTAGATCAAACCCTTGGACGCGTATAGCACGTGCCTATCATTGTACAACACAGTCTTAGAATGTCGCGTTGTATCGTGATATACACTGACATATGAAGACACTTTCTTTAGAGTGAAGAACAAACCATACCACGATACAAAACTTAGCGCTGTATTGTGGTATGAACTAATTGCTAAACGTGGTTGATATGAGAAAACAAATCATCTCATTTGAACGAGCTATATTGATGATATTGTAAAAAAAATATTTCACATATATATCCTGCACCGTAATTCAATTAAATAATATACATTTTGTGATGTAACTAATATTCTTTGACCCAAAATGTCCTTTTATGTAATTTTGAATGTTATGAAGGTCAGTTATCGAAAATTAAATGATGGGCAAGGAAAATACAATGGAATAATGACATTTTAAAAGTCATTTTAGAGCAAAGAAAATTAAGATGAAAGACATAAATTTGAATGGCTATTGTAGGGCAAGCTATGTACGATGTTGCACTCTCGTGCATGAATTGTGGCGCAGGATTGAAAGTTGAAGGGTCAGGTCGTCAACGCTAGTATAAATTAGTACGCAAAAGCTAATACAAATTTCAAAGTCCAATCTTGATTTTGTGCGTTAAATTGCGGTATAAATGTTTGTTAAAATCTACCACGATACAACGAGAAACTTGGTACCATGGTATGATTTATCGATTTCTTTACTGTAGTTTAACTCGTCAATTTATACCACGAGCCAGCATATTGGTGCGCTCTACAATGGTAGGAACTGGCTATACGCCCCCGCCCGCCCCCTGGACCTGACAACATAAAATTTGAAGAGTATTCCTTTCATGACGTAAACACCCACTCAGTAAGAAGGGATTTTCGAAATTCGATCCTAAGGGGATGAAAAGGAATAAAATGTGTTTTCACGGGTTCCTCAATATCTTAGTCCCGATGAAATATCGACTTGATTTTTGCTCATAAAGATTACGCATACAAATGTGTAAAAATATAAAGCACTGCAAAAAAATGTGAGCGAAATCAGAAGATGTTAAATCGACGAGAGGCATCGAAAAAATTGAGTGAAATCGGACGATTCTTATAGACTTGGCATTAAAAATCCCAACTGAACTTATTCTTTATTGCATTTATGTTTACAGAAAACATTATCAACATTATGTCGGCGCGCTGACGCCGAACATGTTCCAAAATTCTATATGCAATAGGATATGAGATATTCAATTTTTACTTCTTTTAAAACTAATTTTCAACAAAAAAATGCTAAATATCTTGGTTCGTATGGGATACAGAGGGTTGACTTTTACCTTGGAGTTCAACGTTCCGTTGAATTTTTCCTGGTAAATCGAATCAACCCCTATTTTCAATAGGGGTTGAAATATTGATTTTTTTGTACTTTGAACACTTATTTTTAATACAAAATGCTAATATCTCAGCTCATATGGGGTATAGCGGGCGGAGCGTGTTGCCTACATCACGGGAAGATATACTGTGTGGTGATAATGTATGGAATGTCATCGTGTCATTACCAATAGACACTAAAACTCTTATGTTTGTACCTATTATGGTTACCTATATAAATACATAAGCGTAAAATACTTCTTGATACCCAGTAATTTTATCTGTTTGTTTCCTGTTTTATATAATTTTTATGGTGACAAGGAAAAACTCATAATTGCCTTGAGTTTTTTTCAAAATAAGGACCAAAACTAAGGAAAATAAGGAACAAAACTTTTTTCCAACTATTAATAAGCCGGTCTAAAAACTTTTCCGTTACATATTGTTTAATATATTGTCCCGAGTTCCGCACGGACGAGGTCGCGGGTGAACAGCTAGTAATTTAAGAATTTTTAACTCAATATTTACCAACAAAAAACACATATTTACTTTACCATTAAATTATGAGTGTGCGATGTTAAGGGTGTTAATGGAGAAAATCTCAAGTTTATTATCATCCCAAAGGATATATAATTTAAATATAGGTACATACATACAAAGTACATATTACAAATATAAAGTCCCATTTGAATGATTTAATCAGTCCAATATAACACCAAAAATCAAATTCAGTCTTGCGAGAACTATAAACGTTAATATTGGAAAATTATATTACGCAGGCACATTATTTGTATACCCCTTTGATTTAACGTTGTATAAACTCAATTTTCTTGACAGGTAGAGTTTTCAAAGTATCAAATACAGCCTTTAACACTGCGACATCCATTATGCAAACTTTTATGTTGTAAATATTGAAAACTAGAGGAATAGAATTACAACAAAACCTTTTGATTGCTTTTATCATACAAAAATTACATAAATATGGATATTAATAACAAGAGATTGTATTTAATATTTACATTTACATTAGCGTTACAGTTCTAAAAAGATATTAAAATAAAAATACATACATTAAGACCGGTCACATCTAATAATCAGAGGTAGGATTTACCAGTCGGATATGCCGTAAAACCAGGGTCGGCTTTAGGTGGTTATGTGATTTGCATGCATTTGCATATATGAAACGATATCTTACTTTGAATTCTTTTTTAGCGAATTCTGTATTATCCAAAGTTGATAAAGTTAATTTATTATAAATACTCACTCAAATAGAACTGGAGGTATAGGGGGATATACTTAACAGTAAACTACACACAGTATTTTTCACTTCCGGTTAGAAGAAAAAAAGTATATTATTAATATCTGTTCTAAATGTTTTGTAGTTAAACTTCGGCGCTTTTCGTTAAAAATCCATTTATATTGCGAGAAGGATCTCTCGACGTCGACAGATGTAACTGGAGCATACTTAAAATATGTAAACTTTCGTAAAGTCACCACATTCATGCCCGGTGTTGCAAAGTCTACTTCTTTGCCGTTTAAAAGGTCTATTACACCTGTCATCGTAACAAATCCGGCATTTTTTTTAACAGTTTGGAATTTTGTTTTTACCCTCGCAGCAATTTCTCCCTGTAATTGAAAAATATATTGTCGAAGATCGAACACAACGTTTATTGCATCAACTCAGTAAATTCTAATGTTGGCCGATATTGAAAGTCTCGTATGGCTAGAGGAATTCGCCAATAAACTTCCGTGTATGGTCTCCAGATGTTCTTGAACAGTTGAATCTATAAATGACTGTTGCGCCTGTGAAATAGCAACCGTGTTATTTGGATTTAACTGCTGTATTAGGAATTTCACATTTTCAAAATGACAGTAATAGTACGAAGCTCTAATTCCCCATCGTGTTATAATGGGCTGTAGAGGTAATGGAATATTTGGTAGAATTTCATGACATAACCGTACAAGATTTGATGCTTTAAGAAAAACTAGATATCAAATTACCAACATTAGCTAATAGCTTCAGCAATCCTATGAAGGCCATGTGCTAAACATGTTACATGAAGTATATTCTGATATGTTTCCTTCAAAATCCTTCCCGCAGCTTTCATATAATTCGCTCCATCGGTAAGAAATAATAAGAACTTGTCCTTATTTTCTGCATATTTGTCACCCCAAAACTCTTGTAGACTTGAATTCCCTACCTCCGCTATAGTGCGAGAATTTGTAGCTTCTAAAACTTTAGAGGCAATCAAGTGCCCACTCATTAAACAATTTTCCTCCAATCCACCCATTAAAACATTCTCTACCTTAAACCGCAAACATTAGTGGTTTCGTCCACGCTAAACCAGTTGTACTTCCCATTAAGCTCAGAAGAAATGTTCTGTCTAATATTTTCACACTCCGTTGATAAATATTATTTTCTTAGTGTAGACACCGAAGGCACGTTAACATTACTATGTTTGCCACTAACACATTTTTCCAAAAATTGTCTTAAAAGTGGATTGTCTAGTTTCGACCACGGTATATTACATCCTATCATAGATTGCACTAAATCTAAGTTAAAATTACGTTGCATGTCACTGTAAGTAAAGCTCCGTTTATTGTTTTCCTAGGAAATATGTCTATGTTGCATGACCACAAAATTGCTTTGTGAATCTAATGCAATACAGTCTACCATCAAATAGGTAATATCGCGAATCCAAGAATTTACTGTAGCCTTGCGTCGGTTTAGTACGTTGTGACATTTTAACTGCGCATTTTTAGTACCTACGTCCGAATGAATCCACGTTACGTAAGATACTGTTTGATCGTGTTATATGTTTTCTCCCCTTCACGCTAAGGCCGGCCGTTGGCCTTAAGTAATGTAAATTATCAATATACTGCAATTTAAAAGAATCTATTACGCATTACGTTTTAATTTAATATAGTGCATTCCCTGACAAAACTAAGTTACCAATAACGTTATAGAATTAAGTACAATGTACTTACTTAATATGTTTTTGTAGTTTGGGAATGTTTCAGTAGGTGTTTGCAATATATTATATCTGTAAAAGCCATCCCTGGAAACCGATCGATAAATCCCACGTATGCTAATAATACTCTTATTATTTACATTTATACAGTGGGCAAGCAATCCAATGAGTTAATTGTTGTCATATTTTCAAGATGATACTAATTCATATCTCATGGATGAGAACTTTATATGAACCGATATCTCAATATCACCGACTGACTTCATGCAACGTTTTTATTATTTAATAAAAACAGATTACTTATGTAAATTTAAAATCAAGTTTTTTGGGTAAAAGTGGAAAATTACCCGTCTTGGGACATATGCATATTTTTATGCATATTTCCTCATATACGAATATGGTGATTATTACTTTTAGCAAATATATATTCCTACTGAATTAAAAAATTAAGTGTTTTTTTTTTAGACGAAATAATTTTACATTCATGTCTGCTTCTTGATTTTTATTTTTTATTTGGGTGCGTAGTGCTGGTTAAGTATTAAAAACCTTTGGGTCAAATAGAAAAGAGGAATTTGTAAGTTGAAAGTATCTTTACGTTCATATTCATGATCAAGATCTTTTACACAGAAAAGAGCCCGAATGAATTTGCATAAACCGCAATAAATCCTTGCAAATTTGTATATTGTTCCCTGAGGCAAACATGAGGACAATATAGATTAAAAAAATAATTACATGGTTTACCCTAAATTAACAATAATTTAGTAACAGTTAATTGTTAAAATTTATCATATGATGTGTAATAAAAGAGTGGAATAAATTTATTAGCTCCGTTGATTTAAGTTATAGAAAAACGTAAGACAAATCAATTTTTGATATATATTATAATAATATATTATACTTAATTGAAACGACTAAAATTATGAGCCAATTGGCTTTGGAAAAGGCACTGCAACTGCTGTAACTATAATTCTTGATATCATAACAGGTTTACTGAAACAAAAAATAACAGCAGCAGTAATGCTTGGATTTCTTAAAACCACTGATATTATTAACCGCGATTTAATTTTAATCTGTTTCCAAACGCTACAGTATTTTTATACCAGACGAATATAAATTATACAATTTAATTCACCTCTACGATTTCAATTTTCACGTGCAGCGTAAGGATCTGTCTTGGGTCCATTACTGTTCTGTATTTATATTACATACCTTTTATATTCGACCAAAAATTATAAAATATAAGATTATGTAGACGGTACTAAATAGTATTTAAGTGTTAATAACTACACCACACAGAATATGATGAAGTAATAGAACAATAACAGTCAGATCATAATATAACGTATGAATTCAATTCAGTTTAATTTGTTCAACAATTGCTGGCATAAATTTTGCATCTTGTTCTTTGTATCAATAATGACACCTGTATAAGACAAACTTCTTAAAAAATTAGAACTTATAATATCGACAATGACCTTGTTCATGGAAAATGTCAATTATATGTTTACAAAAAATTTTGAGGCTAAAAAATTATTAGTTTATGCCAGTAGAAATATTCTACAAAAGAAAAAGTCTTTTCAAACATTAATTATTGTGATGTGTGCGGGTAAGTTAAAACAAAAAGAGTGTAACCAAATACGTCATTTGCAAAAATCTGATTGTACATAATTTATAAAATGAGAACGTACGATTACACTTTTTCACTTACCATAATTTATAATGGTTAAATATGGAAATAATTACACTTTCTGATGTTTGTTTAGCGGATTCCACGTCTCGTTCCATTCCGATATGCATTCTAAAATTACATTTATAGATTGTACAACATTGTGTCCTGCTGGAAGCGCTTCCGGAAGGACTTTCATACGTGTTGTTTCCTGCTAGAAGAACGAACATTTGGTATGCGGCTTGTCCTTCTAGTAGGACGAAAGTTTACCGACAAGATAAAAAATTAAAAACAAAATACACATAAATCATCAAACAGGCACAATCGTCGTAACCAATTCTGAGTGAAAACTACTAATCTTCGGTTTTCCTGCACTGGTAACAAAGAAAACGAACTTTTTAAATACGTAATCTCATTTACTGCTGGTACGAGGCAAAGTATTCATAAAACGTTAAAAACTGGGTAATACAAAGAGGATGATCTATAATTAAATATTTATATAACATTCCAAAACACGAAACTACACAAATGAGAAACATTTTTCTTGCCTGTCGTTAATTTATAATATAAAAATGTTCGATGACATATCACAAACTTCTCGCAAATATAGTGATTAAACATAGAGAATATACATCAAATACACTTTCTGGTGTTTATTCAGCGGATTCCACACCTTATAATTAAACGTCTAATTCTACATTCTACTGCACATTCTATATTATTAGATTTATCATATCATCATATCATATTATCTTTTTTTGTAATCCAAGTTTCAGCGTTTTGGCAAATAGCCGGGAAAATAATTGTTTAAAAAGATATATGTTATACTTATCTGTGATAAGATTTGTAAAAGTTAGTAAATAATAATTAACAAAAATTTCCAGTTAATATTATTTTTCATTCCACTCTGAATTTATATATTACACTATGATATGACGAAATAGTATTTTATATAACAAGTGGCTAAAATGGTGTTTTTTTTACAAGTGGGCGTTTATAGTACGAGCCGAAGGCGAGTGTTATAAACCACACGACGACAAATTGACAAAGTTACCTTGTCGTAATGACTAAATTCTGTTGCTGTTTCCATAGAAACCAATAACAAAACAACTAAATATTGAACGATTTAAACGTCGTATTTGACACTTTCTACTTTACAATAATTATTTGGAACAAAAGTAGTGATAGGTAAGATTTTATCAGGGAGCAAGCAATTGCTGTAACTTTAGATCTATTACCAGTGAAATTTAGAAAATTGTAAGAAACAGAATATGATTTATTTAATGCACTGGTGTAAGCAGAAAACTGTAAGTAACATATCTCAGTCTGTTCTTTTGACGTATCTATCTGAAAAAGCAAAAAAATTTTCAAGTCTCTGGTCCAAGTTTTCTATGCTTAAAGCAGTTTTGAATGTAAAGAAGAATAATGTAGATGTATCCAATTATCAAAAAGTAAAAGCTTTTTTGAAAAGACAATCCACTGGGTATAGGGATAAGAAATCTAAAGTTTTTGGCAGAGCAGATGTCGAACGTTTTTTACTAGAAGCACCAGATGAAAAGCTTTTAATGTTGAAAGTTGTATTAATAATGGGCTTGGCTGGCGCTTGTCGTCGAGAGGAACTGTACAATATGACAATTGATGACATTGTGGCATGCCGGTTATTAAAGTACCTGAATCGAAGATCCACATTGAAAGGACTTTTCGGTAATTGGTGAAACAGTTAATGTAATAAACCCACTAAATATTTATGATAAATATGCACCTATTCACCCTACTCATGTGAATCACAAAGAGGTTTTTTCTTCAATATCGAGGAGAAAAATGTACGGTCCAACGAGTTGGTATTAATACATTTTCAAAAATACCAAGTATTATAGCTAAATACCTTAACTTGTCTAATCCTGAGCAATATACAGGTCACAGCTTTAGGAGATCTTCGGCATCACTATTAGCTGGTTCTGGAGCTGATATTCTTACCTTAAAACGTCATGGAGGATGGAAATCCTCAACAGTTACTGAGGGATGTATAGAAGATAGCATCCAGAACAAAAAGGAAATTTCAAAACAGATATTTTCAAACAATACTACAGAAATTACTATGTCTGCCGATGTAGTTGTTGGTGAAAATCAGACCAACCACCATATTAATATAAATGAATCAAATATTTTTCGCTCATCTGAACCTATATTTTTCAGGAATAAATATAATGTTAGTAACAATACTATTCATATAAATTTTCGTTAAATTATGAATAAAATTGTTCCTGAAATTTGTTAATAATTAATAAATGTTTGATGTAAGAACTTTAATTTGTGGTCTGTTGACTATTAAGTTTTATTTCACACTGTGAAATAAAATTTCTTTATTTCACACTTTTTTCTTTATTTTTCACTTGTCAATAATGACATTGTTTTTATTCATTGAAACTGTCATTTTAGGATATGGAGTTACAAAAAAGTATATTATAATTTTTTGTTACTAAGGGCCGGTGACTTTTCATTTCTCTAAGTTAACTGGTTGATAAATCTAACTGATTGTGAGGGATATAGTGTCTGATAATGATGAAATATGTATTTTCTTTCATCTTGCATCAAAATTTAAACAGCTGAAAAACAGGCATAAAAATTTTTTTTGAACAAAAGACACGAGAAGTCATAACCGATATATTTTGACTCGCTGAATCCGAATCTGACGTAAGAATTACTCCACACGTCACAATTTTCTCCAACCTCAATAAATAGTTAGGTTAGTCGTTTAGGTTTAAAACTTTAATAATATATATTCATGTTTTTAATCTTTAACGAATATTGACGTGATGGAGCAACACTAACCTCAAATTCGGATTCAGCGGCTCAAAATACATAAGAATATCACAATCACATAACTTTTTTCAAGTAAACCAATAATACCTTCATAAACAATTGAATTTTGTGAAATTTCAAGCTATTTTTTGAGGTTAGTAAAAAATTGTGTGTAACGTGATGGATTCTGACATCAGATTCGGATTCAACGAATCAAAATACGTCGGAAATAAATATTCGCGTCTTTTGTTCATTTTTTTTGTGTGTGCCTGTGAACTACTTATTATTATTCGTCGATTCTCTTATGGATTTTACACATACTGAATACTTTTTGCCATGTAATTAATTTCAAAGACATGATTTTGTAGATATATTACAAGTAACATAACAAGTTAACATAACCTCAAAATAAGTTCATTTTATCCTGGTGTTAAAACTATCTAGAGATCAAAAGAAGTTAGTTTGCAGAAATGAAAATTATAGTCCAACTGATGGATCCTATAAAAGAACGACTTCGAAACCAGAGCATCGGGTTAATATTTTATCATGTGGCTTATGTCCAATTGGTTTATTTTATTTTTACGATACCAAACTAAAACCTAGTATATAAAAATAATTTAGTATAATGTTTTGTTTTGTATGTTATAAAATATACAGCTTGAAAAAAGTCTTAAAATTAATAAACTGGCTTAGTATTTCTTGCATAGAAAGTTTTAAATATCTTTGTTTCTTTAAGGAAAATACAGAAATCGATATTCTACCTGACACTATAGTTTTTGAGATTATAGGTCGTAATTATATGTACTTAAAAATCACCAACATCAGGAAAGAGAAAAGTAAACTAGGACAAGGAAAAATATTACCGCAAAAATAAGAAGAAATTTAGAACATGGCTTCAAAAATGTTACAGGCCAAGGGAAAAAGTAGCAAAAATTTTAGGACTTCCATGTACAGCCTCGTCTACTTTAAATGATTGGAGGGCGCTGATATCCATGTGTTACTTGTGGCTTATTATTGAAACAGGATAGCTCAACGGTAATAAAATTATATATCACTTTAATATTCTATGAGTTAACTTATTTCAATAATAAGCCTGTTCCGTCACCGAAAGCAGACATGGATATTTGCGCCCACCGGTCATTTAATGTAGACGATGTTGTACATATATGTAAAGATAATGTATTCAATACTAGGGGCTGAAAATAAAATATTGTTCGTTCATAGGCTATGAAAAAGAGAATAATAATAAAAGTAATACCGAAGAAATGACATTTAGAAAAAATGTTTGTATAACATAAACGGGGTAAACATTAAAATATGCAACACAGAATTATCTTTCCATGAATGTAAATAAAAGATTTAAGCCTATATCAAACTAAACTGGTGAAGGAGGACGCCAAAAAAAGATGGGAGGAGAATATCCCTTGAATTAGTTCACGACCCCTCCAAATGATTCCCAAATACACGAACCATTATAACAGAAAATCAATTATTGACGTAACTTCTATTTAAACAATAATGTCCTATCAGGACTTTATAATCTTTACTATAAATATTAGTGTAAGGAACAAGACAAAAGAAGCCCGCTATCGGCGAAATTTTCACGGGTCGGAATGGAACAAAACTGGAGAAGTCAGTATGTTTATGTGACCAGAAATGATTGTTAAAAGAAGCAGCTCATAAATAGTCAGCAATATTTTAAGATACATAAAAAATAAAACATATTTCTCAGATAGGCTCCTGAATCAGGACTACTGATATCTAGAGATCGGGAGGCAGCGATAAATGACGTCAGTTCCAGGGTTGCATCCAGAAGATGTGTTACCGCGTAGAATGTGCATGCATTATGACACAATTATCTTACCTTGTGATTATTTTTGCGGGTTCGGTAACATCCGAAGTTAATACGAAAAGGGTTGCAAGTATTGGCGAATATAACACTAACACACATGTACTTTTAATCAGCGATCACAAGTGTAAAAGTACATGATAAATATTTGTTGTAAATATTCCATAGTTAATCTCCTGTGCCTCTAATTAAAAATCCATTTATATTGTAAGACGGACCGTCGACAGATATGATTGGCGCATATTTAAAATATCTGAACTTTATCAGAGACTCCACATTTATATCTTTTTTTGTTTTACGCCTCAGCAATGTTTCCCGATAATTGAAAAATGTACATTGCAGTGCAGTGAACTGCATCTGCTATAGTACTAGAATTTGTAGTTTCTAGTACATTAGATGAAAGCAGATGTTCACGCATTGAACAACTTCCTCCAATGCACCCACTAGAACATTTGTCACCTTCCAGCCGCAAGCATTGGCGGTTTTATCCACGATAATCCAGACGTATTTGTCATTCAGTTTAGTATAATCTTTTTGTTTAATACTGTCACATTTTTTTGGTCACTGTTTTTTTCTTAGTGTGGTTTCCGATGGCACCTGAACATTGCTATACTGCTTACTAATACACTTTGACAAACATGGTCCAAATAGTGGATTATTTAAAATCTGTCTCTTAATGTTCCGGGAAACCACTAATCCACAAATGCACTTTCTCCTCTTAAGGAATTGAACAAGACATTTTAAGAAGGTTAACCTTCGTTGTCTTTAATTTCGCACTGTTTACGTTTCTATGTACGTGTTATCCACATAGACGTTTTATAAACACTATTTATTTAGAGGTACTTACTTATTTTCAACATCGGGCAGTGGGCGAAAACGTGATAGACAAGCAACTTCGCAAAAGGACGCCTGCAATTGGACTCGGCGATACCAAGTCTTTCCCCCAAGATGACGGTCAGTAAGAAATTGTTTTTTATAGCAGCAAGCCGTCCAATTACCTGATAAAAACTTTCAATGTTTTGTTCCCATTTTTTTAAAGAAAACAGTTTTATTGCATAATACCTATATATGTAAGAATATTTTATCATTTAATATTGTTTGGGAATGTTCCATTAGGTGTTTATAATATAATATTCTACCTACATACATATGTACGTAAGTACAAGTCGTATCGGGAATTTATCGCTACTTTCCGATTTCTATATTTTACAGGTAATTGCGGTTGTCAAAATAAAAACTGATAATGTCAATATGGATGCAATTGGGAGAAAAAGTTTAAATCAGAACGCAGATTTTTACTCCTTACATACCAGTTTATTGAATTTTTTTGAAAGAGTAGAGAATTTTAATTCGTTCAGTTTACAGAAATTCTAAAAAAAAAAAAACATAAATATTACAACCTCACAAAGATCTCCACATTTTTAATATGAAAAATTATACATTTGAACACCGTTATTAACTTAATTCCTAATAATATATCTACAAAACAGGGACCCTTAACCTTTAGAAAACACATATTTATGCGAAAGAGCATAAGCAAATTTATGATAATAAATGGGATATTTTATCAAACGCAAATAAAAACTCGCAAGGCCTGTTATACGAAGTTTAGTTCGCTCGACTTACTCCAAGTTGTTCTTAATTGCTTTAACAATTCAGAACCCTTTTTTACTCCAATGTTTAATCAAGACAAGTTTAATGCGTATATACTGTTTATGTTCTGTTAAAGTTTTGAGTAGGCTTAAAACGTTAACAATTATTTCCGTTATAATATATTCTTTTTCCGTTATACCTTATATTCTTAACAACGTTTTTACATTTTGTAATATTTGCAGCATTTTCATTTATTATCTGAAAACATCATTATTTTTTTTATAAACATCAAATTGTATACACTTCAAGGACACTGTGTATAAGCATAAACATTTTCATGTGTAAGGTATTTTAATTGCCTTTTAGGTGACGGGATTCTTATACGTTAGATTTTAGATTGTTAAATCACTGAATGACTGCTAGGTATTTAAAATAGCATGTGTTCGATATCTGGGAGTAATCCCGTATAATTGATATGTCCCTATAGGGACCGTCGTTGTACATACAACGACCAGTGTTACAGACAAATCGAAAGAATACCACCGATGGGTTCACCTCAGTCACTACTAATCTGTTAAATCTCTATAATCGCCACCATTAAAACCAAAACTCTGGTTCAAATGCGTTCACGATGTATTCGCATATTTCCCTGATGGAAGAAAGCATCTAAAGAGTTTCCTAGACCACCTGAACAATAGTCACGCCAAAATTAGGTTCAAGATGGAAATAGAAAGACAAAGAAATATCAACACTTACTGTAGAAAAATGGATTACACATTACACAACAGACTAGTCGTGAAAACACCCGGTAATGAAGGTTGTTAGACCCATTAACCATAGGTTATTTCGAACCACCTAGGTGTCTCACATCCAGAGTGAACGTATGTACATTTTCCTATGAAACACCCTGTATATTATAAAAATGTAAAAGGTATAAACGTAATAAAATTAATTTACAAATAGTGCAATAAATACAAGGTATCAAAGTCGTAATTCTCTCACTTTATTTAATTGAAGATTAAATTAATTATAAAATGAATTAATTAATTAAAATAATTAAAGTGAAAGGATTACGATTTTGGTACCTTGTATTTAGGTATTACTTTGAGTATTTATTACTATTTGTAAATTAATCTCACTTCTACATTGGAATATTTTGGTATTTTCATTTTTATTATATCTTTTAGTAATAAAATTATTCACAAAAAAGCATTAAAACCGAGAAATTAACTAAATGATCCTTTAGCGAATTGATTTTTTATTTTTCTTTTCTATCTACAGAGAGAGTTGCCGATAATCCACTTGTCGGGTTTAACTGTCATCAGTTGGCACATTGGGTTCACATTATCATTTTAGTGATCCGTTATATCGGGTGCACGTTCGTTCGCTCAATATCAGATTAAATCAAGTTGGGTCCTGGAAGCTCTTCTTGTTCGGACACTTTTCACGAGTGGATCGGGATATTTTCCTTTTTGTTATATTTGTTGTATTTTTGTTCAACAGAATTTATTGGATTTAGTCCCATAGAAGTGTTTACAATTACGTCAAAGTGTTTTATTTATAATAATAATAATAATTTACTTTATTCATCTATGAAGTTACACATAGTATAACTTATCAGACTAATCAGGTAACAAAGAGCATAATAAATAAATATACAAAACAAAACACAATAATTAGTAGACAAATCATATACAGTTTAAAACTTACATTTACGATTGTAAATAGTCATTCACAGAATAAAATGCATTATCCACTAAATATTTTAAGAGGACTTTTTTTAAATGAATTAAAATTATTAATATTTTCGAATAGCCGGGTAAATTTATTAAAGCAATTAATGCCTTGATAGATATGAGAATTTTGTCCTAGACTTAACCTAGAAAAGGGCATGTACAGTTCGTTATTCCTGCGTGTATGATAGTTGTGAACATTGTTGCATTTTATAAACAGACCCTCTTGTTTTTTTATATTTATTATGAGTAAGAATATGTAAAGGGATGGTAGGGTTAAAACTGATAAAGCTATAAATGCATCTTTACAGTGAGCCTGTGCGTATAGGCCAAACATACACCGTATGATTTTCTTTTGAGCTGTAAACACTTTAGAAATATGTGATGAGTTTCCCCAGAAAATTAGCCCATAGGACAACTTAGACTGGACCAAATCAAAGTAGGCTAATTTTAATACATTAAGTGATACTGAGGATTTTAAATATCTTATAATAAAGCACGACTTACTCAATTTTAAAGTCGAAATTCTGACTGATATCAGAATAAAAAAATTAAATTTTCGACGGCCGTTCTACATCTTCATAATTTAGTGATGGGATTGTTATTACAGCTTTAATTCAACCTTTAAGTCCATTCGTCAGCTACATTAACTGCATCGATGTCATCATGTACGAGGATGTTAAATCAGCCCCAGATTGGATGTCTAAGGTGGATAAAGTGTTTACAATGTTAATTATTTAATAAAATTGTTTTGTTGTTGTTGAACGAAAATGGAGAAAAAATAGAAAATTATCTATGGCATTAGGCCTGGATTTTAAGTACAGTCCCTCGCGAGGTTCACTGATGGAGCCTACCGACAGAATATTGTTACGTGTTTGCTATCCCCACAAACACCTACACTCGTAGATTCGTTGATTGAAAGTCCAGGTAACACTTATTAACTACTTTATTTACTAATTAACAATTAACAACAATAGATTAATCACTGTCCTTATTATAATCACAACTGAACACTTATAAGTCTCTTTCGTATTTCTTCTTTACTCGTTCACGTTCGACTTCAGACTGACACTAGGAACACCGTGTGTCTTATTTATACATCCATTCACACTATCTAGAGGAGTCCAGAATATGCCCGGCCGTTAGCGTACAATTCCAGTCTCATCTAACCAGTCTACACAGTCCAGTGGCGTAACACTGCCCCCTCCTTAAGCCTGAACGTCCCGATCAGGCAATTCATTATTCCCTGCATACTTGGCTAGTCTCTCTATGTTCACCACCTTCATCTTGGATTTTGGACTTTGCTGAATTCTATATACAACGTCGTTTAGTCTGGTCACGACAGTGTAAGGTCCTTCCCAAGGGTGGTAAAGCTTCAGGGACCTGCCTTTCTTTCGGTGTGGGTTATATAGCCAAACCAACTCTCCCACCTGGTACCCTCCTGAATTAGCCTTAAGATCATAACGAGCCTTCATACGGTCATTTGTTATTGTAATTCGCTCAAAAGGAGCCCTGGCGTTATATTGCTTATGTCTTATTTGTGGCCCCATTCTTGCTGCGCAAACTTCACATTGGCGGTACCAAGCCTCCACATCTTGACGACTGTTTACCCAGTAGAAACGTTCTCTTACTTTAGTCAAGGTTTTGTTGATGCTAAAATGTCCACCAGACGTTCCATTATGCACTTGCTGAAGTACATTTGCTACATGACACCTCGGGATTAACAATTTCAAAGTAACTTTCCTCCCATCTGGACTTTCCCACGCTCTTTTCGGCAGTCCATCCTCGACTATAAGAGAGTCCCATTGTGCCCATAAAGCCTTCAGCCCCACTGATTTATTTGAAATGTCCTTCCAATGGGGTCGGGTCCCTCTTTCTTTCCATTTCAGAATAGGACCAGTCTCGTTATCGTTTAACTGCGCTTCCCTTAACGACTCTTTTGTCCAATAATCCGGAACATCAATCTTAACGGTCTTCATTATTTGTACATTTTGTTGTTCTTCCTTACGGTGGCAAGGCTTGCAGTCTATCTGACACGGTCTCTTGGAAAGGCCATCTGCTATATTCCGCGAAGTACCAGCTCGCCAGTTTTCCTGCGGCTTCTCCATTACTGCGACCCTCTCAAGGATGCGCTGACGACAGTTACTCTGAATATGGCCCACTCTGCCACACTATAACAGCGCATACGTCCTCCACTCTGTCTCCCACTACTTTGTTGTTGGGTTTGTCTCGGATCTTGAATGTTGAGCTCATGACACTTCCTCTTAATATGGCCCAATTTGCCACACATATAACAACGGATGTCTCCAGTCGGCCTCCCACTACTTCGTTGTTGGTCTTGTCTCTGCTGGGAGTTCGATTTTGTCAGTAGTTGGGTCAACATCTTGTGTAGATCAGATATCAGGTTTTGTGTTGTGTTGTCTGGCTTGTCTTCCTCCACACTCACAGCTCGTACTCTCTGATTTGGTTGTGTGGTATCCTCATAGGCAGCCTCAATCTCCAGTGCATGTACTAAAGCCTCACTACTAAGCTTATGCCTGGCCAACCTAAGAATTCGCCTAACTTCCTGGTCCCTTACTCCATCAATAAATGTACCAACTGCTAACTGTTGTTGAAATTCCATTGGTGCATCAGGATAAGCTAGATGGGCTAATCCTTCTACCGCAGCCTCAAACTCCTGGAGGCTTTCTCCACCTTGTTGTCTGCGTGATTTGAGCTGAGCCTGATATACCTGGGCGAGATGTTGGTCGCCATATCTTAGTTCTAACGCTGCCTCCAAAATGTTAAAGTTTTGTTGCTGTGCGGCAGGAATTGTTTGGAGCAGGTCTAATGCTTGGCCCCTTAGTGCTAATACCAATGCTGTTGCCTTTTCCTCATCGTTCCAGTTATTTGAACGTGCAGCTGCCTCAAATTGTCTCTTATAAGTTGACCATGAACTTTGACGATACTACTAACTGGCCACCCTTCTCTCTTAATTGTTGTTTGAGTCGGGCTACTTCTTCCTTAACTTCAGTTATTTCTCCTCTAACTTCACTAACTTCTTCTTTAACTTCCATGACTTCAGCCTGTACATCTTCCTTCAATTGTTCAGTGACTGAGAGCATGACTTGATGCTGTCCCTCCATAATTTGTCTCAATTCTTCCTGGCGTCTTATTTCCAGGCCTTCCATCATTTTTATCAAGTCTTCTTTTTCTTCCTGACGTTTCCTCTCTTGATCTTCTTTTTCTTCCTGTCGTCTTCTCTCTTGTTCTTCTTTGTCTTCCTGTCGTCTTCTTTCTTGATCTTCCATAATCTTCCTTTGTTCATCTTTCTCTTCCTGTCGCTTTCTTTCTTGATCTTCCATAATCTTTCTTTGTTCGTCTTTCTCTTCCTGTCTTTTTCTTTCTTGATCTTCCATAATTTTCCTTTGTTCTTCTTTTTCTTCCTGTCGTCTTCTCTCTTGATCTTCCATAATCTTTCTTAATTCTTCCTGGCGTTCTCTTTTCTGTTCTTCCATTTGTTGCAACAATGCTGCAAGTAAGTCTTGTGTTTGTTTCTCCGCCATGCTTCTTGTTGTTGGCATTAACTCACGACACGTAAATCAGTTCAAAATAAAGTTTATTACACTATAAAATCCGTAAAATGTCGATATCACGTCTATTTTAATAATGGAATGTTCCAGAAAAACTCGAAACAGCACTAGAAAGTCTTATTTAGAGTCTATACCTCTTTTGTGTTGACAAAATTCACTTATCTCCACTAATTGTCCAATGGAATGTTCGAGAATTTTCACGAAATATCACTAATAAGTCTTGTTTTGAGTCTATAACACGTTTCCGTTAACACAGTTTACGTATCTCCTGTGGTTTCCAAATCGAATGTTCTAGAACTGTTACTAAAAGTCACTTATAGTCTTGTTTTTAAGTCCACAACACGTTCCCGTCGACACAATTCACGTATCTCCTGTAGTTTCCAAATAGGAGGTTCTAGAATTTTCCCGAAATTGCACTAGTAGCCCTTTTCCTCAGTCTACAACACGTTATTACTAGCGGCACTCACGTATTTGCAGCTATTTCTAAAGCGAATGTTCTAGAAACTTCTCGAAAATTCACTTTAAAGTCACAAATGTTCTAGAATTTTCCCGAAATTGCACTAGTAGTCCTTTTTCTCAGTCTGCAACGCGTTATTACAAGCGGCACTCGCCTATTTGCAACAATTTCTAAATCGAATGTTCTAGAAATTTCTCGAAAATCCACTTTAAAGTCACTATTCAGCCCAGAAATAGTCTCCAAACACTGTCCAGTAGTTTAATTCTTCGTGTCACCCCTAATTCCTGAGAAGAACACTGTAGAACCTTTTCGAATATTCCAGAAATTTCTCTTCCAATCCCACTTCTGACACCAAATTGTTACGTGTTTGCTATCCCCACAAACACCTACACTCGCAGATTCGTTGATTGAAAGTCCAGGTAACACTTATTAACTACTTTATTTACTAATTAACAATTAACAACAATAGATTAATCACTGTCCTTATTATAATCACAACTGAACACTTATAAGTCTCTTTCGTATTTCTTCTTTACTCGTTCACGTTCGACTTCAGACTGACACTCGGAACACCGTGTGTCTTATTTATACATCCATTCACACTATCTAGAGGAGTCCAGAATATTCCCGGCCGTTAGCGTACAATTCCAGTCTCATCTAACCAGTCTACACAGTCCAGTGGCGTAACACTATGTTCCTATGTTCGCTGAAATCAAAACTACATTTTAAAACCATTCCATTATTTGAGAATCAAATGTGCGCATTTTACGAGGACTTGGTTTTGGCCCAAGTTCGCCCTCACTTTCTGTATAGTTGTTTCTATTTCTGTATGCCTAATAAAAGTTAGGCACCGTTACAATTTACCACCGATGAGGAGGAAAATAATTTTTTCCTCGCTATAAAAATGTTATTGGGTTCTTCATTTTTTATGAATAGAGCCCGTATCTCGGATGACATTTCCAGATGGGGATTCTAAATAACACGATACTAGTGATGTGATATACAGTGATTTTTCCATATCATCGTCATTATTAGTAAACTATTTTATTATCAGTTGTAAATTATAAAATAGCTCTAATACTTTTATAAAGTTACAGTTAAAAACATCGGCCACTAACTATTATTGCCACACAAGCTCAAAACATTATTAAATACAAAAGTTCTATTGTCCAACCATATATCAACCATAGTGAAAATCCAAGCAAATGTTTATTGAGATGTTTACGTTTCTCAACAGATAAAATAGGGTCTCTGAACCTCGAGACAGTTGACAGATAATTAGTCATATTACGTAATATTATTTATGCGCTAGCTTAATGTTTATAACAAAATTTAACAGAGTGCAATATGAAGTGATGTACCGGTTTATGCGCAAATATTGCTAATCCTGAATACTATTGTTACGTGTTTGCTATCCACACAAACACCTCTGCTCGTAGATTCGTCGATTGAAAGTCCAGGTAACACTTATTCACTACTTTATTTACTAATTAACAATTAATAACAATAGATTAATTACTGTCTTAACTATAATCACACTAGAACACTTATAAGTCTCTTTCTTATTGCTTCTTTACTCGTTCACGTTCAACTTAAGATTAAATCTCGGCCCACCGTGCGTCTTATTTATACATCCATTCTCCCGGTCTAGAGCACTCCAGAATATTCCCGGCCGTTCATGTACAATTCCAGCCTAATCTAACCAGTCTGCACAGTCCAGTGGCGTAACACTGCCCCCTTCTTAAGCCTGAACGTCCCGATCAGGCAATTCATTATTCCCTGCATACTTGGCTAGTCTCTCTATGTGCACCACCTTCATCTTGGATTTTGGACTTTGCTGAATTCTGTATACAACGTCGTTTAGTCTGGTGACCACAGTGTAAGGACCTTCCCAGGGCGGGTGAAGCTTCGGGGACCTGCCTTTCTTTCGTTGTGGGTTATATAGCCAAACCAAATCTCCAGCCTGGAACCCTTCTGAATTCGCCTTAAGATCATAACGAGCCTTCATGCGATCACTTGCTATGGTAATTCGGTCTCGTACCAGCTCATGAATGTTCCTTAGCCGTTCACCAACTTCATCGGCGTAGTCATTTACGGAAAATCGCTCCTCTTCCGGTGTGCCAAACACCAAGTCACATGGCAGTCTAATCTCACGTCCAAACATCACGCGAGCCGGTGTCTGTTTTGTTGTTTCATGAATGGAGGCCCTGTATGCCATAAGGAAAAGAGGTAAGTGACGGTCCCAGTCTCTCTGATGTTTCTCAACCACTTTGGATAGGTGCTCCTCCATGGTTTTATTATATCTCTCCACCATTCCGTCTGATTGTGGATGTAGGGCTGTTGTTCTTGTCTTATGAATTCCCAGTAGGCGACACATCTTCTGAAACACCCCTGATTCAAAGTTTCTTCCTTGATCCGAATGCAATTCTAGGGGCACGCCAAATCGACATACTAGATTATCTACCAGAGCTTGAGCGACAGTGGCTGCTTCTTGGTTGGGTAATGCATAAGCTTCAGGCCACTTACTGAAATAGTCCATGGCAACTAAGATGTATTTGTTCCCATCATCTGTCACGGGGAATGGACCAGCTACGTCGATCGCAATTCGCTCAAAAGGAGCCCCTACGTTATATTGTTTCATTTGGCCCTTACTTCTTGTCCGTGGCCCCTTACTTGCCGCACAAACTTCACATTTGCGGCACCAAGCTTCCACATCTTGGCGGCTGTTCACCCAGTAGAATCGTTCGCGTACTTTAGTGAGAGTTTTGTTGATGCCAAAATGTCCGCCAGATGTTCCATTATGCACTTCCTGGAGTACTTTTGGTATGCGACACCTGGGAATTACCAATCTCAAAGTAATTTCCTTCCCGTCTGGACTTTCCCAAGCTCTTTTCAACAGTCCATCCTCTACTCTAAGGGAATCCCATTGTGCCCACAAAGCCTTCAGTCCCACTGCCTTGTCTGAAATGTCCTTCCAGCCTGGTCGGGCTCCTCTTTCTTTCCATTCCAGAATAGGACCAGTTTCTTGATCTTTTAACTGCTCTTCTCTTAATGTCTCTCTTGTCCAGTCGTCAGGAACATCAATTTTAACGGTGTTCACAATTATTATCCCTTGTTGTTTTTCTACCCGGTGACAGTGCTTGCAGTCTTCCCGACAGGGTCTTCTGGAGAGAGCGTCTGCATTTTTATGGGATTTTCCAGGACGATGTTCGATTTTAAAATCGTACTGCTGCAGTTTTTCTATCCAGCGAGCTAGTTGGCCTTCCGGAGTCTTCAATTGCAATAACCACTTTAATGCAGCATGGTCGGTTCGAACCTTAAAGTGTTGTCCATATAGGTACTTGTGAAAATGGTCTATGGACTTGACAATGGCCAATAGTTCCTTCCGTGTCACACAATAGTTACGTTCTGGCTTCGACAACGTCTTGCTGAAGTACTCAATTACTTTTTCCTGTCCATTTTGAATTTGGGAAAGAACACATCCAAGTCCAGAATTACTGGCATCCGTGTCTAATACGTACAGACCTTTCCGTTCTGGGTATGATAGAACCGGACTCGAACACAGTGCTGATTTTAGTGTTCTGAACGATGTTTCACACTCTTGTGTCCATTGATACTGAACCTTCTCTTCTGTAAGCCGGTGTAGTGGCTTCGCAATATCGGCAAATCGTTCCACAAATCGTCTGTAGTAAGTGCATAGGCCAAGGAAGCTTCGTACTTCGTGAACATTTGAAGGCCTCGGCCAATCTCGTACTGAGGAAATCTTGTCTGGGTCTGTTCTTATCCCCTCCGAGGACACGACATGTCCTAGGAATTTTACCTCTTTCTGGAACATTAGGCACTTTTTGGGATTCAATTTCAGGTGTGCATTTTTAATTCTTCCAAACACTTCTTGAAGGTTCTTCAAATGCTCCTTAAAATCCCGTCCCATAACCATCACATCATCAAGATAAACTAGACATGTCTTCCAAGTTAGTCCTCGTAGTACCAGTTCCATCAGTCTTTCAAAAGTTGCTGGTGCATTGCACAGGCCGAAAGGCATCACAGTGAATTGATAAAGGCCAGTTCCTGTCGAAAAGGCTGTCTTGTCTTTGTCATCTGGATGAAGTCCCACTTGCCAATATCCACTTCGAAGATCTAGAGTGGAAAACCACTGTGAACCTGCCAGCGTACTTAGTGTGTCATCAATTCGGGGTAACGGATAGCTGTCTTTTCTAGTGACGTCATTCAGCTTCCTGTAGTCGACACAGAATCTTAAAGTTCCATCTTTCTTAGCAACCAAAACTACTGGAGACGACCAAGGACTGGTTGATTCCTCAATAACTCCGTCTTTAAGCATCTTCTGTACCATTGCAGAAGCCTCTTCCTGTTTTGCTAATGGGAGCCTCCTAGGTGGTTGACGAATAGGAGCTGATTCACCAGTATTTATCCGATGTTGCACTATGTTGGTCTTTGTAAGAGCTTCTGTGTCCTTTGCAAATACTGTACTTTCTTTCTTCAAAAATGTTATAGCTTCTCTATGTTCATCAGGAGTTAAATGGTCTAACTGGGCATTTAACATCTTTACAATTTCTTGGTCCATATCTGTAGACGAAGCTCCAATGATTTGTTCTTCACATCTCGCAATCCATGTGACTGGTTCGTAGGTGCCAATTGCGTCGCCTTCCTTGAACGTCACTGAGTGTGAATTTAGGTTAACCATTCTAATCGGTATCTTGTCTGTAGTCTGTGTTAACGTCCTTGCCAGAATTACATTGTCTGTCATTTTAATCGAGTCATCCTTCTCAACGAGGCCAAAGCGGTATCCCACAGAATTTTCCTCCAGGACTGCCTCAATTACCTTCTCTGTTCGTGCAGGAATTTTTACTGTCCTCGAAGTTAGTAGCCTAATATTATGGAATTTTTTCATCTGCCGTTGACAAAATAATTTCTTCATTTCCAATCCTGAGAACTCGTTCTCCAACGTCAAGTACAAATCCGTATTTTTCCATAACGTCTAATCCTAAAATGAAGTCATCTGTAATGTCAGCTACGATAACTTGGTGTTTAAAACATAAGCGGCCTATCTGCAGCTCCATGTCGACTTCCCCATGAACCGCCGCCCTATCTCCCGTAGCTGTCCGGATGACTAATCCATTCTGTCCTTTATTTACTTTGAAACCCGTTATGAATCCTGCCCGTACTATTGAGGACGTAGCTCCTGTGTCGATTGTGAACACACATTTCTTCTTATTTACATAACCCTCCAACAACAGACTACTTTGAACTCTCCGAAGTTGGGAAACTTTTATTTCTCGGGGGTCACAACATTTCTTGGCCAGCGCAGCCCCCAAATTGCCAGCCATCTTTAGTTTTCCTGTAGCTCCTCAACCACAGCAGCATTTACCCTTTCTGGGCTGCGTTGACGACAGTTCCTCTTGATATGGCCCACTTTGCCACACCTATAACAACGGATGCCTCCATTCGGCCTCCCACTACTTTGTTGTTGGTCTTGTTTCTGCTGGGAGTTCGATTTTGTCAGTAATTGAGTCATCATCTTGTGTAGATCAGATATCAGATTCTGTGTTGTGTTGTCTGGCTTGTCTTCCTCCACACTCACAGCTCGTACTCTCTGATTTGATTGTGTGGTATCCTTATAGGCAGCCTCAATCTCCAGTGCATGTACTAAAGCCTCACTACTAAGCTTATGCCTGGCCAATTTAAGAATTCGCCTAACTTCCTGGTCCCTTACTCCATCAATAAATGTACCAACTGCTAACTGTTGTTGAAATTCCATTGGTGCATCAGGATAGGCTAGATGGGCTAATCTTTCTACCGCAGCTTCGAACTCCTGGAGGCTTTCTCCACCTCGTTGTCTACGTGATTTGAGCTGAGCCTGATATACTTGGGCGAGATGTTGGTCGCCATATCTTAGTTCTAACGCTGCCTCCAAAATACTAAAGTTTTGTTGCTGTGCGGCAGGAATTGTTTGGAGCAGGTCTAACGCTTGGCCCCTTAGTGCTAATACCAATGCTGTTGCCTTTTCCTCATCGTTCCAGTTATTTGAACGTGCAGCTGCCTCAAACTGTCTCTTATAAGTTGACCATGAACTTTGACCGTCGAAGGAAGGTGGTTGTAACCTAGCACCAGACGACAGTACTAATTGGCCACCCTTCTCTCTTAATTGTTGTTTGAGTCGGGCTACTTCTTCCTTAACTTCAGTTATTTCTCCTCTAACTTCACTAACTTCTTCTTTAACTTCCATGACTTCAGCCTGTACATCTTCCTTCAATTGTTCAGTGACTGAGAGCATGACTTGATGTTGTCCCTCCATAATTTGTCTCAATTCTTCCTGGCGTCTTATTTCCAGGCCTTCCATCATTTTTATCAAGTCTTCTTTTTCTTCCTGACGTTTTCTCTCTTGATCTTCTTTTTCTTCCTGTCGTCTTCTCTCTTGATCTTCCATAATTTTTTCTCTGTTCGTCCATCCTTTGTAACAATGCTGCAAGCATGTCCTGTGTTTGCTTCTCCGCCATACTTCTTGTTGTTGGCATTAACTCACGACACGTAAATCAATTTCAGAATAAAGTTTATTACACTATAAAATCCGTAAAATGTTGATATCACGTCTATTTTAATAATGAAATGTTCCAGAAAAATCTCGAAACAGCACTAGAAAGTCTTATTTAGAGTCTATACTTCTTTTGTGTTGACAAAATTCACTTATCTCCACTAGTTGTCCAATGGAATGTTCGAGAATTTTCACGAAATATCACTAATAAGTCTTATTTTGAGTCTATAACACGTTTCCGTTAACACAGTCTACGTATCTGCTGTGGTTTCCAAATCGAATGTTCTAGAATTGTCACTAAAAGTCACTTATAGTCTTGTTTTTAAGCCTACAACACGTTCCCGTCGACACAATTCACGTATCTCCTGTAGTTTCCAAATAGAATGTTCTAGAATTTTCCCGAAATTGCACTAATAGTCCTTTTTCTCAGTCCACAACACGTTATAACTAGCGGCACTCGCGTATTTGCAGCTATTTCTAAATCGAATGTTCTAGAACTTCTCGAAAATCCACTTTAAAGTCACTATTCAGTCCAGAAATAGTCCTCCAAACACTGTCCAGTAGCTTAATTCTTCGTGTTACCACTAATTTCTGAGAAGAACACTGTAGAACCTTTTCGAATATTCCAGAAATTTCTCTTCCAATCCACTTCCGACACCAAATTGTTACGTGTTTGCTATCCACACAAACACCTCTGCTCGTAGATTCGTCGATTGAAAGTCCAGGTAACACTTATTCACTACTTTATTTACTAATTAACAATTAATAACAATAGATTAATTACTGTCTTAACTATAATCACACTAGAACACTTATAAGTCTCTTTCTTATTGCTTCTTTACTCGTTCACGTTCAACTTAAGATTAAATCTCGGCCCACCGTGCGTCTTATTTATACATCCATTCTCCCGGTCTAGAGCACTCCAGAATATTCCCGGCCGTTCATGTACAATTCCAGCCTAATCTAACCAGTCTGCACAGTCCAGTGGCGTAACACTATTATTATAGACAATATATTAAACGTTTTGAAGCAACCCTCCCAATATCCCATAGGAGCCGAGATATTCAGCATTTTGTATTGAAAATGAGTGATGAAAGCACAAAAAATTCAATATTTCAACGATAGGGGGCTCGAACTTCCTTTATTCAATTTGCCAAGAAAAATCTTACGGGGAGGTAGGATTCTAGAGAAAAAGTCAACCCGCTAACTCCCATACAAACCTAGATACCCAGCATTCCATGTTGAAAATTAGAGCTGAAAGATGTAAAAATTGAATATCTAATCCCCTATTGCATCTAGTGGGTTGGAACTTATTTTAATCGATTCGCTTGGAAAAATCCTGAGGGGTGATGTGGTTCTGGAAGGAAGATCAACCCTCTATCTCGCATAGATTTAACATTTGTATGAGTAACTTTTGTGACGAAATATCAAGTCGATATCTCATCAGGACTAAGAATATTGAGGAATCCGTGAAAACACATTTTACCTCTTTTCACTTCCTTAGGGGTCGTAGCATAATCTCCTCCGTTGAATCAGCGATAAACCACAAGAGTTAAACATTTTTATAATTTAGTACTACCCTCCTATACCGCTCCTGATTTTTACGTTGTAACGAAATTACAAGCCATTTAATTTCAGTCTGTCGTTTTCCGTGAGAAATTGTTTCTGTCAGTCTAGTCCAGATGGCGCCACTGATTTCTACCGGAACAATTGGTTTGGTAGATTTTTGCACTTATAAAAATTGCCTAAATATCTATTTGTCTTTATTGCTCATACTGTTTGTCTCTTTCCAAACTATAATCGAGTTTAGGTAGCAGACCATTACGGTGCTACTTCCTTCTTACTAGTGTAGCGTTCTGAAGACAACACCTGCAGTTCAGCAGTCTGGTAAAATTTATATGTTTTCTGGTATTATCGTGTAATTTTATGATCATCATTATTTAAAACGTTGCTATGTTGATTTAACGTACCTTTGAGGTAATTTTCATAATAATATTGTACAGTATTTATCTTCATTTACGCCTTGGGCGAATTTGCTATTCGGTGATCAGTTCACATTGGTTGTTCTTATAATTTTTTTTGTATATTTTTTTTTGGTCTTCAACCCCAACTAGAGTTTTTTTAACTAAATAAGGCCATCTTAGCCTATGTAAATTTTTGTACATATTCTTACCAGTTTATTATACTTTTTATTTAATAATATCTTTTATTCTACTTCCTTCCCAAACTAAATTCAAGGATTAACGTTTTGTTTACCTATTAAAGTAAACTTTTACTTATTTGGTACTTGCAAAAGTTCTAGATTTTGGTGAGAACTCAAATCAATCTATGCCCTTATTTACGACCTGCTGACTGAGCTACTGGTCAATGAGTACAACAACCAGCTAATTGTGTTATGCCAGCAATTGGACAATGTTAACCCGTAATCGGGCTCTATTCAAGAACTCCAGCAACAGCATATCCTATTCATCTGCTAATTTTGGTTCTATTAAATAATGCACGAGGATTTCCAAATTGTACCTTAGTAACAAAATACTAACGCCATTTTCTAATTTCCGTTTGAACTTGAATTAAATATGACATAACAAATTTTTGTTAAAATACATTAGCACAATGAACATCACTTAAGGATTTCGCCGGCGCAGTTCATCAAATATGTCCACGACGAATGTTCTTAAAAAAGAATTTATATAATCAAAGTTGTGACAGACATTGCTGAATACGTGAACCAAAAACTAGAAAATGTTTTACACAAAAATCAAGTTTTTTTCACAGTATATCGAATAGTACACCTACTACAGTACAGAAAAAGTGGATTGTTTAGGGTCTCAAATAAATGTGGCGTTTTACGAATGTTCCCCTATTTTACATATGCCCTAATAACATTTGTCAAGATAAAACGTTTGTTTTCAACATATAAATGAATTTTTGTTGACAGGCGGCGGATTTTAACAGCAGAACATATTGAGCGACTTTTAATAATACACTTGTAAGAAACAATACTGCAGCAATAACAGTGAAAAATAAATTATTGGTGAAAACTACAAGTGATAATATACTTTCAGTTTACTACTACTAATCATTTTTCGAACCTACACTACAAGATAAGCCACTGAAAGAACATATTAATTTACAGCAACAATTAAAAAAATATTTAGTTTTAATTAGTATACATACAAACTAGTAACAAATATTCACTTGCGCCGACCTTGTTTTTTACGTCATGACTCGCCGATATCCGAAATCTAATAATTATATAAACATTAGTGGTTGAATGGGTTTACATCTAAATGTTGTTCATTATTTTGATGATTGCAGCTTTTAGATTCTATTTACAAATTACTAATTTACTTGGAGGTATGATGCATAGTGGCGCCTTTTTCACCCTTACCTCCCAAGTTCAAAACTGGGCCGTTTTTAAGCCGATGGCGCACTGTGTGTGTGGGTGGGCTCCTGTTCGCGTCATTACCTTACAAAAGAAAAATAATGTTTTACATGGATGTACCTAAATTGTAAAGATCACTACTTACACAAGTTTATCTCCTGGTTGCTTTGGTAGCGAAAATAGGTTTATATCAAATACGTAAATAAAAAAACATTAAAAAAATGTTACATTACTAGGGCTGTCAGAAATGTTCCTTGGGACAGTGGCGTACGCGAAATTAATTAATACGAGAAACAATAAACTGTTATAATTTATAACAATGTATGTAAAACTTACCCTCTTAACTAGCTTGCTTATCACAAACTGGAGAACATGTGTATCCATTTTGCAGCATCAGGTATGTTTCTACGGTTGTCTCCATGAGTGATGTTAGCTTTGGTGAAAATATATTCTTATATTTTGAAAACGACCGTTCGACATCTACTGATGTAATACACGCATATGTAAAATAGTTTTTGAACGCACTTAACGGATCTGGGGCTGCACCATCACATATTTGTCTTAATTTGGTAAAACCGGTGTCTTTATTTAACACACTTGCGAACTTTTCTTTAACGCACTCATTTGTTGCGTCACCTATATCGTGTAGCAGTAGATTTACTTCGTCCACTATTTGCAGTGACTCCGCTAACGACAACGCACTGTTTTCTAATTTTTTATGCTTTCATGTAATGGTTTATAGTTCTTCGCAATATTTTTTTAAAGCCGTTTCAACGGAAATATCTTCGAATTTTGTCTGGCTTTTCTTAATAGCTGCAGCCTCATCTGGATTGAATTGTAGTATCACAGCTTTTATTTGTTGGAAATATTCAGCATAATAAAAAGCTGCCTGCAACCATGTTCCCCAACGTGTAAGAATCGGCTGTGGTGGTTCAGGAATACCGGGACACTTGCTATGAAATGCACGGAGACGTTTAGGAGATTTAAGAAACACCTTTTTTGAACTTGCTATTAATGCATCCACCTCTGGAAAACCTTTTCGAATAGTTTCTGCCACAAAATGTAAAGCATGCACTTTACATGTAACATGTATAAACGTACCTTGTTCTTGCAAAGAATGGCCTACCGAACGCATTGTCACGGCGCCATCAGTCACAAACATCAACACTTGACTTTTTGACAGTTCAAATTTTTCTAACGTCTCCAGCACCACCCTGGTAATTGTTTCACTAGTACACTGACTTAGTTTTTTGCTAGCTAGTAACAGTGGAACTGTCGGTTTAAGAGGGCTCAGTACTCGTACTGTAACATTTAAAATAAATTTTTTTTTACAATCTGTTACCTTATCAACAGATAACCACAACCGTGTATTTTTTAATTCACATTTCATCTTATTTACCATGTCTACGTGTACAGTTGGTAGATAGTTACATAACGTTGTGCGACTTGGTAACTTCACCTGGGCATTGTATTTATTCCAGAACTCTCGAAATGGTTGTTTATCGAGTATGTGCAGCGGAACATCACAGGCAACCAGCCTTAATAGTAAATCAAACATAAACTGTGTTGTCGAAGGCACGCCATTTTTTTCATTTTTATGGTGTACACTATTTACGTGAAGTCCACAATCACGCTTATCCCAGCACATCAAATCTTTCTCGCACACTTTACAAATTATTTTAGCACCATCATAGAATAAATCCGAGAATTCACCTATGAATTTATTCACTTTTTCAGCAAATGGCCGTTTTCTACCCCTGCGTACGTCTGCCATGCTTTATTATTAAATTAATATCAACAATACAGTACAACAAATAAAATAAAAACACAAAAACAATATGCAATACGCCCAAGTGACTTAACGTGTACACAACTCGAAAGCTAATAATAGACTGGACTGGAGAAAGAGTTTCGTGGTCCAGGTGAATTCCGGTGACAGTAAGTACATCTGTACTCTACGACCATGATACACAGAAACGATTTGCAGCTTTACACATTATTACTGATTCTAGGTTCTTCCATATTTACTGATAGATTTTGGTAAAAAATATATATTGAATAAATATATATCTACAGTCAGTAAATTAGAAATCAAATATTTTAAATTAATAAGTTAGGTTTCCCTACATCTTTATTAGATAAAATGTTTACAAGTTGCTTGTTGGCAATGTTTCAGTGCTTCAAAACTACAACAAATGTGTGCCATAAGAACTATTTCATGTTCACTTCCTACGACTTCGAGAATTGATGTTCTGTATGAACCTACAGTACATTTCCTTCCCCCACCCATACGAATTCTGTCACTACGAGAAATAAAACATGATTAATTTAGTTTTCAATAATAAATCGGTATGATACTTCATCAGTCAATTTTATATTCTACTTGGGTACATTTGTACGATAATATACAATTATTATTTCAATTAGAATAGGGTACATTTTTTTACTCCGTGAGCTTATCAATTATGACGTATCATTTAGGATATATCAATTATCACGTATACAGGATGTTAAAAGTATGTGTCATTATTTTATCAGGTGCTATATTGGACTAAAAGAAACAAACAAATTTTAATAATTTTTTTGAAACCTCATACCGTTACCGAGTAATTAAATAAAAATACATAGGGCATCTGACAGAATCAGCTAACAGGACACGCACAAAAAAATATCAAAACAAAATGTTCACAACTATACAAGTTCGGTACCTTCGAATCCAATTATCACGGATACGTTCTCGAACTTCCCATTTCATTTTACAAATTAGTCAAATCGCTAACATTAAATTAAAATCAATTACGCGATTTACAGCCCTGTCTTAGAGCGACTGAACATGCATTCCCAAATTGACCCTTGGTAACTTTATGACGCGACGTTGTCATATGTCCTTATTTATGCACTTTTTAAAAATTACTAAAGTACACACATTTTTTCTTCGAAACCCTTAGTATATTGTATAAGACTTTTTTTGTTACTTTTAGTCCAATATAACACTTGTTAAAATAATGACACTCATACTACTAACATCCTGTAAACAAACTGTCCCAAATTGAGGATGCAAGTATTGTTATCATAATTATTATTTTAAAAAATTTCCCGTATTTTCTAATTTGACGACAGGCGACATTTTAATAAGAGCATTTGTTAGAACACTTTTTAATGTGCATTCCTCGACGTTACCAAAAAAAATTCTATCATTTGTTTTTGAGATAATGCCATTAATTTTGGTTTTCCTTATAGGCGTCATATTGCATTATTGTGTGCTCTTAACTCCCTTTTCAATCACAATCTCAAAAAAAGTTATAACTTTACTAACAAATCCGAACAGTTGTTTTTACCGTCTTCAACTGTCTTTGTGTATTATTACATACCTACACACAATCATTTGACAATTTACTGTGTCGATATTACTAATTTATTATTTTACTAAACACTGTTTTAAAATTCAGTCAATTAGTCAATACAAATTTAAATCTTTATATATCAAATTCTATTAAAATGTTAAATTCTGTTAAAATTAATGGTCATCGTCAAGTTTCGGAATATACATGTAAAGTTGGCTATTTGAAAGATTTTATCGTCCATGAAATTCCTTTGAAACGAAAAACAATTTGAGAATGTAACAAAAAATCGCTTTTAAAGAAAATTTAATAAAGTTTAACGGCCACCAAACCACCTTATTGAAGTTCATTCAGGCAATATGAAAACTCTTATTAAATCTCTTTTCTGTGGACGTTCTTTTACAACATTTTAATTGATAAGTTTTGGTTTAATGCATTTAAAATAAAATGAAATATTTTTTTATCAGGAAAATGTAATTATTATATTATATATTAACTATCCTCAAGATATGACCAATATCCTAATTAAAGTTCGGGTTTGGCAGGGTGAGAGTAAGTAGACATTTGTTTTTAGTTTCTTATAGATATTTAAAAACCATACATTTCCCACAAAAATTATGGAATAGTTAAAAAAATTATTTATTTATTTATTATACACTCCTGCTTTTTTTTAACACGCTTTTATTAGCTTCACCTGTATGTTTGCTTGCTTGTTTGCTTGTTTGTTTGTTTGTAACCGACTTTTTTGGACTCGATTTTGACCCACTTTAAACGGACAGATTTAATTGAAACTTTGTACACTTACGAAGAACCGGTAACAATACAATAATTTGATAAGTTTATATCATTATACTGATCAGGATCGCCAGTCCTTTCCTCACGTATCCTCTGCGTGAGAGCAAAGGCTTAATATGTAAGTACATGCCGTGATTGTCAGTTAGATCGGTGGTCGAGCGGGTTAAGGCAGTCGACGCGAAACGATGGACTCCTCGGGCGTGAATTCAAATCCCACGGCTGAAATAAAAAAAATTTTTTTTTTCAGAAATATCTGTTGGATCGTAATATGTTATAATATCAGCATCAATAAGCAATATGAATATAGTTTAAAAAAAACTACAAAACACGCTTTCATAGCACATCAAACTAAAAAGTGAAAAATAAATATAGTTTAAAAAAACTAAAAAACACGCTTTTAAAGCACATCAAACTAAAAAAGTGAAAAATAATTATTAATATAAACTGAAAACAATAATGAACGAAAAATACTAGTATTATTGTGAAAAAAGCGTGGGTTGCTCGATATACAAAAAATATGGCACAAAGCGCCCCACGCTTTTTTCACAATAATACCAGTATTTTTCGTTCATTATTGTTTTCAGTTTATATTAATAATTATTTTTCACTTTTTAGTTTGATGTGCTTTAAAAGCGTGTTTTTTAGTTTTTTTTAAACTATATTTATTTCGTTAATATTGAGGCTTTTTTTTGTCTTATTTATATTAACATCCTGGCGGAGTTTGGCACATTGGTATTCCACCACTTAACCAGGAGAGACATATAAACAACAACCATTCCCTCCTACATTTGCCAGATGCCGCAGCTGAGACTCGACTCAGGAGCGAATAATTGGTCGTGTTCTGCCACACAACAACACTCTAACCAACTATGCTACTAGCTCGGTATTTTAAAGATACCACTATACAATTAATGCTCTAGCCAAGATTCTAACCTGGGACTCCTTGGTCTCAAGCCTAATATATAAGTACTGGAGCCACTGAGCCGATTAATTTTTTTTCGCGGAAAGATAATTTCTTCTGGAATTTAGTATCGTATGTGTATGTTCGTTCGATTTACCTACGAGGTTTTTTATACGAAGAAACTCAAAAAGTATGATGGCATGTAAATTTCTAAGAATTTTAATTTGATCTGTTGCTATTAGGTGGCTATGAAATTTTCATTTTATATGATGATTGACCCCAACATGCCTTATACAAATGTTGGTGGTTTATTAAGAGATAGGTAGGTGTTCAATGTTAGAATTTTATTTTGAGATTTCTCAATAATTTTGTTTTCATACTTGAAAATTGGCAGCTTTACGTTTCTTGGCATAACAAATAAGAATTTAACTAATTTTAATGTTGTTCATAGAGGGCGCTTGTTATACTCTACTGCTTTGAAATCGAGGCATATTTTGTTGTCTGTACAATTATGGGTTAAGTGAAGCAAAAATCTGAAAGAGCGTCCTTCTTTACATAAAAAAGTGACTTATTTAATTTCGATATCTCTATCTGTTTTCGAGATATTTGCTCAGTTTCAATGCACTTCGTATTTATGCAATTTTTAATCCATAAAATACATACAGTGTGCCGAGTAAATCATAAAGAATTAATAAAAATGGCACAGACACAGAATCATAATTTAACATTAGTTTTTATTTTTAGTCTCTACAAATAATGCCAACTTTGTATTTTAAGGGATTAAGAGTTACATAAAAACGAAATGCATTGAAACTTTTAAGAGCATTATTTCGAAAACGGATGGTGACATCGAAATTAGACAAGAGTAACTGTTTTATGTAACGAAGGACGCTCTTTTAGATTTTTGATTAAATTTCCTCATAATTCTACAGGCAAAAAAATATGCCTTGATTTATTAAAGCACTAGAACTAGCTCCATCAATGAGCAACGTTAAAATTATTTGCAAATTTTTATTTGTCATGCCAAAAAACCTAAAACTACTAATTTTCAAGTTAATACTGTGAAAACCTTCAAAAATTATTGAGACATTTCAAAATAAAATTCTAACTATGAACACCCTGTATCTCTTAAACCAGCAACATTTAAATAAGGCATGTTGGGCCCAATCGTCATATTTTGTTCTCTAGTACCTCCAGTTGAAAGATTTACCATTCTTAATGAATCACCCTGTATATAATGCACCAAACCATTTCCATTCCGGGTTAATTTGTGAAGGTCTAAATGTCATAGCGAACCCAATCGCGAACTGGGAAACCTGTTTGGTTAGACTCGAGGCCTGACTCGATTCACGTATAATATTGGCTACAGATAATTCGGTGCTCTTCACAATTTGAGGAGAATAAAAAAGAATGCGACTTAGTATTCTGACTTTTTTATGGTGGCACGTGTCCTTTGTTACATTATGTGCCGATACATAAAAAAAAATGCATTAGTGGTCTAGACTGGGCCAAATTCCGTAGTAATTCATTAGCGTCACACGTGAGCCACCGTATATGTAAACAACCGACAATGCAATTATCTCGGCATTTATTTTTCGATTATAGCGCACTTATTTGCTGGCAATGGTTAATGTGATACTTGTAAATGTTACATAGTGTTTAGAAAAGTGCTAACCTTTCACCTTTTCAGTACATACGACAAAGACTCAGAGAGAACATGTGAGGCCATTTGCATGACAACACAGTTTCTATATTTTCTTCTCAGAAATGTCTCCTTCGTTATTTGTGTACAGCGAAAATGATCGTTACAAAAGGTGATATTTGCAAACTTCAAAAAAAAAAATTGTAAACTATCAACTGAAAGATTTTTCCCACTGAGACAGCGATTAATATCACATAATTTTATGGGATATCGGGACGCATATTCAGATGCAACTACTAGGATATCCATTCGGCTGATTCCGAGTGTCGCCTCATGTGCAACGTGCATGATAGCAATAGTTGATCTTATCGCAACTCTTAAACAGCGTGCACACACTGAAACATGTTGCGATGCCCCGGATCGACTCCTAGGTTTCATGAAACTTGCATCGGTTTGAGTTCGTCTCCTCATTATTAATTCTTGATCATTTGTGAACATGAAACACGTTTTTGAAAATGCCAACACCAGTGTTATTATCAATAATATTAATTATAAATAAAAAGTCAAAGTAAATTGGCTGATAAACATTTTCCTTACATTTTTCGATAAGACTTTTATATGCTTTGTTTCTGAATATACTTTTTATTATTCCATAAACACGTGTTTAAACTATATATGTATATTTAGCAAATAGAATATAGGTATGTAGCGTGTTCTCGTAGTTAAAGAACCCTAGCTGCCATTTATGAAGTGCTAAATACACTTCTAAATATATACAATATGTCCACGGATGGGGTTTACAAGAGGTGAAATTGCAAAAATAATCAACTTTTCGAGAAAAAGTTTTTGCTTTCTTAACAAATTCATGTTGAGAAACTTTATATTTCTTACACAGGGTGCTCAAAAAATTACAAAAACCTGAAAGTCTTTTAAAAGTAAATTGGCCTTATTTTTAATTTTGGAACAAAATGTTAAATAAAAAAAGTTGTTTAAAATTTTATAGCCAGTCAAAATCCAAAAGAGACATTTTGGTAAATACCGTTAGTCAGTTCTTGTCGCCTTTTCTATTTATCTAATTATATGTAAGTATCAGATAAACAATTCTAAATTTATAAAACACCTAACAATGAAATAGTACCTTATAAGAAGGTATCTTTCAAAAACATGAGTTAAACTCGTAATTTACAAAAAATAATAATATTCAATTGAAATTTTGGATTTTAGTTGGACGTAAAATTTTAAACAGATTTTTTATTTAACATTTTGTTCTAAAATTAAAGATGCCAATTTATTCTTAAGTGAATTTAATGTTTTTGTAATTTTTGATGACCATGTATAAAAAACATAACTTTTCTCAATGTGAATAGAATTTTTTTACGAAATCAAAAACTTTTATGTAGATACACTTTTTCTCACAAAGTTGATTATTTTAGTAACGTCACCTCTTGTAAACCCCCTCCGAGGACATACTGTATATTTATAAATTTTTCCCAATAATCTCTATACATGTCCATTGTTAATAGATTCAGCTTACCAACCAGGACGGTATACTGATTTCTGCTACGATGCAAACCGTTTCAGACTCCGATGCCAGTCTACACATATTGCAACTTACATCATGAAACCTAGGAGTCGATGCGTGCATTGCAACATGTTTCAGTGTGTGTAGGTTGCTTATCATATTATATTATGCTTTTTCCTAATTCTGTGGGGATTGCAGAAAGTTGAAGCAGCAGAATTATGTGGCGGTATAATCGCCTGTCTTCGTTTTCTTTTTTCACACTGAATATACCTATATGCATGCTCCTGCAGTCACTCTATATCAAATTTGTATAACTTTCTACTAGAAACTGACTTACGGCACAGAGTAAGAATATATATCTGTGCTTACGGTTTGCAGAAATGTTCACGATGTTGTTGTGTTACGCAGTTGTTCGACTTGTTGTGAAATCCTGGAGTGGGTTGGAACCTTTGATGTGAAGATAACACTGACGTAGTTTTTCTCGAAATAACAAAACACAGTATGCTGCTCTCGACGCGCGTTTCGTCAACCAAGTTGGCATCATCTGGAGATGATTAAAACTGTTGTTTGTTTCGAAATGTTTTCAAACGAGCATAACCGCGTATCATCACGTTCGATTCGAGGTTCAGCTCATCTGAACGCACCTTTAGATGCTACCGAAGACGTAGCTAACCTAAGATCAATCAGCATCAGAACATTTATGAAATGAGACTTGCTCTAATATTAAAAATATAACAGAGGTAAATTGTGAAAGGTTTCAAGCAAGACAATCTTATAATAAAAAGAAACAAAATGTTTTAAGTTTCGGTGATAATTTTTATCTCAATTAAATAAATAGGAAACAGGAATGTAATTAAGACATGTTATATTAATAATTGAAAAGAATTGTAAGGATACGCCACTATTTATATTAAAATGAAGAAACTAAAAACTATGCTTATCAAGGCTATTAAAGCTACTTCACTATAGATAGATGACGTTATTGAGTCTTCAGGGAAGTCAATTGAATAAGGACAAGAATGAAAAGATAGATCAATTTAAGTCTAAAAACGGAATCGAGGACTTCCTAACTCAATTAAATGTGACAGAAAGAATAATCTGTGTGTCGAAGCAATAAATTTCTTTTCATTGTTTCTAAGTCAACTTTACTTCCTTGCGGCTCATCGAACATTTGCAACTTCTTTAGAATATTAATTCAAATTGAGCTCCAACTTTTCCTGTAATAAAACTTTTCATCTTTTACTAATGTATACAATGATTATTTTTTTAGGAAAAAAAATCCCGAAGTTTATGATACTCTGCCGAAATTAGTTCTATAATCAATAAGAATTTGCAGACAAAAAAGCTTTGTTCGAGACTTCTTAAAAAATGAGAAGTAATTTATTCTTTCAGGATTAAAATTTTATGTTAAATTAAGTGAAAATTTAATATTTGAAGGCTTCTTTATCTTGAAAATATTTCAAACATTTTTATCCATAATTCTGGTTATAACACTACAACAGAAAATTAATTGAAAACCATAAAAAGTATATTATTTATTAGAAAGCATTTGTAGAGATTTTTTTAATATGATTTTACTAACGAATCAAATTTAAAATTCAATTTAGGCATACACCTGCAGTGTTGGCTTTATAAGTGTATACCTCGCTGTATGTCGGACATTATTATTTATTAGTACTGTAAAATGCATACAAACACCAAAAATGTTCATACCCTGTTTTTGAGTAAATTACTGTTTTTTAAAAAAATAAAAATTACAGCATAAAGACAAATAATAAACCAGGTTTGTAATCTGGTTTGTATTCATATTATTTTTTTAGTAATTCTTTAAAAAGTGGCAGAAATGGTAAAAAATTCGCTAATTACCGCAAAACTTGTCAATGTCTAATTAATTTTGTCTTTTTTTTAAACAAAAACGTTGGAAACCTACATTTATTGGTAGCATTTTTAATTTAATAAAACAACGTAATAATTCATTCAAAAACAAGGGTGTACAGACTGTTGTAAATGTAATTTTTCTATTCTTTATACATATTTTACTGTACTAAAAATGCCAAAGAATACCCACTCTTATAATTAGGGAATTTGGAACCAATGGCGTAAATAACAGCAACCATTTTTTACCTTGTAAACTTCTTTACATAACAGCTTCTCCCAGTTACACCGCCTTTGTTTCTCTCCGTCCATCAACGTTTGGTGTTTTTTCAACGACACATGTTTTTTCACAGCAGATTTACTAATAATTGGACTGGACTTACGTATGACAGTCCCACACTTTACATAACAACACACAACAAATCACTTTCTAAAGACGCGGACTGCCTCGCCATTTTTTTCACCCACTAACGCATTACACTAAACAGAAAATATAGAATAAATAAAAAAAAATTCTTTACACTTACCGTATACACAACATATCGCTAGGTAGAGTGTTTTAGAATTAAGTACTGAATAAATTACAGATTGCATACAGCAAGGATGTACACTAAATAAAAGGTCAATAACCAAATAGTCCTAAGGGACAGAACATACATAAATTGTGTAATTCTCAACTCATCAGTGTCAATATAATTCTCGGCTCATCAGTGCCGGATTTACATGCAAAAGATTAATTAATTAATGTATAAGTACACTATCAAAAAGTAGAATTTGATTTATTACTACTATATCACGCGTTTTTCGGAGTATAGTATTAGGTTTAAAAATCTGTCTCTGGGATGACAACCAAACTCCCCAAGTCTACTTATGATGACAGGTCGTCCACCTCAAGATATACACAAATCAATTCCATTAATTGCAACCTATCTAAACGTCTAGAATGCATGCCGTTTAAATAATCTAGTTGGCATAATACACTCAACTGAGCCACAGTAGTAACTGCAACCTAATAACATGAACTATAAAACTATAATCGCTGATATTGCCATGTCAGGACTACTAATTGTATTTAGGACCCCTTCCAACCAACACCACCTATAAACAAAGGCTTCAGTGTTGGTCCAAGCGTACCTGCTTACGTCACACATCGTAATACTAACATTCGACCATCTACGCGCACTTGCACGTTTTTAGTACGAGTGATATAGTTTATAGTTAGTTAATACTCGTATTATATGTAGGTTAGTTATATCCCAGCTTGTTATTAATTTTTCCGAGAATTCTCTCAATTAGTTAATTTTTTAATTAAACTGTCATTGTAGACATTCTTATAAATGCGGTATAAATGCAATGTATCGGGTTATAGAGGAAATTATGCGAACGGGTCAAAAGTGCGTGTTTTGAAATAAACAAATAAGTGACAATTAAATGTTATACATGTGTCAAAAAATATCTAGTAATCTTTGCAATTTATAAAGTGATGGCACATTTTCCTGTAAATTAACGTGTGTTCACAGTAGAAACTCCTATTCAGTACGTTTTTATTGGCAAATTCTAAAAAATTTTTCACAAAATTGAAGACATGCTTATTTATCCTGATACTTTAATTGCTAACCAATCTGGATTTTGTATGAAAGTGAAGATCATGTTTTAAAATTCGCCGTAAAGATGTAATGGAAATGTTTAAGGTTTGAGAATATTTTACAGCTGAACGCGTTGGACTCTGTTGAACAGCATATAATTTACATGATCAATGTTCTCAGGAGTACGGACAGAACGAGTAGAATAGTACCGGAGAACTTTGAAGCAACACTTCTGAAGCAACACCGCGTATGAAAATCACTATACGAAATCAAAAAAGTATAGTCAGTAGATCCAGGGACTGCCCAGTCTATGCTCCATGTCATATAGGCGGCAAAACCGTATAATCTAAATAAGTCTGTGGTAGAATGTATTCAACAACAGTGCTGCTTAATTTCAGTATACCTGCTATTTCCTTTGACAAAAAATGCTGCTCATTTTTTTCTCTACTGACTACTTTTCGGATTCAGTATAAGCGTACGGACGTATTGTCAGCGGGACCTATTCACGATCAATCATTTAGCACAACAATTATTTGCGCAACATTCTGTTGTGCAACTTTATTATTTTAAAATTGTACACGATGACACTTTTTTGCACAACATAGAGTTAAAATACACTTGTTCAATCTGTCACATGTATACTCCTATCGAGTTCTCTGTACATATCAATAAATTTGAGCCACAAATCTTTATCTTCCGTAAACGACGCCACATTCCTTTACCTATTACAGCATTCTGCACACCATAGTACAGCGGTCAAGTCTCATAATGGTAAAACAACACTACTTACTATTCACGATCCAAATTGTTGCCCAAAAAATATCTGGCGATTCTGATTTTACACAACAGGTTCTGCGACATGTCAATCAGTACCATTCACGATCAATCATATTGCACAACGGACAATGTTGCGCAACATGATTGATCGTGAATAGGCCTCTTTACGCTCAGAGGTTAGCGGGTAGCGGAACGATTGTTTGTGGCGGGTAGATGAATGACTAGCCGCATTGTTCTGCGGGATCTGGATTGTTGTTTCAACATCCCGCTTTGGCAGTCTACAATACCTACTGATAATGACACGATGTCTGTCTCAAAATTAAGTAAAAAATTATTATTTTGGAAAATACAACATTTAAGTTTGAAGACTTCTACTTTGTATTGGGTACATGAAATCGACATAATTAGAAGTACATATATGGAAAATTTTACTTTTTATTAGACAAGCTTTTTTAGTATCTACGGATGTTGGTTACTACATTTGAAAACCTCTAGTTTTCCACATGTAGAGAATGTCTTACGTTTTGTACATGTAGAAAACCCATTTTGCTTATTTACGAATTACACTAAACAAATTATTAATAAAGTGTTTTATTACTTCCTCACCCCTCAAAGTGAGGAAGTTATGTATTTGTGAAAAAAATTTTGAAAATTTCTATTGCATTTCTGGACGACTCTCGTCGAATTATGACGATACACAAAATTTCAGACAGAAAATTTTTTCTGTATGTGTGGTTCACGATAGCAGCTACAGTTTTTGAGATAAAGCTTTCAAATTTCGTACACACATTCTAGAGGAGAAGAAAGAGATTGAGTTCGGTGATAAGCAAAATCGGTCCCAATGTCTAAAAAAAAATATTAGTGACATTCCACCAATGTGACTTTTTTGAAACGTCAAAAAATGTGACTTTCTTGAAACGTCAAAAATTACTTTTATTATACAATCCATCACACGTCGAGTTTTACTACGGTGAGAAAGTTCTGATCCCCAAGTAATTGGCCGCGGTTTTTTTTATTTAATACTAATTCCAAAACTATAACAATTATAGATGTATTATAAAATATCTTTTAAGTGAATGTTGAACAAACCTAAATTTTGAAGTATTTTGTAGTTTTTGAGCAAATTTTATACAGAGCTACTTGCTCAAACTTGCCTTTTAGCAAGAAATCTTGATGTTACTTTCCACTGATTTTTTTCAGCCTGTTCTAATTATAACGCAAATTATTTTATTAATAATTTAATTAAATAATCTATTTTATGCTGTAACTTTCTAACCTATAATTAGACGAAAATGATATAAATTGACATAACTGACGTTTGTTAGTGTTTTGTACGTTTTCAACATGTATTACTAGCGTAGATTCCCAACCCTGATTAAAAGATAAGTAAGCAGGAGAAAATTTTTCGAAAGCTCATATCTGTGGAAGAACAACTGGTGATAACAAAGTTCTTCTTCTGTAAACTTCTGTTATCAAAAGTTTCATATTTTGTTGTAATTGCAACTATATACACTTTACACTTGTATGTATGCACACATCAAAAACTACAATGATGTATTTTAGTTTACAACCGCTAAGCAACAAGCGATTTTAACATGTTTGTGCGGGTTGCGTTTCGCATCGGAAGCCGCTTAACGGGAACCAGCTAAGCATTTTGTAATACGCATGCAGTAATATAATTAATTACACGTTGTTGGTTCACATAAAGATGTCGTGCTGAATAAAATTTACAGGAAACAACTACTCAGCCCCGACCTGCATTGAATTAATAAAGAATAAGTTGCTTGGAGTTCTGCTACCTGCTAACCTCTTAACGTAACGCTTGTAGTTCGTCCGTACTAGACCATCATAAAATTGTGTTTCTTGTGGGTATACTTTCTCTGCGTTTCTGCAATGCTGCGAGTATTCAAAACCGTTTCATTGCGAAAACAAATTGATTTAAAGGAAAATGCGCCATCACTTTATAAGTTGCAAACCCAGACCACGGCTGCAAATATTACTGACCACTTCTTGGCACGTGTACGCCACGGGACACCTTTTTGAGCAAAACCTGCGTTTAATGAGATAAAATGTATATGAGAATTAGAGTGTAAATATGCGGGAGAGAGTCGACTGTATACTGCTTTGTTGCCATTAAGGGCGCCCGCTAGGGCGATACAATTATTTCATCGTCTATTAAAAACCATTCATACCTATTGGCTAACCTTGTATAAGATAATAATAGTCTCATTATAAATTTAATTCGAGGTTTATTATTCCCTCGCGAAAAAGTTGTTGAAATGATCTCATCTATTTACTAGTCTGCGATTCTGCAGAGCTTTCGTAAATGGTTAAAAACCACGTGATCAATTGGTACCTTTTAATTCAATGACTTTGGGTCTTTCATATTATGGTAGCACCTGACGAAGATTTTTGTACATATGTATGTCTAAGGAATCGTTTTCAGCAGCTTTTGTTGACGGCACGACTCGTAGACGTTGTTAAAGGGCACTAATTGCTCACGTGATTTTCAGTGACTAGAAAGGCGGTGAGAAAACATTTTAAGAAGAGAACAAAACATCAATGCTCGAGTTAATAGCCTGCATTGATTTTTCCACAAATCTGTAAGTTCTATAAAACTCGTAGGAAAAGTTGGTTTAATATACAGGGCCAAGGGTTGCTGCAAAAATAATTTTTATATTTTGAAATTATCTGAACTGTTTAAGAGCGACTCCTCTTCTTCTTCGTTTTTACGGCCTCTTGCCTCAATAGCACTTAGCCATCTTATCTTCTTGTATGAAGAAATAACTTTGAGACAGTGTTTTCGTCAGGTGAGGTATATCTTTAAATCGCTCTTAAACTATCTATTGACGGTAACCAAAAACAAAAACTACTATTTCATTTTAAATCATATGTAGATATTGTAGGTGGAATTAATTATGGGTAAAACGAACGCCGATAATTTTTTTGTCCGAAAAGTAACTTTCAAGTTAAATAAAAAGACACTAAATTCATATTTCGAACAAATAAAAAAAAGTAGAAATTAGTGTTGCCTGTAGGCAATTTCACCTACTAAATTTTATGATTTAAAATAACAGTAGTTTTCGTTTTTGGTGAGATTTAAGTTGCCTTAATAATAAAGGTTCCTGTCTTCTTTACTTACTACAATACCTTGTATTATTGGTTGTAGTTTTACTTCAGCTCATTAGATTAAAGTTCTATTGAGACATTAGACGATAGAATAACGTTTTATAGATAACTAACTGTCCGACATGACAGCCAAAATATGTACCATCCGACTGGTGTGTAGCAAACAGTTATGACAAGAATAATTTATGGAAATTACTTTTTTTAATACATTCGAAATGTCACTGAAATAAGGAGCGATATTACATACCTAAAAATAACATCTGCCATTTATGAATTATTTCTGTTATAAACTTTATTAAGTAAGCCATGACATTTACATTATATCTTATTATGTACGTATTTTTTCAGTTAAAAACTTTATATGCTATACTATAGCCACTATTAGAAATGTCATGACAGCATTATTGAACTTTACTGTATGACAAACAAGTAAAAAAAATAAGAGTAATTATTGCTGTTGTCTGTTGTTAATATAAACTTATTTAAGTATATTAAATATGTGTATTACAAATTACAAGTGAACCAAATTTGTTACTTTTGATATAGACAACATGTCCAATATATTCAAATTAACAGTCATGATTATTGATTACTTAAGGTACATTTACAACCAATTCGCTACAGGCACAATTTACTGACGGAGTGTGAATTATGCCGAGATAAAATTTAGGGCATTTATAATGAGTTAGAAGCTGCCATCTGTTGAAATTTTTTAATATTACGTGTATGCAAATTCAGTTTGATTAAATAATTAGAATTATTTTAACATAATTTCTAAAAACATCATATTTTCTAATACTAAAAGATCTAATCTTCCAATTTCAAATCACAAACCGACTTTAAATATAAACAATAAATTTGTGTCGTAGTACGCATGCGCAATTTGAAATTCGTGCCGCAATTGAATTGACTATTTGCGATTTGCAAGCATCCAATTCAAGCCTGAAGTGCAATTCAAGGTCGTGCCGACTTAAAATTTTATTGTAAACAAATACAATCAACCAGATATGCTTAAAACCCAATTTACAATCCACCAGCAGATTGTGCCCGTACAGAATTGATTGTAAATGTACCCTTAGACACCGGACAATTTTCGCGCGTGTAGGGCCGGCACATGGAGTAGGAGTGAATAATCATGTATGTGGAACAATTAAAATACATATCTCGAATGCCTTAATATTTCATGAAATCTCCTGTACAGTGTTCAAGGCATTAGTATTGAAGGATATTATCAGAATTTCTTCTATGTGAACATCAATCAGGTTGGAACGATTTGGCCAATACATCACTTTGTATAGGAAAATCAAGCGTTCTACGTTGACAGATTTCGCAGTGCAAATTTAAGATGGTTCGTTCCCGGCTAATCTGGATAAACGCGTAAAATTTTAAAACCAAAATTTTTAGTTAACACGTCGTGTAATTTATCTTTAACAGCAACACCTCGACGACCCAATAAGTCGCTCAGTGAAATCTACACATTACGGATAATATTTACAGATTCCTCTACAGGTAGTGTACTTATAGTATATTCTAGTTTCATAAGTACTTGAATTAAAATCTGCAACCGCTCATGTATAGTACGTAACTGTGTTTAAATGTCTGGTACTTGAAATGCTGCCTGATTTGGTCTTACAGCGTCGGATTCTTGTGAATTTAATTCCATTATCATGTTTCACGCTTTCAAAATGTTCGAAATAGTAGACTGCAACTTGTAACCATGTGCACCATCGTGTACGTATCACTTGTGGTGGCAAACTTAATCTAGAGAGGCGCTCCTTAAATTGTAATTCTAATACGTAAGAATACTATTATTTTTAATCCAATGTCTTTCTTGCTCCTAGATGAAATATTTGTTTTAATAGTTTTGTACGATGAAATGTATTTGAAGTGACGTGTTTGATTTATTATTAGAGTTCGGATATCGGCGAGTCATGATGTCAAAACAGGGTCAGCGCAAGAGAATATTTGTTATTAATTTATATACCAATTAAAATCAAATACTTTTTAATAGTAGGCTAGCCAAAGTCGTCAAAGGACGTGGGGGTGTTTTTTAATTTATTTTTTTGATATCTGCTTCCCTTCACGAGTTATAAGGAGAGCTTGAAATATCAAATAGTAATTTTAGCAGGAATAAAGGGTAATAGAACCCATTTTTAGGTGTGTCTCCTGAAACCGTTCTCCTTTTTTTTAATTTTTTTTTTTTTTTGGGTTGTGGTCCCGTCTTTTCCGTAACATTTTCATTTTCAAATTTTGAATTAAAAATCGGCAAGGAAAACATTCTTTGATTTAATCTAAAAATATCAAAAGTATTCTTGTTGAAATACGGTAGAATGAGCCGTTCTCGAGTTTGATTTGATTTTTTATTCGGATATGTTCATTCCAAGAATTTGCATCTTTTCGTTTCATGAAAATTAAGAGTGACATGATTTGTCGTGTTAGGTTGAATTTGACATCTATTGTCAATAAAGTTTCAGAAATTTCATGGCACTAGAAAATTGTCTATACCACGGCGGAATTAACAGATATATTTTAACTTTAGGGGGAGTGTATGAGTAATGCCTCAGCTGAAGCTAGACACCACGTGAAAAATGTTCACACAGACATCTTCCGAACAGAATAACGACTTCGTGAAACAGGTCATTTAAAACCACGAAACGTAAGGTATCCACGGTGCCCAAGAAATGTAAGAAGTAGAGAAAGAAATGGCTTCGTGATCGAACGGTAAGAACATTTGCCTCTCGCCCACAAGTCCCGGGTTCGAACCCCAATCGAGGTTTTGTGATTGTTTCTAAAGTAGAAATTAATCCTAGCATACTCGGATATAGGATGTGGCCCCTCACAAGGTACTCTGAGGTACCTCTAGGGATACAGGAGAGGGGGTTGTATTACCTACTGCATTTAACGAAAAAAAAATCTTGTTGCTTTTTTGTGAAGAGAACTTACTGGATTTTGCATTAGAACCATTAACACTATATTAGCTTTTAGAACAAATGTCTCCCAAACCGCAACCATACGAGTAATACACGAACTGCAGTTATAGCCGTTTAATAACCAACAAGTTCAAGAACTGTTACCTCGGTGCGTTGATGTTTGTGAAGTTATACGTGAAAGAATGCAACTTATACCAGATTTTCTCGTAATATTCCGTTCCTGGGCAGGCGACATTTACCAGGCTGTAAGTTACAATGCTTATTTTTGGGCTGATGTTTACATATGTTTAAAGTAAATGTTTAAGCAGTTATGGGAAGTCATTTTGTGGGATATTTCATTTTTCCGGATACACTGAATCAAGCAATATTCTTCAACTTTTTAGACAATAACTTATTCTTGGGGATATTCCAATTAACAGAAGACAACGATTGTTTTTACTTTTTTTATACCTAATATAAGGAAGTATAGTAATCGTGATTTTTTTGACCTCGATATTTTGATAGTTGTATACGTTTTGAACCCTCCTGAATCCATTTTCACTATTTTCAGAAAGTCGGTGCGTGTGTGTGTCTGTGTGGATGTGTGTGTATGTATGTATCCGCGATATCTCAAAAAATACTAATGGGAGACTTCCCAAATTTGGCAGTTAAGATTGTCAAACAATATTTTAGGCGACACATTAAATTTGGTGAATGTGGTACCCCCAGAAGAGACATAATGAATGAAAGAAGAAAAAAGGTACAATTTCGGGAAAAAAATTAAAAATTTTTATTGCATTTCTGGACGAATCTCAACGAATTAAGTATAATGAAAAAACACAACTTTATGAAAAAATCTGTCCGCATGTCTGTTAGTACCGCGAGAGCAGTCACAGTTTTTGAGATAAAGCTTTCAAATTTGGAACACTTGTTCTAAAGGCCAAATACAATGGAAAATTCGGTGATGAGCAAAATTGGCAAGCTTTGTATTTGACTTTACAAAAAAATATATTCTTGATGAAAGATTATAAATCATGTCCACTATATGAAGCGAATAAAATGTATTTTCCAAGTACTTAAATAAAGCTGATATAAACTGAAATATTTTACACATTTGATCTCATAAAATGGGGTTAGGATAAATTTATCAATTTGTGTGTGACATTTGAAAATTCTAATTTAGTTACAAAAATGTTAATGTCAATAAAAAAAAATATTAAAATATATGACATGAATTATTATTGACAGTATCGAATGACGCTGATAATTAATTATTCAAAAATTTTAATGAAACATTTCAAGGTACACTAATAAAATTTAATTGAGGTAAGTGAAGAATAAAATAGAATGTTTTTTAGATCAGGATGATATATACTGGTATAAGAAAGTGTGCTGGCCACATCAGATTTTTTAAGCATGTTGACGCTCCTTTCTATTTTACTAGAATAGCCAGAAGATGGATGCACATTTGTTTTCTAAAGAGGTGGATTGGTAGAGGAGCAGATGCATCTATCCACTGATCTATACGTTTACCAACACAATTGGTTTTTTTATTATTGGACTATTTAAAATGAACAGATTATAATACCGAAATCAATACTCTTGAACTCTTGAGGAATTGATAGAGAGAATCGATAACGAGTTCACAACCCTTTGAAACAATCAAAAAGTGTTGCAACGGGTAGTTTATTCATCGGGGAGAAGAATAATGTTTTATGCATCGGCAAGATTTTGAAAGTTATTTTGATTTTTGAAATGATTAATTGATATATTAATTTTTGTTTAAATATTGTCAATAAATGTTATTGACTTCTAGCTCGTTTAGTAAAGAATCACTTTCGGGTCTTGTTACGTAAATAGCTATAATGATATGGGATGTATTAATGGTAGTAAAACACGTTACAGCTATTATCTTTTTAATGGTGTTCTTATATTCTGTACAATTCACAATGTCTACGATTTATATTCATAACATTAGTTGGATCATCAAATCATGTCTTAACTGAAACATATAATTTTCTGGAAAACAATGCAATAATTATTAAGATATTGCCAACTTGAATTTTGTTAAGCCAGAAATTATATAATGCTGAGACCTTTACTTTACCAGCGAAAATTTTGTATTAGAAAATACTGATTTTAATTAACGATTTCTCGTCTCGATTCAATATATTCTAATTGGTAGCCAAATAAGGAGAAAACTAATGAAGTATGTAGTTATTTCAATGTAAACATTCGGCATTTACTGAATCACAGGACAGGCTGTGTAAATAGTGTTCTAAATTAAGAATCAAAAAGCGTTCTAAATTAATAACTCCAATATTAATAGCAATATTTATATAAGTTTATGTATTTACTCTTCAATATTCTATAATTATTTTTGAAATTAAAAAATGTATCACTCAGTGTTCAAATAACTAGTAGGAAGCAAACAAAAATCAGGGCCGCAGCTTGTTGATTAGTAAATTGTTTAAAAATATTGTGTTCTATTCCCTCTCTTCCAGCTACTCCAACCAGAAAATTTCAAAAGACACCCCTACCTATTGATACATCACTTTGAAGTATATGAAAATATAAATCTTTTAACACTCGAAAAATTAGAATTGGTTCATCTGTTCGTAAGATAACTGTGCCGGACCGTTTTAAGAAATTGACTGGCGTAGGTAAGTTACATGTTGTAACTTACAAAGACTTACTCTACTATATCAGGTCTATTAATGGTTGTTTATTGTTGTCAATGTACACATGTATCATTAACAAACCTTCTACAGTATCCTCTACTAAACTTCTACTCCAGGATGTAAATAGTAAAGCTTATTTTGAAAATGAACGTTCTACATCCAAAGACGTAATATTTGTATACGCATAATATCGCTCTAAGTCGCTTGCACGTGCATCACTTAGGCATTTATTAATATTACGCAATTTGTCAATATCCGGATTTTTACTTAACACGTCTTTAAATTTCTCGGCAACAAGAACACCAGCGTCAGCTGTTAACGTCCTAATGTCATATTTACATTGTTTACTATTTCAAAAGATTCCACCATATGAAAAAACAAACAAAAAATAAATAAAGTACCGTAAAATGGGGTGTAGTTGACCGCTGGGGTCAAGATGATCAAAAAGTACAAAAATGTTTTATTTTTGCATACTTTTTTGAGTTTATAATTTTTTATAATTTTAAACTCATCCTTCGACTCTAGATACGTTTCTTATATAAATTTTATCAAAAAAAATATCCTGCATTTTTACAACCAACAGATACACCCCATTAGTCACAAATTTAATTCTGTCATAAAAATAAATCTATAAACTTTTACATAAAAAGTAGTAAACGGTGGATTGCATCTGTCTGTTATAATGTTTATTCAAAAAGTCACTATATCTAGATTAACTTAAGTGGACATTGTTTATAAGTCTTCATTTGTTGCCAAATTTTAGATATATTTATCAAATTATGCAATTTTATGGTTATTTTGGGGTGAAGATGACCACCCGGGTGAAGTTGACCGACATTTATTTCCTGCATACATTCAGTCTATGTTGAGACATCGCTGCGTACACACGTGAAAATAGATAAATTTATTGTAAAATGCCGAGAGTGTATAAACATAAGGAAGGCACAAAACGCCTTAAAGAGTATAGCCAAGAGACTTTAGAAAACTGTTTGTCTGAGGTGCTAGATGGAAAAATCAGTGCAAATCAAGCAGCAAAAAAGTACAATATACCTAAAGGTACTCTCATGAACAAAATACATGGCCGCCACATTAAGACACATGGAGGTCAAACAGTTTTTATTAAATGGGAAGAAGAAGATTTTGTGGAAGGATTAATTACATGTGCCAAATGGGGCTTTCCTCTAAACACTTTGGATTTGCGTCTAAGTACCAAGGCTTATCTGGACCGCATAGGAAAGAGTTCACGGTTCAAAAATAACTTTCCTGGTTACGATTGGGCAAAATCTTTTTTGGACGTCACAAACATGCTTTGTCTGAACGCTTAAGCAACAATATTAAGAGATCACGTGCTGCAGTCGATACTGAAATGTTATCATCTTTTTTTTGATGAATTAACTAAAACCCTTGAAGGTGTTAAACCCGAAGCAATATTTAACTACGATGAAAGTAATTTAAGCGACGACCCAGGTAAAAGAAATTAATTTTTCACCGAGGCGTTAAATATCCAGATAATGCAATAAATTTTACAAAGAGCGCTGTGACCATTACGTTATGTGTTTCTGCAAACGGAGACATTTTACCGCCATATGTTGTTTACAAGGCAGCAAATTTGTGGGATTCATGGCGTGAAGGTGGTCCAAGAGGCGCCCCGTGTTGCGAAAAGAAATGTTGTACCAAAGGAACACGATATAATCGCTCTAATCATGGTTGGTTTTGCCATTTGTTTTACCGATTGGTTCAAAACTTTATTTCTACCTCATGCCAAACTTATAGAAGGAAAAAAGGTTCTAATAGGAGACAACCTTTCGTCTCATTTTACAAAAGAGGTCCTCCAACTGCAAAGAAAATAATATCGATTTTGTGTGCACGCATTTGTGTCAGCCACTCGATGTCGGTTTTTTTGGACCCATGAAAAATTACTGGAAACGGTTATTGCAGGAATGGAAAAAGTGCAATTCAAATACATCTTCTGTGGAAAAAAGTGTTTTCCCACGATTATTAAAAAAGACTGTTTGATCGAATGGCTAAGACTGCGCAAAAGAATGCTAAGCAAGGGTTTTTTTCTAGCGGAATTTATCCATTGTGTAAAGAAAAACTTTTGAATAAAATTCCTCAAGAGAAAGAAGCACGGCAACATAACATAGGTGAAGTTATAGTAGATTATTTAAAAGATCAGCGAAATCCTAAAAAGCGAGAATCTACAATGAAGAGGAAAAAGTTAAATGTTATTCCCGGGAGATCTGTTGCTTTCGAAGACACACCAGAAAAGAATATTGATGAGTACGAACCATGCACAAGCAAGGTACAAAGTGTGAGGAGAAAGATAGCTGACGAATGTGTAGAAAGTGAAGAAAGTTCTGAAGAAGAGTTTAGGTCAGACGAAGAAACTGAGGATATCGAATTTGATCCTCCTCTCGAAGACTTTAATAATAGTGATGTAAAAGAGTGTGGGTTGTAGTGGAGTCCCAAACCAAAAAAATGGTAAAACATTTTATTGGAAAGGTCTTATCAGTGAGTGGAGAAGAAAGTAGTGTTAATTTTCTAAAAAGATCCAAGGTTGATAGATTTGTGTGGCCCATGCTTGAGGACAAAGATGACGTCTCCATATCCAACATTAAAAAAAAGTTATGTGAACCCAAAGTTTATCGCAGAGGGGAATTTTGTTTTGATTTTGATATGTCTGTTTTTAATTTTGTATAAGTAGAGAGTATTATTTAGTCTATAAAACGTATTAGTTCATTTGAAGCTTAATTTAATTAAGCCTTTACTTTCGAGCTTTTTTCTTATTTTCTTTTTTATTAAAATGTTTGCAGAAACTAAAATTGATTTTATTTCGGCCATTTCCACCACAACTGCTCGAAAGTCCTATTTATAAAGCAAAACACATATGCGGTCAACTTCTCCCCAAGTGGGGTCAAGTTGACCGCGACCGAATTTTATTTTTTTTTTAGGCAGATGTTTGACAATTTTGAAAATTTCAAGTGCTATAGTTAACGATAAAAGTAATACCCATTTTATACCGAAAAAAACATTTTGATGTCACAATTTTAAATGTTATTTATTTTAATTTAAAATTGAAAATTGGTCAGCTTCACCCCATTTTACGGTATATAAAAATTCACTAAAGTCAATATTTCTTGAATCATAATATAATTCACTTCTGGCAAATTTTCTCTACTAGCTTTAGTAGTTAGACTCCATCACAAACAGAAAACTATAAAAACTATTTGTTAATTGATGACTTAAAAGAACCCGTCAATGGCTACCAAACACTGCTATCATTTTTATTCTCGTTCTCTTTTTGATATGTACATATTTCACAAGGATACCGATATGACAATGGTTGCCTTAATCTAATTAAAAATTGTGATGTCAGCATTTTAATATTTATAAATTTATAATAATGATGTATAAATAAATAACATATAATTATTTCAATATGTTCAACTATACGCATAAACGTACTTTTGTACTGTAAACTGCCCAGATATTGGGGCAGTGAGAATTGACGTTTTGTCGATATCATACTCAATTTCCACAGGAGATCAATGTGTGGGTGGTATTCTAGGAGATGCGATTATTGGACCTCTTTGGAGAAAATTGAAGGTGTATCGAAATAAATCATTTCGACAGCTTTTAGCCTTGAGCTTTGGCCACATTTTAAGGTGGCAATAATCGTACCAGTACAAAACTTTTCAATGCTTCTTTAATTTCCATAAACCTGAATAATAAATATTTAACAACCAGAGTAAAAAAATCGATGTACTGCTCCATAATTCAGTTTACCTGTTGAGCAATGTATGGTAAATAAATAAATAGGCATTTTTATCTGATTTTTAGATTATTCTGTATAAGGAAATGTATCAATCAATGCATGTATGATGTGAACAACCAACAGACTTTGCAAAGATATGGAAATATTGAAAAAAATAAGGCGGTAAAAGGTGCGCGGGTCTAAGAAATGTGCCATGATTGATATATTGTTATGTTAACAATAAAGTACCACAAAAATTGAAAGCACAAATACAATAAAAATGAAATCATGTAGGAATAAATGTATAACTTCTCCCTTAGTAAATATTTACGATAAATGCTATTTTCATGAATTTATTACACTAAAAATTTTAAACAAACAAATTTTCCTCCTTTTTTGTTCTTGATATTAAGAAAAATATAAATATTTAAATAGTATGTAAATTATTTAGTAAAGTACATTTTACTGACGATCAAATCGAGTGAAGTTGCGGACGGAGGTTCTGAATTATTCAAAGCATACAAATTGCACAGAAACTTTGTATTCCGTTCAAAGAGTTTATTGCTATCGAATTGGTGTGATGACCTCTGGCATAATTTTAAAGTGCTCAAATAGAATGGAACAACACTTTTGACTTGAATTTTAAGGAATAAGAATAGTTACTTTACCACAAGGCACCTTGACAATTAGTTTTTTTTAACTGTACAGGATATCTTTTTTGTAAATGGAGGAACGTTATTACGCAAGCTTTTTAAATAAAGTCACACTATCCAAAATATCTAGGAAGCTACAGTTTAAATGTATAATTAACGTACTATTTCCTGAGCTCCGCATATTTAAATGGGACAAAATGTATTGATGCTTACAAAAAATAGTGTAATCAGTAGAGCTGTCCGAGGTCACCTGGCCGCCAGAGCCGTCATATGACTCATATGTTTACATCATATCATAATACTTGAATAAGTATATTAAATGGAAATAAATTTTAACAATAATGTTACATTTTATAAAAATTTGTATAAAACTCACCCTTTTAAACAGATTTATGAAGTAGTTTGGTTGTCGTTATCACAAAGTGGGAAAGATCTATAGTATAATAGCATCAGGTATGTTTCTACAGCTGTCTCTGTCAGCGATGTTCGCTTTGGTGAAAAAATATGTTTGTATTTTGAAAATGACCGTTCGACATCTACGGATGTAATACAGGCATAAGTAAAACAATCTGTGAACTCACTTAACGAAGTTGTAGATGCACCATCACAAATTTGTCTTAATTTGCTAAAATCAGGATCTTTCTGTAATACACTCTCGAATTTTTCACTAACGCGATTATTTTTTGCGTCATTTATAGCCTGTAGCTGTGTTTTTACGTCGTCCACTATTTGCAGCGATTCCACTAACGACAACGAACTATTTTGCAATTTTTCTATTGCGTCGTGTAGTCCCCTATAATTGTTATTAATACTTTTTTAAATCTGTTTCAAGGGAAACGTCTTGAAAGCTTGTCTGGCTTTCCCTAATAGCTGCAGCCTCGTTAGGGTTGAACTGTAGTATCACAGCTTTTATTTGTTGAAAATATTCAGCATAATAAAAAGCCGTGGAAATGTTGATTTAAGAGGGTCCAGTACACGTACTATAATATTTAAAATAGAATTTTTTTTACAATCTGTCGTCTCGTCAATACATAACCAGAGCCGTGTATTTTTTAATCCACATTTAATCCTATTTACAATGTCTTTACGAACAGCTGGAATATATCTACATAACGATGTACGACTTGGTAAGTTCACCTGGGGATTGTATTTATTCCAAAACTCCCGAAATGGTTGTTTATCCAGTATGTGTAGCGGAATATTACAGGCTATTAACATTAACAATAAATCAAACATAAACTGAGTTGTCAAAGGCATGCCATTTTTTTTTGATTGCAAACTTTACAAATTATTTTGCATAAATTTATTCACTGTGTCAGCGTACGGTCGTTTTTTACCCTTTGGCGCGTTTGACATTATGTATAATTTATAGGTACAACCTCACGCATTAACCTTTCAAATAAAACTACAGCGTAAATCACTTCTAAATCGGCACGTGCGACGACAGCGCAAGACCGTGGCTGTACTCCAGGCACATCGGACAGCTCTAGTAATCAGTAAAGTAATGCGAGTTGGGGCTATCAAGTGTATAGCGCCATATATGTGACAGCCGGCGGTCACTGCTTATACCCATTCTAAAGCACGTGCCGCTTCACCATTACGAGCTCCACCGTGCATTCCATACTGACTACACATTGGAACCAGTATAGATTAGTGTCATTTTTTGTGAAAAATATACAGGGAGCAGACAAAAGGAAGAGAGCGTATCAGTTGTGGCAAAAAACACACCCCTAGTGAGTTAGTGGCTCTTAAATGGGTTCAGATGAAATTTTTTTTTTTTTCATTTTATTTGATGAACGGTAAAACATAAATAGACAAAGTTTTTGGCATTCATTTATGCTGAATAAGATGCACCAATTCGTTTTTGGTTATTAAAATCTTAGGCGTCTCTTTGAGGGATGTTTGTTTCACCCTACAACTTTTTCTTTAATTTAGAATTTTCCAACTCAATTTACTCGTTAACAGCTGCCGATATCAACTTAAACAAAGAAGGCATTGTTTAAGTAATAATACTTAAAAATTCTAAATTTATGGTAAATATTAAAAAAAATGTTGTACAAAAAATTACAGGGTGAAACACCCTTGCTCCCCCCTAAAACGAACGGCCATGATTTTAATAACCAGAAATGAACTAACACATCTTATTCAGGATGAAAAACTAAGTGAATGCCAAAAATTTTGCCCATTTATCTTTTACCGTTCTTTAATACCAGAAAAAAACCAATATCATCTGAGCTTCTTTAAGGGCCTCTAAATCTCTAACGGTGCGTTTTATGCCACATTTTTATAAGAACTTTTTGACTTATTTTGATAAGTACTACACGTTGTAGAAGTTTGGAACCATATTTTGGAAGCACCTTGTATGTATGAATACAATTTATTATTCTTAGAGCATTGCTGCAAACTATAAATTCATTAAAGCACTTATTATATATAACTGTCATTTGTTAATCTTTGATTATTTGTGATAAACAAATAAAACAACTAGAAAAAAACACATCCGTAGAACTGAAACAAGAGCAGTTTGCATCTGTCAAAGTGTTGTCACTAACACCATTCCACTTTACCTATCATTCACTGTAGATTATTTTACCTTAAAAGCCTTATTTAAGGACTTATTGGGAGTTTAAGCCTGCGCTTCGCTCCCTGGTGGCTAAAAATCGCATTTTGACAAAACGAGTAAATTTTGTTTACATTCGTTTGATCACATTTGTATAGTTTGTGAGGGTTTATATCACCAATAGCTGTAGTATTTTGGAGAAAATCGATTGAAGGTAAGTATGGGAGAAAGCATAATTGATGGGAAATGCATAATTTCGACAATGCGTGTCCATTTCAAGCCTGAGGACTATAATGCAAAAGGTATTTAAAGTTATAATAGTGACATATTTAGGTTCGGTACAGAAAATAGTGCAAAGTAAGTTGTTAAACATACCGAATTTACTTATTAACTTTCGATTGTAATGTAATAATATACAGGATGTTCCAGATTTAAAGTAACAGAGCAATGACAGATAGAGCATACTTAGCTGAGTTCAAAACACCACCAAACTTACCCTTGAATGTTAACCGTTTTTGAGATACAAGGCGTTTTATGGTTTTTGATAAAAATTGTACACGTCCATATTTCTGGACCGACTCTAAGTATTTGAACAACATTTGGTACAAACATCATACTCTTTTAGTCCAATCAAAATCATAATCACTCTGGAAAAATTTCAGGACCGGAATCAATTTTTATAATGCTGCTCTCACTGTCAATAACATCACCCCGTGTATCAATTTTTGGTAAATATTGGTAAACGTTTACAAAGTCAATGGATATGTGTATAAAATAATGCCGTAATATTTATTTGATGGCACGTTTAAGGTTATCCAATAAATTTTCAAAAATATCGATTGAAAAAAATTTTAAATTCTAAAATTAAGCAAACAACTAACTAACGTCCTTATTTTGTTAATTTTACTTATACCCTACACTAATTAATCGTCATTTTTTTTTTGACAAGAAATACATATTCACTGAAAAATTAATGGTTCGTGCAGGCTGAACTCGCTTGAAATTCCATGTTAAGTATTAAAATTTATTTATTTATTAAAATTTAAAGTTCAAAATTCCTCTTCAAAATGTAGTACATTCCATTTCTTTCATGAAAATTAATTTATGTTAACAATGAAGCTCGCATTAATTAACAAGCACAATTAAAATTAGTTATTTAACACCTATAGCAAATAATATTAAAAATGAAAGTTGAAAATTCAGTTTTGACCAAATTAAGTCAAAATAGAATTTATTATACAACAGCTTACAGCATGTACAAAAAAAAAAAACAAATTAATTAACAGAACGATGTAATTAATTAAATTTACAATAACCACCCCGGCGCCGCCGTCAATACATTTTTGAGAACACTTTAAATGATTTTCACTGATCTGTCAATCATTCCGGGTTATTTATAATGTTATCACATACATTTTTTTTCTAGTAAATGTTCCGTGTAACGAATCGAATTGTTCGTTGTACATCTCTGACTTGAGTTGGTCTCATAAAAAACTGTCCATGAAATCTTGAGGTCGATGCATGCATCGCAACATGTTTCAGTGTGTGTAGGCCGCTTTGAAAGAACCCACAAAAGCAAATAAAACGAATGTACACAGATCCAAGGATCAGCTGATTGTTACTTTTCTAATCACAGCGCCATATGCGCCGTGATGATGTTAGTTCTCAATTTTACACAAACCATTTCATACCCTACTCCCTCATTCCACCCAGAAAACTTGCTAAAATGATTACCTCTCCTACAGAAATAAAAAATATCCTCAAAACTCTTCCCAACCTCAAAGCCCCCGGACCAGACAATATACCTAACTTACTCTACAAAAAACTGCCAAAGAAAGGACTAATACAAATTACGCATATTATAAACTAGGCGATTCGATTGCAATATTTCCCAACAGCGTGGAAAATCGCAATTATTGTGCTCTTCCTGAAACCAGGTAAAAGCCCAACAGATCCGAAAAGTTACAGACCCATATCGCTATTAAATTCACTCGGCAAAATTGCCGAGAAAATAATGCTAAACAATTTCAACAAGTTCATAAATAAAAAAGAACTTATACCAGATATCCAATTTGGTTTCAGAGGGCACAATACCACGCTGTCGCTTTACAGAGTGGTGTATCATATCATCAATGGATTCAACAAAAAACACAGTACCAAAATGATACTGTTAGATATACAAAAAAAAAAAACTTCGATACCGTGTGGCACGGAGGTCACCTACACAATTACAAAACTTGCATAACTTTCCGATATACTACATTACCTTAGTTAAGTCATATTTGATAAATAGGACTTTTAAAGTTAAAATAAATAACAGATCAAACTCTTTTAATATAACGGCCGGGGCACCGCACGGTACGGTGCTGTCACCCATGTTGTTTAACCTGTACCTCTCTGATATCCTTAACTATCCTTTGACGCAATCCATTATGTACGCCGACGATACAATTATTTACGCACAATCTTTCTAGGCACAGACGGCGACGACTAAAATACGGTACCACCTAAACAAATTCACAATGATGTATGTCGATAGAAGTTGTCACGGTCAAAATGGATCGATATACATAGACAAAAATTAAAGTTTCCCCGCCCAAGTGACGCAATACCTACTAATTTAACTCCAAAACATTTAGAACCGGAATTAGTAATATACTATTATTCTTGTAGGTAAGTGGTAATGAAAATACTTATGTGTGTGTGTTAGTTTTACATCACCCAATTCCTCCAGTCATCTTCAAGTGTGTGTTAATACATTGACTTTCTCAACTTTGGATATTACGGAATTCGCTAAAAAAATTAGAAGGTATATGTATTGTCTCATACATGCAGGAACATATTTACGCGCTGACAAATAACCTATAGCCAATCCTGGCTTTGATGTCATTAATACCTAAATTCCGAGCTCTAGCAAAATACTTCCTAAAATTCTAAGTACATTGCGTACAATAGAAGAAAATATATTCAAACAAACATTTTCATATTTACTGATGAATTTAAAACTAACGGCCGCTGTTTATCCTCCGTTTACTGAATGAAAAATGAGAAAATTCTCGCAGATTATTATAAAGCAAAATGAAAGATTTGGGGATAGGGGGGACCTCGGTATAGGCTACCCAGTTCTAAGTTCGTTTCATAACTATATTTATCTGACGGCAAATTTCTGCATTAAAAATTATTGTAGTTATATTATATTACTTTTAATAAAGAACAATGTATAAGAGAAATTTTGTACTCTATTCACACAATATTTTTTTATAAAAATAACTAGACAATAAGTGCATAAAAGTAATTAAAATTATTATAACGGGATAAATGTTTTATTGAAATGTGTATAATAAAGAAATTGTCTTATATCTAGACGGGAAAATTTACATCTACCAAACTTTCTCACCATTGTTTGAAATGTCACATTCTCTCACGGTATTGCTTGCAGAACGTACCTGAAAAAAAAAAAGTAGGAATTAACATGTTTTGTTATAAATGGGATAACAAAAGATATCATGTAATGAGTGACACATATTCTTATACCTCTATTTCTAAATGATATTGAAAGATTATATGTAAAAAGATTAAATACATTAAGCAGTGATGGGCGTCGCCAAGGGGCGCTCCCCCCGGCTTTTAATAATGAATATTTTTCACTTATATATGTGTATATGTGTATATATATATATATATATATATATATATATATATATATATATATATATATATATATATATATATATATATATATATATATATATTTAATAACATCGTTTAAATTGATTACTTCACACATTTTATGTTCTATGGATAGAGCAGCCAGAGCTGATAATCTTTCTTGACTCATGGAAGACCATAGAGTCCTAAACCGCTCAATCGTCAAAACAAAGTAGGCGAAATACATGTAAGAGAATTTTTATTATTAAGTATTAAAAGCACCGAATCCACCAAGTACCGAGAAAGTAATATACTGACGGGTACAAAAGTTAGGCAATAAAGTTATTACTGCGTGCACTGTGTAAATGTGGCGCTCCTATATAAACAAAAACAGTATAGATTTTCTTGACAATTAAATCAAATGCAAATGCTGACATATTGCAGCAATGCTAAAAAACAAATATTTTTATATTACGTAGGTTTTCAGATAATTTATTTATTATATAAAAAGAAAAATGTTTTCTAGCATCGGCTCGGTCAAGTAGTTGGCAGGAGCACGCCATGGCAAGTTTGAATAGACAATAGACGGTGGGAATGGTTGTGTGTCACATTTTTTCATCAGTGCAACCCCCGCCCGTGCAGCTACGGCTTTGGAATCGAGGTTGTTTTATTTCTGTGGTATTTATGTTTATGTTTTATTCACTGTGAAGAAACTTCAGACGAATTTCAAAAAAAAATTTGCCCCACTGATATCCTCACTATTGCACAATATATTTCTTATATCAAATGAACAATCCAAGCCATTTATGAACTATAACCACGTTTGCGTTGGGCAGATAATAAGATAGAAATTTTTCTCTACCTTTACTTTCTTATGTCAATACCAGAAAATCGCTGTCCAACTTAGTAGGGGTGACTGGTGAAATTAGGTTATACCATATACTGGAGTAAGATTATCAATAATTAAATAAGAAGTTTTGTAAAACGGAATGCCACTAAAATTTTTGAAAAAAAGTTCAAATTACGATAAAAAATATTAATTTTTTGTAAAGTTATGATATTTTGAAATTTGCCCAATGGAAAATTAATTTAACATATATCCACATATCATTGTCGAGAGTACAGCACTACGAATATAAACGAAGCGGCAGCCTGATGAAATAAGTCTTTTTCTTTCTTGTTACTTACATTTAATTGTGCCATATCAAATTTTTCAGATTTTCATATTTCAGATTCAGATTTATTTGAAAAAAAAAATTATAATGTAATACATAATCACAATAATAGGTAATCATAATGAATGAAGGCAAATAAAAATAATGTAATTAATATAATAGTTTAGTATTAAAAAAATATTATATAGTATGTATTAGCTTACATCTATGTAGTATACGGAAGCCCTGAGGTGCTACAGCAAAATTAAAAAATGTTACTATTGCCACTTAATATGAAGCAGTTGTATAATTGGAAGTCACAACTGTGAGATGTAAAGTCACAATTGCGAGATGTAAAGTCGCAAATGCGAGATATAAAGTCGCAATTGCGAAATCTAGAATCGCAACTGCGAGATGTAAAGTCGCAATTGTGAAACGTAAAGTCGCAAATGCGAGATGTAAAATCGCAATTGCAAGATGTAAAATCGCAATTGCAAGATGTAAAATCGCAATTGCGAGATTTAAAGTCGCAATTGTGAGATGTAAAGTCGCAGTTGTGAGATGTAATGTCGCAATTGCGACTTTAAATCTCGTAATTGCGATTGAAAGTAACAGTACATGGAAAGTCGCAAATGACGCTTAATCATTCCAACGACGGTCTGCAAGCCGTCATTTATGTTAAAAAATATCCGAATTCATTAGGGTAGGTACCTATTAATTATCGATATCAGGTCAGTTTTTCATATAAATTAAGCTACCCACTTACTTTTACATACAGTGGCATCCGGAAAGAAACCTTGCTTATCTTTTAATTTTTGAACAGCTCAATATAATCAGAAGAAATCTACAATTTATATAGTTGCTTTTCGGACGCACAACGGAATAGGTATGAAGCTTATTAAAATAGACAATTATTGTTTTTAACAATTATTTCAGGAAACATGGATAACCAACTTTTGTATGATCTTATTCAATATTACTTCTTCGGGGGACTTCACTACGACGAATTCTTGCATTTCTGATAATGCGCCATAACATTAAGTCTTCGTACACTTAAAAGAATTCTAAAACGACACGATTTTAGATTTTTAAGATATGCAATGCCCTAATTATTAATACAATCAATAAAGCATATATCACTGTCGAATATCACACCTAAACTTTTTCCTTCGAACATTACAAGCTATGTATTGTTTATGATTATGTCTAACTCATTTTTAGTTCTCTCTCTGTTTTCTTGGTTCATAGATAATGACATTTGATATGCCAGGTTGATAATTAGGCAGTGATTCTTAGCTTCTTCAACAAACTAATTATTAACGTCTTCGTTTATTATAACAATACAGGCAGTGTCAACCTCTGAGAGTGAGAAAAAATGGTAAAGCTGAGAGTCGTCAGCGTATAAATGGATTTGGCAATGTTTTAAACAGTTTATAAAATGGCTTGTATACGAGTAGATGGTAAACAGAAATGAACCGAGAATGGATCCCTGTGGTACTCCAGTTTTAACGTTACAACTTTAAGCCATCCAAGCATACTTTCTGATCTCTATCCTGTAAGTATGTTAATAATAGTTGTGTTGCACTTTCAGAGTCCGATATATTTTAGAATACCTAATAATATTTCATGATTCATTATATTGAAGGTTCCACTGAAGTAACAATACAATTTCTTGTATCAGAAGTAGTCATCCATTATATGAAAACTAGCTAGGGTACAGTCGTAACCGAATCTGAAACTTGACTGAATAATAAATGATAAATTATTTCACATTAAATATTCTCTTAACTGCTGCTGCTGCATGGGTTATTAAGCTCTTGAGGATTCGATTTTTAAGCAATATAATTATGATTGGACTCTTCCACAAAGTAGGGAAAAGAAAATGGTGTCCCTCTTGTAATTTTATAAATTAAATGGCAATAAACGACAACAGAATCTCTGTGTTCAATTACTATCCTGGCATGGGTAGCCACTAAGCTACCGTACCCTCGAATATTAATTAACTGGAGGCGATTTCTACACGTTGAAATACATATGTATAAGAGTTAAACGATTCTAGAAATTATAACTATATAACTTAAAACAGAATTATTTATTTTTGGTGTAACTTAAGGTGAAATTACTATTTCTAACATTATTATTATAACATAACAGATAAACAGAATTTCTATAAAATGGAGTATCCAATTACAGTATTTGATCCTGTAGAGGAAGAGTTTGCATTACTAAATACTGTTACCACCAGCAAAATATACAAATGATTCAATGTTAGGAATATAACGTTTGGTTTTTATAAGAATGTAATATACTTAGTGGTTTAAAAGAAAATTTGAAATGCATAACCGCAGTTAAGTGTGTTATTTATTTAAGATATCTTAGCATCATATTTACTTAATCAAATACCTTGTGATATCTAAATGTTTACGCCTCAGACTGCTCAAGTCTGTCATCTTCATTGTACTCTCATAAACCGCTTGATCGTTTATTTAATACCTTTTAAATGGTGATTATGAACACAAAATCTTCAGATTGCTCCTTTTTCTTAAAAACTCGACAAATTTAAAATTACTAATAATATGTATTATTCTGAAAAATATGTATTATTCTGAAAAATAGTACCGTTCTATATTTTGAGTAATAGTTTCCAAAATTCCATCTCCTAAGAAAATTTGCTACACACGCATTTAAACACTACACATGTCTTTTAAATTATGAAGCGCATAAATTGCAAAAAAAAGATGAAGAAAATAAACGTATTTTTCAGGAAAAATTAAAAATACAACATTTGGCCTAATTTTTTCATTATGTTTGACATTGAGAGCTTTATTTGCCTACAGCGAGGTGCTACAAGCCGATGATAGAGCAGGGCAATATATTATCCTACAAAGCAGTTGTGAATACCTATACCAAACATTTCCTGGTAGTATCTTGGAGTCCACAATATTGTTAGATTGTATAGCTAATTACAAATAAAATGATTTGGTGATTTACTTTTGGAGCAAGACTTCATACACGGCGATCTTATTTTAAGAAATACAATTTTTTTTTCCTATTTAAGAGCAACACTGTATTATTTCATATTCTAAGAGTCATTTTATTAAACTTTTCACTGATACTATGACAGCTGGAAAAAAATATTTGAAAATGAGCCCTCGTTGAGTACCGCCTATGTTGGCCATTCTAGGCCAAAAGGCTCCCAGTATGGATCTTCTCTTTGTGGTGAATGTAGGGCAGTGACGGAACACATACTCGGCAGTTTATTTTGACACCTGCATGTATCCTCTAATTTAGAGTGGGGTTAAGTATGATTCTCAGGTACTTAACTTCGTTTAAGCCTATTTATGCTGTTCAATTTCGTTTTCTTGGTGGATAACGTCTTTTGGCGAGACATTTGGAGTTTAACCGAGAGATAGTGCTCTATGCACCAGTTTTCGACTAACTTGAAAGTTGTTTGCATAAAATGGCATTACGATCCCTCGAAGTTTGCATTCATCAATATCATAATATTGTCTGCATAACCTATAGTAATGTAATTAGAGTTACTGAGGCACTGTAACTGTCAACTACTATGACCCATAGTAGAGGTAATCAGTAGACACCGCACTTACGTAGTCATTCCAGATACGGACTTACGTACAACTCACGCACAGCTAATAAAATGAGAATAAATATTGTGAAATGCAATGTTACAAGATTTTTTTTAGGAATTAATTATTAACCTTGTCTCATGTTATTTTACTGTATATTGCTAATTCCTTGCAATATATAACACATTTATATACTTGAGTAATTAATTAATGTAAAGAAACAAAAAAAAATATATTTTAAATGTGGGTACCGTCATATTACAAATACAAGTTGTAATGTCATCTTTTAAATATAGAAAATTAGTACTGAAAAAGTCTAAATAAATTTTCCTTACGAATTTCCATATAAATTACCTAAAACGAAATAACAAAGCACAAAATTAAATTGTAGGTTTTGTACAATCGTAAATGGTCTGTTATAAAATGGAAACACCTATAACATGTCGCAGTTCAAATAAATGAACAAGCAGACATACATGTAAGACAGAACCCCCACCACCTACATACGTCGCAAATGGGCATTTATGGATCCAGCTTATTCATGGAAATTTGACCTACATACATGAAAATTTTTCACGAATTGTGAAACAAAATGTGAAACAAAAATTTCAAACAGTTTTAAATAATAACCAGGAATTTAATACTAGTGGACTTTTTTACAGGCAAAAAGGTGGACTTTTTTGATCCTAATATAAATGTGGCCTCTTCCAGAAACTTGCAGCCTGCCGCGCAGCTTCAGCTTTGGATTGAGGGGTTGTCTAATTATTCTGTGATGTTTGAGAAACTTTCAGTATCATAAATATGCTTCAGTTACGTTTGTAGACGCGCAACAGTCGTTTTCAGGCTATAAATAGATTTTTAATGAGAGGCGCTGAAACTTAACATCAGACTATTTAGAACAAATTGTTATTAACTTTTATCCCAGTGGAACAAAATAATTGTTGAGTGCAATAGTGTTTTTTGCTAAATGTTCAGCTAATTTTGAACATTATAAAAACCACCTGTCAAAAGTAAAAGGTAAGATATTATCTATTGTGTAGTGTGTATCATTTTTGCACATGGAAATTTCACCACCTTGAAGGTACCTCTTTTAATCACGCCTCCAGTTTATATGATGCCTACGTTAATACGAACGGTTTTCAATTTGGGCATGTTTTCTCAATACATAAAGGCTTTTCTCCCAGTTTTACATCATTGATAACCTATCCCAAAATGTTTCGATTTTAGGTCGAACACGCAATTCAATTTTAAACCTAAATTTCATCTTTAAACGAAAATTTTCAACAAAATATTGGTAGCTCCTGATGCTGTAATCGATGAAAATGACTCCATTGTTTTTGTCAAGCGCATTCATTTCGAAAAAAATGGGGTTTTGGGCAGCTTTTTAGGAAATGAGACCACTTTGCGTCGTGAGTAAACATTATATGCAGAAATGCATAAAACTGAAATTACATTTTATTTGTAAATTCACATAACTGTGTAACATTTTATACCCCATCACATCGTTCACATAGTCGACGACCTCGGCCAAGAACCAGATATTTCGACCTTTATTTGAAATTAATGCTAGTTTACATTTTATCCTGTAGTTACGTCTACTTTTAATTAGTTTATATTACAAGTATCCCATTCATTATTAAAAGTAATAAGGATGAAACTTTTAAAAGAAAAAAAATGAAATATAATTCTCGCGTTCTTATGACCGAATATACAGGGTTATTCATTATAAATTACCCACCCCTTATCAATATATTTTTTAAATGGGATACCTTGTATATTATTAAATTTTTGGAACGGTTCTTGGTTCCTGATTTCAAAAAATATACCATATGTTACCGGTACCATATGCCGTTTTTGAGTTATTAAACGTCGAATATCTTAGTTGAACTAGTTACTGTAAATATGGAAAAGTTAGCATTATTAAAGTGAGCTCTGAAAATGACAACTATTATGTTTGATAAGTGACATTTGTTTACTGAAATAATCAAAATGGTTTACAGTGAGGAACAAAAAGTCCAAATATTTACTTGTTATATACAAAATAACAAAAATAAACGTGCAGCAAAAAGAACATATAGGGTGTTGTATCCAAATTGTCCAACACCATCAAAAAATATGTTCAAAAATATTTACCGAAAGGTGAATTATACCTCCAGTTTTAGTAGAAAAAAGCGTGTAGTTCAAGCAAACCAGAAAGAACAGCTAGATATACTGCTTCATTTCAAAGGTAAGCCCATCCATATTTATTCGCGAATAGACTTTTTTGAAATATTGTATTATTTTCTAGAATATTCTGAATGTAGTATAAATAATGCAGTCGATCAATTAGGTAAAAGTTATTCCAAAATCCAACGTACGTTAAAAAATAATAGCTACAGACGATATAAAATTTTACCAGTACAAGTTTTAACAGAACATCATAAAAGGAAAAGGCTGAATTTTTGCCGCCAGATGATTCAAAAAGTTGGATGAAGATCCCGATTTGTTTACTAAAATATTATGGACTGATGAATCATGCTTTTCTACGGCAGGAGTTTTTAATAGGAAAAATCGAAGGTTGTGGGAAAACAAGCACAACAGAAAAAGATTGGTAAAACAAATAAAAAAATCAGGAAGAAAAACTGTTAGCGTTTGGTGTGGAATTTTCAGAAACAAAATTGTTGAGCCTATATTTTATGATTATACTTTAACTGGAGTTACCCATCTGGAAATAATTATCCCAGAAGCAGAAAAGATTCTTTTGCAGAATTTTCCGGAAGCCGAACTTGATGATATGATTTGGATGCAGGATGGGGCAACTCCGCATAGTGTCCTACTCGTTCGAGATCATTTGAATAATGTATTCCCAATATGAATAGGGAATAATGGACCTATTAAATGGCCACCTAACAGTCCGGATTTGACCTCTATGGATTCAATTTTTTGGGGATTTCTAAAAGACATTGTCAATAATAATAATAGTATTTAAGTCATTAAAGACAGGATTCGACTTGAAATAAACAATCTGAATTTAAAGAATGATGCCATTTCCGGTGCAATTATAAATATAAGAAGACGTTATCAATTATGCATTGAGAATAATGGTGGACACATCGAACATCTTTTATGAGTTATCATTTATTTATATTTAAATTTTCTAAATAAATCTTTGTTATCTATTTTGTATAAATATTTGGTTTTTTTCTTCCTCATTGTAAACCATTTTGGTTATTTCATGAAAGAAATGTCACTTATCAAACATAATAGTTGTCATCTTCATAGCTCACTTTAATAATGTTAACTTTGCCATATTTACAGTAACTAGTTTAACTAAGATATTCGACGTTTAATAACTCAAAAACGGTATATGGTAGGGGTATGTATATTTTTGAAATCAGGAACAAAGGATCATTCCAAAAATTTAATAATATACAGGGTATCCCATTTAAAAAACTATATTATTTTTTGTATCCCCTGAAATCTGCACGCTACTGTATTTTTGATGGCAGTTTAACAAAATTCTGTCATAATCACACAACTTTTTCGTAAAACTTTTTTTTCTATAGGCAATAATAACGATGATAAGGTGTGGGTAATTTATAATGAATAACTCTGTACATTGAATTATTGAGCTAGGAGCTTCTAATTACTTCACTTTTTCCAACCCAGCTTTATAAATCGGCATGAATTTTCCAAGTTCGTTTTCCATTATTTTCATCATGATAAATGTCTTAAAAATATGGTTTTACAACTTTTCGATAAGGTACAAAACGTTAGTTTTTGTAGAAATGTAGAAATAAGTATCTTCCCAAGTTGCTGAACGAGCTACTGAAATGTCTGCCCCTAATAATGGCACAATAATGGCTTTCATTTCTCAGAGATAACTTTTCCGCACTTCTTATCTGGTCGGTGAAATATTCACAATAAAATGCAAAGTTCGAACTCGTTTTTAGTTCTGAGTTCTGTTTAGAATGCTCGTTTTTTTATTAATTTTTCATGTGTATATTCTGAGGAATATTTTGTAATATTCATCCTCGTGACCAGCCAATTCTTACCACACATCATTAATTTGCATATAAACAGTACATTTTAAAAACCTGTATCAAAATATGAATTTAAATATTGTAGATCATGTGCGTCGCCTTCAAAATTTCCAGGCACGGGGTGGAGCCAAATTTTTTAGAAATGCCTCTGAACGTTTCACCACAGTGAATACCAGAAAATATTTGTCTTTTTGTATTTTGTAGAATAAAAAAACAAATTGGCTAAACAATATATTATATAAAAATATTAGTTTTGTTAGCGTATATTGTTTTTTTATATATAGGGGGCGCGACGCTTGTACAGGGTGGGTAAATTTCGATGTTTGTATAGGGTAACTCGATAAGAGATACAGAGAAATGTAAGACACATTTTCTATCTCATTTTTTGAGACAAATTCACTAGCGAAAACAAAAATATGCTATCGTCTTTTGTTTTGGAGTTATAAACAAAAGTTCGTTTTTTCGATTTTTAGACATGTCAGTATCTCGGTTGTTTGTAAAGTTATGAAAAAACAACTTTTACATTCTTCAGGCACTTTTTCTGTATAATGCAGTGGCGCTGAAAAAATTTAAGAAAGGATGCAATTTCGAGTTATGGCGTAATGTTGTATTTTTTTAAATGGGAATCATAGTTGGCTATGGTTTAGTTAAAAAGGATTTTTTTTCTCTTTTAAACTATATATCATATGTGGGGTCGCTTTTGATGTCTAAGAATTTAATAGCGAAAATAATCTTTTAGTAGATTACTTTTTGCGTTTTTTTATATTTATTCCAAGTAGGCGTGTGTCATCTATGACAGTATTTATCCGTTTGTCAATAAATTGCATATTAATAATTTTGTTTCCATCATAATTACATCCCATTTAATCGTAAAAGTGAAGATGTCTTACGGAAATGACTAGAAATGTGATATGCTAGAATGCTTTATTCAAAGTAATAACAATAATTGTGATATTGCATCCGAAATATATTTCAATCTTACGAAAATTACGAGTAATATGGTATACTAGAATGCTTTATTCAAAATAATAACAATTGTGATATTGCATCCGAAATATATTTCAATCGCTATCCAGAAAGAAGACAATCTAATAAAGCTATTTTTAAGAGGTTAAAAGAAAATCACATTAATTGTGCGGTCTTCAACAAGCCAAGACAAAAAAATCAGATATTTATATTTATCTAATTTTATAATACATTATAATTACAAAATAAAAATTCACATTAAAGTAAATGTTTAAACTGATGTCTGTTATGTTTGATACAAAATTACACCTCTTCATAACACTCTGAACTGCTGCATTATAAATATGAAGATTTGGAATGGAATTCACAGTCTACAAAATTTTGTCTGTACTAGTTTTCTTGTATAATTTGTCTTTAATGTGGTTTCAAAAGAAAAAATCTAGTGGAGTTAAGTCGGTTGATCGTGGTGGCCACTGGTCCGTTACATCCCATCCAGTTATTTCCAAAATTGGTATTTAATAATTCTGAAACGGTCCTGATATTATGAGGTGGTGCACCATCTTGTTGGAAGAACTGATTTCTTGCCTCAATTAAGGGTAGATTATCGATAAATTCATCAATAATTTTCTGGTTTAAGATTTGCACGTCAACGGTACTGTGAGGGTTCATATCAGACCAATAGTGCTCGTTTTGCCTGTTGAAAATTCCTGTACTGCTAATGTGGGCTTCATCTGTCCAAACTACATTTTTAGAGAAGAATGGATCTTGTTGACTTTTTTTGACGATGCCATATGTAAAACACCAAACATCGCTGAAGATCAGTTGGTTGCAAGTGATGTTGTTTCCTTATTGTATAAAGCCTGAATTTGTGCGTCAACAAAATTCCCAAAGCTCGTCTTGAAATCCCAGAATCAGCTTCAATTTGACGACTTGAAATTGAAGGATTTGCAACCGCCATTCCAATTACAGTTATAGAAGTTTCTTCAGCATCATCAATGTTGTAATTTTTTGGTCTTGTCTTGTTGAAGGACGCACAATTAATGAGATTTTCTTTTAACCTCTTAAAATAGCTTTATTAGGTTGCCTTATTTCTGGATAGCGATTGAAATATATTTCGAATGCAATATTACAATTGTTATTATTTTGAATAAAGCATTCTAGCACACCATATTAATCGTAATTTTCGTAAGACATCTTCACTTTTACGATTAAATGAGGTGTAATTATGACGGAAACAAACTACTGGCAAACGGATAAACACTGTCATAGATGATACACTTGGAATAATTATAAAAAATGCAAAAAATAATCTAAAAGATTATTTTCGCTATTAAATACTTGCATCACAAGCGACCTCACATATGATATAAAGTTTGAAAGAGAAAAAAAATTTCCTTTTTTAACTAAACCATCTAAAAAAATACAACTTTTTGCCATAACTCGAAATTGCACCGTTTTTTAAATTTTGCTCGACGCCACTGTATTATACAGAAAAAAAGTGACTGAAGAATGTAAAAGTTGTTTTTTTCATAACTTTACAAACAAGAGATATTGACGTGTCCAAAAGTCGAAAAAATCGAACTTTTGTTTATAACTCGAAAACAAAAGACGATAGCAAATTTTTGTTTTCGCCAGTGAATTTGTCTCGAAAAAAAGAGATAAAGAATGTGTCTTCCATTTTTTTGTATATCTTATAGTTACCGAATTACACTATAAAAACAGCGAAATTTGCCAACCCTGTACTGTACCCAACAGGTATAATAAGATACTTGTTTTATTGACTACCTTTTATACGCGTCGATTTATTTATTGCTGTCCGGCGGTTTGGGTGCTTTCAATACTTAATAATATGAATTCTCTGATATCCATTGCGCCTACTTTAACGAGAGAGCGGCTTACGACTGTCTACGGTCTTGCGAGTAAATAAAGACTATCAGCCCTAGCTCCTCCATTAATAGAATCTGAAATGTGTAAGGCACAGTACTCATTTCCACACCACCATGAGGTAGAATAAATGGCGCCTTTATTTTTTATTGTGGTATCCCCAATAGGCCTAATCCACAGATGTTCCAGTTTCGCGATTATATTATTACTTTTTTTCTCTTTTTTGGCTGGAGGCGACACAGGTACAATTACATCTGTATGCATAGTTGCGGATACAGGTCACTGTAAACTGTGAAGCAGATTCAAATTGATGTGAAGTATTTTTCAAATAGATCAGTGGTTAAATTTATAGTTTGTCTGCTTTCCGGTAGGATTTGTTTGTGGATCGGTAGAATTCATTGAAAATCGGTAGATCTATAAAAAATCAGTAGGGTTAACAACACTGGTTACTGATATATTGTCACATTAATTTTAAGTTCCGAAATTTGTCTATATGCTTACAAATATAAGTTGGAAAGTATAAATGTCTTTGAGAACCCGACATCGTCATATTTAGTACATACACGCGACGCGTACACAACCAGTTGCTTATTTTGAATAAGTAGTTTGAAGGTATGGGATATCGGTAATATTGTTAATGTGTGTTTAAAGGCGTTCAGTGTAGATTTAATAGATAACAATAGAATCGCATAGTTTTAGTTTTTGTATATTAGTTAGTGTGCGGTGTTATTCAGTAAAAATACCGGGCTGTAGTGCTGTGTATTGTACCACGAATGACAGAAAAAGTTTTAAAATGAAAGTTTTCGCACGAGAACCTCAGTGCAGAGAGGAATAGGTCGTCAAAGTACGAAGGGAAAATTGGAATCTTACAAATACTTCATATTTAGGTTAATAACTGCACATTTAAACGTTTAAATATTGTTTTTTTTTACGTACACTTAATTATTTATTAATTTACAATATGCAAAATTATTTAACATTTTATTTTTGAATAAATTATCAAAAGCTTAGGCTAGGCCCAGGCTCCCAATTAGATAAACTTTATAAAACTTTTTTGTTGTCGTTAAAAAAATATAAAACCATGTGGTTCCAAATAAGTTAGTTTAAAATAAATTACACGGGAAAATTATACTTACACTTAAATTAAAAAGTAACTCAAATGGAAAGATTTAATTTTTTTTTATATATATTTTCATATGAGTCGGTTTCAGAAAAAATATAAGGATTTTTTGCAAATATTATAATTTTTCTCAAGTTGTTTAAAACAATAGGTCCCTTGCACTCGCCGGATTTTTAAAATTAATTCACATATTCTAATATAGTCTTATTAAACATTGGCAATTATCAAATCTGTTTCAATAATTTCTACCTAGAAAATGCCTAACTTACTAATTGAATAACAGATGCTAGAGACGTGTATCAAAATGCTGCCCTATTGGCGCGACGTCACGATCCAGGAAATCTCCCGGTGATGAACGATACGATACCTATATAGTTCATGCATTAAGTACGGGTGAGTGTTTTCTGAAATTATTTGGTTACGTCCTGTCTGAGCTATTGATATTGCAGTGATTATTTAAATGTGACTTGTTAATAACAATAATAATAATAATAATAATAATGTTTATTTTTGGTCAGGGTGCAAGGTCGGCAACCTCCACGTTGGTGCACCCTGGACAGGTAGAGGCTACTCTGCCTGACTAATGTCGACCGGGGGTACCAAGGCTAACCACCTGATACCCTTCTACTTCGGGTTCCTTATGAACTGAGAAGAAGGGCCTCTCACGATCGACCCCAAGCGGATGGGGGTCAGAGACAGGCGGGAGGGGCCTCACCGGATAGTCTCAACAACGACGACATTGGCATTGTACACGGACGCTTTAAGTGGACGAGGGAACTTCGGGATGACTTGCTGACCTGCCGCGAGAGTAGCGATCCTGAGCAAAGGGGATACATGGCGCGAATGCATGCACTTTGGTGCGAAATGCACCCAGAGCATCGCGCCTTCTCTCAACAACATCTGAGAGATCAAGTATCCTTTCTGCTCAGGACAGGTTACGTAAGGGCACCCCGTCAACCGGAAGAATTGCCAGCTGCAGTCCCACCGCGGCAATTATCAGCTGATGGGGAACATCCTTTAGAGTTCACCGATGTAGACTTAAGGACGAGGGTTAGCCTTAACACCAGGGCTAACCTAAAGCCACAAGACCTGGCTAGAATGGACGCGGTCATCGATGAGGAAATTCCAGAAGATGTAGACATCTGGCAAATCAACTGTGCCGTGTACAACGCCGCGAAGCAACTCGTCCCCCGTGAGAGGTCAACCAATCACGGGGTCGAGAAAGCCAAGCGGCGTGTACAAAAAATCGAAAGCAAGATACAGTCGGCCAGACAACACGCTTCTCGGATCCAGAGTGTGGTGGAATATAAGACGACTGGTAGAGTTTTTACTCCCAGGATCCGGCGCATAGCTGCCGGATTAAGACGTCAACACCATACTCTAAATCTGACAGTGATGCTTACCATCAAGCAGCACTGTCTAGATAGGATCCGAGCGCTCATGGCGATAAAGAAAAACATTGAACAGGCGGGTGAGGAGTATGGAACAAAACAATTTGTTCCGTATGAATCCTTCCCGCCTCTTTCAAGAGCCACAGCGTGTTGTCGAGAATCCGCCGACTGTAGAAGATGTCGAAACCTTCTGGAAGGGAATCTACGAAACGCCGCGTCCATTCAATAGCGACACTCCATCAATTGCACACTTCGAGGCTCTGTGTCACAGACATCTTGAAGAGCCCGAAGAAGTGTGCCCGGCAATCAGTACGGAGGAAGTCCAACAAGCACTTGTTGGTACCAAGAACTTCGCTACCCCGGGCCCAGACGGCATTAACAACTGGTGGTGGAAGAAATTTCCTTCCACTCACCGCCGTCTGGCGCGAGTTTTCAACTCATGGTTGAACGAAGGGCAGCAGATTCCGGACTGGTTCGTCGAGGGACGTACTGTGCTTATCCCCAAAAAGGGGGATCTTTCCGACCCGAGGAATTATAGGCCGATCACCTGCCTTAACTCCTGCTACAAGATATTTACACGTATCTTGTATGCTAGGACGCTGAGGTCTGTTGATCCGCCAAGAAGGGCATGGCAGGTTGCAAGGACAGCCTGCTGATAGACCGCTGTATTATACAGGATTCTGTGCAATACAAGCGGAATCTATCGATGGCCTGGATTGATTACCGCAAGGCATTTGATACAACATTGCATGAGCTGTTGTTGTGCTTGCTCGAATGTCTTGCGGTACCAGCACCACTAGTGAGATGCTCTATAGAACAGCTGCTACCGCTCTGGAAGACCCGCTTCACCATAACATCAGGTGCACAGCGGGTCACGACAGGGCAGGTGGCATTTAGGGAGAGGAGTTTTCCAGGGTGACTCCCTAAGTCCTCTCCTCTTCTGCATCTCACTGCTGCCGTTGTCTGTTGGGCTCCGCCAAACCCGCGGATATCAATGTGGGCCACCCGGCGACCGGAGGCATAAGGTCACCCATCTATTTTATATGGATGACCTTAAACTTTATGCCTCCGGAGAGCGCGAACTACAAAACGCTCTTAGGGTGGTCGAAGAATATACGCGGGCAATTGGTATGGAGTTCGGGTTGGACAAATGTGCAGTCGTCCACCTCAAGAGAGGACGATGCGGGGAATTCCCCTGGAAGATGCGCAGCTCGCAGACGGAAGCATCCTAAGACATCTGGATGTCGGAGAGACCTATACATATCTGGGTGTGCAACAAAGGCACATCCCGGATGTATCACAAATAAAAGATTCTCTCCGCGGCAAGTACAGACACCGCCTCCGAAAGATTTGGTCTTCCGAACTTTCGGGGAAGAACAAGGTGTCTGCAACTAATATGCTTGCCGTTCCGATTCTGCTCTACTCCTTCGGAGTAGTAAACTGGACAGTAGAGGAGCTGCGCCAATTAGATAGGGATACCCGCAAGATGATGAATATTCACAGAAGTATTCATCCTAGATCGTCCGTTCCTCGTGTGTACCTCCCACGTCAACGGGGGGGCCGAGGACTCTTGAGCTTGGAGTGTACGCATGGCAGAGTAGTACTGAGTATGGCATGTAACATACTCAGGAGCTCAGATCCCCCTCTTGCGGTTCGTAAAACATCACGAAACTGTAGGAGTGGGAGCAGGATTGTTCAAGGCAGCAAAAAGAGCCGCAGATGAACTCGATCTCGCATTTGACACCAGGCGAGGAGGCCGGCGAGGTGCTGATGTTGAGTCAGTCACCGAACTTCAGCCAAATCGTCTGAAAGCCCGAATTAGAGCTGCCGAACAGGAGAAACTGTTTCGGCAGCACGTCGATAAACCCCAGCATGGTGTCTTCTATAAGAACATAGAAACACTGGGTTTATCGATCAGGCTGACCTTCGCCTTTCTAAGGTCAGCAGGGCTTAAGTCGGAGACCGAGGGATTCATTATGGCCTGTCAAGATGGTGTTATCAACACCTTGGTCTACCGTAGCCGCGTGTGGCGTGTAGAGGTTCCTGATATCAACTGCAGGACCTGCCATCAGGCGCCGGAATCGCTCATGCACTTACTATCTGCATGCCCTATATATGCGATTTCGGCCTACATCCACCGACATAACGCGGCTTTACGAGTGCTATACTACCATCTAAGGCACTCGTACGGGGTAGATCAGACACCAGTGCTGCCTTACGTCCCCGGAGATATTGAGTCCGTTGTCGAGAACGAGACATGCCGGATTTACTGGAACTACTCGTTTCCGACTGTCAGGCTAATCCAAGCCAACAAGCCTGACATAGTCCTCCTCGACCATCAACTCAAGGTGATGTATGTCATCGAGTTCTCGGCACCTGCGGAGAAAAACATCACCTTGAAGGAGGAGGAGAAACGGACCAAATATCGCGATCTCCGGTACGAGCTCCAAGTGCTGTACCCAGGCTACTCGGTCAAAATGGTCGTCCTTATTATCGGTGTACTCGGAGGGATAAAGCCTACGCTGCTCTCGGAACTGAAGATCATACCGGCCTGCCAAAAATCAGCCGAGTGGCTAGCAGGCCAAATGCAGAAGGCGGTTATTCTGGGTTCTCTCCGTCTGCTTAGGGCACATGATTCTGGTATCTACAGTCACTAACCCTGCGGGATGTGGGGAGTGGCTCTAGTTGATGCGCCGGCGCGACTCCCGTGAGGCGTCGGAGGCCACGGGAGGACTGACCGGCATCGGGAAACCGAAAAAAAAAAAAAAAAAGTTTATTTTTGGTCATAATAAATGTTACAATGATGAATAATATTTATCAATACAACTTTATTTTTATTTTTACTTATCAACCGCGGACGGCCTTGGCTTTGGTTTTGGTTTATTTATATGAATTGTATATAAAGTAAAAAGTAAAAATAAAGTTGTATATATATGCCAACACAATGCAACGTTATATTTAACAACCCAGAAGCTTCCGTGGTTTGGGTTAATTAACTAAGATTCTTGGTTTTTGAGATGTATCGCGCACGTAATCTGAGGGGCAGAATCGAATACTTTTAAGAATCGAATGATTATCCGAGAAACCAGAATAACAGGAATATGCGATGGAATAGAATGTGCAATACATTGTACGAAGCATTGCCCTAGCTGCACTCGGTTCTCTGCTGACGGATTTTCATACACTACACAACTAACTATCTAGCTTATCTATCTAGTTTATTTACGTTTAGCATTGTTTGGAAGCTGATTATACTTTGCTGCAATCTTATATAATTTAGTTACGTATAATACAGTTAACAATATTAAGAAATATGAAAACTGGAAAGAAATCAAATCGAGAAAAGATAACGGCAAAAATCCACCCAAATTCATACGAGAATTCAGAAAGGATCAAGGATCGATGCGCAGACTGTAGAGTCCGAGACCGAGAACCGAGTCCAGTACAGAATCGAAAACCGGTAATCTCGATCCAGCGACTCTATCGCGGTATCGTGCTGTTTGTACTCGATATTCGGAATTCGAATACTTGTGACAAGTTCTCGAGAACAGCGAGAACTTTTGAGAATCGAGTACTTCTCGATTCTTACAATCGAATACTCCCGTCACTAGTATGTGGGCCAGACTCTCACTTGCGGGACTCTAGTCGGTACCACAAATTTGGTCTGTGCCGGTATGTACATTACGTTAATTCGATTTTTCAACAAAATTCGACGACGGAGTGCAAACGAAGCAAGCAAGTTACATATTTAAATATCACAAAACAAAAGAAAAACTAAACACATTATTTACAAAATACAAAGACGAAGGCAACATTCACACAGAAAGTTGAAAGGAAGGGTTATTACGAAACTCGATTGAGCAAAACATTTATATATGTACCTACCTAAATGTTATGACATCTTACAAAACATAAAAATATTCCTCAGGCGATTTAACAACACGAAGAGCAAATTCTTGATCTCCACTACTAATGAGATGTTATACAGCGTTAGATTGTGGCTGTGTAGGTAACAGCAGAGAGGCTAATGACCTGTACTTCATGTACAGTTAGTTATACGCGGGCCTGTCTACTTGGATTGTACGATACGATAATGCTTTTACCTACTCAACAGTTAAACCACCTATTTCTTGATAATTCGAATTTTAACACTAAACCCAAGGAAAACAAAACATTATTTAAGGCGGTGTTTCATCAAGTGATCAACATAAATATATAAATCGCTCTTACGGTTGCGATTTTGCAGAGTAGGTGGAAGTAGGCCTATATTTTTGGTTTGTTATAAAACATTTAAAAAACCAAACAATGTAAGATATTTGGACTAGTTTTAGTTCTACCAACTATAATAAATAAAAATAAATGTTTAGTTAGTATTTAAAATTTGTGACCTGTAAATTTTCAGGCAAAACTAAATTAGGACGGTGTTTTCAGTGCTCTGAGCTCCGTTCAGAGTTCTCATTTTTTATTTTTTGAGTTTCTTAAAAACAACTGGACAGATTTAAAATTACTCATAATACTTACTATTGTAAAACGTACCTGCAAATACCATTCTATATTATTTCTGTATATTCTGAGGAATATTTTCCAATAATCGACCTAATAAGGCATTCAAATCATAAATAGTAGATTTTAAAAAGTTGTACAAAAGTAAACATTTAAATACCTTTTAAATTATATAAAAGCATATAATAACATTCCATAAAGAAAATAAATATATTTTTCACAAAATCAATTAAATAGTATTTTGAGATTTAAGTACATTTCAAAAAATTTTACATATTATTGCTTCGTATTTATGCATTTCTAGAAAAATAATAATAAAATAATTATTGAATATTAAACGGACACAACATTCAATTTATTTCTAAAGTATTTAAACTTAACTGCAGAAAGTGCTTTGGTAAATATATCAGCTATTTGTTGAGTTGTTGGAACATATGTATATTAAACATGTTTTTTTCTTGTTTATGCAATCTCTAATAAAATTATGACGAACATGGATATGTTTTGTTTCCAATGTATTAGCCATCTTAATTCAGAATTGATCATCCTCAAATATTTTGATAGGGAAACTAGGGAAAGTATTTTTATTTAAAATGTCTTTTAACGGCTGAGCAATAAAAATACGTTCTGTGGTACAACTAGACAATGCGATGTACTCAGCCTCTGCGCCGGATAGCAAAACTGTTGTTTGTTTCTGAGTTTTCCAAAACACAAAGTTTTTGTAAAGTTTTATTCCAAAACCTGAAATACTTTTTCTATCATTGATATTACTTGCAAAATCTGATTCTACATATGCTGACATAACACTATTACCACAGAGTCTCTGATTCTGTGTCTGTGCTATTACTATTCTTAGTGAGGTTTTGAGTCTTTGCTGATGTTACATATTTAAGTTCAAAATTTGTAGTCGACTTCAAATATTTCAATTTTGAAATTGACTGAAGTATGTAATCATAAAGCTCAAATCTGGCCTACTATCTAAAATAATATACATTAAATGACCAATCAACTACCTATACGGTATGTCATCGCTACATTTTGATTCTTTATCAACAGATAAGTTTAATTTTTGTTGAATAGGAATGTCTGACCATTTGTAATCTGACATGTTACATTTACATACAATTTTACAAATCAAGTTCTTTTGATTAATAAAGACATAGCTGTCGACTTTCACAATATTTAAGCCTAGAAATTTTAAGATAATATTATTTGATATATTAGGGGTTAATTCTCTCATTTTAAACTTTGACATTAATTTTGTTTAACATCATTTATTTAATTTGCACCAAGATTTGGAGAACAAAATCAGCCCATCAACGTGAACAGGTAAATAAATATCATTGTCAAAATATAAACATGGATCTGATTGATCTCTTAAAACCTATATTGGTTAAATGAACATTTAATTTCTCATACCAACATTTAGGTGCTTGCCGTAGTCCATACACCACCTTTTTCAGTTTACATACACGTTTAGATTTTTTAATGTCTAGTCCTTGTGGTATTTCCATATAAACTGGTCCTTTTAAATCCCCATTTAGAAATGCACATTTTACATCTAGTTGATTGATGCACAGATCCTCTTCAACACTCAAAGCCTGTTAACATACACACCACGGGTACGTACACTTTGTAAACTTCATCATACTGCTTATAGCCACGTGCCACTAATCGCACCTTTTTTACTACTTTTCCCTCGCTTTCTTTCTCGGATTATACCCACTTTGAGTCAATAATATTTTCATTTTTGGGAAGGGAAACTATTTCCCACGTATCATTTTCTCTCAATGCACTTAATTCACTTTCAATTGCTTCCTTCCAACCCTTTCCAATTGAAATAGTTTCGTTACAAGTTTGTGGCACTTCCGCCTGACAATGCAGTCATAAAATTTTCCTCATAGTCCATGTCAGTCTTTAAATTTTTTAGACACCTTCACTGACATTATCTGGGTTATTTTCTTGGGTTTTATCAACATTATCTAGATCGCTATTTTCGTCATTGTTTCCTTCATCTAATATCATAACTTTCTTTTCGTTTAGTTCATGACTATTGTCTTAATTTTTGTTTTCATCGGAAACTTTCTGGCTGTTATGATTTTTTCGTTTTCCGGATCCCAGACACGATAGCCATTTTCAGTATAACCCATCTTTATCGTTTTCTTGTTACGTACAATCAGTTTTCCACCTCTCTCTTTCTTTGAGATATGTACGTAAGTCTTACGTCTAAATACTCTTATTTTATTTAAATTTAGTTCTTCATTGTACCATATCTCAGCAGGAGTTTTCTTGTTTGACAAAAATGATGTTTGTGTTCTATTGGTTAGATAAACAACAGTTTTCACTGCTTCATTTCAAAAATACTCCTCAGTTCTTGAATGAAATATTAAACATCTAACTTCCTCCAATATTGTTCGATTACACCTTTCTGAGATACCATTCTGCTGAGGGATGTGAGGAATTGTATAGTGAATGCTGATGCCCTTCTTTTCACAGAATGTCTAAAATTCCTTCAACCCATATTCACCACCATTGTCACATCTTAGTTTCTCTAATTTACAACAAAATTTTGCTTCAGACATTCCTACATGTTTTAAATTTTTCTAATACTTCACTCTTTTGTTGAAAATCATAGCATATTGCAAAATGCGAATAATTGTCTATAAATGTTAGAAAGTACCCTTTTCCATAATGTGACCTTGGTGTGATAGGACCACATACATCAGATGACACAACTTCGAGCATCCTCTTTGCTTTCCTTTCTTTAGATAAACACTTACATGGTAGTTTTGTCTGTTTTTCCTCAAGATATGTTTCACAAATTTTGTCACATGGGAGTTTTGACGAATGACCTATTCTCCGGTGCCACAAATTTTTTTCATCATCAATGACATTTGTTTGCAATGTCTGTACGTTAAATTGCAAAGTGTATAAATTACCTCTCAATTTTCTTTCAGTTATTTTTCTGTTTTTATTTGTAACTTCCACAGTATTTTTCTCAAATGTCACTTTTATACATCTTTTTTTCCATTTTCCTTATTGACAATAGGTTGTGTGATACATTTTCACATTCCAACACATCTTTTACAAGTATTTTTCTTCCATCATCAACTTGTAAGTATAATTTTCCTTATCGCTTGCCTATTATAACTTCTCCCATTATGGCAACGTTTACCTTGTAGTGCACATCTTTGACATCTGTTAGATACTTTCCGACATCGAATTCACCAGATGATTAGTTGCTCCACTATTGACAATAAATAATATAATACTATCATTTTCGGTGTGTGACGACAAAGCATTTATAGAAGTAATAAAAGATACTTCTTCATCTTCGATTATATTACAGACTCCTTTATTTTATTGTCTTCATTTGGGACATTCTGATTATTTATGGTCACTAACTGAGCTACTGCCATTAACATTCTGATTCACTATCTTGATTTTTCATTTGTCTTGCCTCTTCCATTAAAAGCTTACTTTTACTAGAGTAACTGCACTATCTTGGCAGAACAACACATCAAGAGCAGTCGTTACACCTTGGTATGAATCTAGCATCGTGGCTAGTAATTGTGATATTACCTCGTTATCTTGAATTGAACCACCACAATTTCGCAATTCAAAAACAGTTTTCTCAAAATCAATTATAAAAGCATTTGCCTGAAAACTTTAGATGCCGTAGTTTTCATTGAGGTGTACCTGGTTTGCCACACGGAATATGTCCCTCTTAAAGTGTTTATGATTTCTTTGACAGTCGACTTACTTTTAATCATTTCTAGGACATTATCAACAAGACAATTTATTATAAGATTTCCTGCTTTTATGTCGGTTTTCCTGAAGACTTCCGAATGAGTGTCATCTTAGGTGGATCAGTCCTTAACATATCAAGTACTCCATGGTGTTCCAACAGTAATTTTACTCGGAATTTCCAGTTGGAATACCATTAATTGGATTAATAGGGTTGTTTTGAGACAGGGCCATTTTGAATTTGCTCACGTTTACGCGGGTCACTCCACTATATTCATTTCTTAAAAAGTTATCTCCACTTTTTATTCTTTTCACAGCTGTTATTGCTACTGCACACTGGGCCCATAACCTGTTAACTTTCACTGGTTGCAATAAAACTCCAGAATAAAAGATAAACTTTTATTATAACTCGATCAAACATATAAACTTTCAACACACGAATGCTTACACAGAACAATAATTGTATTACCAACTGAAACTAATATTGCACACAGTTAGCCAGAACTGCATATATTAACATAAGGTTCCGTTATTTTAATTGTAGACTAGTTCTGTGAAAGAGTTACAATTCCCGGTATTCTCTTCGAATAAGGCGATACATAAATATACGTATTGCATAGGTTTAACAAAATACACTATAAATAATATCTGTGAAATATTGTTATTAATAAAGTACAATTTTTTTTCATTGCAGAAGTAAATCGAAAATAGTGCGAGACAGCACGGAACAAAATGTTTCATTTGGTTGCGGTGTGATTGCTGCTTTGCTGATATGCATTTATTTGTTTGAATACGACCTCGACATGGAAGTGCAAACGGCGCGGCGCCTTAAACTATTTGTACGAAAAGTATATTTCGTAAAACTCGCTAAATAAAAAACACTAAATTCGTTTCTGACAATTAAAAAAATAGATATTGGTTTTGCCTGTTATTGCTTCTAAATATGATTTCAAATAAGATAATCATTTTCGTTTTTGGCTGTTGGCTATCTAATGAAAACGCTTTCTTAATTATTGTTTCAATTGCTCACGCAAACTGAAAATCAATATACTCCATTTCTGTAATACACACAAATCAACGGTTCGATTCCATCCCAGGACAAATAATGAGAGTTTACTTGACATTTGTTTCAGACTCTATTGAGGTATGGAACTGTCGTCGATGCCGTAGATGTGGGTCAGACTAAACAGAACACAGTTTGAAATAAACTGTACACTTTCAAGAATTCTGAAAAAAAAAAGTTCCTCAATGGAAACTACCCTAACATTCGGTTTCACAATGGTACTTATCTCGTGTGAAGGATAAACATGAGAATACACTTAAAAATAAATTGCGTCATAAAAAATGGAGGGTTACTATCAATGACTTCAGAAATAGGATAGACAAAGTATCCTCTTGATTTGTTGTAGTTTGATGTAAATAACTCAGTACTCAGTTGTTAGGGACATGCGCTTGTGCGCGCGCAGTCCCTGTTCGATTTTCGGGTGTTTTTTGGTCGCCATTAGTTGCTTGTGTGTATCTGAAGTTTAACGCTATGTTTACTGTGATTATTAGTTTTTTCAAGACGCATTTTCTGTTTTTGTGAATAAACAATGGGAAAATATTGTGTTATATGCAAATCTCCCTTTAAAAGTGGAGTTAATCGATCTTTCCACAGGTAAGTGACATTACCATAGGCGTAACGGGAATATGGTAAATAAAAGCATAATCTAAAATTAAAAATGTCCAGTGCAGTAATATTGTAAACATAAAAATATATAATAGATATTTTTTATTTCAAAAAATAGTAGTAGTAAATATAATGTATTGTTTGTTTTTAGGATTCCTTCGAATATTGAACGTAGATCTATATGGATCTCTCGAATTTTGAAATATCTGGGAAAGGAAAATATTCCTAAAGATAGTGTTGTGTGCTCAGATCACTTCACATCATATGACTTCTTAAGAAAACCCACTGGCATAGTTTATCTTAAGGACTCGGCGGTTCCAGAATTACCAAGTTGTTCTAAGGATAATACACAAGTTTGGTAAGATATCATTTTGTTATAAGAGAAATAATACCTACTCAATTAACAGGTGTACGATTGTAAATACTGATCACAGTTTTTTTTTCCTTATTTTATGAAACAATAATTCTTCCTGAGAATGTTAACATATTTAGCCAAAAGTTGATGTTTTTATTTTACTTTTCACTTTTCTTTTATCAATTTACAATAATTGTTGGTTCATTTTAGCACCATAACGAATCTATTGAAGTCTCAGAATATCAGAAAACATATTCTTGATGATGTTCACAAAGAGTTAGAATCGCCAATAAAAAAGTAAGTATCTATAGATATTCTTTCACATTTTTGTAATTATGTTAAGTTATTTCTGTTAGTAGTTAACATGATTACAACAAAATTAAGTTTATATAAGTTCTATTGATTGATAATACGAATGAGAGCATCTTGAAATAATTAGTTAAAGTGATAAATAATTATATTCTTATTTGCATAAACATGAATTATATAAAAAAATTATTTACTTTTTTAATCAAAATATTATGGCACATAATATTAAAAAGTGAAATAAAGTACCACATTTTGAAATACCTACCGAAAAATATCTTAATATTCGAATTCACCATGAAACGTCAAAATTGAAAGATGCAGCTGCCAAACAGAGAGAGAAGCATATTGACAAAAACTATATTATTTAAAAATCAATAAAGAATTTTAATTCAATGTTTTATTTTATTTCGTAGTCTAATTTTCTTGTTTTTTTTATAAATGCATATTGTACATACCCCCCTACCATATATTATGCTATAAATGTAGTAAAAAAAAGTTGTAATGTAGGTACTTTATTAATTAATATTATTTTATATATTCACGCATGTTGTTACTGAGAAAAAAAAGATTATTGTAACTATTTCTTGTTTTTTTTTGTTTTTGTGTATAAATGTATGCTGTAGAAAACACAGCAGTGACTGGTAAACTTTTGGGTTGGCTATATCTTATATTTTGTAAAAGAAAATCAATCAAAATTTGTGAAACATTTTTGCATGTAAATACATCACCTACCATAGTTTTTATGAAACTATTTCTAAAGTATTTGTAAATTATTTTTTTTTTTTTAGAATTTGTAAGAGAATTTAAATTTCATTAAGAAATTTTGATTATTACAACCTTTTGAAATATTGTTTTTAGACTGATTTTTAATTTTTCACATTATGTAGGTATATATCAATGACTTATTCTGTAGTCGTTGGTATATATCATATAGCCATCCAAAATTTCACCAGCCACTGCTGGTAGAGCATTTTTATTCATATCAAAAAACAATTTTATTTTAAAGCCAAATCAGGAGATGAATCAATGTGCATGTACATGGGACAAAAATTTAAATTTTGCACCCTCTCTAACACGCCACTGCCACCGAGTATGGTAATAAACAATGAACTATCTTCATCCTTTTAAAATAATAGTATGTCTCAAGATGATGCATAACACAACAGTTCCTGTGTATTAAGATAGGGAATTATTTGTTTATCTATTCTGAAGTCATTGGTTACTATGGATGAGACTACCGATTAAAAAAAAACCAGTATTGTGACTGTACCGGTGCGCACTTTATCTAGCGATGAAATATCGACACCTTATCTACTAACCTGTAAATATATACAACAATGCACTGCAGCAAATATTGAGGAAATAATTACAGGCACTTTAAAAAAATCCGAAGTTGGCATAGGTCAAATTTTAATGTTGGTCACAGATGGTACTTCGACTATGCTACAAGTCGATCGATCCCTGAAACTGATATTTCCTAAATTAATACATCTAGCATGCATCTTCATGCTTTTCATTTAGTCGCTGAAACTGTTCTGTATTAAGTAACCGACGCTCCTGGAATAATTCAAATGTTGGTAGCTCTACTACTAAACCATATGCAGAATAAAGTAAAGAAGCAATCAAGTCACTAACTGTGCATACAGGTAACTCAATTTTTGTTCGTTAATTTTGTAATTATAGAATACGACTATTTAGTTTCATAAAATGACACCAAATAAAATATTCGTATTTCCTTGGTTTGAAAAAATACCCATCAGTATTGCCTGTAATTTTATACATTAAACCTATATGGTATTTAGACTGAACCTAATGTTTTCGTTTTTCGATATTACTAACAGAAAAATTTTAACAGCGATTTAAAGCTATCCTGGCGACCGCGACGAGAGAGTGCAAACGCCACCTTAATTAAGTATAGTTTATTTCAAACTTATTTGCAACATAAAAAACGGCGGCGTCTTTGACGAGGTTAAAGTGATCAAAGAAGCCGAAATTTTTTATGTTGCAAAGAAGTTTGTAATAAACTGTACTACTTAACAAACATTACAAGGCACAGATATGCGCAAGGCGACAACATTTATTGCACCACAATTCACAAAATACTGAACTACAGAATACAACAATTTCCTGAAAGTTACTTTTTGCCATATTGTACCGATGTAAACACTAATACAAACGTTATGCGAATGACGGGTCCCATTTTAAACAACCCTAACTCTGCGCATCTTTATCTCATTACCACGATATGTTTGTCAAGTAATAAGTACTTCGAAAATATATTAAATACATCACGACATACGTTTTTAAAAGGAATATTTTAATCAATTTATAAACTGTTTTGAAGGGTCAATGTTTTTCAGTTTCTATGGGTTCTACAAAGTAAATAAATATGCTTTACATCCTGGACAATAAATTCAACTCTATGTTTATGTGATTATCTGGAACGCCAAGAAGAGCTAAAAACGGAAATTACACGTGGAAATAAAATTGCAACGAATGAGTTTCCCTTCTCTATCGCTATATCAAATTTAAAATTTAATAAACGACCATATATCATTCTGAAACTAATTACATAATTTGTTATAGAACTTGAATTAAAAATACGTTCTTATTTGAATTGACTTTGTGTTTAAAACAAATATTACCACTTTTCTTTGTTCAACGGCATTTTACGAGGACAGGCCTACTATACCACAGGGGTGCGTGTAGTGATTGTGCGATGAATTCTGTAACTTTGTTGTTCGTAGTAGAAAGAATGTAAAACAAATCTGGAGCTTTTCGCTCTCTCTTTCTCTTTTCTCTTTGTCTGTCAATCTCATCTCTAAGGATTGGCACCAAGAATAATTGGACACATATTTATCACTGTCCAAGAAAATAATGGCGGATTCTTCAAGTTTTCTTCTTGCATTATACTTTCTTTTTCCAAAACTGTTGCAAACGTCAACTTTTAATTATCTAAAATATTTGATATTTAAATTTCATTTTCAGATTAATATTTTTTAGGTGTGAGACATTTTTGGATAGGAAAAAATTTTATTTTTCAAAAACCAACCGATGGCTACTCCTTTTTTGGCGCAGAGGATTATTTAAAAAATTTGTTTAAATAATTTATGGAACAGTGGCTTAATACCCAAAGAAGGCGAAAAGACATTTTTAATATTCTGTAATTTTCTGTTAAATGAGTCGTTACATTAAATAATTATTAATTCATGTAATTTTTTTTTCAAGTGTTGAATTCTACAATATTCATGACTAAGAGACCCAGTTTACGACCAACAACCAATGCAATTAATCTTAAAACACGCAGATAAGAAAGATTACACGTAGAATGATTTTAATTAAGCGCTTTCTGAGGGTGCAAATAATACAAAAAAGTTTTCCCAAAGCTGTGATCTGAAAAATACAATTTTGCAAGAAAAATATGTTATTAGTCAAAACGGTCGTAAAAGAAACGTTAAAGTTACCCTACTTGTTAGAACTCAGCACTTGAAAATCTCGTAAAACATGCAATAAACATATTCCCTCGAGATAATATATCTTGCGTTACGCGCCTTCTTCGTTTCACAGGAAAAATAAATGTCTTGACCTGCAGACATGTAAGCTAATAGTAGGTAACAAAACAAATGATTTTTGTTCATTTCTATTTAAATTATCAGAAAGTTATTGATAAATATTATTATAAATAAATAATAAAAACAGAGCTATTAATTTAAAATATAGCTTAACGTATGTTCAATGCAATATAACAGTACCAATTATTTTGTTGTTATTGAGAAAGCGGCTTAGTGCTTCTACTTCTCCAGTGAAAATGACAGATATGGTCTAACGAATTTTTGCTTTTCAAGTTTCAGAGCACATACTTTTACACTGCGAAATTCCGTTCTCAACTAAGAACAGAAAATGGAAGTACTTTTTCCACACCAGGATAATACCTATATTATTATGATCACGCGGTGGGCTGGTTTATCATATTCAAGACAAGCTCAAAATAACAGACCAAAATAACAATAATTGTAGATTTCAGCTTATTTCTTTTATAATATAATACTACTACGTGTGGATTGTGGGGTTTGTACAGATTTATACATGAAAAAAAATTGTCTGAATTTATTCGCAGGTGCGTCGAGATATTCATCAACTAGTGCTGGTAATTCACCCAACGATTATATCACAACATTCCCATCTTTGAATTAAAGAAACCTTAAATATAATGGGGTTACCTACTTCGTTAACATGGAAGGCAGTTAATAAACATTTTAACAATATAAATACATAAATCAAATCCTTAATAAGGGTGATGTTATTTTCTGCTTAAAAATTTCTTAGAACATTTTATTACAATATAAAGGGTGTTTTAAAAACAATGCCTCATTTTTTTGGGATCGATTCAACGAATAAAAATAAATTCGAAAATATTGGTCATACGAATAAACTATTGGTCAACCGGATATAAGTACTCGTAAGCTGTCTATGACAACCAATTTGTATCAGGTGGTTTATCCCATCTGGCTGTAAGCGAAGGTACCTTAAAGTGGTTATAAGAAGTAACCTGACCTGTTTGGGAATCTTGTTCAGAGATTTCTGTAATAAATTGCTATTCGGTAAAATTAAACACTTTCCTGCACTTTGAAGGTGTAAATTCTTTTCTTGAAATAACTGAAATCCATTTTTCATCCGTCGGAAAAGAAAACTCGCACTTTCGGCTCATTCACATATGTAATTTTCTTTATAACACTGCATTTATACGGCATGTTTATGTTTGTATTTTTGGTTGATACAAACATGTAAACCAAGATGCCAATAATCGAAAACTCTGGACAATGAGCTATATTTATTCAAGAGGGTATAATAAATACAATATTCCCCAGTGTTCCGACAAAAATCCTCATTCGATTCGAAAATAATCGTTTCAGAGGCGGTGGTATCACTATAACTAGAAGATGTTGCATCATTTATAAGACTTAATTTATGGTAAAAACAAGACGGAGCACCAGCATATTTTTACGCGGCAGTTAGAGACTTTTGAAACAACAATTTCCCTGACCGTTGGATTGGAAGATGTGGGCCAATTACACGACCACCCGATCTCAACCCAACTGACTAATTTTCTTTTGGGAACATGTTAAAGAGCAGGCTTAAGTACAACCAGCTGACAAACATGATCAAATAGTTCTTCGCATTCACACAGTTATAGCTTTAATCAATGAAACATGTTGTGTGCGTGTGCGCGTGCATGCGTGTGTGCGTGCGTGTGCGTGTGTGTGTGTGTGTGTGTGTGTGGGTGTGTAGTGTGTGTGTGTGTGTGTGTTGAACGTAAAGATGATGTATTTGAAATATTTTTATAATTTTATTTTCTCTGTAATAAATTTCTAATGCATAATCGATTGGATAATGTTAAATAGTTAATACTTTTATTCGATTAGGAAAAGGATAATTCCTTTAATCGAAAATGCGATTAAATATCAACGAAGCATTAGAGGATTTAATAGTCACCATAATTTAATTATTTTTTTCTAAAGCGGAACATACAAAATTAATTACTGGTGATTACACAAATTCGAGAAAAGGTAATTTCAAGAGTTTTAAAATTATCTATAAAAAAGAAGTTATTAATGTGAAATTAATATTTAACATACAGAATCTGCTAAGGATGTAACACCAAAATGGTCTTGGTTACTTTTGATTATAGAAGTCGGAATTTTGGCACATTGATTCGTTATAAAACTACAATTACAATTGAAGCCCTTGGTGCAAAAGGGTGTTAACTCAATATTTGCAGTTTTAGGAAATTTAGAGTTAACACGTTTTTGCAGAATGAAACACAAGTTATAGACAGATGACACCTTTTTGATATCTTATACTGACGTAATGAGAGCCATCTAAAATACTAAAAACTTTACTACCAGACAGATACTGACTTTACACCTTCTTGCATGCACAAATTGCAAATTTGCTAATTAGTGAGTTAACACCTTTTTGCACCAAGAGCTTCAATTATTTCATATATTACCAACACTAACGAGCTTCTTGGTGAATTATGAGATGACTTGTTTCAGTTGGATGGAACAACAGAACTAACATAATGCGGCTCTTGCTTGGGAATGGATGAATGCATCTTTTTCCCAATAAATGGATAGATCGTACTGTCTGAGCAGGGAGACAAAACCCCCGCGCAAGGGGATGCAAACGATCACAAAAGTTTGTCATGCACTAATTAATTTATTTCATTTACACTTTATGGAGAATGGAATGCAGAAAGCACATTCTTTCCGCCGGCCTTCTTTCGCCGGATAGATTGTAAAAGCCCTGGAATTGAATAGGCTCCCAGATCTCCAGATTTAACGCCTTTCAATTTTCATCACCGGACCTAACGCCTTTCAATTTTCATTTATAGGGAACATTGAAACAGAAAATTTACAAAATAAGACCAAGAACCAGAAGCTATGTGACAGAATTAAACACATGTATGGAGAAGTTACTCCTCAAGAACTGAGAAATATCGCGAAGAATAACGGAAGAAGGGTTGAAAATTTATTCCTTTTAATGGTAACTTGGTTGGAAAAGTAATATACGAGTTGTTTGTTGTTCTATTCGAACTGAATGATTTATTCCTGATTTTTAGATTTAGAATAATTTCTTTCGAGAAAAAAAATCCTATCCTCAAATTCCGGATTTGGGATTTTGACATGATGATTTTTTTCTTCTAAAAATGCTTAATACGTAATTAAAATAAAATGAAGTTTATCATCAATTTGTCTATCAGCAAATTGTTCTTAATAAAAGTATCTTCACCCATTGATCTTTTACACCTTTTTTTCAATAAACTTATAGCTTGATTTACAGTCCACTTCTTTCTTTCTTTTTTTTTCTACCTTTTTCTAGGACTTACATTTAACTTTCCTTCATCGCCAATCTTTCTGTCTAGTATAATGTAAATGTTTGGCGATGATTTCCACTACAAATAATACATAAAAATTACACATTACTCAATGTACCCAGGTTCAAGTACTTTATAAATCTGACTGTATTCGTATCTGAAACTTAGGTACTTTTTCTCTGTGCCTGAATCCAACTTCGTCTCTCATTTCCGAAATATATTCTGCTGTACATTATCATAAAACCCCGTACCTACATTACAATTATACATTTATTTTTAAAAAAATTTTGTTATAAAATTTACCTTTCTATTATGATTTATAAACTGCAATTCGGCGTTATAATATAAAATTTCTCCTAAAATATCAATTTTAATTCTAATTCAACTAAATATGCCTTTTATATACCTCAATATTAGTAGTAAAAAAAACAGTTAGGATTTATCGTTATACAAATTACACATTTGTATTCATTGTACGTATCGTTCTGTGTAGGGGCTAGTTATTTTTATAGCCGCAATTACTGAACTTAACCTCTTTGTACAGCGGCATTTATTCACCAGGAAGACCTGTGGTGAATTGGTTAAATTTTATCCTGCGATATGTACAATTTATCAAAAGTGAAAGTTGTATGGTTGGAAACAAAAATAGAAAATTGTATTTAAATGTGTTTTGAGAATAGCTGCTGTTTGGAAAATAAAATTTAATCTGACTTAGGTAAAATTTTTTATCGATATTGTAGCAAAACAAAAGTTTCAACGTTATTATTATCTCAAATGTATAACAGAATAACAAATTATAAATGATGAATAACAATAAATAATTTACTAAAGAACAAGTTACCTGCAATTAACAGTGAACCTAAAAGTTTATTAGAGTAAATAAAATGTTGCTTAATATTTTATTATCGGTGCCTGGTCATCTTGTTCGAACTTGAGTTATTTAAAAATTATCTAACCCCACCAAAACCTGCCTTGAGATTAGCCGTATAAGAACATCTTGGTGCACAACGTGGGGCGCCAAATATATTGACATGGCAGGGCAGGTTTTGATGGGATTAGCTGATTTTTAAATAACTCCCAAGTTCGAACAGGCCAAAACATTTAGTTATCTGCAATTAACAGTGAATCTAAGGGCTTATTTGAGTAAATAAAATATAATATTTTATTATTGGTGCCTGATCATTATTAGTTGTAGCTAAATAAATGTTTTGACTTGTTCGAACTTGGGAGTTATTTAAAAACCAGCTAACCCCACCAAAACCTGCCTTTTTTGTTGTAGTGTTAACATTATTTTATTTACCTACTTAGTATATTAGCGTGACCACATATATGTGTTAACGGTATGCTCAAACAGTAAATAAAATAAAATATATAATTACAAAATATATTATTTTCTATATTTTTACAAAAAACTTATTACAGTCAGGTACAAAACTTATCTCAAAAACTACTTTCCTTATTATTTGCCATGATGAATATTGAATTATCAAAAGATAATATTCGCATTATATACAATTGGCACAATAACGTTGCGTTTAATTAGAACTGTTCTATTCTGCAAAACCAAAAATAAATAAAATAAAATTACGCACCATTTAATAATCAGCAATCACTATTACTAACCTTTTAAAGTTTTGAGGTTTATTAACATATTAATGAAAGAACACTGTCATAGTCATATCTTATATACTTATTTCAGGTTAACCCTACCTGAAAATATAAAATATTTTAAAATATAAATGGAAATACAAATGTCTGGTTTCCTTTGAACACAAGAATACAATTGAATTTCGAATGGAGGGGTGTTTCTATTTTTAAAATCGCAAATTGCACAAAGGTTTCCTTTTGCATGCCCTAACTTTCAAAGCAATTTAAGTAAGTTTCTTTGAAAATTTAGATGAACACCCACAAAGAAATGACCGGGAAAACTAGAGCCTCTTATTACAAGTTGCACCGATTGATATACAGTAAAGCTAGTTTTGTTAATTTTCTCTTTTTTTTAATAAATTATGTATATAAATTATACTGCGTAGAAATAGAAACATGTATTTCTGTTTCTACGCATGGTGATTCAGTTTTTAATTCCTAAATATACAGGATAGATTCAAGGGCTAAAAATATGTGAACAATTTCATATAAGTGTATTTCCTAAAATGTTTCGTTGCAGAAACAGGGGGAGTTAAAAATTACAATGTTTCTATATGTATAATTTTTTTTTTTTTTTATTTTGTTTAATAACGGTTTTAAGATAGGCCTGTCAGTCCGGATCGAATAAAGAATTAATCGATTATATTTCGGATATTTTTAATAAATTTTATCCGAATAATTTATCCGGATATTTTTATTCGAATAACGTGGATTTTTTTTTTCGAATAATATGTCAGAATAATTGTATCAGTTAATTTCTGCAAATAATTTTAATGGAGATTTTCAGTCCACTGTTTTTATTTGGCTCACAATCAGTAAATCAATAATAACTGTGCGCTATTATTTTTAGTTAATTTCAGAGATAAAAAATATAAAAAATGCCGTGAAATGACCCAACACAAGCGCAGCCCCGCGTCATCTTTATCGGTGATTTTATGGCGTTTCTTATATTTCTTGTATCTCTGAAATTAACTATAAATGAGAAATTAATCTTATAATTCATTCAAAGCTCATTTCTTTTAGCATGTGGTAAGTATTAAGATATGAAACATTATTTAAATATCAATATGGCAAAAGAAGAAAGGTATGAAAGTAAGTCGTACATAATATGATATACATATTAGCACAATACAGACTTTACGATTATTATTACGACTTTGTACTTTGTACCTAATTTTAAACCGGTAACCAACTTTCCGATATTAAAAAGCTTTATATTGATGATAACTTAAATGTTAATGTAAATGACATAAGAATTGTAACTAAATTAAAGTATAAGTCTCTTTATAATATTGTTCTTGAAGTCACATCTGAAATGTTTAAATTTATTCTAGCTCGAGGATTCTGTATATCGGGTGAACAAAACATAGTGTCAAAGAACATTTAAATTTACCACGTTGTTTCAAGTGCTGTCAATTTGGTCACCTAAAAACGGAGTGTAGAAATAATTCTGATATATGCTTTAAATGTTCTAAACCCCATGAAATCAAATTATGTAACTAGTTGTATAAATTGCACAAACTTCAATAGTAAATTTAAATACAATTTTCCAACTGATCACGCTGCGAATGACCCACTATGTACTTTTTATCTATACAAGATAGAGCAACTAAAAAATAAAATTAATTATGAATAATAACACCATAAATCACAACTTTAAAATTGGCCACTTAAAAACTAGATCATTGTCTACGGGTTTTGATCACTTTTTAAATTTAGTTGTACAGAATAATTTTGACATTATGTGTGTCTCTGAAACATCGTTAAATGATAATATTCCCTCGCAAATTATAAATATTCCTGAGTATAGTTTTGTACGTAAAGACAGAATTGGTGGCAGAGGTGGTGGTTTGGGAGCATACGCTTAGGACGGTATAAAATATACGAATGTTCTTAGTGATTTTTGCACTGCAGATGGAATTGAATTCATGTGCATTGCAATTAAAATGGAAACCTTTAATCTTCTTTTGTGTATAGTATACCAAGTTCCATGTAATAACTGTAATGCTTTTGTTGAATTTTTTGATGATTTTTTATCGTATGTAACTCCACAGTATGATAATGTAATGGTAGTAGGAGATATAAATGTTGACCAAAGTTGTGAAAATCCTGTTGGCGAATGTATGTTATTTTATGATTTTGTACAAGTTATAACCGAGTCTACTCGTATAACTCAAACATCACAAAAAATATTAGATGTAATCTATTTTAACAATACTGATTTATTATTAACCTCAGGTACGCTTAATGCAGATTTAATATCTGACCACAGAATGATATTTTGCGAATTAAACATGCAGAAATTTTGATCATGATGATTTTTTTAATATATCTAAACAACATGGGATAACATATATTATATGAATAATATAGATCTGAAACTTAGTTTTCTAACTGAAAATATTTTATCTTTATTTAACAAGCATGCACCACTTATAACAACACGTGTTACAAAACCCAGCTCTCCATGGTTAAACGAAGCTATAAGGCAAATGATGAAACAGCGTAAAAAAGCACGAAGTCGCTATAAAAAAAAATAAAACCATAGAAAACTGGAATTATTATAAACAGTTGCGTAACTTTACTTTGCAATCTATAACACACGAAAAAAGTTCATATTTGACATATTGCCAAAATAGACTTGATAGTAGACATTTATGGAATGCTTTACAAAATAAGTCAACTGAAATCCCACTTAACTTACAAAACGTAAATGACATTAATACGTATTTTACCTCTGTTTATAGGCCCCCTGATAATTATCCAGAGACTAAATCAATATTTGACAAATACATTTAATGATGAAATTTCTATTCACTTTCAACTAGCCACGGTACACGAAATAAATTAAATAATTCACAACCTTAAGTCAAACGCATATGGTTCTGACAATGTAAATGCTACAACTGTGTTCACCACTTATATGCAAACATATTACCCATATACTTAATTCCTGTTTAGAGTTTGGATATTTTCCCAATTTATGGAAAATAACTATAATTACCCCACTACCAAAGATTAGTAACCCTAAAGCTTATTCAGATTTAAGGCCAATTTGTATAATAACTGCACTTTCAAAGGTCTTAGAAAAATTTATCCAACCTCAAATTTCTAAATATGTTATAGATAATAATATAATCTCTCATCTACAGTCTGGATTCTGAAAGGGGGATCATAGTACGGTAAGTGTTTTGGCAAATATCACTGATGAAATCATAAAATCATTAGATAACGGTCATGCATCGTCGCTAGTGCTTCTAGACTTTTCTAAAGCATTCGACACTCTGGATCATTCTTTATTATGTGCCAAACTTAGCTACTTCGGATTTAATGACAAATGTATTGAGTTTTTCGGCTCCTACTTAAGTAACAGGTATCAGACTGTAAAATTTAATGATAAATTTTCAAATATCACGGAAATTACCTCAGGAGTTTTTCAGGGTTCCGCTTTAGGACCTTTACTATTTCTAATATATACAGCCGATATCTTCACTAGTGTAAATTATACAAAAATTCAATGCTACGCCGATGACACACAATTGCCATGCACTTTTGATCCAAATAATATAAAAATTACATCTGATAACATAAATCGTGACCTAGCCTCTATTGAACAGTATTCAAAAGATCACAACTTAAAACTAAATGCTGACAAATGCGCAGTAATAGTTTTTGTAATAAAAAAAAATTATAACTATGTAAAAGAGAACATAAAATTAAAAATATCTAACAAAAATCTAACTGTTGTAAATAGAGTAAAAAGTTTAGGCCTAATTTACGATGAAAAATTAAGATTTAAAGAACACGTAGGTTTAATACTAAAAAAAGCTTATGTAGCACTAAAATTATTACATAACAATATAAGTATTATTAACTTTAAATTACGAAAAAAACTCCGTGAATCACTCGTACTACCTATATTACTGTAATGTCGTATATTATAGCTGCTTGGATAAAATAACACAAAATCGTTTACAAAAAATACAGAACAGCTGTTGCCGATTTGTTTATCGTATTCGAAAATATCATCGTACTTCCTCAAAAATAAATGATCTTGGATGGTTACGAGTTGAAAATGTGTATAAATATAATATGTCGTTATTCACCTACCGTATTCTATGTACCTCCTCGCAATTGTACCTTCGTGAGAAATTGATATTTAGAAATATTATTCACGATATCACTTTGAGACATACAAATAAATTATCGTTACCGCCTTATCGTCTAACCTTGTTTCGTAGATATTTTTCTTATAACTGTGCCGTAATCTATAATAGCATAAATGATGTTCTAAAATGTCTTCCTGTGGACAATTTTCGAAGAAAAACAAAAAAAATATTTTCTTTCTTTTCAATAATCTTTATTTAATTTTTTCTCACCTTTGGGTTCTTCGCAATATGACATATGACATTTACTATTTGCCATTTTTATTGCATTATTTGATACCTTATATTATTTTATTTTCTATCATCATTGTAATTACACATCTATTACTTTTTTTTTCTACTTATTTTTTCTATAACAGTTCATATTCATTATGATTAATAATTATTCTTTAATGTGTTTTTATATAAGGTTAAGTGGAATAGCTTTCGCTAGACTTCGCCTTATGCGATGTATGTATTGTATTGTACATGCTTTAGTAATAAAGACCTATTATTATTCTTATTATTATTATATTGGAGTATCAACCATTTCGTGTTAATTTATTCCTAAGAAAACACTTTTATCGTTTCAAAAAAAGCTTTAGAAAATATTGGTTTAGTTGGCACAGATGTATGTTGTGTAATATAAAATTTTGTATTGATCCAGTTTTGATTTACATATTTTAATTTTGGAGTATATTTTGTGCTATTCATCATCAAACGCAGAGCTCAAAACTTTAAATCTATAGTAATAAACGAGATAATATTACTAATTTACAAATAAATTAAGCCGGCTACTTTTTTTTACAGTATTCGTAAGTTCAGTTTACATAATTTTTTGATTTATAATTTGAATGCTGTTTATTTTTATAAATCAAAAAGAAGCGGATATTCATTTTATTTATAGGTTTGCAAATGGATACTATGCGGAAGTTCGTAAACACTCACCGCCGATTTGTTAGTTCGGCAAGAAAGAATAAGCCAGCGAATTTTGCGTGATTTCAATAGAGACCCAACAAGTACTCGAAGAGTCCGTTGCTCTTGGCTTTTCCCCAGGACGGGATCAAAGGCATGTTTCTCATTTGCAACCTGTTCAAGGCTTACATCCAGGTGACAAAGAACAGAGATTAAATGTTTGTCGGTGGGTCCTCAACTCAATCCAAAATAATAGAATTTTTGTCCAATTGTGGACCGATGAGTTCTATTTTACCCGTCGGAGGGTTGTAAATTTCCATAACCAACACGTGTTGGCACATACAAATCCTCATGCCGTTCGACCAAGAAACTTTCAGCATAAATTCAGTGTAAACCTTTGGATTGGAGTTTATAACAATCATTTGTTAGAGCTCTATTTTTTACCACCACGTGTGATTGCCGAAAAATTTTTGCAATTCTTATAAGCAGGACATGGCAAATGAAATTACGCACAATTTAAGAAGAATGACTTGGTTCAAACTTGACAGTTGCCCAACTCATTTTGGGAGGATTGTAAGGAACTGTTTGTAGAACAATTTTCCAGAGAGAGATTGATTGTAGGGGCCTAGTTGCGTGGTCTCCACGATATCCAGATCTGACTCCCTTGGACTTTTTTTTGGGAGGATTTTTAAAAGGAAGGGTGTTTGTGACTCCTGTTAAAATATGGGTGGAACTTATTAATCTCATTAGAAATGCTTGTCATGAACTAAGGGTTCACCATTTAGTTCGCGTGAGGCGATCTATTCACATAGGTGTGAATTGTGTATTGAACAAAATTGTTCACATATTGAGAATTCACTTTAAATTGTTTAACGGCTTATTTATTATTATCGTTATTATAGTTGTTTTATGTTTTTCACGATTTATATTAAATTTGAATTTCTGATTTGTTACAAATAGTTCTGTTTATCTTAAAAACTCTGCATCTTATCGATTTATGACAAGATTATCTTTTTAAAACAAAATTGAATGCTCTTTCATACGTTTAAAGAAAAAATTAAAAAATTCTAGTTGGTACATATTTTTTTTCAATAACAGTACTTATATGTGAGGGAACAGATGTCTGTAAACCCTCAAAAAACAGTAATAGTACCATTCACCCAGAAAAGGAAGCTGGAGGATTTGAGACCTCCCACTTTAATGGGTGAAACTATTCCATTTGCGGAGGAGGTGAAATATCTAGGAATCACTCTGGATAGATCCCTTAATTGGAACTCCCATCTGGAAAAGGTAATCCACAAAGCAAAGCTGTCCCTATGGACATGCCGTCGTATTTGTGGTAAATCCTGGGGCATGGGTCCCCAACAAATTTACTGGATCTATATCACGGTCATCAGACCAATGATAACATACGGATCCATTGTTTGGTGGCCGAAAGGATTACAACGGACAGCCAAATCCAAACTCTCTGGACTGCAGAGATTAGCATGCATGACCGTAACGGGTGCAATTAGCACCACACCGTCAGCTGCAATGGAAATCCTCCTGGATTTACCCCCTCTTCATATATATCTAGAGAGAGACGCCAGGTGGGCAACCTACAGACTGCAACAAGCGGCCATTAATATGCCGCAGACTAGTATCATGCAGCGGAACAGGTTGCTGGATGATATAGAGAATCACAGCATCCTGGGAATGCCCTCGAATACAATGCCTACCATGACCAACTACGAGTTAACCTTCAACATCCTTTCTCCAGAAATAGATGAGTGGGATCGGAATAAAGCCGACCTACTGAAGGCAGACAGTTGTTGGTTTACAGACGGCTCCAAAACTCCCGAGGAAACAGGAGCCGGAGTACATAGCTACAGACCAAGGGTGAGGATATTCTTAAGCCTAGGTACTCATGCAACTGTTTTTCAGGCTGAGGTTCATGCCATTGAACTGTGTGTACGAAGGCTGGAATATATGCATCTTACACGCAGATCAATAAAAATTTTCTCAGATAGCCAAACAGCTATAAAAGCTCTTGATTCCTACCGGTGTAACTCCAAAACGGTATGGAATTGTCAGAAAGCTCTAAATCATTTGAGCAAAAACAACAAAGTGACTCTGGTCTGGATACCCGGCCACTCTGCTATGGAAGGTAACGAAATAGCGGACTCCTTAGCCAGAGAAGGAGCGGGATCACGATTCATCGGACCAGAACCAATACTTGGCATATCCTCAAGTACTGCCAAGATGGCTATTTCAACCTGGGCTGAAAGGCAAACTCTCCAGTATTGGCAAGAGTTACCAGGATTAGTTCATTCGAACGAGTTTATAAAATACCCTTTGAAATCAAGAGCTAAGAAACTTTTTGAGTTAAACAGGGTAAACCTGAAAACTCTAACAGGCCTATATACCGGGCACTGCCGACTAAACTATCATCTGCATAAACTCGGCCTAGCGGAAAACGCCGAGTGCCGTCTATGCCTGGAGGATGATGAGAAGGCAAACCACATCTTATGCACCTGTCCCGCTGTGGAGAGGAACCGATTCTCAATATTTGGCAAAGAGCAACTGCTGCCAGAGGATCTGGACACATTCTCACCCAATAAAGTTATCAGTTTCATTAAGAGAGTGAACTTATTGGGTGAAATATAATGAGGCGTGAGCCGCAGTAGGCCTGCTGATGGCCACAGTGGAGGGTCTACTGAGATCCACTCACAACAAACCTAACCTAACCAAACCTAACTTATATGTGCCCCTCTATCTACGCCACAGGAAATATTAAACGATAGATGTTAAACTATCTGCACTCTAGTACTTGGTCTTTTGCCGCAATATCATGATTTTATTTTAAACAGGTATTTTCATATTAAAGAAAAATTAAAAGAAAAAAATATAAAACCTCACAAACTAAGCGTTCTACGACTAATTTTTGTAGGGATTTTTTTCTTAAAAAAGGTCTTCTCTCAACTACATGAAACTGAATCACCTTGTATTATTAATCAGAACGTAAATCACTTATAAATGTACTAAAATATATATTATACTACACACAGTTCATGTAAGGGCCTGGTACATCCATGACTGTACACAAATCCTTATATTGAACATAATTATAATCATAATCACAAGTATCTAGTCTCTTTATTTAATATATTACACATAAACCGCAGTAACATTCAACTAGCATAACACATGATGTAGTATATAATTTAAAAAGTGTGTTAGTCGGTGAAATAACAAGTATTCAAAAGCATTGTTCCTAAATGTGGTGTAATATTGTCCGCAAAGAATTACTGCAATGCTGCATTTTAGTACTATAGTCGCTGCAATTTTTTTATTGGGAAACTATAAATGTGTTTCATCATGACAAATTTAGCGATCTTGAATAAAAGTAAATATAAGTAAGTAAACAAAAATGTTATTATACTTTTCAAAAACATTTTTATTTTTGATGTGTATAATACATAGTGGGAATGATTCATTAGTAATTTACATAAAATTATTTCTTTTAACAAATAAAATTGCTTTATACTTCTATTCGCAATATAGAAAGAATTGGCTCTACCAAATATATGTTTTCATGTTTTCTTAACCGCCTCTCAAGTAACCGAAGTAACTCCCCAGAAAATCCTAGGATTTTGTGTTGAGTAAAGGGCCCTACAGTTTATTGTGGAGTTCTAACCACATCTAGGTCATCGACAGTTGTCTCCCATCTTAATCCGAAACAAATTACAAATAAAATTTCTAACTGGTTTCGGGATTGATTCGAACCATCGATATTCGGTACCGAGTAAATAGCTATATGCGCTTTACCCACTCGGCTACCATGCCCATATAAATGGTATGATTTGCTTTTGTACATAAACTGAAATGCCTAATTAGGTACGAGAAAATCGGTCATTCAAAAGCGTTATTAAAACCTCAGGACGACTTACACTATCACATCTTTATCAACAAAAATTATTTTAACATTAAAACAAAAAATTAGTAATAAAAACAACAAATAAACATATTACGAGTTGTATTCCAAATTGTTTATATTAATAATCACTCATAAATTTAAATAAACGTAAACATTGATTTAATTCCATGCCACAACAATGACGTTGCAAGCTTACCTCGCGCTACACCAATTGCATTGTTCTTGCTATTTTCTTCACTCTGCGAGTATAGAGACCACAAGTAATAACATTTCTGTAAGATAATATCGTATCGAAATTTCGAATCGAATCTATTTATGTTTAATAAATAACATAACTGATCAGGTAGATTCGATTTTAATTTTTATGTTTAAGTATAATCAAACGCGTCTTGAAAAAACTACGATTACTTGTTATTCTTTACCAATATAAAAAATAACCACTCCCCTAAAAAAATTGGATGAAAAGTCGGCCTTTGAACTTCCTACCCGGTGATAATTGGTTTAATTAAAGAACAGGATACAAAATAATACCATGAGGTTAACTGGTATAGACAATGTTATATTCAAAACTAGAAGTCGTTTTTTTTAAAATTTTCGAAAAAAAATATAAGAATGTTTCTTTTAATATCTGGAATTGATTTATAATTAAAACTGGCCGAGGTGGCTGGAGTACAGCCACGGTCTTGCGCTGGCGTCACATGTGCCGATTTAGAAGTGATTTACGCTGCAGTCTTATTTGAAAGGTTAATGCGTGAGGTTGTACCTATAAATTATACATAATGTCAAATGCGCCAAAGGGTAAAAAACGACCGTACGCGGACATAGTGAATAAATTTATCGATAAATTTCCGGATTTATTCTATGACGGATGCAAAATAATTTGTAAAGTTTGCAATCAAGACTTAATGTGCTGACACAAAACAGATTGTCGTCGTCATATCAATACCGTGCAACATCAAAATAAAAAAAAATGGCATGCCTTTGACAACTCAGTTTATGTTTGATTTATTGTTAATGTTAATAGCCTGTAATATTCCGCTACACATACTGGATAAACAACCATTTCGGGAGTTTTGGAATAAATACAATCCCCAGGTGAACTTGCCAAGTCGTACATCGTTACGTAGATATATTCCAGCTGTTCGTGAAGACATTGTAAATATGGTTAAATGTGGATTAAAAAATACACGGCTCTGGTTATGTATTGACGAGACGACAGATTGTAAAAAAATTCTATTTTAAATATTATAGTACGTGTACTAGATCCCCTTAAACCAACATTTCCACTGCTAGTAAAAGACTAACTGCGTGTACTGGAGAAATAATTACGCATGTGGTGTTGGAGACATTCGAAAAATTTGAACTTTCAACAAGTCAAGTATTGCTGTTTGTGACTGATAGTGCCGCGACAATGCGCGTGGTAGGCCGTTCTCTTCAAAGAGACAATTGTAGGTTTTTACATGTTACGTGTAAAGTGCATGCGTTACATTTTGTGGCAGAAACGATTCGAAAATGTTTTCCAGAGATAGATGCATTAATAGCAAATACAAAAAAGTATTTCTCAAATCTCCTAGACGGCTTCGAGCATTTCACAGACAGTGTCCTGGTATCCCTGAAACACGTTGGGGAACGTGGTTGAAAGCGGCTTTTTATTATGCTGAATATTTTCAACAAATAAAAGCTGTGATACTACAGTTCAACCCTAATGAGGCTGCAGCTATTAGGGAAAGCCAGACAAGCTTTCAAGACGTTTCCCTTGAAACAGATTAAAAAACTATTAATAACAATTATAGAGGATTACACGACGCAATAGAAAAATTGCAAAATAGTTCGTTGTCGTTAGTGGAATCGCTGCAAATAGTGGGCGACGTAAATACACAGCTACAGGCTATAAATGACGCAAAAAAATAATCGCGTTAGTGAAAAATTCGAGAGTGTATTACAGAAAGATCCTGATTTTAGCAAATTAAGACAAATTTGTGATGGTGCATCTACAACTTCGTTAAGTGAGTTCACAGATTGTTTTACTTATGCCTGTATTACATCCGTAGATGTCGAAGGGTCGTTTTCAAAATACAAACATATTTTTTCACCAAAGCGAACATCGCTGACGGAGACAGCTGTAGAAACATACCTGATGCTATTATACTATAAATCTTCCCCACTTTGTGATGACGACAACCAAACTACTTCATAAATCTGCTTAAAAAGGTGAGTTTTATACAAATTTTTATAAAATGTAACATTATTGTTAAAATTTATTTCCATTTATTGTACTTATTCAAGTATTATGATATGATGTAAACATATGAGTCATATGACGGCTCTGTCGGCCAGGTGACCTCGGCCAGCTTTATTTATAATTTGTTTACCTCTTGTTTATATCAGATACAAATCACATTCCTGTGATAACTCGGCATTCTCTGGACCAATATGGCTGAAAAACTAATCAGATCTAAGTTAGATACTAACAAATTTAACAAAAAAAGAAAACGCAAAATCCTACATTGTTCCGTTTTTAATATATCGCAACATTTTAATCATATACCTATATACATAGACGTCAATCTGAAAATAGTTGCAAACACTTTTGGGACACCAATGCATGGACATAAGTCAGAAACTCGGATTTTTGTTTGGGGTTGAATACATTAACTCCCCTATATATTGCTTTTCAACCAAGGCGAGTTCCAATGGCAAAAACATATAAGGACTTGGCAATTACATGGAAGCAAGCAGCCGCTATAATTATTCATTGTATATCAAAGTACTGGAATTGCCTCCTTAATACTCTTTAACACCGAATGAACCAGTATATATATATATATATATATATATATATATATATATATATATATATATATATATATATATATATATATATATATATATATATATATATATATATATATATATATATATATATATATATATATATATATATATATATATATATATATATATATATATATATGTGGAAACTATACAGGAAAAAACATAAACAAGTACACAGGTCTTGTATCTTTGGGAAGAACCGCGACAAACATCAGAAAGAATACAAGATAATCTAAGAATCATTGAAGTGAACACTATTTGTACAAGGATAAAAGTAAATCAGTAGAAGACCATCTACTAACACCTGCAAAATATTTCATCCAAGAAACACAGGAAAGCAGATGGTAACAAGAATCTTCAACATGTACACGAGCCACTTTATTAGTAGTCAATCGTTTTTAGGAATGGCAGACCTCACACAAAAATTTGCATACCAAATGGTAATATACATATCAAATTTACATGCTATTCGCATAAACGATCCGATGTATAGAAACCTTTGTACAGGGTGGACAAATTTCGATGTTTGTATAGGGTAACTCGATATCTGTAAGAGATACAAAAAAATGGAAGACACATTCTCGATCTCCTTTTTTTTTTAGACAAATTCACTGGCGAAAACAAAAGTTTGCTATCATTTTTTGTTTTCGAGTTATCAACAAAAGTTCGATTTTTTCAACTTTTAGACACATGTCAATAACTTGGTTGTTTGTAAAGTTATGAAAAAACAACTTTTGCATTCTTCAGGCACTTCTTTCTTTATAATACAGTGGCGTCGAGAAAATTTAAAAAAAAGATGCAATTTCGAGCTATGGCATAAAGTTATATTTTTTTAAATGGGAATCATAGTTGGCTATGGTATAGTTAAAAAGAAAATTTTTCTCTCTTTCAAACTATATATCATATGTGGGGTAGCTTTTGATGCAAGTATTTAATAGCGAAAATAATCTTTTAGTAGATTACTTTTGCGTTTTTTTATATTTATTCCAAGTAGGCCTTATGACAGTGTTTATCCGTTTGTCAGCAAATTGCATATTATTAATTTTGTTTCCGTCATAATTACACCCCATATAATCGTAAAAGTGAAAATGTCTTGGCTTGTTGAAAGACCCACAATTAATGAGATTTTCTTTTAACCTCTTAAAAAATAGCTCTATTGGGTTGTCTTCTTTCTGGATAGCGATTGAAATATATTTCGGATGCAATATCACAATTGTCATTACTTTAAAAAGCATTCTAACATATCATATTTCTCGTAATTTTCGTAAGACATCTTCACATTTACGATTAAATGGGGTGTAATTATGATGGAAACAAAATTATTAATATGCAATTTACTGACAAACTTATAACACTGTCATATATGACACACGCCTACTTGGAATAAATATAAAAAAACACAAAAAGTAATCTACTGAAAGATTATTTTCGCTATTAAATACGTACACATCAAAAGCGACCCCACATATGTACGATATTTAGTCTGAAAGAAAAGAAAAATATCCTTCTTAACTAAATCAGCTATAACTCCTATTTAAAAAAATACAACTTTATGCCATAACTCGAAAATGCACCGTTTTTTAAAATTTTCTCGACGCCACTGTATTATACATAAAAAAGTGTCTGCAGAATTTAAAAGTTATTTTTTTCATAAGTTTACAAACAACCAAGATATTGACATGTGCCTAAATGTCGAAAAATCAAACTTTTTTCCTAAGTCGAAAACAAAAGACGATATCAAATTTTTGTTTTGGCCAGTGAATTTGTCTCAAAAAAAGATATCGAGAATGTGTCTTCCATTTTTGTATCTCTTACAGTTACCGAGTTACCCTATACAAACATCGAAATTGTACCTTGTGATGAATTACGATAATAGCCAGCTCTTGTGTGAGTATTTAATTCAGAAGGGTACTATCAGAAAACGATTTTTCTTGGTGTAATATGATAAGGATAAACGGATAATTTTTTATTCATTTACTTATAATATTACAATAATTCATCTTTCTTACCCTATTAAGAATTTATAGTTATATTCGCCAGGGTCGGCAGTTGTATCAAAATCCTAGTTTGAAAGAGCCTTTATATAATTGAATTAATTGATATTACATCACTAACATATAAGATAATATTTATACACCAGTATTAAGGCTGAAAGCCAGGATAGACGTATGTAATATTATACGTAATTTGGCCCTTGTTCTTTAGTCAGTTCGCATCGTACCTCGATTATTCCCATCATTACTGCCTGCTCATGTGAACTATTTTGAACTTGCTCAATTAACATCGGTAGATGTGGAACGTTAATTTTTGTTGTACAGATCAAATCGCTCAAATTTAACGGCCACGAATGTAGAACTAATATTAGTTGTGACCATGTATGCTAATGCGATGGCAGACTTCAGCCATTTTGAATAATACATCACCGACAGAGGTACCAGCAAAGATGCAGCCGGGTGGTATAATATATCAAGCGAGCTAGCTATATGTATTTCGTTATTCGTTTTATATTATTGCTTTTATTTGCCGAAGTATGTCCTTCTGTCAATCATAAGGCAGCAGTAGCTACCGGTCCTGGACTCTGGTCCAGTTTCCTTTCCCCTAGTAACGAGCTGACTATAAAACAAAAATGAATCATTTCAACCATAACTACACGGTAATTGGGCAGGTACCCTCTGCATAGGGTTGTATACATTTCATGCACGATATGTTTAAAATTGATAGTAGAAAATAAATGTTATTGGCTTGCGGCGACTTTGACCTTAAGAGTAGAGTAAATTTATTTGAAATTAATACACGGTTAAACCAAAAATCAATCAAGGTAATTTTCTTCATTTAATGTGTGAAAAATTTGTTAAAATGAAAAAACATATTTTTTATTTTTCACTGAAGGTACAAAATTGTTTCGTTCTAATTTAACATTATCCAAAGAACATTTTAGTCTTATAACAATACTGTTACGAATTTATAAAACCCCGAATCATTAATGTCGCTTTATATAAAAGTCCTTGTTATCGATACAATGTAGCAGCATTGGAGAACAACAAAGTATCATTAATTTCAGCCGCATAGGTATTTTTTGTTAAGGTTTATTCAGACTTTAATTAACTTCAAAATCCAATATTGATGTTCAGCTAAATACCATTCTACTGCAGATATTACGGATACATTTTTCTGACAAATTAATATTTTTAATGGCTTAAATGATATTAAATTTATTTCAACATGCCAGAGGAATGATATTTGTCCTTGTTCGAATACCGAGGAAATGAAAAGATGAATTGAAATTCTTTTAATGTGCGTAAAAATGATTCGAGCAAACATGATAATAAATAATATATGAATATATATTTTAAAAACAAACAAACAAAGAATAATAATAATAATAAAATAGTACTGTATATTTGTCAAACTTTTACCACGACTTTAATAAAATTATTACTTAGATTACGCAGATACCTTATAAGAAACACAAAAAACGCCACAAAATCATCGACAAAGATACCAGCAATGATGTAGTCGGGTGGTATGTAATTGTCTTATTTGAAAAAAATACTTCTCTAAACATTTCAACAAACTCTTGGTGTTACATTTTTTATTCAAACAAGTATATATTTAAACGAATCAAATTATATTTAACTTTAAAAATAACTATAAGAAACATTTGTAAATGGCAAATAAAATAATATTTCCTATAAAAAAAAATTAACTTGTATCCTTTGCTCAATTCTAAACATAACATTATAATATTTTTTTCTTGATTTTAGAAGTTTTTATCTGTAAATTTTTTTTAATTTAAAATTACTTGACATCAATGCCATCAGATTTTGCTTAATTAAACTTATTTCTACATTTTATTTTATTATTATTATTATTACTTTTATTATTATTAGTTCGATTTTCTATGGTCAGGTCAGGACGGCATCGGTATATTATAATTAGTTTTTTGATATAATATGCCTACTTGACAAGGATCTTTAAAAAATGTGCAAAATAAAATTGTAAAATGTTTATAATTTGCCATATTTAGAACTTAAAATTAATTTATATAAACTGAAAAATCTGCTTAATATTAACTCGATATATGCATTAAAATGTCTACGTTATTTATTAATTCTGTAAAAGGGAAATGCAAACGAAAATGTATAATGTTTCAAATATGAGATACTAAAAATAATGATATTCATTTACATAATGCTCAAAATCTAAAAAAGTTTTTCTTCTGTTTTTAAAACAAAATTTGGGATAATAAGGGTTATTATTAAAGCATTATTTTTAGAAAATATTCTATTACTAAAAATAAAAGAGATTAACTTATAATTATACGTATAATTGAAGAATATTAGTATCAAATACTATAACTTTATTCAAACGAATATACTTTACAGTTGTAGTTTGTAGTTATAATTGCTACAACTTTTTAAATAGCATGAGAGAGGAACATATTATACGCTCAGGTGCCCGTGAGTACATTTTGGATAAAAAAAATGCTCCCTGACTAAAGATAGAGGTACATTTGGCTGGGCGGAATCAGCTCGCATCGGCCAACAAACATTTCAGAACGAAATCGAATAAGCACATTAGTACGGCTAGAATCGGCCCGCAACGAAAATTCTCATGTATGCACGCGAAATCGTCTTGTAGTGTTTAGTGTTCATTCACAATGGGCGACGAAAAATACCGAATATGATCATTTATAAGCCGAACAGCTCTGGAATGCGGACGCATGCCACCGAATGCTGTTTGGGTGCGCACATTTACCGAGACGGAATCGGCTCGCAACGAATTTCTTCAGATGAATGCTATTAAAGGTGCGTTTAAAGGTACCGAATGAAAGCGAACGAATGACAGTGAACAAACGATTGCCAGTGTTTGACAAGAATTCACTTGGACGTTTACAGCTACAGAACATTCACATTTCTTAGGTTCGCTCTCATCAAAAGGTTGCTCTTGAACACAGTGGTTTGATTTTATTACAAACGGTGAAATACAATAGTTTTTCATTAATAAAATGTCTGACGACGACAATATTATTATTGTGCATTTACCGAGCTAAGTAAATCACATTACATTAGTAAAATTTCACCGACCAGATAGTAAACTAATCTTGAGAACAAATCCATGGCGCCATTCTGGAGGGCCGTTTGCCGAGCCGACTTCAACCGGATAAATGTCCACACGGCCATTTTTAAACATGTCAAAATTATTCCTTCGGTATTTTTGCTGGCCGATGCGGGCCGATTTCACCCGGCTTCTAGCTATAAGCTTGAAGTACATTTAGCCACGCGAAATCGGCCTGCACCGACCAGCACAAATATCGGAACGGAATCGAATAAGCACATTAGTCCGGCTAGAATCGGTCCGCAACGGAAATTGTCATGGATGTGTGTGAAATTCCTACCAGGTAGTCCGCTATATTGTACTTATTGCTCCTGTCTAGTCTTGTAATGTTTGGTGTTTGTTTATTGTCTGACGAAAAGTACCAAATATCATCGTTTATAAGCCGAACGGCTCTGGAATGCGGACGCATGCCACCTGATGCTGTTTGGGTCAGCACATTTACCAGAACGAAATGAGCCCGCAACGAATTTCTGCCGATGCAATGCAACCGAGAGTAAAATCAAGCCGGCATTCCGTAGAGCTATTTGCCGGGCCGACTCTGCCCTGATACATATGCGTCATTTAAAAATATGTAATTTATTCCTTAGAAATTTTTGGTCGGTGCGGGCGATTCCGACCGGCTTAATGTGCTTCAAGCTTTAAGTTAGTTGAAAAAGTCGCACAGATAGTGCAGAGGTCGTAGAGTTTGACTGAAATGGCAACGAATCGTCCGTTATGGTTACTATGATTTGTATTATAGTATTTTAAACTCTATATATGAAAGATATTACCTAACAAATCGTCGTATAAAATTATTACTTTGGTAACTGGTAATAGAACAATTTAGTAGGAACGAACAGTCACAAATTTTTAAACGATCTAATTTCATTTTTCCGCTTTCGGAGGTTTCTACGCTCGAATGATATTTTTTTTACAAACTGTGGCATTCTTCCGAAGATTAATATAAATCGTCTAACAGAAAAAAGAAAATTAAACGATAGAAACGTGTATATAGTTTTTCTAGTTTTTAATGGAACACCTTAAAATAATTGATACATTAAAATGTTCGTTCAAATAAAATATAATAGTTTATTAAAACTGTAGTCTTTCCGCATTAGTTTCGGTGTTTTTTAACTGCAGCTTATTAAATAGCACTTCTCGCGCTTTGGATTCTGAAAGATTTTTAATAACATTGCTCAAATTGATTGCTTCACACATTTCATGTTCAATGGATAGAGTGGCTAGGGCTGACAGTCTTTCTTGACTCATGGAAGACCGTAGACAGTCCTAAGCCGCTTATTCATCAAAATAAAGTAAGCGCAATAGATACAAGAGAATACGTATTACTAATTATTAAAAGCACCGATACAGCCGAGCACCGATAAAGGAATAAATCAACGCATACAAAGGGTAGGCAACCTGATATGGAATTGTAAAATTAGCTTCCGGACACACTTTTTGTGGTATTTACTTTATATGAATATTGTAATGAAAATGTCAGTCATAGTTGTTAAAACAACTATGATTTCTACTTTTAGATCTGAAATAGTGAAAATTCTGTCACATATATTATATATTAAATCCATATGAAATCTAAGATGAATTATTTGTTTTCATTTTGCGTTCTCATCAATATCAAAATTTTAATGGCAATTTAAAGTTTTATGCTGGCAATCCTGGTGACGAGGGCGTGCTAACACCGTCTTAAAATGTTTTTGTTAACGTGTATCGATGTTTTGACAACTATTTGACTGTCTTTGGATATGTTGTGTTGTGAGTAAACCGTTTAAATGCTTATTTCCAATTTCTCTACGACAAAAATGTTCAAAATTCAGCGAGGAGCGCCCGAGGTTTGAAACATTTGTTTTGTCATCTTCTAATGTTCGATAAAATATACAAATATACATACTTTACAATTTTATTATGTTTAGAATTATCATACCCAAATTATTTAACCTCAGCTACTCGCAATTTGTCTAGAGTATATTTTCTTTTTATTATTACGAGAACAAATAAAAAGATATTTCATCTAAAAGAGACGAACTGCGGCCGAGGTGCAATTTTGTCTTAGTCCGACTGTTCATTTAACACTTTCAACACGATCCATTGTTCATGTTCAAAGAAGCCGTACCGATTGGCCGGCTGCGGGAAGTGCTTGAGGATTCGTCCGGTTCCTGTCGTGAAACATTAAATTATTATGTGTTGGTTGAGTAGTTTTTTTTTTTATTTAAGTAATAAACACATTTTAGAGAGAAGTTAGTTATTAAAATAAAAAATCAAACATTAACAATATCTCAGAAAAATAAAAAAAACATGAAAACCATCTAAATCTATCACCTGAAATTACTACAAAACTTTAAAGAGATCGGAAATATAATTTAAAAACAGAATAAATTGCATTGCAATTTTGTCCGGTTTCCGTCTTAATCTATGACTCCATGCGTGCGTAAGCATACGGTTCCAGTCTGGAGGAATTTCTTGCGTGTTTATACGGTTACCGGAGCAAATGGGTTAAGCGTTTTTAGGACAACCTTTCTTCTTTTGGGATACGGGGTATGTTATGTGTGATAATAACTCGATAATTAATTGCTTAGATTATCATCATTCTACCAATCAACTCAACCTGACACCGTCTTTTGTTAAAATTTTAATGTGATTACATATCATTAACAATTAATATATGTTATACAAATAAAAAATATGTAATTAATAGACAGAGACAGGTACAGTCAATTTTTAACGATTTTTATCAAATAGAAGTAAATTTATTTTTCTTGGCCGCTTTCGACATCACCGACCTAACCCTCTGAAAATTTGTGTCTATTTAATATTTAATTAAGTAAAACAGAAAAAGAATTTTACAACTTCTAAATTAAGAGGAAAAGTGTGGCTATTATTATTAGTTATTAACGATTTTATGGCAATATTCCTTAAACTCAAATTGCTCCTCAATGATATAAAAATAAATAACAGTTGTTATTAAAATAAAATTAGGCTGTGGTGGTTTCAAAAAATCGAAACGGTTTTAAGAATTTTAGTAGTGAAAAGGCAAAATAATAGGTTGCTTTAGAAAGTATCCTTTGTTTTTATACAGGGTGATTCAAGAATGGAAAATCTCGAAACTGGAGGTACTAGAGACCAAAATATAACGATTGAACCCAACATGCCTCCTACAAATGCTGCTGGTTTAAAAGATACAGGGTGCTCCTAGTTAGAACTTTATTTTGAATTTCTCAATAATTTAGAAAGTTTTCACAGTATCAACTTGAAAATTGGCAACTTTTTGACATGACAAATAAGAATTTGCAACTAATTTCAATGTTGCTCATAGAGGGCGGTAGTTATATTCCTGTGTTTTGATAAATCCACATATTTTTTTACCTGTGGAATTATGGGCAAAATGATTCGTAAATCTGAAAGAGCGTCCTTCTTTACATAACAAGGTGACTCTTGCTTAATTTCGATATCTCTATCCGTTTTCGAGATAATTGCTCTTAAAGGTTTTAATGCATTTCGTTTTTATGCAATTTTTAGTTCTTAACATACAAAGTTAACTTTATTTGTAGAGAATAAAAATAAAAACCAATATTAAATTATGACTCCGTGTGTCTGTGCTAATTTTTTTAATTATTTATGATTTACCCGGCACACTTTGTATTTTAAGGATTAAAAATTGCTGAAATGCATTGAAACTTTTAAGAGCATACTGGATATCTAACTGTGTTTTTTAGATAACTAAGAATTACCCGTGGTAGTAAGCCCCAAGGAAGAAAAACAAACATTTATAGAAGGTCACAAATAGTGATGCGAAAGAGGGAACTTTCCCTTTCGCGACAGGGGAACGTTCTCGTTCGTGCCAATGGTAAGAGACCATTGAAGACAATAATATAAATATGTCTGACACTGGCACTAGTAATACGTGTTGATGAGGTAGACAAAAACAAGAAAAGATCATTGTCGAGCAGTTTCCAACCGTTTGAAACTGTTAGAAGCATGCACACATTGTTGTAGAGATGTGCTTGTTCAATCAAAACGTTTTTTAACGTAGAATTCTCGTAATAATAGCATCTCCATTGTCATGAAACTATCACAAATAATCTCTACGAACAAAGCTTGAGACTTCTCCGATGAGTCCCATAACAGTGATAGTGACGATACTGACAACATTACTCTTCATGAAACTGACTTAAGTATTGGTACCGAAAGTTTTAATGGCCTAAAACAAGGCCCAGAGAATGAACTTCCACAATCAGACGTTACGTTAAAATTAGATTGTCAAACAGATTAGGTCTTTTAACCAAAATTATCCTATGGTTATTTTTAAAGAGTATTATTTTTATTTCTTGTGCTTGAATCAACCGTTTATTTTATGGTTTTAATGTCAGGGTTCAATATCTTGCTGTGTTTTTATAACAATTAAAGTTATTTTTATAACGAATAAATAATTAAAAAAATTGTGTTTGTTTAACACTTTAGTATTTTAAAATTCAAGATGCTTTGATGATCAACTTCTGAAGTTTCTTATGTATGCTCAGTTGTGCTCGGAGCATTTTGGGCATGAAAGCATTTTGAGAAATAAAAAATAAACTAACGATGCGCTGATGTTGTTTCCGGAAAATTTTCGTTATTGGTCGTCTATGCTCGTTCATGCTTGTTCATGCTCAAGAAACGTTCCATAAAAATAAATGCTAGAGCAGTTTACATCACTAGCCACAAATAACGTTCAGACAATATTTAAGAGAAAATATAGATCGCATGGTGCATGCGCGCGGCGTTCTCAGAGGCAGGAGATGATGGGGGGCATTATCATTGGTCGTGATCGTGCTCGAGAACGTGCTGGATATTCTCAAATCAATGTACTCGCGATGAACGTTTTTTCCTAGGCGAACGTTCCCTTCTTCACATCACTAAAAATTATTTTATAAAAAAAATGGTATTCACCATTTTCAAAACAATAAGTTGCGTTGCCTGCAAAATATAGCTATGGAATCTGCGATTATTGGAAAATCGTACAAGAGTTCCGCGACAAAATAAATTTGGGCACCACTGGTACAGTAGTTGCATCTGAAACCGCCCCAAATCCCACAGGTTTCACTTACCACAGCATGTGTAATTTAATTTAAAATTTTCTTAGGCGAGTTGTATGATAATCCATTCTCAATTATGGGCTTCTTACCTGAAAAAAAATATATGGATGTTAGACAGTTAATTTTAATGTAAAAATATAGTAAATCAGTTTCTTTCTATCAAGATGCAGTTTCTCAAACCATAATAGTATTTGTGGCTAAAATGGTGTTTTTTTTACAAGTGGGGCGTTTATAGTACGAGCCGAAGGCCAGTGCTATAAACCACACGAGTAAAAAAAAACATTTTAGTCTCGAGTTATATACAAAATTTTTTGTATCGCCATTCGAAATTAGAAAACAGTATAATTTTGTAAAAATACGTCAAATTGACAAAGTTAATTTGTCGTAATGAATAAATTCTATTGCTGTTTCCATAGAAATAAATAATAAAACAACTAAATATTGAACGATTTAAACGTCACATTTGACACATTCTACTATCCAATAATTATTATTTGGAACAAAATGAGTGACAGTGAGGAAGATTTTATTCTTGGTACTCCTCCGGAAATCAGGGAGCAAGCAATTGCTGTAACTTTAGATTTATTACCAGCGAAATCTAGAAAATTGTACGAAAACAAATATGATTTATTTATGCACTGGTGTAAGCAGAAAACTGTGAATTACATATCTGAATCTGTTCTTTTGACATCTATCTGAAAAAGCAAAAACTTTAAAATGTTCAAGTCTCTGGTCCAAGTTTTCGATGCTTAAAGAAGTTTTGAATGTAAAGAATAATGTAGATGTATTCAATTATCAAAAAGTAAAAGCTTTTTTGAAAAGACAATCCACTGGGTATAGGGCTAAGAAATCTAAAGTTTTTTGACAGAGCAGATGTCGAACGTTTTTTACTAGAAGCACCAGATGAAAAGTTTTTAATATTGAAAGTTGTATTAATAATGAACTTGGCTGGCGCTTATCGTCAAGAGGAACTCTACAATATGACTATTGATGACATTGTGAGAAAAGACTGCTTGCTGGTTGTTAAAGTACCTGATTCGAAGACCCACATTGAAAGACGGTAATGAGTGAGACAGTTAATGGAATAAATATTTATGATAAATATGCAGCTATTCGCCTTTCTCATGTGAATTACAAAGGGGTTTTTCTTCAATATCGAGGAAAAACATGTACGGTTCAACGAGTTGGTATTAACACATTTTTAAAAATACCAAGTATTATAGCTAAATACCGTAACTTATCTAATCCTGAGCAATATACGAGACACAGCTTTAGGAGATCTTCGCCATCACTATTAGCTGGTTCTGGAGCTGATATTCTCACCTTAAAACATCATGGTGGATGGAAATCCTCAACAGTTGCTGAGGGATATATAGAAGATAGCATCCAGAACAAAAAGGAAATTTCAAAACAGATATTTTCAAACAATACTACAGAAATGACTATGTCTGCCGATGTAGTCGTTGGTGAAAATCAGACCAACCACCATATTAATATAAATGAATCAAATATTTTTCGCACATCTGAACCTATAATTCCAGGAATAAATATAAATAATGTTAGTGTTAATGTTAGACAGTACTATTCATATAAATTTTCGTTAAATTATGAATAAAATTGTTCATGAAATTTGTTAATAATTAATAAATGTTTGATGTAAGAACTTTAATTTGTTGTCTGTTGACTATTAAGTTTTATTTCACACTGTGAAATAAAATTTCTTTCACACTTTTTTCTTTATATTTCACTTGTCTATAATGACATTGTTTTGATTGATTGAAACTGCCCAATAAATGTCACTTTAGGATATGGCGTTACAAAAAATTATTTAAATAATATTATTTCGCTTCGCAGCGCATTTGTGATTAAATATTTGAAATTTAATACACGTTTTATCTTAAACGTTAGTTTCACTTTACTAGTTTTGTGTTGATAAGGCACGGTATTCTATGACTTAATTTAATTATATGCTAAAAGGAAAATCATTAACTAAATACGCTACTAATACTTTATTCTAGGGCTGTACCAAGCAACCTTTTTGTTAATGCGAATTGTAAATAAAACGACGTGGTAGGAGCATCTGCTTGGGGTAAAGGAGTTGACAAGAGGATAGGGTGGAAAATTGGATTCTGTACTTAATGTCAAGCATCATTTCTAAAGACTAATTTTTCGTTTCTAAAATCTAATATATAACAATAAAAAACTACTAGTGTAAAAAAAATCTAATTCCATCTTATGATAGACATGGAGATTTCGAGGTCTGAAAATAGCAATTTTATCCAAATAGATACGCAGCCTTGTATGTGTGGGCGATATGTTTTTCACAAACACGACTCGACGTGGAAATTAGAAACTTCACACACAAGACCTAAGAGGTTGAAGGTAGAACCCTATTAAATAATAGTGAAATCTAAGGCCCAAAAACAAATTTGCGGTCAATCAAATACAGAGTCTACAGGGTGAAGACAATTGCTTATTTCAAATTGGATATGATGATGTGAAGTATCGTCAAGTTGCACCTAGCCTAGACTGATTTATTGTCCATCCCGCACAAATTTTTTTCGTAACAAGAAATTTTTACTAAAATTGCGTTAGTTCCATATTAGTTATAACCGAATTATGGAATTTAAAGAAACATGACAAAGATGGCATTTGATTGTAGTATTCTAGCAGTATCTAGCCTTTCTCAAATTCTCAGGATTAAAGCTAGCCCATTTAAATGCAATTTACCGCGTGGCGATAGAGGGCAGACGTACGACACGAGCGAAAACTCGGCATATCAACAGTTTTCCAACGGCCAGTCAAACACAGACGCTATTGAGATAAGTCCATGCGGACTGAGATTGTAATACTTTTACAAACATATATAACGTCAAAATTGAGACGATCTTTACCATTCGCTCACCAAATATACAAATTTAGCTCCCAATTTCCGGACTTAAAATATTGTTACGTGTTTGCTATCCACACAAACACCTATACTCGTAGATTCATTGATTGAAAATCCAGGTAACACTTAGGCACTACTTTATTAACTAATTAATAATTAACAACAATAGATTAATGAATGTCTTAACTATAATCACAATTTAACACTTATAAGTAGAGTTGGCAAAAATGTGCCGCAGGACATAGGCGTACGCATCATAATAAATGTAATAAAAGAAATTAATTAATTAATGCATCTACCTCTGGAAACCCTTGTCGAATAGTCTCTGACACAAGGTGTAGAGCATGCACTTTACACGTAACATGTACCAACCTACAACCGTGTTCTTGAAGAGAACGGCCTACCAAACGTATTGTCGCGGCACCATCAGTCACAAACATTAACACGACTTTTTGACAGGTCAAATTTTTTCTAACGTCTCCAGCACCACCCTTGGCCAGTACACTCAGTTAGTCTTTTGCTAGATAGCAACAGTGGAAATGTCGGTTTAAAAGGGTCCAGTACACGTACTATAACATTTAAACAACAATCGGTCATCTCGTTAACACATAATGACAGCCGTGTATTTTTTAGTACACATTTGATCTTATTTACAATATCTTCGCTTACAGTTGGTATATAGTTAAGTAACGTTGTGCGACTTGGAGACGTCACCTTGGGATTCCAGAACTCCTGAAATGGTTGTTTATGGAGTATGTGCAGCGGAACATCACAGGCAATTAGTATTAAGAGTAAATCGAACATAAACTGTGTTGTCGAAGGCACGCCATTTTTTTTAGTTTTATGTTGCACAGAATTTACGTGAAGTTTACAATCACGTTTTTCCCAGCACATCAGGTCTGTCTCGCACACCTTACAAATTATGATAACACCATTGTAGAATAAATCTGGGAATTCACGCCTTACAATGTGTAGACACGCCTTACCTACTCCAAACCCCACCGTGGACGTTAAGTCAATTTTTATTTTCAAAATAAAGAAATCATTATTTTGAGCGGGTTTTTTGAAATTTTTCCTGTGTACATACAGTCATCCACATGTTCTCTGTAAACTGACTTTTTTAATTATTAATTTTCTTTTTTGTTTTATGAATTATAATACATTGTTTGTAGCTGTGCAGGAAAATTCCTCCATGCAAAATGATAAAAGGTGAAAAATTACATGAGCTGCCACAACACCGGCAATCAGAAGGACCCAGCCGTACCTGGACGCTATTGTCGTCCTGGCTGATTACCATCTTTTGTCAACTTTGTACCTCATATCATATTGTTTGTTTGTTATTATATATTTATATATGAAATAAATAAAATAAAAAGTAGCCATAATTAGAAATGTATATAAAATAGGAAATAAAGCTGATTAAATTGGAATTGGAATTTTTGAATTCACTGATAAATTTATTCACTTTGTCAGCGTTTGGCCGTTTTTTACCGTTGGGCAGGTCTGACATACTTTATTATTAAATGATTATCAAGAATAAAATACAACAAAAAAAAATATCAACAATACAACAGAGAGGAATAAATTACGTTGTATACACCACGTGGCATAACAATACACTAAAATCAAATGTTAGTCTTTGCTAAAATAGTAAACAAGTCTCGCTTAAGTATTTGGGTATTTCTCTACCTGGAACCACTCATGACTTTGGACCGATTTGCCAACTCTACTTATAAGTCTCTTTCTTATTTCTTCTTTACTCGTTCACGCTCAACTTAAGACTGAGTCTCGACCCACCATGCGTCTTATTTATACATCCTTTCTCATGGTCTAGAACATTCCAGAACATTCCTGGCCGTTCTCGTACAATTCCAGTCTCATCTAACCAGTCTACACAGTCCAGTGGCGTATCAGTATAAACGATCGGTTATATACTGCCCTGTTTGTGAAAAACACTCCACAGGCTGGAGTGCATACAACTACAGACAGTATGTTGCAAATGCAAGCCATAAACAAAATCCTACCCAAAAATATCTGTACTGGAAATTTATCTATGACTTAATTTTTATATTAAGCGTGTGTGGAATATCTCAGTAGATAATAGACAAAGAACACTTTCGTTTATTCTGGAAAAAATATAATTCGGGCTAGCCGTTACCTACTAGGAAAGAAATAGGACGACAATTTCTTCGTGTTAAAAAACTAATTGAGATTAATATAAAATATGCAGTGCGTAATAAACACGTATAGATAACCATTGACGAAATCACAGATGCAACGAACAATAAAGCTTGAATATATTGTACTGACAGTAATGAATAAATTTAATATACAGAAACATGTTTGCATGTTAGTGACCGGTAGTAAAAAAAAGTATCCAAATTTATTGCATATAACCTGTTTACTTGTTATGAAAAAGTTCGCAGTAGCTATCCCAATGTCGACAATTTAACCACAAACAAAAAAAATTGAAATAGGCGTAACGTATTCAAAAATTCCACAAAGTATGCCCACAAATTCCTGAAACACCACAGCTTGTAATAACGGGATGGGGAACATGACTGCAAGCGGCTTTTTATTATCCTGAATATTTCGACAAAGTTAAATTTGTAATATTGAAATTCGATCCTTGAGATTCCAGTTGTATTAAGGCAACTCGGGAGCAATTTAGCGACGCACACGTCAAGAACGATTTTATACATGAAAATTATGGTTTATTAACAGACGCTATGGAAAAAATACAAGCCAAGTGGTTGTCTTCATCCGAATCTTTTGAAATAGTAAATAATGTAAATATGACATTACAGACGTTAACAGATGACCTTGGTGTCCTTGTTGCCCAGAAATTTAAAGACGTTTTAAGTAAAAATCGGGATATTGACAAATTTCGTAATATTAACAGTGATGGACGTGTAAGTGACTTAGAACGACATTACGCGTATGCAAATATAACGCCTTTGGATCTAGAACGTTCATTTTCAAAATATGCCTTAATATTTACATTCTAACTCGGGTAGAAGTTTAACAGGAGATACTATCGAAGGTTTATTAATGTTGCAAATGTACGCTGACAACAATAATCAACAGTTAATGGAAATGATATGAGGTAAATCTTCGTGTTATACGATGCCCCTCACCGACCCCCGTCAATTTCTTAAAACGAGCCGGGTTTACCTTGATATCTTTTATTTTTTATAACTCAAATTTGTATCGAACTCAAACGGGATTATATACTGGTCTATGGAATTGCAATGGTGTGTTACCATTCCAGAATGGATAAGTTACTCGTTTCTTCAGTGAACATAGGGGCATCATTCGGTTGAAACATTTTGTTGCTTGAAGGAAGAACTTGGCTCTACTTGGAGTTATCTTATTACTCAGTCACTGACTCACTGAACGATATTTTTACTATGTTTGCAAAGGTACTAGTAATAAATCTGGAGTGATGTCTGTATAATTTGTAATTATGAGTATTTGGCAAATGTAATTCAAAGCGTTTAGAGTTTACTTGACAGATTTGGCTGAGGCTTCATTACTGACAGTGCGTTAGAATTCGCCGGTCTCCTCACCTGAAGATTATATGAAACTGAGGCTCTTTTTATAGTACCTATTCCAGTTTCGCATACGGTGAAGTGGATTCGAGTTTTTGACGGTGTTGCAATAATTCAGTACTACCTTAACATGCGTACGTACATTCCAGACTCAAAAGTCATTAACTCTCTGGGAGGTTCTGCAAGAATATACATCATATTACGGGTATCCCTATCTAACTGGCTCCTCAAATGTATACTTGATTATTCCAAAGTATAGCAGAATTTCTATTTTTCCTCTCACCTTTGGGTATTAAGCCACCGTCTATAAATTTTTTAAAAAAAATGATAAATGAATCTCTGCGCCAAAAGGAATAAAGTCAAATCAAGTTCCTTTTGGATAATCAAGAAAAACTACTATACAACGCAATATTGGTACTTGATATTGAGTTAAACACTGTACTATATTATAACAATAGGTACTGATTTTCTGTGAAATTATTTGCACATTATAATCTTAGATTTCCGTACGAATTATAAAAAAAATATTTAATAACTGACTGGAGGTATTTGCATATTATCTTTTGTAACTTGTTGCTCTTTGCATCCAAATAGTAGTTAATACAGTGACTTTCAGAAAAACTTTTTATTTTTGATTTGAAGACAAAGTATTGAAATGTTTTATAATGTAGTTGCATACAAATTATTTTTCTAAATGCGACAAATAAATAAACCGGTGATTGCACTACGAGAAATTGACCTATGCACGTATTGATCAAAATTGATGGCGTACTTTGTATATGAACAAGTGCTGTTGGAGAATTTTGCATTTGAATTGGAAACCTAGAAACTAGATTTATATAGTTTCCAACTATGGACTTGGTCATATAAAAATAACTACTGTAAAAATAGCTGAATCTAACAAAAAAATGGTCATTATCGCTGATTCTACCGCATTCGAGTCGGTAATAACAAAAAAGATTATATACGGCGTCTCCAGAAACTTATTTTACTCAATTTCATATACAATGATTGTTCTGAAATAGAGATAAATGTTGATTTCAAGACAATCGTTCTTTGGATAACTTTTGTGTGGAAATTGTATATACTGATAAGAAAAATAATCTCATTAAATATACAATACATATTGATGCATATTTTATGGAAGATTATCAAAATTTATAATCAGCCTAGTAACGCTTTAACGTGATTTTTTAACAGATATATCAATATACTGGATTTCACTGAGATATGGTTCAAAACACCCCTTTTTTTTTGCTCAATTAAAAATTAAGGTTAAAAACCTTAAGAAATGGCAATTAAAAACAGTCCATGCAAAAATAAAATGACAAAATTAGATATAGATGAAAAGTATCTATCATTTCTGGTTTCAACGAAAATGACAGTAATTTTCAAATTTTAAATCGTGACACCCTGTATATTGTTTCAGTGTTGGATAGAAAATTAAATTCTGTGTTAAGCAATATGACGTACCTGAGTTTTAGACTTTTGTTTTCCTTATTATAATTATATATTACATATTAAATGGAAAAAACGCAGTAGGCGTATAAACATTTAAAACATACGTTTCACATGAGCAATGAGCAAATGTTCTTAATCTAATTGAGGAACGTCCCGCGAAAAATTGCTGCTGAATGGTATGTCCATCTGAAACAAATGTTCCAGAAGGACATTCCATTCAGCAGCAATTTTCTTTCTAAATATAAAGAACAACAGTTATATCCTTATCAGATATAAAAACTGCAGGCACAGCCACTACGCCATTTTGTTCCACGAATTAGTTTATGTTAGTGGGTAACTTAAATGTTAGCTAATGATAATTCGTAGATGTTATCTTTGATTCTCTTCACTTGCAGCCGAACGATTCGAGAAATTTTTCATAACAATGATATGTATCGACAAAACCCACATAAAATAGTTGAGAAAAATGTTCAATATCATATCCCAGTCACTGCATTGGTCGGAGGTGGGCCAGGTATGGCCTCTTCGATCGCTGTATCTTATTCCTCTGGAGTTTTTCTTTGAAAGTATTTAATTCATTAGTTTATACTACCCCCGTGGAGAATGAAGATCTGTATGAAACCCGAATTATTAATACTTATGCAACAGTACGAAAAATTCCTGTTATTTTTTAACGTGTTCGCCTGTCTATGAGGAGAAGAATTGATTCATGTATCATGGCTGGCGGAGGTTATTTCCGGCAATTTTTCTGAATATTCCGTTTTTATGTTGAATAAACCATTTTACAGATCCTTATTCGTTATCCTTTTTTATTGAATTCCGTGAATTAATTCTTTTATCAAGACACAACAAGAGGATCTTTTTTTGTTAGTAAATAATTGTTATTCATAAAATGGGATCGAATTCAGAAAAAAAAGCTCTACATCATGGAAATTTTAAAATTCTATATTTTGAATGATCCTTAAAACTTAAAACATAAAACACACCAAATAAATTCTGTTCAGTCTGCAAAGGTTTATGGTTGAGAACTGTTGCATATACGGCGAGTATAAAGACTTTTTCTTTTATTTCTTTTTTTGTTATTACGTAGTTTCTGTTAAGTGCAGTGCGGTTAGTGGACGTTCATAATGGCGAGGCAACCTGCGTCTTCAGAAACAGTGCAATCGTAGATTCCCGATTACATATTCTGTTAGTGCCGACAATTTTGCTGTGTTGGTGTGTTAGTACGTTCCTTAGAACGTTCAACTGACTTTTAAAAAACTATTAAAACTACTAGTGTTAGTGTTACACCCACTAAACTTTCAGCCTTCTTCAAAGAGCATGGAATTATTTTATATCTGCACCTTTCTGCGGTCTCCAACCCTCTTCTAACAAACCACAAAGAAGTTTACATGGTAAATTGAAATAAATGATATAAGGTCATTATAAATGAAGTGAAGGAAAACATGTAAGTATACCACGCGCCGCGCGTTCGCGCTTATTACTTACGTCCTGACGCCCTAAATTCTTAACTCTTCTTATATTTTTGCACAACCTTATCTTTATATCAATAGAAAAAATTCCGGCTTTTTTTACCATCTGGTATATACGACTCATGGGGATGAAAATGACCTTGTTCTACCAAAAACTAACTAAATAAATTATCTAGTTTTTATACACATATCACATTACTTAATTATTATTAAAGATTACGATCACATTTCCATAGCTTGGGGGCTGATGTCACTGATTTGATTATCTTGGTTCTTGTCACATCATTATATGTAAGAATTCAATCGATAGTGTTCTCAGTATATTTTGATGAATGATTTATACTGTATTGAATCGGAGAAGGGAAATGCAGGTATTGTACATGTACATACGTGTGCTTTATATGTACATATGGATTTAACTTTTTCATATTTACGACAAACACGGGTTATCGCTTTGTTGTTTACGTTCCAAATAGCTTGTTAAATATAGCATAAATTGTTTTCTGTGACCAATGATAACATTCAGTGTGATGAAGTTGTTTACTAAATGTATTTAAAAAAAACTTCTACACCAGTAAGTAACAACGAACATAAAAATTACTGCTCCATAAAAGGATCCATTAAATATTTCAATCTAGAAATCGTGTATTTTTATGGACGTTCTTTCATCATCATAAAATATGTATTAAAAATAAAAAACTTTTAAAGGGACAAAATACAGCAGTGAAGTAATGACTGAATAAGAAAATTTCATTTTCATAGTATTATATGGCAATCAAGAAATCTAATCGATCCATGGCACACAAAAATTATATAAATGTGATAACAATATATTGTACTTGGGTATCCATCGGCATAGTATTAAATACTGAAATTAGAAAAATTTCGGAATGTTTCTCCACAAATACGTAAATAATTTATTTTTCCAGATAAAACAGTTAACAGTTCATTACAGAGATACAAGGAATATTAAAAAACGCCAAAAAAAACAAATGCCAAGATGCTGCTGGTCGGCCTCCACGACTGATGTGTTAATGCAGTCTAGTCTGCGGAGTGCGGCCGCTCACTCGCTAGGCACAACCTTGAAATTATTGGCGTTCGGTAAGTCTCGTACGTGTAGTAAATACCGTCGGCCATTTCATATACTCTTTTATGTCACTCCTTGTTGGTTCGATCTGCATGAGTACACAAATACAATAAATATCAGCATCTTACACACAACTTTTATTCATAATTATCGAACTAAAACTGTAATAAACAAATCAATAAAAGTACAAACTAATTCACATACTTAGATAGGGTTCCCACCAAACCTTCAGAAATCAAATCTTTTCATGGTCAAAAATTAAAAGATTTCACAACCAAAAAAGAACTTATTTACAAAAATGATTATAAAAACACGAATATATTGGCGAATAAAGAAAAGTCTTTTTAGAATCATAAACATTTTATCCAGACAATAAATGTAAACAGTTACGTCTTAAAAAATAGAAAAATTAAATAAGCAATAAAGCACAACCTTTTCCGAACTTATCGGAATGAAATTGAGGAAATTTCGTCCCTGAAAACTTAGTTTTTTTTTTAGCAAATTATCGGCAATAGAACGACTAAAATGCTACTTTGTCTACGTTTCGTTTATAGCACATAAACTTCCTCAGGGATCAACAGCCAAAGTCTTATAAATCTGGTTACTTTTTAAAACAGAATAAATTTAATACAACCACTGTAGGTATAACAACAAAAACCCAATTGTTTTAAATGTTGTATGGAGTAGTATGTACATTCCATAACACGTTAAAATATCAAGTAGGTTGTTAACAAACAGTCAGTCTACTATTAATTATATTACAAATGATTAATAGTAAGATTTGTTGAAATTCCATATTAACAACAATTATTTTAAAAGGCAATGAACAACACAAATCATGTACATATTATGTACATGATGAACCAGTTTTAATTCCAAAACCAACGAGTTCATGATGGATTCAGGGTTTCAAATTATGAACGTTCATATAAACGTTGTAACAATAATTTCAACAAATTATAGTTACCACCTTGCTGTCTTCGTGTTTCAGTCGAAATGCCCTGATTTTCGTTCATGCCCGAGTAAATAACTTGACGAGGGTGCGGGCGAAGCGGAGAGTCTGTGGGTGTTCTTCAAGTAGGAAGGTAGCGTAGCATTATCGTTAAATAATTAATTTAAAATATTTAATAATTTCATTTTAAACTATTAGGGCATGTAGGGCATTCCTGTGTTCTTCACAAGTTATTTATTTCCTTATCTAGGTTTCAATATCGATTTTTTATCGAGCTGTATTTTATATCGTTTATCTTATCTAATTAGTAATTATCTTATCGTACCTTGTCAATTAGCATTTTTGTTGCTAATTTGTTACACTCACTTACCTCTTGGACTCAAGTCCTTTTTATATTCCTGCTGGAGAACAGACATAGTCTCGTGGAGACCGAAAAAGTCTGTCTATTTTGATGATAATTAATTTCAATTTTCGTTATCTTTACAAAGCTACATGAATTTACCCATTCATAAGGGCTGTTGCCTAGATTTTTGACTAGTATTAACGTATTGACGAAGATTAACTTAATTCATTAAAATTTATTAGTTTGTACCGATATTTACCGTAAATAACGTTTAATAACTTTAAGTCACATACACCACTTTTCTTTTTCTGTGGAAATAATAGAATTTATTTCTTTGAAAATTAATATAATTTATTTAAATTATAAATTATTCACTGCTTTTCTTTATCTGTTAAAAATTAGTATAATTTATCTAAAAAGTAAAGTATTTTTCTGCTTTCCTGTTATACTGTTACACGGTGTTATATTTCAGTTGCAAAACTCATATTTTTTCTTGTATTTGTTCAAGCATATTTTATTATATTGTGTTTCAAACTTCAGTGTCGGGTATTTTTTCCTTTGGATAAAGGTATATATTTATTTTTGGAAAATCCATAATTTATTTTAAATCGCATAATTAATATCAAAATTAATTAATATCGGAATTCTTAAGAATGATCTTATTGGTTTTTCTTACCTTAAATTCATTATTAAATTGAATTAATTAAACTAGAATTTATTACTTACAAGTTAAGTAATTTTTTATTAATTATCTTTTCCCATATTTTTTTCTTAACTGTTTTTCTTATCAAGAAAAATAATATAACTTTGTTGTATAACGCGAACCTTTTGGTTAGTTATTATTATGTGTCGCATTTCAGTTACTGTTTATACACAGTTAAGTTATATTTTTTCTTTTGCCTTATTGCATTTTTTTTGTTCAACTGTAACTTACCCTATACATATTTTCTATATTTGTTGCTATAAATTTTGACTAGGAACTTTTCTTCTATGCACTAGACCGAGAAGAAGGTTCGTTCATAAATCCCACCTGATACGGTAATTAATTACTTGTTGGAATAACAATTTAGACCAGCAGTAGCCGTTGTTCCCCTAGGAGTCTGCATCTCATATATCCTCACTAGGAAGCTGTCCGCCGAGCTAGAGGTCGAGAATGAACCAATAAGGTACTGCCAGTCTGTTTATAAAATCTTGAACTTGCCAGGTCTTACCAGTCAAAGTAATTTTTTGTAAATCTTGAGGTAGTTGCAGGGTGAAGGGAAAAATACAATTGTAATATGTTTTGTTCTGCTCCACAGTTTTGTTTTTTTTTTGTTTTTTGTTGAACACAATTTTTTTTGGATCCAGGCAAATTTTGATAGAACTTAATTTTTCGTAAATAATTTATCAATTTAATTTATACTGTTGTTATATATTACAGGTACAATATTTTAATTGTAATATATTGTTACGTGTTTGCTATCCACACAAACACCTATACTCACAGATTCGTTGATTGAAAGTCCAGGTAAACAGTTATTTACTAATTAACAATTAACAACAATAGATTAATGACTGTCTTAACTATAATCACAATTAAACACTTTTAAGTTTCTATCTTATTTATTTTTTACTCGGTCACTCTCAACTTAAGAGTCTCGGCTTACCGTGCGTCTTATTTATACATCCAATCACACCGTCTAGAACATTCCGGGCCGTTCTCGTACAATTCCAGTCTTATCTAACCAGTCTACACATTCCAGTGGTGTAACACTGCCCTCTCCTTAACCTTGAACGTCCCGGTCAGGCAATTCATTGTTCCATGCATATCTGGCTAGTCTCTCTATATGCACCACCTTCATCTTAGATTTTGGACTTTGCTGAATTCGGTATACGACGTCGTTTATTCTGGTGACGACAGTGTATGATCCTTCCCAAAGGAAGAGAAGCTTCGGGGCCCTGCCTTTCTTTCGTTGTGGGTTATATAGCCAAACTGGATCTCCGCCTGCTATCCTCCTGAATTAGCCTTAAAATCATAACGAGCCTTCATAAGGTCACTTGCTATTGCAATTCTCTCAAAAAGGGGCCCCGACGTTACATTGCTTCATTGGGCCCTTACTTCTTATCTGTGGCCCCATTATTGCCGCGTAAACTTCACATTGACGGCACCAAACTTCCATATCTTGACGACTGTTTACCCAGTAGAATCGCTCTCTTATTTCTGTGACAGTTTTGTTGATGCCAAAATGTTCGTCAGACGTTCCATTATGCATTTGCTGAAGCACTTTTGCTACGTGTCACCTGGGGATTACCAATTTCAAAGTAACTTTCTTCCCATCTCTCAGCAGTTCATCCTCTACTCTAAGGGAGTCCCATTGTGCCCATAAAGCCCTCAACCCTTGAAATGTGCTTCCATCGGGCCGGGTTCCTCTTTCTATCCATTTCAGGATAGGACTAGTTTCCTTATCATTTATCTGCGCTCTTTTGTCCAATCATCCGGAACATCAATCTTAGCGGTATTCACTATTTATCTTGCTTGTTTTTCCTCACGGTGACAAGGCTTGCAATCTTTCTGGCATGGTCTTTAGGAAAGGCCATCTGTCTTTTTATTAACCAGCACAGTCCCCGAGGTACCAGCTCGCCAGTTTCCCTGCAGGTCCTCCATTACTGCGACATTTACGCTGTCAAGGCTGCGCTGACGACAGTTACTCTGAATATGGCCCACTCTGTCACACTTATAACACCGCATGCCTCCTCCATTCTGTCTACTACTACTTAGCTGTTGGTCTCGTTTCGGCTGGAGATTCGAGTTTATCAGTAGTTGCATGATCTTTTGTACTTTGGACAATACATTTTGAATGTTAAGCACACGACAGTTCCTTAATATGGCTCAATTTGCCACACTTACAACAGCGGATACCTCCATTCGGCCTACCGCTATTTTGTTCTTATCTCGTCTGGAAATTCGTCTTTGTCAATAGTTGTGCGATCAACTTTTGTAACTCGGTTAATACGACTTGCATGGTTTTATCTGCCGGGGTCTCTTCCACAGCCACGGCTCGTACTCTCTGGTTTGATTGTGTGTTATCCTCATAGGCAGCCTCAATCTCAAGTGCATGTACTAGAGCTTCACTATTTCGCTTGTGCCTGGCTAAGTTAAGAATTCGTCTAGCCTCCTGGTCCTTTACTCCATCAATAAATGCTCCAACTGCTAACTGTTGCTAAATTCGATTGGTGCATCAGGGTAGGCTAGATGGGCTAATCTCTCTACAGCAATCTCGAAGTCCTATAGGCTTTCTCCACCCCGTTGTCCGCGTGATTTCAGCTGAGCCTGATATACTTGGGAGAGATGTCGCCATATCTTAGTTCTAATGCTGCCTCCAGCATGCTAAAGTTTTGTTGCTGTGCTGCAGAAATTGTCTGGAGCAGATCTAATACTTGGCCCTTTATTGCTAATACCAATGCTGTTGCTTTTTCACAATTGTTCCAATTATTTGAACGTGCAGCTGCCTCGAAATGTCTCTTATACGTTGACCATGATCCTTGACCATCGAAGGAAGGTGATTGTAACCTAGTACCAGATGACAGCACCAACTGGCCACCCTTCTCTCTCAATTGTTGTTTGAGTCGGGCTACTTCTCCTCCGACTTCAGTTAATTCCTCTTCAATATGGCTGACTTTTCCCGTAACTTCACTGACGTCTTCTTTAACTTCACTGACTTGTCCTTAGATTACACTAACTTTCCCTGCGACTTCACTGACCTTTTCAATAACATCTCCTTTAAATTTTTCAGTGATTGAGAAAATGGCTACCTGCTGTTCCTCTAGGGTTCTCTTGAAACTTCGCTTTCCTCATGTCGTCTTATTTCCAGGCCCTCCATCATTTTTTCTTAAGTATTTCCAATTCTTCCATCATTGTTCTCTATTCGTCTTTCTCTTCCTGTCGTCTTTTCTCGTGTTCTTCTTTTTCTTCCTGTCGTCTTCTCTCTTGTTCTTCTTTTTCTTCCTGTCGTCGTCTCTCTTGTTCTTCTCTTTCTTCCTGTCGTCTTCTCTTGTTCTTCTATCAATTATTTGTGCTCCATTTGTTGCAACAGTGTTGCAGGCAAGTCCCACAACACGCTATTTCTAGCTGCACTCGCGTATTTGCAGCTATTTCTAAATCGAATGTTCTAGAAACTTCTCGAAAATCCACTTTAAAGTCACTATTCAGTCCAGAAATAGTCCTCCAAACACTATCCAGTAGTTGAATTCTTCGTGTTACCACTAATTTCTGAGAAAAACACTGTAGAACTTTTTCGAATATTCCAGAAATTTCTCTTCCAATCCACTTCCGACACCAAATTGTTACGTGTTTGCTATCCACACAAACACCTATACTTGTAGATTCGTTGATTGAAAGTCCAGGTAACACTTACTCACTACTTTATTTACTAATCAACAATTAACAACAATTGATTATTGACTGTCTTAACTATAATCACAATTAAACACTTTTAAGTTTCTATCTTATTTCTTCTTTATTCGTTCACGTTCAACTTAAAACTGAGTCTCGGCCCACCGTGCGTCTTATTTATACATCCATTCGCACGGTCTAGAACATTCCAGAACATTCCTGGCCGTTTTCGTACAATTCCAGTCCCATCTAACCAGTCTACATAGTCCAATGGCGTAACAATATTTAGTTTTTCAAAAAGTCTGTTTTTTATTTTTCTAAAAGGGAATGGTCTGTATTCTCACATTGTGCAAAAAGTCACTAAAATAAACAAGTTTCTAGTTACCAGTTTGTTGGATTGACACCCGTAACTATTGTTGTTAATATTTTTATTGACTTACCATGACTTTTAACTTGTTTCATACCGGTATCAAAAATTAGTTACTGGAATTTACCTTATTTAAACTACAGTAATCTCCATTTCACATTTCGTTGATAAATAAAGCTAAAAGTCTATTTGATAATATTTATCAACATTTACCAACTGTCCTGACCTATGAACCCACCGGAATTACTGAGCAGCCGACAGGCAACATAAAAGTTAACCATTTGGACCGCTAATCATAGAGGTACTTAATAATATTAATATAAAAAATATATTGTTGTGGTTATAACGTTCTCTCTAAAATACTTCGTTGCAGAGATATATACAAAGATTTTAAAGATTATTTTTTACAACAAACGGATAAGTATATATTTTTTTAATCCTATATTAAACAGTTAGGTATAAAAATGTGTAATCTACACATTCATAATTTGTTGTTGATATTCGTTGGTGCTTAAATGAGAAGCGGGGCTTCCATGTTTACCAATATTTGCTAAGGAACTGAATAAAATGACAGAAAATTTAACATTTTACATTAAACTTTTTAAAAAGAAATCTAATTGAGTTATTTAAGGAAGCAAACATATTTTGGAATGAAACAGAGCATATGTTTAATAGTAGTGACTAATTGAGGAAGTTTTCTGAACGTACATTAATGAGGATGCCCAGAATTATTTTTAGAGAATTTCGAAGTTTTGAAAGAAGTTTTATGTAAGTAATTTATGCTCTAATTGATCCTACATATAACGTATTTTAAATTTTTTCCTAAAAAAAAGAAGTTTTGTTAAAAATAAATAACATAATGGATAAGAAAAATGATAACTTTTAAACTACTAATAGTAAACATTTTCTCTTTAGAATTGATAGAAAAATTTGCAAAAAAAAGTTATAAACCTTCATTAATTCTTTTATAAGAAACACACATCAGTTTCAGTAAACAGCTCACGAGAATGTTATCCAGTTTAAAATTTAAGAGGCAAAACTCGAGGCAGAAGGGATAAGTATGAATAAATATTTACTTCCTTGTTTACAGTCACGCTAACATATACACATGATACATTTATTATTAGACGTTTAAAATTTTGAGTGTTAGTATTTGAACATCACTTTCTACGGTTACAAAATTAATAACTTTCATTTCAAGTGTGGTATTATATTGCTCTTCACATAGTCGCATAAATTATGAAAGAATAATAATACAGCAACGATCTTGCAAAAGTAAATGAATCGGACGTATTATAAATTCCTCTAGTCATTCTCTTAAACTAAATGTCATTCAGTACAGCCTTTGATGTGATAAGAAGCGTGGAAACGTACGGCTGTAATAATGGCACAATAGTCGTGGTTTAGAAGATATTTGACTGAACTTAGTACCAAAAAATTCAAATGGGTTTCCTCTGAACTGTTATTTATTACATAACGTCCAATTTACTGCATATAATTCTCTGGCGATTACAACATGCATATATGTATACAAAGTGTCAACATCATTCAGTGATGGTCTTGGCCAGTTCTAAAGTTGTACTGGTTATTCAATTATCAAAATTTTAAAATTATTAATCTTAACGATATATCAAAGTTTAATATTAGTATAAAAATCTTAGTTATCTATACAAGATATATGTATATACTGTGTGTTTCACTTAAGGTGGAACTACCTCAACAATTTCACCGTTTTTGATTGTATCCAAAAACTTGTTTTTGAGGGTTGTAATGTTATGAAAAATTGTATAGTCTTTATCGGTCTACTAATTGTAAGATTAAAAAATAACCCTCAAAATCATATTAGCCATTTTCTTATCAACGAATTTTAGTAAGAAAATTTGTTCAGAATCACACCAAAAAGACAAAATTAGACTTAGCTAAAAATAAAGAACAAAAATTTTGCCCAAAAAAATAAAAAAATAAGTTAAAGAAATTAAAATTTTATATCCACAATTCTACCACGACTGGCTAATAATTGCGACGATAACTATTGAAAAACGTTATTTGTCATACAGTAATTATTAACTTAAAAAAGTTTATTCGGAACTTTTGACTTTTTTTAATCGAAAACATTTTTTTTTGTTCTTAACCAAATTTCAAATTTGGTCTGTTATGTTAAACAGCAATACCATTTTTTGGTTAAACAATAAACATGATTATCTGAATTATGAGATATATTTTTTTATAGTAGTAGGCCAAACTTTTATATTTGCATATATCAAAATCTATGACACGATACATCTTTCAGAACTCTACAACCAACAAAAAACAATTTTTAGATACGATAGAAAATAACGAAGTTATATACTAATGTGTTTCCACCTTAAGAGTTTAAAAATGTAGAATAACATTCTAGTATACATTTACACAATGAAAATTTCACTACCACTAATGTGGTGCCATTTTAGGAAGGCAGGGCTAGATGGTCGTTAAAGGTATGAAATCGCAAAAAAAGAAACAGATAACTAATCTGCATTTTATAGAATAAAACAGCACTGATGTCTGTCTACATCGTAAACATAAAAGTTCCGTGGACTAAACAAGTCTCAGCAGTGTACACTGGAATTCCCAAGAGCGAAATAAAATTTTTATTTAAGTAGAACGTAGTTGCAAGGCTGTTGAAAATTAACTAAAAAAAGAAATAGATAAAACAGCGATATAAAAACGTCAAAGACCTCACTTAAAATAACCATTATATAAGAATAGGCAAGATGCACACATTTTTTTGATATCAGATGGCTAGGCCACTAAAAAATGTGTTTTTTCATATATTTATTTATGTTTTGTTTGTTGTTTAAAGCTAAAAAAAATAACTTTAGCCGCGAATTTAACACGTTTGAACGATACATATCTCCCGCCCGTGGCAGTGTGACGTCATTTATGCATAAGTTTGCTACAAATTGAATACTGTTATTCGCGGTGTTATTTTTATATTCTACAATGGAGAGTGAAAAGAAAAATAATTATAAATATTGTATTATATCTAAGTATACAAATACAATAAAAACCTAAAAATGTTAATTTTGTCTCCTAAAATAGAAATCAAATTATCGGAATCTGCACGATTATATTGCTGTCAGGTTCATTTTAATGTAAGACAAGACAATATTTGTAAGTTTTCTCATTAAAACCAATGATTTAATATGATTTTCTCTGTATCTCATAAAGTAAGGAGTAATTATAAATAAGTCATTTTCATCAGCAATAACGTTTATTATTACTATTTCCAACAGATATTTACTACCTATGCAATTAAATTATTATAAAAAAAATTAATGAAGTATTCTAAAACGAAAAATAATAGTTAATATTAAAATATTGCACAGAAGTTTGTTTATGTATTTTGAGGTTAGGCACCTAAAAATGTTTGTGTGAATATGGATATCTAACTACAGACAAATGATAAGAGTGGGCCTAAACAAATTTATAATATAAAATTCAGTCACATTGCTTTTCACAGTGCGTAATATCTAATACGAAAGGAACATTTAGTATCTTCTAATACCAAGAACTTTCACATTAAATAAAATAGGTAATTTAGAGAATAAAACATAATTTCATAAATTTATTACAAGCAGAGTACAAAGGGGAAAAGCACCACGAAACCAATAAAACTAAGTGTATCACATAATTCGAGTCGAGTGTTTCTCCACTTCGCTATGCAATACAGGGAACTACACTGTGAAATAAAGTCAATCTGTTTAGTTGTCACCCCTGCCAGCGAAACGTGCTTTGAAAAGCCTCGGGTTAACAACTCCTTTGGGAGCGCCTACACATGCAACATATATAATTTTTACAACAATTTATTTTGTAGTTATATAAATAAAACATATTGCCATGTCAAGATAACTCTATGAGAATGTTAACAAAAGCGTAAATTTGTCTACATTAATTTTTCATAGAGAAAGTGCAGAAATGTGAAAGCATTTTAAATTTTTGACGACATACAGCACGATTAACTTTTAAGACAAGAAATTTGCATTTTCACTTTGTCTATCCTTGTAGATCTTACAAACAGCCTCTGAAATACATTGCTCATTTTAATTTTCTGTTATATTATTTGGTGAAAGTGGTACATGAGACACAAAGGCACGTTACTGTGTACTCTATAAGAGATATCTTAAATTAGGGGGTATCAATAAATTTCACCCATTATTAACTAGGCACACAAACACTGGTATAAGCTCAAATTTTAATAAAAATAAAATAATCGAAAGTTCTTTCGACAGATCTTATCGTTTCCTAGGTCAAAATGTATTTCTGATAAATTTTGAGTAAGTATTAAAGAAAATTATTTACATAGATATTTAGAAAATTAGTAAATTTCCATTCTATCAAAACATTATATATTTTCTTTAATAATCCATTTCTAGAAACTGTCACATTTTCATTTAATTTTATATTAGGAGGGATAAAAATAAGTTTCAATAATTTTGCTAAATATATGTAAGTAAATACACTGGGCCATATTCCGAGTAATTTGGCGTGGTAGGGCACAAACCCGTATTACCAGGATCACGATACCTACAACGCCAGAGTCCAGGACCGGTAGCTAATACTGGCTCATATGATTGACAGAATGACATACGTGACAAATAAAAGCAAAAGTATAAAATGAATAATGAATGAATTACATACCGCTTGATACAATGTGTTATTCAGAACGACTGAAGTCCGCCATCGCATTAGCATACATGGCCATGTTACAACTAATACCGTTCTGCATTCGTGGCTGTTAAATTTGAGCGATATCGTCTGTAGAGGGTTATCCAACGAAAAGGTCCACCCCTATATTTTGTTTATTTTTCGAGCTAGAAATTTTTCAAATAAAAGTTGTAGTGAATCAAATGAACTCTTTTAGAATCCTCGCAAAGAATATACAGGTGGTCCAATAAAAGCGGAACAAACCAAACATTCTTTTAAATGGAACAATGTATTTTTTTTCGTTTTTGAAATCTGTTCTTTTGTGATTTCAGATATATAGATATGTTGTATCTTATCTTTTACTGTTTTTTATTTATTGCAAATTTTGTACTACCAGCATCTGCCACACAGAAAGAAAATTATTTTATATCAAAGTAATCGATTATTCTTGAATTTTTATACTTGTTACTAGAAAAGTATTACTTGGCATAATAAATTACTATTATGTCAATAATATGCCAAATATAAGCCAAGAACCGATATATTTTTGAGTTTCATTGGCGCAAGTCTTTAAGTCAATAAGTTTGATTCCTCCGAAGTATAAGTATTTATTAAATATACTTTTAATAGTACACTTCTTTTGAGTACTGTAAACCGTGAGAGTAAGTATAAGGACATCTCAAAGTAAATTATTATTTAAATGTAGGTAATCAAAAATATGCATTCAGTATTATATTAATCAACTTTAACCGACGTTTTTCTTGACATAAGAATACTACTCTTGGAATAAAACTACAAACAAATTTGCTGGAAGAATTATACATACTATTAATCCAATAACTGTTATCCTTGATTGAATTCATTGCTGTCCTAATGTTGAACAAGTAAATCGTGTAGTGGTGGGAGGTAGAAAGCTATGCCTTTGCCAAAGAAAGACGACATACCTTACCTACTACGCGTCGAAGTGTGTGTGCTGTACTACAATATTTGAAGGTAAGTTTAATAATTCTGGTTTTACTGCATGGCTATTTTAATTATATACTTTACAAGAAATGTATAGACAACATCACTATACTGTAGGTGAAAAGGTATTCATCTGAAGTTTAATGGTTGTGTATAGATTTCCCAAATTATTTTCCTTTTTGATAATTTTTGCTTGTGTGTTATATATAATCTATAGTCAAGATCTGCATTTTTATTGTAGTAGCGTTTTATTATACAATACATATACAGGGTGGCTGGTAAGTCGGCTTATTCATTTAAGGGTAGGTTAGTACAACACCTTTACAATTGATTTGGAGATCTAATGGTTTTTGAGATATTTTATTTTTAAAATAAAAAAATAAAACTTTCTTTAATATTTCAGTTTCCCGCGTTAGTTTACATAGTCATGTAACAAAAATTAGGTTAAATACTTTAATAAGATAAAAAAAATATTTGTGAAAAAAATTTCAACCCAATCGTACATTCATAGGAATTTATTTTTAAAACTTGTTAATGCATTAAACGTGCAAATTATTTAAAAACTTCTCTATTTTATATATTAAGTTTTAAAAAACTATATTTTACTTTCATAAATAATACAAAAACACTAGTACAGGTAGAGGCATCCATTGTTTTCAAATTAATGAGATACAGGGTGTTTCAAAAAACATGTGCCATCGCTTAAACAGAGATTCTACACTCAAAAATAAGACAAATATACCTAATTTCTATCAACATAGGTCCATTTTTGCTCCGTTTCCGAGATATTGAAGTTTTATTTTTCTTTGCGTTAACTTTGTAAAATATATATACGCCAGTGATTTCTTTAGTTTTTGATGGCCAAATTATGTCACCTCTTGACGTTTTTTAGATATCGGGATCGTGTAGAAGATAAATGCAATTTTTAAAATATTTTTAAGTCTATAAAAAAAATAATAATGCTATTAAATACCCTACATAAAAAAATTGCATTTATCTCCTACATGAAACCTAAATCCAACAAAAATCAAGAGGTGACTTCTTTTCAGCAATTAACTGTCTACATGACTGTGCCATCTAAAATTAAAGAAGTTAGTGGTGTATATATTTTCTTTACAAAATTAACCGAAATAATAATAAAACTTCAACATTCTGCATTTCAAGTACAAAACACCAATGGACCCATATTGATAGTAACTATTTATTTGTCTTATTTTTGAGTGAGAAATCTTCGCTTAAGCAATGGCACATGTTTTTTGAAACACATAAGGGTAAGGGAAGTTTCTAAAAAAAAATAAATAAAATATCTCAAAAACTGTCAGGTTTTGCATTATGCATATTATAGTTAAATCAAATGCAAATGAGCTCTACTAACTTCCCTTGAAAGGAATACGGCGACTTACCAGTCATGCACCTTGATGTGTACCTGTATATAACATTATTAATCAATGACTTTCTGAAGTCATTGATATTAATTTATTATCAGTGTAGGATTAAAGTTCTTTGTTCTTGCCAAAAATGCTAAGCTAACATATTAATTATTATGTATTTTAACTGCCTATTTACAGTTTGTATATATGCATGGAAATTTTGTGAGTATTCAAATGGGCTTAAAAATTTCGGTTTCATATGTATAAAACTTGTTATGCCATACCTGTTTGAAAGTTCGAGCAAATTATTTATACTTTAATAACAAAAATAATTGTTTTCTAGGGCCAAAAAATTAACTAACGTTGGACAATTTACTGGAAATTTCAGAAGAAGAGATTATAGAACTTATTCCTCAAATCGGAAAGAGAATAAAATTCATAAAGCACTTAAAAGCATATAAAGAAATAATGTGCCTTCCTGTGGTAAATTTGAAGTCCCATATACAGTGTGTTTACGTATGGACTTACAGTTGTAAAATTTTTTGTTTTTGGTTTCTTAATAAAACGTCATTCTTCATAAAGACTTCTTCTAATCCTGAAAAGTTCTTAGTCAATCCCAGAAATTCAAATTTGAATCAAATAATTTATCAGTTTTATTTAAATATTGTCTGAACGTTATTTGTGGCATTCTCTAAATTTTTCATCATTTTCTTTTTTGGGACTTACTACCCCATGAATAATTCTTCGTTATTTAAAAAATATAGTTGGTTACCCAGTATGTTACTGGAAAAATAAACCTCTGCGCTTCTGACTGTACGTCAAAAAATTAGTCAAACGGTGTTTTTTGACAACTAATATGAGACACAAAAATAATAATATAATTACTTAACGTTTCAAAAAACACACTCTGACTAATCTTTTAATGCAAAGTCACAAGCACAGAGATTTATTTTTCCACTAACATACTGGGTAAATAACTATATTTTTTAGATAACGAAGAATTATTCATGTGGTAGTAAGTTCCGAAAAAGAAAAAGAAAAGAGTTTTATGTAAATAATACAATAGTTAAACAAAATGAAATTTACCCTTACATTAAGTGGTAAATGTAATAGATCGCAATATTAAATTAACAGAGAAAAGATTTCAGTGTGAGTGAACAACAAATATTTATCGAATCAAGTAATGCATCAGCTTTGTTTAAATAATACAGTTGTTGAATGAAATGACACATTTCTTAAAATAAGTGTTAAATGTAACCGATCGCAATGATCTCTACTTTTGAACTATATAAATGAAATCTTAGATAAAGTATGAGTTAGCATTGAATATTGTTCGAAACTTCCTCTTAGCTGAAGTAGAACCATTATTCAAAAGTTAATAATTAGTTATCATTAAAAGAAGGAGACTAAGATAATGACTTTTAAGAATAACATTTTCCTTGATGGAAAAATATCTATTCTTGCGGATATATGAGTACAATAGCGTCTTAATTTAAGAATAGTAGTCTTAAAAATAGTTTAGATTTTTTTCTGTGCAGGTTATCACGTTAGCCATGGATGAAAAACACTTAATTTGACTCTCATGCCTACAGAATAATTTAATAAATTCAAAAAGCAAACTGCGCAATAATTATTATTATAACTACTATTATACATACTTATACCAAACAAAATGTTATTCGTTAAAGACTTTTTGTTATTTTGTATAAATAGTGAACGATATGTCGCTCTGATAAAGTAAACGTTTTCCCAAATAATATGACACACAAAACCACGCAGTTTGCTTCTTGATTTTATTAAATTATTTTGTAGGGCATATGAATCAAATTAATTGTTTTTCATTCATGGTGAACCTAATAACCATGCAGATGCTGTAGTATAAAATTTGCAATAAATAAAAAACAGTAAAAGATAAGATACAATATATCTATGTATTTGAAATCATAAAAAACACAGATTTCAAAAATGTAAAAAAAATATAGGAAGGTGCATTTAAAAAAATGTAAGTTTGGTGTGTCCCACTTTTAAAGAACCACCTATATATTCTTTGCAAAGATTCTAAAAGAGCTCATTTGATTCACTACAACTTTTATTTAAAACATATTTTTCCAACTCGAAAAACAAATAGTGGGCCTTTTCGCTGGATAACCCTGTATATACGTTTGTACACGGAAAATGAACATTCCATATCTACCGAGGTTAATAGTTAAATTCTAAATAGTTCACATGGGCAGGCACCGACAAACCGCGCAAATAATTTTCACGAATTTACACATTGTTTTGTAAAACCTTTTTTGGTTATTGTTTATAGCCCGACTTTTGCTGTTTGATAGCGGCACAGCCTACTTAAAATTCTTAGTATAACATTAACAACCTTATGATGTCTTAGTGACTGAGAGCGACCTGCAAACTAGGTACCAAGAGTTGTGACTTCTAACCCTGGTGGGTGTCTGTCATGCATCAGTGTATAAATAATTAAAATACCTTTCAAACAAGGTATAATTCAACCCTTTTTGCTCTTTCAAATTTTCAAATGGGATGATCTATAGGAGAAGGGGTTAAAAGAGGGTTTGAAATTTTTATGAAAAAAATTGACGTTTTAAAATCAAAAATCAATTTATCTCAGGATTTTTCCAAAAAATGTCTGTTATCAAGATACAGAATTTATTCCATCCATAAGTTTCTATATTGTATAAATATTATTTATACTAAGTGCTATTTATAATGTGCTGTGTTAAAACAAATTAAGCAATCAAAAACAATGATTTCGGGTATTATCAGCTACATCGTAAGTGCCTATTTAAAAAAAAAAATCCACTACTGGTCGCAAGCTATAGCGCACTTATCAGAATCGCGGCTCAGAGAAGGGAAACATTCTCGACAAACAATTCCAAATACACTGGATTGAATATGTGGTAGGTTCCTTGTGAAACATCTTGAAAATAATTATTTTGAAAAAGAACACTGCTTTTAGATGTTTCAAAAATGTATTTCGATACACTCTACATATGTTTCGGCTTGTTAGGCCATTCTCAAGAGCATTACAGATGAATTCTAATATTTATGCAATAACACCTTTATCCGCTTTACAGAGTACCAAATTATTGTCATCCAATTTTTGTGTTATGCTTTTTAATAGGTTCCTTTCTCGTTGTTAATGTTACATTTTATTAAGTTAAATACGTTAGCTAAACTATGTTTTTCAAAATCTGAAATATTTTCTGTTGAGCTAGTAGCTAGCTCTATGTTGACAGGGAGAAATTCAAATTCATTTATTACCCTGGAAATGCCTGTAATTTAACCCGATTAGGTGTTATTGCATAAGTATTAGAATAATCGCCCTCATAGCTTTAATATTCCTCTGTAATGATCTTGAGAAAGGCCTAACAAGCAGAAACATATGTAGAGTGTATCGAAATACCAGTGGCGGTCGGTCCATGGAAGCAAGGGAAGCAGTGCTTCCCCTGGGATTATTAAAAAAAAATACATAAATAGAACCTAATTATTATTTATCACATATATTAATCATTAAAATTTACTTTTACCCAATTTCAATAGATACGGCCCTGCTTTTCAGCAGCTGAGATAATGTTGCACGATAAAACCGTAACGATGACGCACTCGATTAATCGAGCCAACACGAACTCGCGCGACTTCGATATATGTAAGCAGAGACAACTGTCTCTGATGTAAGTAGGTAAATTCTTGAAATGCATCCCATCCCCACTTCATAATCTTGATATATGAGCTGTATAGCATCGTAATACGTTTTATTTTATAGATTTTAATCTCGATTTTAATATTATACCTACTTAATATTAATCTTCCTAGTATTATTCTCAGCTCTTGTGCTATATTTGTAAAAACTTTTTTGGTGTTTCTAAACCTGTGGTGCGGCGACAAGTGATTTTTGAAACGTTGAATATTAGTGCGCGTGTAAGCAGATTTAGAATTACTTATTAAATTTGGAAGCTGGTTCTAGCACTGTGGAAAATATTACTTGCATTTGTGTGGTGTGCAATTTGTTGAAAAGGGGATTTTCAACATATTCGTTTCAAGATAAACTGGATATTATTAGAAATGGGAAACCAACACCTGATTTAAAATTCTTAAAAACGAAAGTTAAATCATGCTATAGGTACTTTAATATTGAAGTGTACAGTGCTAATCAGTGATTAAGGGGTTGTGAAAATTTGTGTAAATTGTTTTGTTGGCCATGTGTACTGTTCACAAATGAAAAAGGTGTTTGGAATAAAAATGGCTTTTCAGATTCAAACAACATTCATAAAGTGACAAAAAGGCATGGTAAGTGTGAAATTCATTTGCGAGCGGTGCTAAAAGAATAAACATTTGGAAAATCACGAATTGAGCATTCATTAGATCAGCAGTTGAAAGAAAGTGTTAAAAGGACTTATTGACATTGTTTGTTTTCTCGGCGAAAATGAACTTAGTTTTAGAGGTCATACTGAATCTCGAAGCGTTGCTAATAGGGGCAATTTTATCAATTTAGTTGATTTATTAGCAAAATACGATACAATTTTAAGTAACCATCTGGAACACTCCACGATATTTCGCGGTACATCAAATCATATTCAAAATGATTTGATTCAGTCGATAAGCAATATTGTTTTAGAAAAGATCAAGCAAGAAATAAAAAAGCTCCTTTTGTTGCAGTTATATTAGATGAAACAACCGATATTACGAATATTAGTCAGTTGTCAATCGTAGTACGGTACATAAATCCAAGTGGGAAAGTCCAAGAGCACTATTTACGATTTTTAGACGCAACAACACCATGAACGGCTGCAGCTTTATATACTATAGTTTGTCAGATAGTCGATGATCTACAGTGTGGTGCTAAACTTATCGCCCAAAGTTATGATGGGGTCGCTGTAATGGCTGGTGAATTGGGGGGCCTGCAGGCCAAAGTAAAAGAGACTTTTCAGAATGCAATATTTGTACATTGTTTTGCGCATCGATTAAATTTAGTTCTAGCTCAATCTGCAGCGTGTCTTAAAGAGTGCAAAGTGTTTTTTTCAAGTATTAGTGGAATGGCTGCCTTTTTTCAAAATCATCAAAACGGACACGAGAATAAAAACTTTTTCAAGAAATTCAACCAGTGAAGAGCGGCTTTCAAAATTGTCCCTGTTGACAATAGAAAGTGACTTTGTGAAGGAGATGTCCAAAAATTCAAACTTTTACGACGAAGTTATTTCCGACATCGCAAAAAAGGAGAGGCGGATTAAATTACATTGTAAATAAGTGCATGTTAACTACTTAACTAGCTGGCTCAATTTATAGTTGGCTAGAGAGTGCACGATGGCTAGTGTGACTGAACAAACTCTCTATTTCGCTGCGGGTTCAATCCTCGCGCCGCGCCGGTGGCTGGCAATGTCGGTGGATATGGTTGTGTGTCTGCGTTTTTTTCATAAGTGTAACCCTCGCCCGTGCAGCTTCGGCTTTGAAATCGGGGGTTGTCTAATTTTTGTGGTGTTTTTTATGTTTTATGTTTATTGAGTAGTGGCAGTCCTACAAGTGTACTTTTTTTCTAGATATCATAACTTTGCAGCTTTCGACATTTGCTTTAAAATGAGTATACGGAAGCCACGTCCCTTTTCTTAAAATAATTTTTGCCTCGCTTCGCTCGGGGGCCTCACGCTATCTATCACTCTATATCACAAACTGCTTCCTCTGTATCAAAACTCACCGCACGCCCCTGCGAAATACATTTTTGAAACATCTAAAAGCAGTGTTAATAATTAATTCCAAATAGGTCGCGGCGCTTCTCTTCGCCGCACTTCCGACAAATTAGCATTAACCCATTAGAATCAATGAAATATAAAATCTTCCACTGCCTTCGTCTCGCCACGTTTCGCCTCGTTACGCTCAAGTTCACGTTGGCTTAATATGCCTGTTGTATTACTTACGAAAACAGAATGACACTAATAACCAACCAAAGATGTCGCGATGAAACCACATTTTTTTAAAATGTCTCCGGAAACACTGAATCGAGTATTATCAAATTTAGGGTGTGACAGTACAAGGTATAAAAAATGGAATAACGCAAACCGGATTTTTAATGGTATACGTTTTTTTTTTTTGGAAATTGACAAACATTTTCTGGTAATCAAATTTACTGGACGATTTATTGTCATGGTCTATTATTAGATTTAACGCTTCTAGTTTGATCCCTTTATACTGTTTAAAGGTAACAGATGTGGAAAAAAATGAAAAATTCTTGATTTTGTGGTAAAAATTCAGTGGCGTTACTGAGATAAGATACTCAATTCAGTGGTTCCGGAAATATTTGGAAAAATATGGTACCATAGAGATCTTTGATTAGATATTACTCGATAACGGTTCGGTTCCACAAAAAATTACATAACCAATTGATGTTATTTTGAGGTGTTCTGAAGTTGTCAGCTTATTTTCTGGACACCCTGTACAAATAATTTTCTTTATTATACTATGTTAGTGTAAATTTGCGGGCTAATTTCATTTTTAGCATTTTTAGCCGGCAAAAAAATCCTTACAGAAACGGTAAAAAAAATTGAATATACCACTACTTGGTCTTGGTCTGAATTTTAATTTGATACCAAATATGTGTATATAAAAGTAATGTTTTATTGCATTAATAAGTTTCAGGAGATATTTAATAAAATAACGGTACAATTTTTAATTCTTTATTGGTTTATCTCCAAAACCGTCACGCCCAAATGAAGGTGGACTCCATACATTCGTACATTGAAAAAAAAGACATTACCAGGTAAACGTTCCAGCTAATTCTATTTATGTAAGACAGCGCAGGAAAATCTACGGCCCTACAACGTGGAGTATCTTACGCACAATTTTTTTTTGAATTTTGACAACAAATTTTACAATGGCATTAGACTTGAAAGGATTGCTGGTGGTGACTAATATAAGAGTGTTAAAGTATACCGAAAGAGGTGAAACATATAAATTATATTAAACTGAGGAATGAAGGGTCTTAAATCAAATATTTAAAACATTACAACCATAAAATTTTAATGATTTACTTCCTTTATATGGACAAAGGACAAAAATTAGAGCAGAGAAGTACGAGCGTCCTCAGGCTTTGAAACGAAGTATTTTGAATGATTATTGATTACCATACATTTTATGATAATATCTCACATTACAATGCAATGCCATACAATTAACCATATAATAAACTAATATTTATTAAGATTTTTGTTTCCTGTAAATAATTTGGGCAAACGTGAAGCTGACAATATGAATGCAGACAACGCATGATATATTGTAGTTATATAATTCAAGCATACTTACTTTTATTACTACTCAAAAAAACTAAGTGAAATTAGCAAATTCGATCTGACTATGATTCAATTTCAACACAAAACAATATTCAAAAGTGTAAATAATACATAGGTTATGTCTTTATGTCATATACTGGCTGTTAGCGGGAATTTGGCAAAAATAATTTTTAGCCAGCTAAATTTATTTTTTTCTTAGCCATATTTTTAGCACAAAATGGATTTTTGGCATTGGAAAAATCCGACTCACATCACTATATTATGTATGACAAAAATATATGAATAGAATAGAATAGAATAGCTATGTATTAATCCAATCGATCATATATAATGATATAGGACAGATCAAATAAAGATCCACACATACAAAAATTATTAAATTTAACATTATAAGATTCACTGATAAAAATTTAAATATTCATTTATAAAGTAAAAACCACAAGTCACTAAAAAGTTCCTTACTGCTGAAATACATGTTTTTAAATTATTAATGTTTCTTAAGTCTATATTTAGTTTACTATATAAACCAGAGCCCATATAATAGGGATTTGTACATTTCAAGTCTGTGTGTTGGATATTGCAAATTACAGCCATGTCGTGTGGCATAATCATGATGAAAGTACTGATGGGACTCGAGTGACTTTTTTTCACTCGAATAACTCGGTAGGTTTCCGAATTTACTCGAGTTGAAACTCGAATCGAGTTGAAACTTGGTTTCATTGTTATAAAACTCGAGTCAAAAGTTAGGTCGAGTAAAATCGACTCGACTTTTGACTCGAGTCGCTTTTTGACTCGAGTAGATTTTTGAATCGAGTCGCTTTTTGACTCGAGTCAAGTTTCTTTACTTTAATTGTTTATGGTTTTATTAACATTTTTAAATATTCTTTAGTGCCAGTGTGATTTGTTTATATAATATAAATATGAAAGATTATTTACATGAAGGCACTGAAGGCACTAATCTTGAAAATTAATAAAGATGAAAACATGTAACCATGAATGAAATCACTAATCAATTACTATATCATCGGGTCATCGGGATCGGGAATTCCCCTCCAGGTTTGTTGTTTCATGTTTGTAGATCAGATTGTATAATTATTAATTAAAAGGTTTATTCGTAGAGCAGTTTCCAACCGTTTGAAACTATCAGAAGCATGCGCACATTGTTGTAGAGATGCGCTTGTTCAATCAGAACGTTTGTTATTGCAGAGCTCTCGTAATACTCGCATCTCTATAGTCAGAAAACTATCACAAATCGCCTCTACGTACAAATCTATAATTGTTACATACGACGTTATTACGACGTATTAGACTCACACGACTGCAGCAATCAAACTGGCACATTCATGTTCATAAAGATTTGTTTTTCGATTCAATTAGTTCGAAATAAATAAAAAACCGTAATCGGTGTGTATTAAATATTAAATACTGTATTTATTTATATTTTGTGCTAAACAAGAGTTTAATTTATTGTTAATTTAATAAAAAAAATTATGTTGGTTTTCTTTAAATGTCATTTTATATACAATTTTAATTAAATATTTCATTTTGTATTTAAAATGCGTTGATTTGCCGGAAAAATAGTATTTGACCTGGGTCCATTTATTATTTTGTATTTCAATTATTATGATTTATGTTTATCCTTTCGATTTTTCAAACTTATGTTGGAATTAGATGGTAGTGTTTTAAATGCTGAAAGATTACCAAAAGAAAAAACCTAAATACACTTTAAAAACTTCCCGTTTAGCAAACCACTGAATCATCTCCAACTACTTACTCTATAGTTCGCCTCGAGTTTGATTTCGACTCTGCCCTGACTCTAGACTCTAGTCAAACTCGATTTAAAACTTAAATCATATTAACTCACTGATTCGAGTAAGTAGCAATAACTCGACTCGAGTAACAACTTTACTCGAATTGCAACTCGACTCGATTTAAAACTTGAATCATAGTAACTCACTGACTCGAATATCAATAAATCGACTCGAGTAACAACTTTATTCAAATTGCAACTCGACTCGAGTTAATACTTGATGCGAGTAGCAATAACTCGACTCGAGTAACAACTTTACTCGAATTGAACAGTCATATGACTCGAGTCACTCGAAACGGATTTTGACTCGAGTCACTCGAGTATTTTCACACTCGAGTCCCATCACTAGATGAAAGTTTTGAAAAATTAATTGATTTGGGTTTTTCTTTACCAGTGTTAAAATCTCTAAAATGTATAAACACAGAAGGGTTAATATTCTCTGATTTATAAATGTTTCCCTACAAGTTGCTCAATACCGTAAACCAAATATATAACGTATAGCTCTTTTTGCAATATAAACACACAAATTGTTAAATTAGAATATCAGCAAAAAATTACTCCATATCTAATACGACTTTTAAAGTTGGCAAAGTAAAATGTTTTAACGGTATTTCTGCTAGAAATTTGAGACAGACGCTTTATCGTAAAACAGTTGCCTGCGCACTTTTTGCAAATATTATTTATATGAGATTTCCAGTCTAAAGAAAAGTCAATATGTATGCCTAATAATTTAAATTCTTTCACTTGTTGAATTTGTTTATTTTCAAACCATATAAGAGGACTGGCAATGTACTTTGCACTCACAGGATGAAATTGCATGAAAAACGTTTTTTCTCTATTTATGATTAAATTATTGTTTATGGAGTAGTTCAATACTGACAGGAAATTGGAGCTTAGGTTATTTGTCACATTATCTAAATTTTTTCCATTTGTGACAAATGCACAGTGAAATTCTGTTATATGTTGGTCTATATCATTAATGTATAACAGAAATAGTAGAGGTCCCAGGATACTGCCTTGTGGTACACCTATACTAACTTGACGTTCAGTACATTTTGCTTTAAAAAAAATCAACAAATTGTTTTCTCTCTGAGAGGTAGGATTTTAGAAGACTGTTGCATTGCCCGCGAAGACCATAACATTCCAATTTACTTAAGAGAATGTCATGATCCACACAGTCAAATGCCTTTGAAAGATCTACAAATAATGCAATGACCTTGTGCCCCATGTCTAGGTTACGATATACATAGTCTAAAAAACTCAATCAAGCTGTAGATGTTGAATGATCTTTTCCAAAACCATGCTAATTAGGGACAAATATTTTTTTTGTTTCCAAAAAAGTTTACTATTTCATTGAAAACGATGTTTTCAAATATTTTTGAAAATACTGATAATAAAGATATAGTTTGATATATCGTGAGGATAGACTTTTTTAAAGAAACAAACAACTTTTAAAATTTTTTAAAAATCTGATAGGTTCCTTGTGCAAAACAAGAATTTATATATATATATATGACGTAACGGTCAAATGTTTACACTTTTTTATTATTGAAATTGAAATATTATTATGACCAGTTGAGTATCAGTTTTTCAAATTACTTATGACTTATGTAAAAGAATACAATTTTAAGATTCGCAAATCACGGAAAGTTAATAAAAATAAAATTTCTATAATTTGATACGAATGCTATTTCTGTTTTTGTGGTTTGAATTATGCTAATTATGGAAAACTACTAAATTACGCATTTCTTTATTGGAATTTCTGGTTTCTCATGGTAATTTAATAAAGTATTTGACTAGATATAACAAAAGATTTAGAAAGTTGAACAAATTAAGTTGTACAACCAGTACTTCTATCACAAACAAGTTTTGAACCTTCAAATTTCAAATAGAACATTATTTAAATTCATACATAGAAAATACGCGGATTGAAATTTTCAACAATTTGTTAAATTATGTTGTTCTCTTAAAACGTTATTTAAAAAAGACTACTCTTTTATTCAACAAGTTGCGAATTAGATGAATAGTTAAAAGTATCATTCGAAAATTTATTATTACGTCGTGATAGCAAATGATGTGATGTAATACATTCCTTATCTAACCAGTGGCGTAGCGTTAAAGGATACAGAGGCTGCCTCCACCCCTATCCTCAAACACCCTCTAACAACTTCTTATTAATATCACAGAACTTGATAAAACTTTAACGCATAAAGAAAATTCTGTTCAATTTCAATATCATAAAATATTTTTTGATGTTTTAATTTTTGTATATGCATATTAGGGTTGGTTGTAAAAATTAAAGTTCGATTTAAGGAACACAATTCTTGCGAAAAGTTGCGTACTAAAACACATAATTAATCGACAAAATCTGAAAAAAATCTTATGACATATTTTTCCTTCTGCCTAAGAAGTATAATTTTAAAATTTGTAAAATAAAGTAACATTCATTAACAAATTGTTAAATATTTATTTTCATCCGTAACAAATTGTTTTCGATTTACGCAACAATATGAACCAATGAACCAGTTGAGACAGATATGAACTTGTCAGTCATTTATTACTAACTTTGCATTGGTCATAAAAACAAATTATGACATGTTTAGTTGGTTTGATTGCCATGCGATAAAAATGTGTTGGGTAGTTTGCAAAATATTACACCATTTAAAATGAGTGGCATGTATCTATGTCCTAAACTATTTAATTTTATCAATTGAGGAGCGATCATACAAAACGTAATAAATCCATTTCTTGTACACTGCATCTATTTTAGATATGAAATAAGTCCAACGGCGGTATCAGATTCATTCAAAACCCAATAGTTCCCATTGAAATTTAACCCCGATTATGAGCGGTTCAATCAAAACGTAATAAATCCAACCTGATGCACAATTTATTTTGATTTCAATCAAATTGCAACAATCCAGAAGAAGAAAAGCGAAAATGTGACTGTTTGGAACCTAATCATGGCGCCCACATTTAATTTTTTTGGTTAATTTCAATTCTTTGTATTGGCAATAAATATTTTTTAGTATTACCTACCAGATATTTTTGCGAACTAAGTTATAACTATGAATTTTTTGAAAAAAAAAAGTCTACTCATTCAAACCGTAATAAATCCTGTTACAAATGAGTAAAACTGTGAATATATCCATTTGACTGAATCAAACACAATAAATCTATGTTTTTTTAAGGAATTACTCCTCATACAAAACAAAACATTTTTCAGTTACCGACGATGTTTTGGAGTATTTATTATTTGTCCATCAAGACAATTTAAAACGCATAAATTTTGTTGTTTCGCGCAAGGAATCAACTTTTTAGAAGTAGCTCACATAGTTGAGAAGGGCGTTGCCGAATTTTGAAATAAAACTTCAACTCTTATAGTGACACAGGAACGTATTTTCAACTGATTCGTAATTATTACAATGAATACTTAAAACTAATACGTTTTTCAAAGGATAAACGCAATATCAGTTATGATCTTATAGTAGAAATAGTTAAAAAGAGCATACCAGTTTATTCAATAATGCTGCTCGTATATGCAAGATTTTATTGTTCATGCAGAAAATCTCGAAAAGTTCCTGTCAAAGACAAACATTCATATTAAATCAGAGATCCGGCAGAGAAATGGCTATAGGAGCAATTGCCTTTGTCAAAACTGAGAGAATCAAGAAAGCTGTGGAGCGAAAAATAAAGAGACCAGAAGACAAACCATGAGAGTGAACGAAAATGAGAAATCGTCTACGTCTAACTGCAATTCGGATTTGTGTATGAAACACTCTAAGAAATTGGGAATGAAAAAGTTAAGACATAATAGAGGAAAGGCTTCATCTAATCCTAGATCCAAGTGTTTGAAGAATCTGATCTTCTGATTCCTCTCACTCTGACCCAATGGTCAATTCTTCCAAAACCTTCAGTTACAAATGACATTTAGGGATGCCTTGATTTCACGACGGATTCAAAATCAGCATTCAATTTGCTAATTTTACCGACTCTCTATATCCTATAGTTTCCAATATCCCAGTGGTGAGATTCGAATTTGAGAGATTGTATAGTGTCATACATCAGGAGAATGAGAATTTTATGTAGATTTTAAATCTGTAAAAATTATATATGGCGCCGATAAGAAAATTGAAAGTTGTAGGTAGTATTTCGAAAACTGAACGCTCTAGAAAAAAACTAACAATGTTATTAAAATTGTCACGAAAAAGTGCATTTAAAAGGTCAAGTCCTGTCTTCGTATGATTAATCGTTTTTGAGACATTTGGCAAAAATGAAAATACGAAATATCAGTTTTTGGAAAGAACTCGCAACGATCGCAGTTAGCCCTGATTTCTTAACAGATTCAAAATCAGCATTAAATTTGCTACAACTTTACTAATTTCACCGACTCTCTATCACACTGTATGTGTGAAGAAATTTCGCAAAATTTTAGAAAAACTGTTTGATTCCATCTTGATGGTTACCCATAGCTCATTTTGGGGGAATTGTAAGGAACTGGCTGGACAACAATTTTCCAGAGATTCGGATTGTTCTGGGGGGCTCAGTTGCGTGGCCTCCGTGATCCCCAGATCTGACTCCGTTAGATATTTTATGTGAGGATTTTTTAAAAGAAAGGGTATTTGTGACTTCTGTTGAAACAATGGAGGAACTTATTAATTGCATTAGAAATACGTGTGATGAACTAAGGTTGCACTATTTAGTTTGCGTTCGCATTTTATTATATGTCGGTGTGAATTGTGCATCGAACAAAATGGTTCACATTTTGAGAATTTACTTTAAATTGTTATTGAGCTTTATTTGTTATTATCAGAATCAGGAAACTGGTCCAGAGTCCAGGATCGGTAGCTACTACTACCTCATATGGCTGACAGAAGTACATACATAGGCAAATAAAAGCAAAAGTATAAAATGAATAATGAAGCGGTATGTATCGCCTCATACATTGTATTGTTCAGAATGACTTAAGTCTGCCATCGCATTAGTATACATAGTCCCAACTAATATTCGCTCTACATTCATGGCTGTTAAATTTGAGCAATTTGATCTGTATACATTTATTGAGGTTAATGGAGCAAATTCTAAATAGTTCACATGGGCAGGCACTGACAAACCGCGCAGATAATTTTCACAAATTTTACATATTGTTTTGTATCCCAGGTTCCTGTGTAAAACATGTTTTAGTTTTCTATAGCCCGACTTTTGCTGTCTGATAGAGACAAAGCCTTTTAAACACTAAAATTTTTAGTATAACATTAATAACCTTGTTACACCGAAAGTCAGTTGTTTCATCCACTCTCATCCACAAATAGTTATTTCGTTGTCCTCTATAATATTCCCCAAAGCATTTTTATAGTCACCTGGTAGATATGTTTTAAGCAATGTATAGCTATTAGGCAAAGGAAAACCTGGTGCAAAGAAACCTCTAAACTTAGAACTGTCGACCACGTCCCAAGACAGACTACATGCACAGAACATGATGCACAAATGATAAAAAAAATTCATCTTTTGTAAGTGTACCGGCAATATTCTATCGATGGATAGCCGAATTTAAATGTCTTTCACAATCACGGCGTACTTGAAATACGTAACGTGGATTGCGTAGTGTACACAGAATATGTAAACCATCTGTTGTAAAGTCATCGTAGTTTTCTATAATTTTTTGTAGTTAATGCACAAACGGTTGCAACTGCGCTATTGCTAAGAGCGGGTTATGCGAGAACCAAACCAAACATCACGATAATAACCGCACGCATTCATGTTGCTAAGATAACTGAACCGAGGAAAAGTGCCAAGCTGCCTACAATATTACATAATGTGCTGGTTTCATGTAGACTCCTGCACTTTTCTGCCTCGATACTGGTTGCATATATTATAGATATATAAATAAACCACCACAAGAATTTTTATGTGGTGTATATTTATATTTATATTTTTTGTACCGGCTCTGAAAATGGAAAATATTTCCGGCACCTTATTAGTTATTGTTAGTTATTTATATTTTTCACAATTTACATTAAATTTAACATACATAGTATGAGTGAAATTTGAATCTGCTTCGAAATGAAAGAATCTTTATTTTTGAAACGCCAAAAATATTACACATAGAGAAAAATTACTTAGAATTTACTCTTTTATTCAGTACCAATTATGTTGTGACACGGAAAATTACGGTACCTCTCAACCCAAATTTAAATTTCACGCCTTAACGGCGATCTTGGAAAATCTAGGTATTTATCTTTTGGATTTCACTGAATAAAACAAGAATAAAACCTGGTAAAAACTTTTAAAAAAGTTTCCTAATATGTTGTATAAATTTCGGTGGACAGTAAATTTATAAAAGTCACATCACTTTTAAAACTCCAAAAATACTGTTCACCATTGAAAACGGCGTATTACGTTTCCTTTACTTTTAGACATAGGTATAGTGTAAATTATTTATTTATGTATAAAGAGTTAGGAGTAGCTTATCAACTGTAAACAAATAAATAACAACAAAATTTTCTTCATACAAATACAAATACACAATATATTTGGCACTTATTTCTAAAAAAAAAAATGTTATAAACCTATGCAGTTGTTTCGGAAAAAAACTGTTTTCTTACGTATATTACCTAGAATGATATACATTTGCTAGATTATCACATGTCTAGATGTTACAAAGGTTGTTTTCCGTTCAAACCACTCACTGCTTGGTGTTTATAAGTAGGTTACTGTGATATCGAGCATTGAAGTCTCCGAACCTGATCGATTTAAAACATCTCGTAAACGGTTTTAAATAAAGTACAGTTTTATAGTGTAGAAAATCGTACAGATTAACACTAGAAATTTTATACTTAATATAAAGGAATGTAATTTAATAACTGTATTTCATGAATGAAAACAACAAATATCAAGTCACTATACATAAGCATAAACAAATAAGATGTTTAGATTTAATCTATAGAAAATTTCATGTACACTGATGTGCATTAAATACAGGAAAATGTTAAGCATCATGATTAATAATAATAAAATAAAAATAAATGTTTTCATAAGAAATAGTAACGTAAACACAACAAATTGTGATTTTTATAGAAATATATATATATTTTAAATTAGGCAAATTTCTTAAGAAAAACAAGAACAATAACAACCTCGTATGTGTAAACAAGTATAAATAAATGTCATGAACATTGACAAAATGCAATAATAATGATTTAGGTAGTTATAAGATGAATTTGTCATGCTAGTTTTATGGTGAAAAAAAGACATAAGTGCGGGAAGTGAGAAAGTTGAGAAGCTATCAAGTGTCTAGGGCTTTCGTTAATAGTTCTTGTAATAGGATGTGAAATACACCAAAATGCTCCTAGTAAAGCAAGGAACCAAGATATGATAAAATTATAATAAAATAAATTTATTTATAATACAACCAAATTTGACATAATTTCCTAGTCCAGTAGGCCAGTTTTCAAAGTCTAATCAATAATCAGTAATTAACAATAAATTCAATTAAATATATGGAGTAACGGCGATAATAAACAGTAGAAATTTTCATAATCAATAATAGTTAAAAAAAAAAACATTCAAACATTTGTGTTAACAACTTAAAAGTAAAGTAAAAATATGTTATGTGTCGCTCAACGTGAAGGGCAAAATTAAAATAATATTAATATATTTAATTCTTTGAATTAATTTTAATTACTTATTGCTGTATTTTGGAAGGATATAATAGTGAAAATATCATGGTAATTTACATAATATTTTCAGCATCCTTGTATATTATATACTCATTCATCATTCTGCATAATATATCATTAAACCACTTAAAGAAAAAACGTAGAAGAATGTAATGTTATCGAAACACTTGATATATTGAAATCAATAAAATGGTATACCTACTTATTGTTGCAACATAAGATAGGTCAACCTACTTATTGTTGCAACATAAGATAGGTCACTCCCTATATTATATTCTCATGACATTTCAGACACAGCATATAGTTATTGACTTTAATGAATGTTAAAATGGCATTAGGCCTTATTTTAATTATAATAACAAAGAAATTAGAAAGTGAACTCATTATTTATATATAGTATAAAGTAAACCTCGCAGGTAGGTATATCTTCAATAACCATAAAAATATACAATTACTGCAATAAATAATTTTTATATTAAAAGATGGTAACGCATTGAAAAGGTATGTTTAGTTAACAATTCTTAGTTCATTTTTTAACTTTTCGATGATAATTAAAGAAAAATTATATTGACGAATCGTTTAAGTGTATTACGTACATTAAATTGCACAGAATTTAACGTGCTAACCAAATGTCAAACAGTCAACACAAAAAAAGTCTTAAAATATAATATATTATTGGCATATTCCACTTTTAACGTTCCTGCAGTGGATAAAATTTATCGGTGTCCCGACAGTTATATACCTACATAAGCGTAGGACCATGCATTTTTTTAATATTATTCCCAGTTAAACTAAATAATTTAATTATTTAGTTTAAATCTGTAAATAACTCAATTACTTCCAGTTTAAACTGCAAACTTTATTATTTTCAGTATGGATTGTAAATATTTCAACTATTTCCAGTTCAAAATATAAATAATTCAATTATTCCCAGTTTAAACTGTTAATATAATTGCATTACCTTTTCAGTTTCAACTGGGAATAATCATTTACAGTCTAAACTGGAAATAATTGAGTTATTTAGTTTAAAACAGAAATAATTGAAATATTTACAGTTCAAACTGGGAATAATAAAGTTTACAGTTTGAACTGGGAGCAATTCAATTATTTACATATTTAGCAGGGAGTAATTAAATTATTTACAGTTTACCTGGGAATAATTTGAAAAATTATTCGTCGTCCTTCTATACGTTTTCATACATAACGTATCTTTAAAGCATGTCATTTGAACATCAAAATGTCATCGTTAGGAGTAAATAAGTGGAAATTATGCGTATTTTATTAATCTAAATTAAAATTTTCGTATGAGAATTTTCAACGCTCTTTAATGGAACGAAATAATTTGTACTATTGTACACCAACTAAAATTTAGGATTTAGTTCAACAAAACTTCAAACTCCAAAGTTTTTTGTCTATTCAACCAGGTAGAATAGGCGAAAACAATGAGGCAAGAGTTGTGTAAATCTCACGTCTGGCTTTATAATTTACATATAGATGACAATACAAAGGCATGTCTTATGCCCCTATAAACTTTATAACTACAAGCAGAGTTTCATTCTAGTTGTTACTGTGGCTATATGTTGTAGTTCTCTAATCAAGTTAAACTTCACTCACCATACGCTCGGTATGAACAAAATGAGTATCTCAACCGCCAATTCATATAATGCTTCACAGCTGAATAATAATGCGCCCTTTCTGTTCTGAAACTAAAATCTCTTATATACGGCCACTTCTGACTACCTGTTCTTATTTGGCCACCGGATAAGTGAATATCACAACAGGTAGTTGTTTTATAACAAAGGGTATAACGCTTAATATACAATCCCATCTTTTGGTTATAGGGTCTTTGAATAAACGATATAAACATAAAAATGTTGAGGATTATTTTACTAGATTAAAGTTGTTTACGACCAAAGTAAAAAAACTAATTAAATTCAACTTACCTACTATTACAAAAGCTTGTTGACCAAATATTTTTAATAAATATAATTATGTATAACTACAAACGATGAATTGTGACATTTATATATTTATTTTTATAGAAATATATCATCAAAACGCTAAGAATTCTTTTGCCATTTCGGTGTTACTTTTTAAAAAAGCTGAAAATTATAGGCTTTCAATCCATAATTATTATACACAAGGTATATTTATTTAACTTTACAATAAATTGTAAAAATATGGGAAATCACTAGATCTAGGCCTTAAAAAATGACAGTGAGGATCAGAGTATTGCAATTCACAAACAGGTATACGTGTATAATTCGGTTCTATAATCAAACAAATAATTAGGTAACGGAAATATATACCATTTTTCAAGGCCGGCAGTTGTATAAAAAAATTCTATTTTTAAAGAGCCTTTTTGAATTAACTGACATATCATTGATCCGTATGCGTTTATTTACATACCTGTAATATACCCAATAAACACACATACGTGAATAAAACGTTTTTTATATTATAAACACCATTAGAAAAACACTAGTTTCCATTACGTAGAATCAACCTTTAGATGTCACAGTTTTAAACGTTGCAAAGTACGAATACATAAACGTTTAATTTTAGCACATAAAACACGAATATTATACGTGTTAAAATCTTTCAGTTTCGACGATGTTTCGTAGCTTTTTATATACGTGTTTTCGACGTAAATTAAAGGTTAAAAATGTTCGTTCTAATAACGTGTTTATTAACGTCGCTTTAACGTATGGAGTGCCCTAATAATTATTACTTTTATTGGTACTTTGAAATGTTCTTCATAACGTTATTTTTAACATTAGGGTGTATTCACACTTGTGCATTCTTCATGGCAGCATTTTTTGAAACGGTTTTCACATTGGTAAATGTAGCAAATTATTTTTGCTATGATGTAAAATGCAAAGAGATAGTGAATCAGTTGACTATTACTCTTACCACCTCCCTGCATTTTACATACTGGCAAAAAATATGTATTTAGCTATATTTACCACTGTAAAAATTGTGCTTCAAAAGATGCTGCATGAAAAATGAACAGGTGTAAATACTCGCAGATTTTGTAAATAATGATAATACAGTTTTATTCGTACATAAATTTATTAATAAAACTGAAATATAAAATAATAAAAACTCTTATATTATAGACATAGAAGAACAACCAAACAAAAAAATTCTATTTTATAAAATTTATACAAAATATAGAAAAGAAACGCTATTTATTTTTATTGGCTTGGTTAATTCGCGCTGCTGAATGCTTTAGCCATTCTTTTATAGCTCAGGCAACCTGCATGCCATTTTTTTCATTGGCCGGAAAGTTTAACTTTGCTGCCTCTGAATAATAAAAATTTATTGAAATTTAGCAACAGAAGATATGTTTTGCGTTATCTAAAACAATGTTCATTGTTGTCGTATTCTCAAATCCCACCTTGTTGTAACGACCTTTCCAATTGAACTGAATTCCCAGCTGATTTGCCATCAAATATTTCATAATTCGTCTTGTCACCCCTCAATTCCTGAACCTCCTATAGGGCGGCCAACCTCCGCACCTGTAAAATTATATAAAAATAATAATAATAAACAGTTTTATTCACACAACATATTTTACAAAAGGTATTAAAAAAACCCATTGCTTTTAACAAAATTAATTAATAATTGTTAATTTTATAGTAAATTTTGACAAGAACTAACCATATATTGATTGATTATATGGTCGTCTTTTTGCGCGGCCGCTAAATTAGCATCAAGATACAGTGCAATTTTTACTAGCGAGAGACATTATTGATGGAGCGATCTGTTTAGTAAAATTAATTTGAAGATTTCATTACATAACCTATAAAATGTAATTGTGTGGATCGAATTTGTTTTAAGTACAACCATATCGAATTAAAATATTAAACTTGTTTATAAATAAGTACAAGCAAGTTCGACATATTTTAATCCAAATGCATTTTTTACGGGATATAATAAAAAATCAGTCCATAATTACATGTTTAAATTAAATTTGAGTCCGTTGAGGATAAACCTACACGTAACCAATCACTTTCTAGAAATATATCCTGACATGTTGCCTATTATAAGAATATAAGTTTGTACTTACCCAAAACAATGGCAAACATACACAAGAAAATCACAGAAAGCCGCACCCTCACAGCATAATAACTGGGTACTTACTTGGACCCACAGTCTGTGCTTGGACCGTTATTTCGTTACTACCTAACTACCTATCACCATACGCTTATAAAAACGAAGTTCTAGCAGCATACGTATCATCACGTGATCCTTCCTCTACAAATCAGATTCATTGGTTGATTAAAGTCGATTAAATACACGTTTGTTTGAACGTGTAAAAAAAGTTTTTTGCCTCTTGAATTCTAACGAATTAAAAAATAACGGTAAAACATTTAGATAAATGCTAAAAGAATTTTCTATCAAATAAGTTTTTCAAAAAAAAAAGTTTCAGACAAAAGTTTCATGTTTTTTGATGTACAATTGATTGCCGATGTCAAAAATAGGGGGTTCCATTTAAAAAAAACTAAATTTACCTTGAAGTCAAAAAGTACCAGTGGCATCGAATATCCCCCTGTAAAACTTTTGGCTGACACTTTTTTTCTCTGAAACGTCATCCGTGACTTTTATTCAGCCTGATAAATTAAAATGTATAATTATGTTTTCAGTGCACAAAATATTCATTTAGAAATGTATACCTAGGTATTATTTAAAACACGTTTTTCATCCACCTACATTTATATGTTAAACTAACTAGGTGCAAATGTTTGCGGTTCAAAACGTTGTTGAAACCATCTAAGGGATCATTTTAATAATGTAATCTCGAAACGTTATAGGACGTTTTATTTATCCCATTCTTACTAAATTAGTTAGAAAGCACGTTACAAAAACGTTGATGATATTGGTACCTATACGATATATACATAACATTATTTTAACGTAAGAATATTGGTTAATTAGATTTTGATTAGAAAACTACGTACTTATAACGTTAAAATGAAACGGTGTTTTTTATACACCAAAAACAAACCGTTGAATTTCTAACGTAACACGATTTATCAACCAATGACACGTTGATAATACGTTTAAAAAACGTATGTGTGTTTACTGGGTATGCAGTCAGTATTGCAACTAGTATTGCAACTAGTATTGTAACCGAGATTGTAACGGGAAGCCGGGATATACGTGTATAATGTTAAACGTAACTTTGCTCCTCTTCCTCAGTTAACAGCCACGTACTAACTGTACTTCGCGGAGCCGTGTTTGGCATATGGTCCGCTAACCTGGGATACAAATGTGTAAACTTCGTGAAAATTATCTGCGCGGTTTGTCAGTCCCTGCACATGTGAACTATTTAGAATTTGCACCATTAACATCGGTAGATGTGGAATATTCATTTTCCTTGCACAAACATATGTACAGACCAAATTCTTCAAACTTGACTGCCACGAATGCAGAACGAATACGAGTTGTGATCATATATGCTAATGCGATAGCAGACTTCAGTCATTCTGAATACATTGTATAAATCGGTATGTATTTCATTACTCATTTTATACTTTTGCTTTTATTTGTCTACTTTATTTTCTAGTTCAACGCCTGTTTAAGCTTTTCCGTCAATATGGAATGGTTTGAAAAAGAAGAGGCATTGATTAAGGATATAGCTGTGAGTAAAGAATATTCCGTAAGTTTAGTTGGTAAAATAATTCAGAAATGTAATATACTTCGAAATTCCTCGACCTTTCAAAATAAAAGAGAAAATCCGAAATTTGTAGCGATTCCATACGATCCTCGATTCACCCGTGGTATTGGTAAGTTTTTAAAAGATATAGGTATAACAGTTCATTCATCGGGAAATAAACAACAACTTTCAGGCAATCCAAAAAAAAAACAAAATTGAAACAAACGAAAATTTGGGGATTTACGAAATCAGCTGTAAGGAAATTTGGGGATTTACGAAATTAGCTGTAAGGACTGTATTCAAAAGTATGTTGAACAAACTAGATGATCAGTTCAAACTAGATTCAAGGAGCATAAGATGGCTTAACTCAAATATGGTAGAATAGATGAGTCTAGTATTGTTCAACGTGCGTTTGCGAACAACCATAAAATAGATAGTAGTAATTTAAGATTAAGAAATACTGGACAACTGGATACATTTAAAAGCTTGGAAATTACAATGTGTAAAAATAGTATAAACAGCATGAAAAGTATGAACAAAAGGTCACTTTCAAACTTGGCAAGGAAAATTGTTTTCATAGTAGTTACATACGTACATGAAGTTTCTTCAAAAACTAACCAGTGGCGTCGGAGTTAGGGCGAGTTGTGAGTCTTGCATAAAAAAGATATTTGCAACTGAACAAATTTTTGTTTTGTTGATTTGGATGTACCATCTTTAACTAAAACTTTTGTCCGCCTTCAGTTTTTTCGTACATCGTACCATTCACGAGTAAAAATTAAAAAATCATCGGAATGTCGTGAGCACTATTAGCTGCGAAGATATTAAATTTTCAGAAATTAAGTGACCATTGCAAGGAAACATGAACCATATCAAATATTTCCTATCTACATTCAATATCTAAGTAAGTGGATGTACAAGTTTTCTTTAATATAAATTTGTTTATAGAATGCAACAATACGCTTGAGTCATTAAAGGAAGCAAATAAAAAATCATCAAACTTTCAAATTCTCCCGGAGACCTTACTAATTTTAGTTCTTGGTTAAAATGCAATTTATGCAGAAACACTATGAATCGAGACTAAAAGTATTCACACTTGTAAAAATCTAATTGTAAAATCCATGATTCGAATGTCAATTTCCTTCTCAAAGTTTAAATTAAGTATAATTTAAGTGACATTTCAAAATGAGTTCTTCCTTTAGTCTAGACTACAAATTCTAACAGACCGTACCTCATTAATATGGATATTGTTATGTTGCCCTAATCACACAATTACCTTTAACATTAATTATAATTTATAGAACAATTAAAATACAGATGACTCGTGGCCTATGGGGAATGTCACGAAAACTTCCTTAGTAATCGCAAAATTTAGTGTGAGGACTATAAAATGTAATAATGTTGGAACAGCAGCATATAAAGGTATTGAGTAAGTGAATATCGTAATTACATATACACATCCATAAAATATTAATATTATATATATGTGTGTAATATGTATAATGGTCGCTTTATTTTCTAATTTAAAGAAATGACACAGCCAAAACAAATAAAATAAACAAAAATCGTTCAATTTAAGTTAAATAGCCAATAGAAATGGGATGAAAAATCAATAATCATAAGTAGGTTCATTGCAGAGATATAAGAAATATAAAAAAAACGCCACTTAAATCAACGATAATAATACCGCCTGGCGACTTTTTTCACGACGATTTTATAGTGTTTATTATATTTCCTATATCACAGCAATGAACTGTAAACGTGTAAAATGCCTCAAAATTTATAGACTAATAACAGGTTGCCTGGTTTTCAACTTTCTGGTCAGATGTTGTTGGTCCGGTGGTGAAACGAGTTGATCACAATCTATAACAACGGTCTGTATTGGCTACTGAGATAGTATCGATGGTAGTTCGTACTTTTTTTTAAACACCACAGGTAATACAACCCCCTGTATCCCTGAAAGTACTTCAAGGTTGTGCGGGAGAGGGAGACAATGGATACACCCAATCTCCAAGTAGCCTATGATTAATTTCTGGTTTAGAAAAAATCCTAGCTCCTCGACCAGGGATTGATCCCGAGACTCCAGAGTGAGAGGCAAGTGTCCTTACCACTCGAACAGGAAGCCACTAAAACCACTTTCTACATAGTTTCATGTTTTACCAATAACGTTCTATGTGAGACTTGTGAGAGCGTATAGTGAATTTATGTACAATATTATCTTCATGTAAATATTAATAACAGGATTTTGTAGAAATGACTAACTTTTGGGACAGCTCTTTAGTGGTATGAGAGCAACCTATATTTTGCTCTCTTCTCGTTCGAATAGCAAAATATAATGTATTGCAACTGATTGTGAGTTTTAAGTCAATATGTCCAAGTTAAAACGATGGAAAACATTTTTCCTTTTATGGTATTATGAAGTAATAAGTAATATGGTAAATAATAGTTGTTATAATAATATATTTATAAATCATGTTTGCAAATGACCATATTTAATAAAAAAAATGGTTTTCAAAATTATATTTTTATCTATGTCAATATGGTGTCCATTATCCAATAATAGAAAAATGGCGAATTTAGTTCGAGTAACTTTATAGTGATATATATGTCAACAATGTATTTGTCCCTTAAATATTTTCCTTCAAAGTTACATTTACCATAAAGTAGCACATGCGACTAACGCTACAGTTGTTACTACTTGAAAAATGGTGACGGGAACTACAACAAATTCACTATGTAGTTATGTTTCACAAAAAGTAGCAAATGATGACGTCATTTCCTTGGTAATTTTAAACTGGCGTCTATTACGCTGCTACGAAAAGGTTACTGCAAAGTTCCCACGTACTTTACGATCTTCACTTTTAAGTTTAGGTAGTTGGCTGTGCCAATATATATTCATTTCACATGAGCACATAAAAAATTGTTTATCTGAGCTCGCAGAGAGTTCTCTAGCATAAGCGCGCGGTGCATTGAAGAAATACACGAAATGTATTTAAATAATACCACGCGCCTATGCTAGTATTTTTTATGTGCTTATATGAAATGAATGGAGTATAGGTAAAGACAATTTTATTGTTTGGGATTGGCAACACGTTAATGACTAACTAAACGTCAACAGGTAGAAGTGTTATCATTAGTGACAATCAAACATGATGAAATCGGGGATTTACCTTGAATACCAACAAAATTCATTGTGGCGAAAATCTCGATTGGCCAAAGTTGACAATTTTATTCATATTTTCAGTCATCTCATCACTTCCACATATTCGTAAAGTTATTCATTTGTCTGAATTTCGCGAATTTGTTCAGTGGGTGGAATTAATAACAATGAACGGTAAATCACAAACAATCACAATTAAGTACATTATTTACTTCAACATTTGTTGGTTCTTCACTGCAATGGTCGATTTTCCCGAGAATTTTCCTAACCTGGTTATTTATCCATTTCCACGAATAGGGGTCGGTTCCGCATCTATCAAATAATTTGTTAAATTGTTAACTTCACTTAACTATAACATAACTTTTCTATAAAAGGTCGATGAATGCCGGAAAATCTTTATTGTCGTTTTACTGCTTTTCGACGCCATATTCGATTGGTTCCAAATAAGAAAGTGTTGACTTGAAAGTTAATATCACTTTATAGTAGGTTTTCAAGATATACGTAATTTTATAGTCATTTTGAACTAGTGAGGAGTAGTAGAAATCACTTTAAAGTCTCTTTGTTCGTAGAAGCAACTAGTAAGTTACACAACTTTAAAGTTCCAAAAAATTTCCTGACAACTTCACAGGAACTTTAAATAAAACACTTTCGGTTATCATTACTTTAAATTAGAGAGATATGTGGATGACAGCATTAGCAATAAAGTAACTATTTTCAATCAGGAAGTAAGTGAGACGCCTTCCTCGACAATTTTCTACTCCAATCAGCATCAGGCGAGATTCTTACTTCATTATCACTCACGTCTTATTATGCGACTTATCAATCACACTGCAGTTATTACCTCTTCGGCGTCCCTCCGTTGCGAAATTGGCGGCACAATCATGATAAAATGGAAATGCCACCATAGGGGGCACATTGAAAGAGCTCTGTCCAAACAAACCAAAACATTAATCATAATTGAAGCCTTGTTTCCGCAAATAATTCTTATTATTTAGACAGGGTTCAGACTTTGTGTAGTTAGAAAAATTTCCTGAATTTTACAGGTTTTCCATTATAAAAGTTTGGTTTTCCCATGATTTTCAATATGAAATTAAACATAATTTAAGACAACTTATTTTCGTTTTCTTTTATGAAATGATTTTTAATTTGAAAAGAAATACTTATTTTCTTATACTGTACTTAGTGCGAGGGATGCAGAGCATATTACATTAGATATTATTAAATTAAACACAATAACCTCAAATAAAATCATTTTTATTAGGAAATATATCTAAAATAGTAACAAAATCTGCGACTATCATTGCACATAGAAATCAGATTGCTTTTATTATACGAATACACAGTTCAGAAGCACGAAAAATTAAAAAATAAATCCCTTCCCATAAATATTTAAATATAAACAAAATATTTAAGATAACTACATATCTTTGGAATAAAATAATACACATTAAAATTGATTAGTAAAAATTTAGAACACATATACATTTACTCAAAATTTAGGGATGCACGATACGGTACGACATTTTCGGGTACCGATACTATTCTTTCCGATTCCTATCCTCGATATTTTGCACAGGTTTTACAGTTTACGGTATTTTTGGCCAATACCTACCGCATCAGATATCGGCAAGTATTTTAGTGAAGTTAATTGGATATGCTCATGGCATGTGGCCGTACTACCTAAAATAGAAGTAGTGTTTGTATGTATGTAATATACGTTTATTTTTGTTAAGAGTTTAGAGTTTTGACTCTTATTTTTACACGTTTGTTTGTATTTATTAATATTTTCATGTTGGTGGCAAGTTTCATATTTTATAATGTTGGCAATAAAGAAAATTTTAAAAACTCTTGCAATAAAGGCCGGATCGGATGTGAACCGCTACTTTTCCGTTCGATATTGTACCCAATCGGTAATTTTTAATCGATACGATACGATACTCGATACCGGTACTTTTCAATGTATCGGACATTCCTATCCCAATTTAGACAGCCTCCTATCAATTTCACATTTCTCATCATTTGCAATGTCGGAGATTTTACCTTACTTTTTCTCAAATACTGAAATTTCACTCACAACAGCACTTTGTTTACTACGGGAATCTCGTCATTTTCGATTTTGCTACGATTCGAATAGCAAATAAAAACTTAAATACAAATAACAGTGAAAACGTTTGAAACTCGTAGGTAGTTTATTGTTTTCCAGATTGTTGCGCAAAATTCCCTGATTTTTGACGATATCAAATTCCCTGATATTTGCATGATTTTTTTAGAATTTTTAAATTTCCTGATTTTTCCAGGTTGTCCAGATTTTCCTTATGAGTCGAATCCTGTTAGACTCATTAATCAATATACAAACGAAGAAAAGAGACAGAAGAAATAATGGATGACCAAAAATATTCTGGCTGTGAAACTTAGGAAAGTGGTTCAGTTGCAACTTCAATCAACTATTCAGAAATTCCGGAATAGAATTAGCGTAGATTTTTAATCTCTGATGGGAGTGAATATTCAAAGAGGAATATGTTATTTGGCTGTATTTTAGGTCACTTGCCTTTCATAAACTAGCATTTACTAACCACATCGCGTATATAGATTGTCTTTACGATATAGATTTTCATCATGCCCTTTTTATTTTCTGTTTGTGTTTTGTGCATATGTACATAGTAATATATCTAAGTAACTATAGAGCCAACATGGTCTACCTTTTTCTAATACACTTAGTCAATGTTGAAATACATGCAATGCATGTATTTCCACATTGTTGAGGCCTAGACAGAGATACCGTAACTTAGAAAAACTCTGGGCACTACATAACATTACAGCACGAATTTCTCAGTATATCTGGATCTCTAAATGGTATTGCTCAACCTTGACAAAATGTCCCTGTATAGGGGGCCGCCATACTGTGGGCAATCTAGTTACATTTCAATTTATTATTGGTAAAAATTAGTTATTTCGCGTTGCCACACTGAGTTTCGATATGGCAATTGTCATCTTTGGACGATTTGTTTATGTGATGTGTTGTGACTGGATTTATTAATTATTGTACTTTTTGCCTGATTTGTCAGTTTTATTAGATTTGTTCTGTATTTATTAGTTTTTTGAGTGGCATTTTCTGGTTATTGTTTAGTGTAAAAGTTCTCTATGCGCTTAATTAAAAATGCATTGTTTGGTTCCTGGTTGCGAAAGTTCCACTAGAAAAAAAAAGAAAAAGGTGTAACGTTCATTCGTAAGTCTGCTAGTATTCAAACACCAATAGGTTTTCTTTAAAAGCTGGATAGCTTTGTAATTTGTTATAATAAATCATTTTTAAATCGAGTTGTTTTTCTCTTCTCAAAATGTGAAATATTTTTTTCTTCAAATAGTGTTTAACTAATTTGTAATACAAGACTGTGATAATAACACAACTTATCTGCTAGTTGCCAATAATCAGTAGTAATATCACAAAAGAGTGAGAATAAATTGAAAATAATTCGACAGTTTTTCGAGAACCTGTTGCTTAGCAATAGACACGAGAGCCCGTAGGGCTCCAGTGTCTATTGCTGAATGGCAACAAGTGTGAAAAGCGAACTGGAGAATTATTTTCTAATTTATTCTCACTCTCGAATGGCATTCAAAAGATTATTTTTTAATGTTTAAATACAAAATATAAATATTTTCTGAACGTTATTTGTGGCATTCTCTAAGTTTTTCATTCTCTTTTTTGGGACTTACTACCACATGAATAATTCTTCATTACCTAAAAAATGTAGTTAGTTACCCAGTATGTTACTGGAAAAATAAACCTCTGCGCTTGTGCCTACGTCAAAAAATTAGTCAGAGGGTGCTTTTTGACAACTAATATTAGACCCAAAAATAATAATATAATTCCCTAACGATTCGGAAAACGAATCTGTTTGTTTTTTCAAAGTTATTTATCTTTTTTTTAGAATATGTCAAGCGTAAAATTTGACACATATTATTTGTTTATGTAATATCTATAGATACTTACATAGAACTGTTGATACTTAAAAATTATACAATATTAATTTTGTTCAGTTTTTCTTTCAAATCGGTAACCACGATGTACCAAAATCTACAGAGCAATGTGATAAACATTTTTTCTTCATTCAATACCTAATATTAATGCCAATTCCTTAATTTTTCTTTTTTTGCTATCCGCTTCTTTCATTAAAATTTTTGCGAATCCCAGTTTATTCTATGTCCATTTTCCCCAAGCATGTTCGCAAATTTTCGATTTTTCAATTTCACCCTTTCTAATATAACTTTTATGCTCACCTAACTTTACATAAATAAATAACTTTGAAAGAAGGAAACGGATCCGTTTCCCGACACGTTAGGGAATTATTTTATTATTTTTGTGTCTCATATTAGTTGTCAAAAAACACCCTCTGACTAATCTTTTGACATAAAGTTACAAGCGCAAAGGTTTATTTCTCCACTAACATACTGGGTAACTAACTACATATATTTTGTAGATAACGAAGAATTAAGTCCCAAAAAAAGAGAAAGAAAAACAAAATATAACTTTTTTAACATTTTTTTTCAACAATTATCTCAGTTTAAACTAAATAAAGTAACTTTATAGTGCATCAAATGACTGTGCTAAAGTTTTGAACATGAAAACACAATTATTGTAAATGTTTCGTCAGTGACTGGTATATTTTCTTTTAGTTGTAACCCCTTTCGTTACAAAATGATTGAGAAATGTTTCAGTCTTGAATTATTACTGACCATAGTATTTGTACATGCATATTCTTTAGTTTGTATGATAATTTTTGCCACTGACGTTGAACTAAATCGTTTTTGGTTCATTTTTTAAAATTTAAGAAAAACTAATGACAGATGTCAAAACCAGAAAACACGTCAATGTACAAAAACAAATTACTACAAAATAGGTATTCCCAGTGGGATAATTTAATTAGATTATTCTCACTATAATAACAATATAATTGGAAAAAATTAAACACGATCAAAAATACTGCTAAATGATTGGAAAATAAAATCGTTATAATAATGACGGAAATAGACTAACGTGTGTGGTAAACATGATTTAAGTATCCCCGGTCTCATAACCTTCTATAATTGGATATGTAGCCAATAAAAATTGCCCACAGTATGGCAGCTTACATGTAGGGGATATTTTATAAGTATTGAATCAAAAATCCAGATTATATTAAGAAATTCGTGCGTTGAAGACAAGGAAAAGGTAACGTAATGCGCAACATTAAGACGTCGGCCGGTCAAGGTTATTTTTTGTAATAATGCAAACCTTTTACGATTCCTATTTATTCAGATCACGAATTTAAACACCTACATTAAAAGCTAATTTAACAAATGCCCAAAACGATTTTTGAATTTATATTTTCTTTTTTTAATTAACAGTAAAACCAAAAACAATTAATCTTCTGTTCTCTTTTGTTAGGTGTACGTAAAACTTTCCAAGGACTCAAGTTTTAAAACATCAGTTCATTTGTAAGTGAATGAGAAGTGGATACATACGCATACAGTAACTAAGGAAGACAGAAAGTCAATTTTAAAAAGCCAGCAAGTATAACTTGGCGGAAGAGGAAATTACCCATATATATTCATTGTTTAAGTGAGACGGGTGAATGCGATCATTACGTTTCCTCTAAATTAACAATTGTAGTTAACTTACACATTGTATTTAATAATAATAAATTTAATAAGAAATAAATTATCTTGTTCCTAAACAAGTTTTCAAAGCAAAATCAAGTACCTACATATATTTCCAGAATTTAAAATCATATTAATTTATTTTTAACTGGTCTCATCATTTGCAACCATTTTGTACCTACAAAATGTATTACCAATTAATTGTCATATCCAGTGGCGGCTGCACCATAGAGGCTCAAATGCATGATATTTCTTTTTAATTTTTTTTTATATTTAATATCTTTTGTAACATAGTTATTACCCGTTTGCTACGGCTATGTGTACAATAAAGTCGCATAATGTACTGACCGTCAACTTACAACTCTAACCAGAGAGTATGGGGCAGGCTCAGCTCATATGAGCCATTCCTTGCATAAGGAAATATACGAAGAAACGAATCGAGCGCGGAAATTGCAGATCGCGGAGAACAGTTTTTCCAACGTGACAGAAGGCTCAAGTTATCAGAGCCGCAGTAAGCTTTTAATGCTTGTGTAGTGTAGTAATGCTTATATCGTTTCGCCGGTTTCGCTCTCGATATATATTTGTGGTTTCACTGTTTTGAGTTTTTTGTGTTATTTTAAGTTGGTTGATGCCAAAATGACTGAGAATGGTATAAATAATATTTTGAAAATGAATTTTAAAACTCTGCAGTTAGCAGAAAAAGTAAAAATCAAGAAACTCCCACGACCAACACCAGAATTGATTCTTAACCAAACAAACAAGGTAGGGACACGTACTTTCACGAGGCATTTGTCTAAGGAAATTTACAAAAATTGTCAGTGGATTTGTGGATGTGACAAGGTAAATGCTGTGTTTTATTTTCCATGTGTGTTCTATTTTATTCCGATCCTGTCGGAATGGACATAACAGGATTTAAATATCTAAAATATTTAAATCAGAAAATAAAAATGAGCGAAATTTCTGCATATCATATAAAGTGCGGTACGCATTTGAGTTTGTCAGGCAAAATATTATAAAACACAACGAGCAGGTGACTAAAAATAGGTATATTTTAAAGAAAATATCTCACAAAATCTTTCCACATGTAGACATATTATTTAATCAATTTCAAGCCAGAAATACAGACAGTTTTGAACTTAAAAAAAGTTGAAGAGTTTGAAAAATTATATCATCTATTAGAAATTCAACTGATGAGATAAGAAAATAAATTACTAATATTGAGAATGAGAATAAACGGAGAAAAATTTATCCTGAAAATAGAAATTCCGTAATTGCTATAGAAGTGTGATACAATAATTTTTCAGATGAAATAAAGATTGTCATACAGAGGTCATTTAGAAGCCGCATCTTTAGCGAATGTAGACAATTTTCTTAATTATTCAAAGAAATTTCCGACGACGACTTTCAAATCAGTTCTTGACACTTACTTATCCAATGTTACAACAAGACAACTTAAGTACTGAAATGGAAGTCATTTATTCAAGAGCGGATTTTAAAAATATTGTAGGTAACCCAAACATGCTTTCTTGGCTGTCTGAAAATGGTTTAAATGAAACGTTCAGCGAAACAGTCAAGTTACTAAAAATTATTGAGTCTACTGCTGACTCAGAAAGATGTTTTTCAACTCTTAAAAATAGAGACATTTTTAAGAAACACTATGAATGAAGAACGCCTTAACACTCTAGCAATGATGTCAGTGAATAAGAACTTTATCCATAACATAAGCAATTTTGACGAAAAAGTCATAGAACATTTTATTTCCCAGAAAGACAGGACTTGATTTTGTGTATAAGCAATAGCATTTTTACTGGTATTTTTAAGTGATTATTATATTGTGAACTTTTTTTTGTACATATGTACATAAAACTTTTTCTTTTATCAAAAATCGTAGTTCTACTTGAAATGAAATTACCGAGGGACTGAAGGTGCGTCTTTATTATGTTGTTCATATTTTTTTAAGAAACTAGAGCCCCAAAATAAAATTAACATGAGCCGCCACTGGTCATATTATAACTTTTCTTTCCAGAGTATGACAGTATCAGTGCCAGCTTCAGTTGTCATCCATCTTTGTTAAACGTTTGCTATCTTACGTCGCGGTCTCAAAATCCTTCCAAAAAAATATTGAAGAAGTATTAATAACAATGACCAAATCCAAATCAAAATATGAATCTAACATTTGTGGGATGACGAATTAAGGATATACATATTTTTGACATGTCTCAAAATATCCTTCCGATAGAAAGATATCCTTTTATTGGAGGCTAGTGGATCTCCCTAAAAGTTTTTATTTTGGCAATAGACGTAGGACATCAGAATTTAAAATGATTCCCACTGAACAGTCTTATTCTTATCACGTGACCTTATCGAACCTGTCCAGACTTCTTTTCCCTCCCTACAGAGCTCAATACGCTCATTTAGTGAAACATTATGTTTTCCTATTTTTTTCAATTTTCATAAACGGTTTGTATATAAACTGCATTAAAAAAATTTCAAGTCGATTGAATGAAAATTGAAGAAGATCTTTGAACTTGAATAATAAAATGCTTTGTCCGGTCAACGACTATTAAGTTCGCCCGCAACAAATACACGGGTGTAGTATATTATGGTCAACACATTAAAGGCGACCACGCTATTTTTAAGTAGTTTACTATGCATATTACGGTATTCTGTGCCATTAACAGTTTGTAATATTAATTATGATTATACAGTGTCGGTCAAAAGATTTTACCACCTATGTGGCATGTTTTTATTTATTAATCAAAAGTAATGGTATTAGGTATTATAAGTTTAGGTCCAAATAAAGCTAAGCACAGGTGCAAGTAGTGCATTGGATTTACTTGGACTTAATTTGAAAACAATAACATTATTTTTTGAATAATAAATAAAAACAGCAATCCTACATAAGTGGTAACATATTTTGACAGACCCTGTATTAAAGCAGATTATTCTAATTTACAATAAGTGAAAGGATCATCTAATACCGTTTGTAATTGTCTTTTTAAAAAGCTGTTCGAGAAATAACAATATGCAGCCACCCTTTTTCGGTTTTCCTGACAATCACAAGATATGTGTATATCAGGTCTTAATTTAATTGCCATATTGTTCATTAACTTGAAATACACGTAATTTTCCATGTCTTCTTCAATATGAAAATAATTTAAAATTATTTCTTACAATAAAATGATCCTCACAACTGTCACAACAATAAATAAATATCCTATTTGGCGTTGTCACAGTAGTATTTTTCACTAGGGAGCTACACAGTATTTATAGTTTTTTCTTTTATTGTCCATTTTACCGTAAACAAAAATACGAAAACAATTACCAGCTAAACAATTATCAAAACTTTGATAAACAGCTAACAATTTTACTTATGAATTTGAGGTTTGATAAATAAAAATGTTTGCACACTTGCCAAACAAAATACAAACGTTCAGAATATGCAATAAAAAAATAATGCTAAATAACCCTATTGTTAGATTCATTTCATCGAAAGCTTCGTTGTCTGTTACTGTTTTTTAAAAAAATTATTTCTTTTGTTTGTGTGGCACAACTACTACTAAACAATTAACAAGTAAAAATCTTATTAATTCTCAGTTAAAAACAGTAATAATGAGACATATTGTTACGTATGGTATTTTTTGTGACAATCCTTCAATATTTTTTATCATAAAAACTAGGAACGAAGGGTTCGAAAACTTTGCATATTGTATTTCAATTATTAAACGCCAAAGGGTATTTGAATTTACTCAAAGTGCTCAAGCACTTCCTTTACTTAAAAACTGTCCACTACTTCGTACCTGCTTGACTAGTGATTAATAGGCTGGGAAAAATAATCGATTAATCGAAAAATAATCGTTTAATCGATCATTTGATTATTTCTTCTTATATAATCGATTAATCGATTATTTGATTAATCGATTAATCGAAATAATCGATTATTTCAATAATCGGTAATCGATTATGACTTTTGACAATCGCCCAGTCCTAATAATAGATATCAATCAAAATATTAAAATAACAACTGTCCTTTATTTATCCTATCCTCATGATCTATTTTTTTTACTTAATATAATTATTATAGTATTATAGTCATATAAATAAACAGTATGTAAATAAAATTGAAAATAACCCTAAGATGAATCCTTCAGCTCCGTAAATTAGGGGTGGGCAAGAGAATCGAATAATCGATTAAGGCTGGTTAAAATCAACTATAATCGATTAATCGCTTTTACGATTAATAGATTATAACCGATTTTCGATTATACGATTATTTGATTAATCGATTAATCAAATAATCGACTAATCGATTATTTGATTAATCGTTTATTTGATTAATCGATCAATCGGACATTTGATTAATCGATTATTTGATTAATCGATTATTTGATTAATCGATTATAATCGATTAATCGAAATAATCGATTATTTTTCGTACATAATTATTTTCAAAATATCATAGATAACATGTACATGAATAAATAAACCACCCACCAAATTAAAATGTAGGCAATTATGAATAAAAGCTAATAAAAGCTAATTAATAAATAGTAATTTACAATTTTAAATAGTCTAATTATAGATAAACAGAATATTGTTTCCTCAATTATACACATATTAATAAGTAACTATTTATTTTGTTTTAGTTCTCCATACGAAAATAATTGCTACGAAAGCAAAAAATAACATACCTACCAACAGCAATTTGTTTTTTAGCAAGTCAACAATATATTATTATTTTATAACATTTCAAAATAATATGACTATTTAATATATAGGTATCCAGGTCTTTATGTTATTGTTCATATCTCATAGAAATATAGAAGCCGTCGACAATGCCGAAAATGTCACAATACTTTAATAATAACTCAAATACTTATCAATAATATTTCTTTAAATTAAATTATATAGAAAGTTTCTTAATTTTTCAAGAACTATATACAATTTCCTCAAATTTTGTATATTTCTACAAATCCCAGAATACATTGTAAATAGGTACTGTTTATTTCAAACTAATTTGCAACATAAAAAACACCCGCTTCTTTGGCGATGGTAAAGGGATCAAAGAAGCCGACGTTTGTTATGTTGCAAATAAGTTTGAAATAAACTGTACTTTGAAATATCTCAAATGTCATTTTCTGCGAAAAACAATTATATTAGTATTCCACAATTTTTTCTAATGTTCAAGCATATTCATAAACAAACGTATTAATAGTTCTCTGTAATATCTTGTCCATGTCCTTAATATTCTGTAAATATCCAGCATTAACTTGAACCGAGGGGAAACTGCTGAAAAAATCTGACACCCTTAAAGTGAGTCCTCAAACAAAGTTTTTGCGATTCTTATATAAACCGCTTCAAGGGAGTTAAGGATATTACAAATTTTAACAAAATATATGCCACAAAAAATAAGTTTTTTGCAATTGCTGAAGGAATAATATTGGGGGTTTTTTGAATCTAGTCGTCAGGATATCATTAGCAGACCATTAGTATTTCTGATTGTAAACTTGAAATAACGTTTGTTCTTAATTACAATACGCCACGAAGAAAGTTAACCCTAGAAGAAAGAAACATGGCCGTTGGAATGATTCGTGCTGGTCGAAATCAAGTCAAGGTCGCTACGGAATTCAATGTGTCTCAAATTGTCATTTCTCGCCTTGCTTCACGGTACCAAGACACTGGATCTGCATCTGAGAGGATTAGAAAAGTAGTCGTCCAAGAAAAACCAATGCAACTCAAAACCACTACATTTGTCCTGGACAGGGATGCTGTACCTGAAGAAAAATATTAGATGCACTAGAAAGTATCAGTGTATTGATAGAAATGTATAAAAAACGTTTGAGGGATGGAGGTATATAGTTTCTAGAAAACGTTTGAGAATAATTCCTTTGACCGTACGTCATCAACGAGCGAGATTGGAATGGACACGTGAACATCTACAACGGCAAGATGAATGGCGTTCTCTCTTAAGTAGAGCGTCCACGCAAATTTGCTCCCAAATAAAATATATATAAATGAATGAAGAGGAGTCCATTAGGACCGTAGTGCGGATTGAAGCGGGTCAGAGCGATTTCGTGTATTGGATGAACAATCCCCGAAAACTCCCCGCTGCGTCGCTTCGCGTCGCTCCGCCTCACCGACCTAGTGAACGCTCACCTTTATTCACCGATGAAACTCAAGTGAGTAGATTTTTAGATGATCCCAGAGTCGGGGTGGATTAGGCCAGGGGTAGTTAGAGATCGTCGTCAAGTTTATGAAATACATCCTTATGTTGGTGGTGATTTATGGCGTAGGAGGATTATCTTTCAATGAACGATCTGACTTGTTTATTGAACGATAACAGCTCAAATGTATGTTAACAATATCATATAAATAATATTCCTCAACTTCATGGTGCCATCAGTGAGAACTTTTTTTTCTTGAGTGATAATGCCGGGCCTAATCGTGCAATATTGTTACTAATGCACTGCAAAACCTTGGAATTCGGGTAATTTCACTACAAATCGTACGATATAACATTGTTTTTCAGTACACAAACTGTTACTAATCATTTAAAAACGTTACTCTTGTTCTTATTTACGATCGTTATATCCAAAATATGGCCCAAATAATTATATCATAAAAAAATAGTTAGGTATTTCCCAGAAGAAAATTCATTTGAGTGTCTCAGTTTGTCAGCATCTATTTTGTGATCTAATTCTCCAATCGGTTAAACAAAGTATTCGTTCGAGTTTTCAATAAGTATCAAATTCTTCTGTCCTCGTTTCAGATCCATCTTCTCTGAGGTTGTTTAAAATCAAAATCATTATTGCTCTAAATGATTTGGTGCCGTACATGTACAGCGTTTTCAATATATTGAACTAATTATTCAACTGATTATAATCACTTCACACATTAAACAGAAAGAAGTAAACTCAGTACACATTACTGCAATTTACTGAAAACACTATTGGATATCACACCATATTATTACTACGGTAAAATTGTTTACATCGCTATATTTGTTCGTCATACATTTTTAAGAGTAATTTTGTTAGGTGCCTCCTACCTCAAAAGCAACGGCGCGGCGGTTCGTGGGTCAAGAGATAGGGAGGTCAATTAGAAAAGTTTACTGTATTACCTACCTTTTAAAGTGATTTAAATTCCAAGTCGATCCTCCGGTCTTTTTGAGATGCAAAGTGGTCAATTACTTTTTCATTAAAGCCTTTTATCTTCTTTATTAATGACCTTTCTATAGTAAGCATAGCTAAAGAAGATAACTTTCCTGACCCATGGTATTTCTTAAAAATGTCTTTATTCTTTTTAAGGTGGAAAAACAACGTTCACTTTCGACGGTAGTCATAGGGAGAGTACACAAGATTTTTAACAGTTTGACACTTTCAGAAAAAGTATTGCACAAATTATTGTTAATAAAAAGCTGTAACAAAGCAACTGCACCTTCATTATTGGAAAAATCTTCTCAGCTATATAATACTTCTAATTCAGTTTTAAGTTTTAAATGATTTATGACTGGATACTCCGTTTTAACTAATTTAAACATATCTTGAGGAAAGCTTTTTTTATAATCTTTAAATCGATCTGCGTGAAATAACTGAGACACTGCTAAATGATTACTGAAGCCAAACCTGTTTTTGATCTCAGATGTAATTAAGTATATCACAAACTTCTAAATTCTCCTTTTTGATTCTTCCGTTTTACATCTCTGGGCAGACTGCATGGATGTCTCCTCCAAATAGTTATTCTAAATATAATTTCTGATATCTTCAATTTTATTATTAAAAACGCCAATACACTTATTTACTGTTATGACATCGATATTACATTTTTGTAACTGATTGAACAATGTATCACAATGAGGCATAACTAAATGAAAAAATTTAACCAGTAAAGAAAATGTTCATTTTGCAAGTAGTTTTTTAAACCTATAGCTTGGTTTAGAGTGTTGTTTTCTGATTCATTATCAATGATTTTTTCTAAACAATCTAATAATTCTGTTCGATAGGTATAAACAGTCTCTGTGCACTTTGTATTAAAATTCCATCGTGTTGGAGCAGCTTTAGGTAATATCACCTTAACAACATTATCTAACACGGCTGTTCTTTTTGGCGATTTTCCAAAGAATGAAGAAAAGCTATGCAAATTATCAAAAAAAATGTTTATGCTTTTATCCTGACTTGATGATTTTTGTAAAATTAAATTTAGTTGACAATCTAATAATTCTGTTCGATAGGTATAAACAGTCTCTGTGCACTTTGTATTAAAATTCCATCGTGTTGGAGCAGCTTTAGGTAATATCACCTTAACAACATTATCTAACACGGCTGTTCTTTTTGGCGATTTTCCAAAGAATGAAGAAAAGCTATGCAAATTATCAAAAAAAATGTTTATGCTTTTATCCTGACTTGATGATTTTTGTAAAATTAAATTTAGTTGATGAGCGTAACAATGAATAAAATTTGCTGAAGGATAACTTTTTTTAATTAAACATACCTACCTATTAACTTCTTTTTTTCTTATCAAGAGATGTTTGCTTTATCGTCATATTAGGTTTTGGACGGCCACCACCTTTGAATTTCACTCAGTCTTCATAACCCAACTTATGTCCATCTCTCAGTTTAAATATATTTTATACAACACTCATACTTATTTAATAGTAAACACCAAAAACACTGTTTTACTTAATTTCACGACAAGCAAAGATTTACTAATAAAATGTTCACAAATAAAAACATTAAAAACAACACGATAGAATTTATCGACCAACGCGTGGTCAACATTAAGACTACTGACTAGCGACTGCTGTACTAAATTTCGTGCGTTACTGTGTCAGGGTCGTCAGGGACATTGTCCCCTCCAGTGTTTTCTGTCTCTTTTGCTTTCTGATGATTCGCGCATAAGTCTATTTCACTATAATTCGTTATAAATTCGGTCCGTACCTAGCTAGCGTTGTGGATTGACCCAAGATTTTTAAGTTCTATAAATGAATAATGTAATGATCTAGATATTGGAATAGTATTGTGCATAGAATGAACTAGAAACTTTAATATATTTTTTAAGAATATTAAAAATATATATATATTATATATTTTTAAACTTCAGAAAATGAATAGCTCTATTTTTTTATTTTTATGTGGGAGGTAATTGACCAAATGACTAGAAGAACCGCCAGTGCTCAAAAGGCACATGAGTTTTTATGTTGATCTGTTTTAGGTATACTTTGGCAAGAACTTTCACTTATTATAAAGTGTTGTTTTTGCGAATACCTTTAACTAAGCAAACAAAGTGATCTAGTAAGTTGTAGTGAAATTCGCTCGAAAATTCCTCACTACAATATCAATAGTAAGTTGATATAGTCGCAAAAACGTTGTGATTACTGATTAGGGTATAAAAACACCATCACATAAATTAGACAACGCCCAAACCAAAGCCGAGTCTGCACGAACAGGGGTTACATAGTTGAAAAAAACGCGGACACACACAACCAAACCCTTCGACTTTGTCACAATCGAAACCAGGTGATAGGCAGTAAACCAGCTACGTTTGTCACAAAGCTCTAGCCCACTGCGCTACCGAGCTCGGTATGAAATTATACATCAAGTTCATTACATTGCCATTGTACTTTCGGCGGTGCAATAAGCAACAAAACTTCAAAAACGATGTTTGCTACCACAATTCACAAACAAATAATAAACAAATAAGCGATACCGTAAGCGTTAAATCAGACAGTCTTCAAAAAAACAGTAAAAATGAACGTGTTTACTGCGTTACCCAAACAAGCTTACCAAAAGTAACTACTTTCTGAAGAAGGTCACATGTTATAGTATGTTTTGGTACCATTCCATGACATCATATATTGATATCATACATATTCTCTATCTTACTAATCAATCGGTCGTAAAAACGAGGAAGTACGTTCTAGTTACTATTACCGGTATACGATTGGGACTTCAAATGCAAATGTTACCCAATCCTAACTCAACTGCTCTATTATCTCGTTTATTATATTACCGTCCGGTTTTAAAAGGTTTACAAGAAGGAGAGCAATTACAGGTTCAGGTTAAGATTAGGTCAAATCGGATAAGATTTACGAAAGACCTCTATAACGTAATCCTGAAAACAAACGGCTTCTATTCCTAACTTCTATATAGAAGTTACCTCGGCAGTTATACAGTGGTCGTCTTCTAGGGCAAACTGTGAAAATTTGCCTCTGATACTTTGGATATTATAGTATATTCTGACCTTCCCCGTTTTATTTTTGCTTTTAGATTTTGACCTCCCAGAAATAAATGAATATTTTTTTAGTTACACATAAACTTTACTTTATTTCTAACACTTTAAGCTGCTATTAAACACGCTTTGTTTGTAGATCAGCGTTTATATTATTTTAGAATGTTATCTTACACTCTACCTATATACTGTCTATGTGAGTCTACATCCATATACCTTTATAATTAAATTCTCTAATAAACACTCTTTTACATAAGAAGGGTTTAGCGGTGATTACTGATTAGACTTTAGTCAATTTAAAAATGAGTAGTTTTAATTTAACGATAAAGACATTAAACAAGAGTATGATAATATTAGTCAAAAGTATAACAGTAGGTAATAAGAGTAATCTACTTGAATATTTGCGAAATATTTGTAGGTGATTTTAAATCTTTTTTGGTAATTTCATGTAATATTTGTCACTTTTGGAGAACATCATTTGTCTACCTAGTATAGTGATCGATTATTTATGTGACATATCAAAGAGAGAGTTAACCCTTCCAGTACATTCCGTAATACGCCCAATAGCAACAAAAAGAAACTGCAATTTCTGATAGTGACCTTACACATTAAGCTTTTTTACATTAAATCGGCACCGATGTGGGGTCGTCCACCGCCGCGAAATAGGAAGTGAATGATGAATAATTTTTACGTCTATAAACACTTAATGTAAAAATAATGCAAGAAAATGAAATGAACAATAATCTGATTATGTACGTATTAGGAATATATTAATTTTAATAATAAGAAAAAGTAAAACACACAGTTAATGTTTAATCTGATTAATCTGAACGTCATATGAGTAATATTGTGTGTATGAGGGTGAGACCAGACGAATCTTTATAAACAGCAAGTGGGCAAACGTTCCTCCATTGATCGGATTCCCAAGTTGCTGTAACTCTCCCGTGCCAACGAATTCAGTTTGACAAATTATTTAATTGTGGTGTACGTATAGTGAGCGAGTGTAAATACCTTGGTAAAGACGGTTTTTATTTACGATATAGACATTTTTTGTTAGTGTTTTTACGAAGTTGGCGTCTTCGAAAACAGTACGCTAGTGGATTAGGGATTATCCTGAGCTCTAGATGGGACATTTATATCATTTCGTGAGACCTTATAATTCAGAGCACTATATGTAGGGTACCTTCAACTATAAATAAGAATCAATCATAGAAAAACAAAAACTAAGATCTCTGGAGAATATAAAGCAACAGATGAATCAGATGCACTGACGCTTCTGAACTGGGCATTCGAACATACATGTACTGTACATATATGAGTATGCATACATATGACGTATATTTCCATTTTCTAAGTGAATACAGTGTAATAATAATACAACATTCAGGAAAACGAACAAATCTCTAATGTTACAGTATAATATACCTAGCTATTTGTATACCAAGGGAGGAAAGTGTAACATTTCACCCCGCGGATGAAGGTTAATGCCCCACGCGAAGCGGAGGGCAGTAATCATCCAAGAATTGAAATGACACTCCTCCCATGTTATACATATGATATTTTCTACGACCTCTAATATAAAAAATGGGTGACAGGGAAATAACATTTCTTACATGTATATCGGCATTATGACAATTTTAATAGTAATTTGAATAGTAAGTAAGTCGTGGAATATTAAAATACTAGTTTCAAAGGTGGTTGTTATAGTGACAAAAATCCCTTCAATTGCCACGACGGCGCATCGCACCGTGGATATTTGGCTGGCTCTGGGCGTGGATGTCGAAATGATTGTTTTATACATAATATTTAAATAAGTATATTGTTTTGATTGATTGATTGATTAAAAATAGAAGCTGACAGTATTAACATAAATACTGTAAATCATAATAAAAATCGGAGTGTTAAAATAATTAATTATATTTCTAAATTGCATAAAATTGATAAAATATTATAACACCTTACAATGAAATTACTTGCCTTAAATTCGACGTCTATTTTGACGGTAACTATTATAGTAAAAAATTCGGGTAGAAAATATTTTCCTCTCTAGAGAGGAAAGCTATTTTGCTTCCATAAGGAGAGAAAGCACCATTTTCCACCCTCATTTGAGGAAAGAAAATATTACTTTCTGTAGAGGTCGTCTCGGAGGTCGTAGAAAAATTATTTTTCTTAAAAAATTTGAACTTGAAAAAATATGTCTAAGACTTGATAGCATTAAAAAATAGTAGCTCGACTGTACCCACACTCTGTGATGCGCTCGGTCATGCAAGTAGTGGAATATATTGAATATCGGTGATAAAAGTAGAAAGTAGATAGAAGTAGTCATGCGATTCTTTGAATACAAAAATAAAGTTGTATCGTCTATTATCACGAATAACAAATAGTAAAAATATTATAAACTACTTATTAGAGCAAAAATAAGACAAATACTGTCACAAAATCTAATTTCTAAATTTGCCTTAATTCTAAATTTGTTCATCATCCGTTTAAACCAAAATTATTTTTAATTCGATAACAAAATATATACATTAATAACAGAAAATCCTTTGTCCTTTTTCAGCAGAAAACCTAAATTCAGAGAAATAAAAAAGTATGAGAGATTTAGGACTAAAGATACCCAAGCGTAAAAAATGACTCTCAAAGCCAAAGATCCCAAATGGAAGAAGAGGGCCTTTCATGATACCTACATGTTTTTCTTTGGCGGCATGCGGCATATAGAACATTTCATTGCAGTCCGCTAATTCCGTTTTCACACAGAGATAAACCAGCCACAAAGTACATTCATGTGAGATTATCATTATTAATTATAATCACAAAATATAATTGTAAAAATTCTGTTATAATATAACAATTCCTATAAATAAACTGTTTTAGATGAAGAAAAAGACACATACATAGATTATTTATAATAATCTATGTACATTGTACAAAATCAGGTTAAATTTGGATGTTTAACACATGCCATTGCCTATATAAAGCAAAAACACAAAATTAATGTTAATGTTAAAATTGTTCATTACAAATAATTTATACCACAAAATCAATAAAATATTATTAAATAGGTCATGTCATAACAAAGCATCGACTGGAAGTAAGTTTACAGTTTTGTGTGTCCCCCAATTAGGGAAACGCGCTCTTTTCTTAGCTGGTCACATCATTTGAAAGATCATTTCTAGGTCTTCAACTACCGCAATATAAATTTGGAAATTTTGTTCAATTAAAAAATATAACATTTTTCATATGTCGTGTCTTAAAGATTTACATCTGTCAAAATTTCAACAAAATTTTAAATCTATCTCATCATTTAGTCATCAACCAATCAAAAAAGACATGTTATGGGGGTTCACTCTCTGGTTCACTGGAAAGCTGTTATGTTTTCTAGGCAAATATGTAATAAAATATAGGGTTATTGTCCAGCCAAATTAGATTATCCTGTACATGTGAAAATAATTTTGAAATACGTAGTTTTGAATGAACAACTCATGTCTTCATTTTTTGTTTCTATCTATAATGGCTAAAGATTTATGGAGTAATATACATACACTAGGTGTACACCCTATATATATATAATTTTTAAAATACAAACGCAAAATATGTCTGCAATCAGTAATTAATTAATTTTAAAGGATATCAACAACAAATTGTCACCAAATTCACACACTGCATAATTATTATTATATGTATAAAAGTAACTATGTATAAATAAGTAGGATACACGACACTCGGTAGGATAACTAATATATTTACAGCCCACTTCCATTAAATAAGGAATATAATTATTATAACTGTACTTTTCAACTGCAGAGAATATTAATTTAGTCAAATGAATTGGCAAAAGTAGTGCTCTACATCTAACGACAATTTGATACAATATTGGATGCTCTGTAGTTGTCCTACTTTTCTCCGCACTAACAATTTACGAAACAATCTCAGGTAAAGCGTTTTATTTCACATAATATGCATATTTGACTGAGTTTCATGAAATTAACACTAGGTTGTTAAAACAAAATTAGGGAATATACAAGTGCGTGTCAAACAGACATTACTATCAGCAAAACAGCTTCACCCAGTAGCCGGACATCAAACATGATATGGATATGAGAGCTGAATGAGGAGTTAGCACATTATCTGCTTAAATATAACAATTCTTTTTAACGGTCCGAGAAAGCTTTTTACATTGCGACAGACACGAAAACATACTGGATGTGTTTAGTTTAATACTTTCGTGATTTCATTCCCACTCGCATCTTCGTGCGAATTTACCTTAGTTGCCGCAGAAATTCTTTCAACTTTGCAATAAGGTTAATAACCTCGTGTAATATATTCACAATGCCTCCTTTTTTGTCGATTAACTTGTTTCCAAATCGAGATTAATTTATTTCCTTTCCATATTTTCTTTGATTATTATTTAACTCTATTTCTTAATTATTAATAGATTAGCTAATTAAAGTGATCAGCATTTTACCTGAACCTGGTGTAAGTCTAGTGTCTGCTAGAACAAGGGAAATAGTCCAATAACATAAAACCAATATGGATAAGTAGTTTAAGATGCTGGGGTTCCCCCCAAACCACTTCATTTTACACAAAACACCACACATGCAACAATTAATTAAAATAAAACGAAACACATAAACATAACAAATAAAAACTATAGTGTCATATAAGTTGGTACATAATTTACACAAGCCGAATAACCATTATAGAACAACGGATACTGAAAGGTATTATTATATGGGTACGTATTGTTTATAATATTCCGGGACACAAACCACCTTCACAAGTAGCGCTCGCGGACTACAGTCGACGTCAAGACTAAAAGCACTCAAACCACTTTATGTGAATTTCTGCGGCGCTTGCTCTGTGTTTGGTACAGGTAATTTATGTAAAACTTCGGTCACAGAATTAACTTTTTACTTTATGAATGATGATGATGACCACTTTGATTGTTATGTGATATTTCAACTAAACAAAGACAAGATACATCACTGCAGAATAAGCGTGTGTATGGCGTACTACATTCCAAAAATGTTTGTGCTTCTATTAGTACAGTTGGTAATTCAATATCTTTCAATTTAAATTATAGCTTTAAAATCATATTTTTTTCTTGTCATCTGGAGGAATTAAATTTTTTGGAAAAGTAACTAGTAAACTGTTGCACGTTCATACAGGATGTCACTTCACCACTACATCCACATAAATATGTATCTCGGCCATTGATTGATATCAACAAATTTGGTTTACATATTTTCTTTCAGATTTTGATTGTTGATATTGAAAATAAATATTTTCCGAAATAAAATGCGTCTAAATACTATGATCATTGATCATAAGAAAATGGAAAAATCAGAGTTATATTAACACATGGGCGTCGCCAAGGGGGGTGGAGGCAGGGACGGGCAGTCAGTCACCCCCCTTTTTCTGGCAGATAATGAATATTTTTCATTAGCATATGGTTATATATATATATATATATATATATATATATATATATATATATATATATATATATATATATATATATATATATATATATATATATCACTCTATCTTTATGGCTTCCATACAAAAACCAACTATACGACGTCTACCAGAAAGAGTGGAAATATATACAATCTAGTTGAAGTATATTACATGTCTATGTTGCTACAATCTAGCGGTGATGTTTATACTTTTTTAAGAATTTTTTTCCTCGTTTACATTCCAGTAATTATGAACTTTCAAATTTAGATATAAGTGAACTCCGGCGTATATACCACCTTTCAAATCTAGGTATATCGGGCTTCCGAATATGTATATATTTTACACTTGACAGTGGTAACGGCTTCCAGCATTGTTGCCAAATTTTCGAAAAGTCGTTCGGGTCATTCCTAAGCTAAGAAAACGAAATCCAACATTTGCAGCGAGAATTCTTACTAACTTAACTAAAATGTGTGCAGTAAAATATTAATAATATTCATCTAAACATGTTTTGTCTATTAATTTTAAGTGAAAATATGTTTTCAACTTATGCTATACCTATAGTGTACAAGAGAATTTGCAGTTGTTTTTTTTTTAACGGGGATGAGGTATTTTCATTGCTCTGAATGAAAGTGGAAATTCTTATATTTTGAAGATATTTATATATATTCTATAATTTTGTAATTTTTTGTAATTTTGGTGCCGAAAAAAATATATTACATAGCACTATAAAATAGTTATTTCAATTTAGAGTCAATCTTTCCATCTCCCATTAAATATATTTGATAAATAAGTTTCATGGAAACAATTACAATTGTTTGCAAATAAATTTACCAAATAATTTAGCAGGAGAATGAAAAATCGGCCCTTAATTAAAATTTTTCATAATTATATCACTAAGCCCAAACTGAGGAAATCGCTAAAAAATCTTATAGGGACACTGATAAGATGGTACTTATATTATTCTGTTGTGATTTCTGTTTTAGCATTTTTGTTTGTGTATTTCTTTTAAAACATTCTGAAAGCACACAAATATGGAAAACAGTTCTGTAGAAGGTAGGTAGGTCAGATAACTTATCTGTTATATTTTTACAATAATAAACAAGTGAAAAATTAGGTTACGGTAAAATGTCAAATATAGTACAATTCCACACAACTGCATATTATAAAATACCCTGAAAATAACTACTTGAATTTGCGCTTAGTGACATCATGAAAGTTTGACTTAATTTTTTTCCAGTTTAAAAAACTAGAAAAAAATTAAGAGAAGATGCGTGTCTTATTTTTATCCCTAGTTTTCGATTTTCGAATAAAAATTGATTCTCATAAGTTTCAAAATTTTTACAGTTATTATCTAAAAATCATTTAAAAGTTTATTTTAACAATTATTTGATTAATATTTTTAATTTCAACTATGTTATTTTAATTTAAATTGCTTATTATTAGAGTTTAATATTGAATTAAGGAAATAAAATTTCTAATTTTACAATGAAAATATAATATTTTTTAAACTACAAATAATTTAATTTTTATATAAAAATATTCAAAAATTATTATTTTATAAAAATTAATTTAAATATAAAATTATTTAATTCATATTAATTTTTAAAATTATATACCAGGTGTAACAGGATCATGGTACACCATTTTCTCCTTTAGTTTTGATTGAAATTTGGGATATCATATGTACATAATAAGCGGCACTTTTCACAAACAATTGATTTTTTTCATTTCCGGTTTCTCCGGAAGTGACACTACTTTCGATTTTTAAATGGAACACCCTATATATTATTGCATTTTTGAATCCTGCATAATTTTCTGAGTTCAACGATACCAAATAAGTGACATTTCAAACGTCAATATTTTTTATAATATAATTTTTAGTTTTCCATTTAAGTGTGACATGACAGTTCCGATTTATTCTAAATGACCCGTGTAATGCTAGAAAAATCGAAATCCCGTCAAAAATACTAAATTACGTGATTTATGAACAAATAAAGTTCATCAAAATGGGTTTTGGGGAAAACTCAATTTTTTCAAATGGAATCGTATTGGTACCGTGGTACCATTTATTAGTACTATTAATAAGGAATTTATTCATATGTCATATTAAAATGTGCGATAAATACAAACAAAATTACAGCTAAAAGAAAATAAGAAAATACAATTTTGTTCTAATTACCTTGTTATACACAAGATGGCTTTGGAATACAAAAAATTAACACAAAACATTACAACAGTTGTTCAAAATGCTGTACATTAACGTCAGTGCATTTCTGAATTCGCATAGCTGTTTCTCGAAGAACGTTCGCCAATTGCTGGGCCGTTACGATATTAATTGCGTGTCTTACTCGTAGCTCCAGGTTTTCACGGGTTGTAACGGCAGTTGCGTAGACAATATTTTTTAAATGACCCCAAACAAATAAATCAAGAGGTGTTAAATCAGGTGACCTTGGAGGCTACCTCACAGGACCATTCGTCGAAATTACGTTTTCTCCGAATCTCCGTTGAAGGTAATCAATTACTATCCTTGAATTATGGGGAGAAGCGCCATCTTATTGAAAATACATTCCTGTAGTAAATGGAAAGGTAATTCAGCTAAACTGTCCTCAATTTCATTTTGCAGAGATCCCAAATATCTGGCAACAGTCAGAGGTCCTTCAAATATTATTGGACCAATGATTCTACTACCGATTATTCCAAACCAAACATTGAAACCGAACCGCACTTGACAGTTACCCTCCCGTAATAAATTTTGATTTTCTTGTGACCAATATTTTGTATTTTGTCGGTTAAATAATTCCAAATTTGTAAACCTAGACTCGTCCGAAAATAAAATCATTTCCAAAAAAATCATTCTTTGGCTGCACGTTATTCTGCAAAATCCAATTGCAATATTCCATCCTACGTTCGTAATCATTTTCGTACAGGTGCTGGTGCAATTGGTATTTAAAAGATTTATAGTGGTATTTGTGGAAAATTCGGCTTACTGTTTGGTGACTGATATCCAATTCAAACCCAATTTGTCTTAATGAAAGAGTCTTATCAACTTCTACTCGAGCCAAAACATTAATTTCCGTTCCTTCGTCAAGAATGAAATTTTTCTTCGGGATCATTGTCGAGCTCACCTCGGAATTGATTTTCAAGACGATCAAAATAATTTTCCGCTGGACATTGTCTATCAGGATATCGTTTGGCATAAAGGTGTCTAGCCGCAACGGCATTTTTTCTACATTCCCCATAAATAATTAACATGTCCACTTTTTCATCTCTTGTATAAATTTGCGGCATTTTGAACACAGTTAACAAGAATTTTAAACAATTTTTAAAGACAATAAAAACACCTGTAAACCAACAAATGTTTGACAAGCTAAATATTTCATTGTTTTCAAAACTACCCTAGTTACTTAACATTTAATTAGAACAAAATTCTATTTTCTTATTTTCTTTTAGCTGTAATTTTGTTTGTATTTAGCGCACATTTTAATACGACATATGCATAAATTTCTTATTAATAGTACTAATAAATGGTACCACGGTACCAATGTGAGTTTTCCCCCAAAAACCATTTTGATGAACTTTATTTGCTCATGAATCACGTAATTTAGTATTTTTGACGGGATTTCAATTTTTCTAGCATTACACGAATCATTTAGAATAAATCGGAACCGTCATGGCACACTTAAATGGAAAACTAAAAATTATATTATAAAAAAATATTGACGTTTGAAATGTCACTTTTTTTGGTATCGTTGTATTCAGAAAATTATGCAGAATTCAAAAATGCAATAATATACAGGGAGTTCCATTTAAAAATCGAAAGTCATTTCCGGCGAAACCGGAAGTGAAAAAAAAATCACTTGTCTGTCAAAAAGTGCCGCTTATTATGTATATAGGATAACCCAACTTTCAATTATCCTCAAAACTAAAGGAGGAAAGGGGGTGTACCTTGATCCTGTTACATCCGGTATAAAAATTAAATTATTGATTAATTTAATTAAAAAAATTACATTTTTTTATTTTGATAAATTTATAATACTTCAAGTATTATAAAATAATAATTATTTGTATAAAAATATTTTTTTTTAAATTAATAAATGAAACTTTTTACTAAAGTAAAAAGGATACAAAAAAAAGATGAAAATTTGTATTAGAAATTTTCCATTAATCAATTTCTTTGAACTGGACATCTTTCAAAAAAAGTTCAAAATTCTTAGTATTGATAATTTTCGTTTAAAATCAATAGATTTATTGGGTAAATTAATCAAAAAAATATTTTTTCAGTAAAGAAATAGTTTTTCCATTTTTTTTTAAATTTTACTCATTAAAAAAAATTAAAAGAAAAACATTAGAAAATTTCCATATTTAAAATATTGTTAACTGGGGATTTTAAACAAAATATAAATGGATTTTTTTACAAAGAAAAATATTATTGGAAAATAAAGGTTTCTTTTTAAAAAGCATTAAATTTACAAAAAAAAAAGAATTATTTTTTTTTACCGGATTTAAATTTTTTTTAATTTTTGATGAGAAAATATAGTTTTTTTTTTTGAAAGTAAATAAAATATTGGGAAATGTTAAGGTTAATGAAATATTTGTGGAAATATTAGTTAATAAGATATTTGGAGAAATATTAATGTTAATGCAATATTTGGGGAAATATTAAAGTAAATGAAATATTTGAGGACATTTAAAGTTAATGAAATATTTTGGGAAATATTAGTTAATTAGAAATTATATAAAAATTTCAATTTTCTCTAAATTTGGTTAGTAGGGATCAAACCTGTTTATTTTAAAATAAAGTAAAAGAAAAATTTTTACTCTAGCTTAAAAGTTAAGTTAAATTTAATTTTATATGTAAATTTTATTTTAAGAAAATTTAAATAATTTTTTACTTTATTAAGCAGTAAAAAATGTAAAAAACCTCTACCAATTACTTGGGGATCTGAACTTCCTCACCGTAGTAAAATTCGACGTATGGTAGATGGAGTTTATAATAAAAGTAAGTTTTGACGTTTCACATTTTTTGACGTTTTAAAAAAAGTTACATTTTGACGTTTCAAAAGTCACATTGGTGGAATGTCACTAATATTTTTTTTTTTTAGACATTTGGACCGATTTTGCTCATCAACGAACTCAATCTCTTCCTTGACCTCTAGAATGTGTGTACCAAATTTGAAGGTTTTATCTTAAAAACTGTTACTGCTATCGCGAACCACACAGACGCACACACACACAGACAGAAAATTTTTTCTGTCTAAAATTTTGTATATCGTCATAATTCGTCGAGATTCGTCCAGAAATGCAATACAAATTTTCAAAATTTTTTTCTATACATAACTTCCTCTGAGGCGTGAAGAAGTAATTAATGAAAATTAGATTTCGGTAAAATTTAAATTTTAACAAAATTTGTGCCAGCAGTTGCGGTTAAACAAATGAAATAATTTAATTTTAAAAAATTTAAATTAATTTGAAATAATAAATAAAATTTTAAATTAAACATTAGGTGAAATTTTAATTTTTAAAAGTTTTTAAAAAATAAATGAAGCTGAGGTTTCATTAAAAAACTAGGATTAGATGCCATAATATTATAAATATAGAGTAAAAAATTAGATTATTTTAAGTTTATATTCTTTAACATTAAAGATTTTGCAGTTATTTTAATCTAATCAGAGGATCATATGATCCACGAATTAAATAACTTTTTTTTAAAAATTTCATATAATCAAAATTTTTTAATTTTCAAGATTTTTTAATAAAGAGAAATCAGATCAAGGTGTAGCTTATAAAAAATAAGAGATTATATATTTAAAAATAAAAATTTTTAATATGAATTTGATAGTAATTTTGATATTTTAATTAAAATGATTTAGGTTCTAAAATATGTATATATTGCTCATCGCTTTCATTTTAAAGTGAAATAAGTCGTAACAAATAACAATTTTATATTTTTATATTTTTCATATCTTTCTCTACCTTAATTTTAAGGTCTTTCTAGTTAGGAGCTGTATAGAAGAAAGCAGTGTCATCAGCATAGCTTATTATTGAACCACTGGTATGTAAAGCAAACAAGGAGTTGATATATATTATAAAGAGTATAGGCCCCAGTACTGTTCCTTGCGGTACACCATACTCATCAACTTCAGGGCTACTTCTTACAGAATTTATTTCCGTGTATTTTACTCTATGAGTTAGGTATGACTTTAGGAGTTTTATACTATTATTTTTAAAGCCCAAATTTCTTAATGTCGTTAGAAGTTCAGTATGGCATACCGTATTAAAAGCCTTAGTTAAATCAATGAACACAGCTAATCTTTTGCCTCTGTTGTTCAGAGCATGATAAATCTTATCTACAAGGTGCGCAATTGCATTTTGTATACTCATACCTTTTCGAAAGCCATATTGTGAACTGGATAGCAATTTATATTTTTCTATATTAGCTAATGGTATCGTAATATATTGAGAGATTTCTTTTATAGTGGTTGCAGTAATTCCATCTATTCCAGGCGATTTTTTTGTTTTTTAGTTCAATAATAATTTTTATAATTTCCGTAGGAGTGGTCGCATACAAAAATATTAATTTAATTTGTTTTTCTGTTTCGTATTATTTATTCGACTTTGGATTGATTTTTCTCGCAAAAGACTTTCCAATATTACTAAAGAAAGAGTTAAAGCCTTTTCATTATCACTTTTCACTTTTTTCGCCTTTAGCGTTTTTAATACTAGATATAGTTGATTTGGTTTTATGTATTCCACAAAATTCATTTGTCACCTCCTATAAGTTTTTTGGAGCAAAATGGCTCAAAACATCGAAAAACTAATTGAAAAATCTCACAATTTTCTCTCTTTGACGAAAAAAAGATTCTGTATGTCCAAAAAAAAAAGAAGTTACGTCATATTTACGAAAATTCTTAATATCACATGAACGTCTGAAGATACTAACATTCTGTAAAGACATTTGATTGGATCCTTATTAAGAGCTATGGAGGTTTCAGTCCCAAGCAACACATTTAGTAGTCTCTACGTAGTAGCTACCATCAGTGGAACTTTAAAGGTTTCCGAAACTAACGACCGTTACGTAATGGGAACAATCCGTCTACCAAGCAATCACCAAAATAGGAAATAGCTATTACGTAGTAATTACGATTTCTGAACCTTCCCTGTTACGTGTTGACAACTAGGTCATTACGTAAACGGAACGTAACCAAGTAGTAAAAATGACTAACTTTTGGAACAGCTCTTTAGTGGTACGAGAGCAAACTGTATTTTGCTCTCTCTTTCGTTCGAATAACAAAATATAATGCATTGCAATCGGACTTACTGATTATGAGTTTGAAATCAATATATCCAAGTTAAATCGATTGAATGAAATATGTGTAATAAACCATGATATTTGCATTGGTGGAAATTAAAACGACTACTTGTTTACATGATAGTTCGATAAAAAAAGACGCGCTCTCTAGAAAATCGTTTTTTCGAAAAAAAAAATTGTTCAAAAATTATGTGTCTGTACAGTCGAAAATGCTAAATATTTTTTTGTTGATCATATTTAATTAAAAAAATGTATTTCAAATATTTACATCTGTCAATATGGCGGCATCATTCAATAATAGTTTACCAAAAAGTAGCAAATGCGACAATTGACGTCATTTTCTTGGTAGCTTTAAATTGCTACACTACTACGAAAATATTGTAACGAAGTGATTTTATTTTGTTAATTTCAGTTAGGTAGCTAGGTGTTATTTGTCTGTTTTGAAAAATATTTTATCCATTATAGTACTGCGCTTGTAAATAATAACAGTTTAATTATTAATTAACGATAGGTAGTATTGATGTTTTTATGAACATTCCAAATATGCCAAGTTGCGGGCAGTACGTGAATCGCGAAACGTGAAACGCGCATATTACTCCCCGCACTCCTGTGTCCCACGCTACCATGAAGAAGCCCGAGACTGAAAACAATTAAGTTAGTTTCCGTCCGACTGCCAACCGAGGAACCACGCCGATCAGCACAGTAAGTAAACTCGTGAGTATAAGGATATATTGGTATTTAAATTTCATGCGGAATTATTCTAAGTCGATAAACGGGTGACGTAGTTGTAATATACCGCGCATGGCTACCGCGCTCATCCTACTTCTGCGTTGGCAGTGTTTAGTAGCATGAGGATTTTTACACTCAAAGTAGTTCCCGTCTGACCACCACCCGAAGCACCACGCCGACTTGGATAGTAAGTAAATTCGTGAGTATAAGGAAATAGGTATTTAAATTTAATGCAGAATTATTCTAAGTCCATAAACGGGTGACGTAGCTGTAATATACCGCACATGACTACCGTATCTCATCCTACTTCTGCGTTTGGCAGTGTTTAGTAGAATGAGGATTTTTACAATCAAGTTAGTCTCCATCTGACCGCCACCCGAAGCACCACGCCGACTTAGATAGTAAGTAAACTTATGAGTATAGAGGTATATAGGTATACAAAGGTAATTGCGAAGTCAGTAAATCGGTGACGTAGTTGCAATATTTCGCGCATGACTACCGCGTCCCATTCTACTTCTGCTTTTTGGCAGAGTTTAGTAGCTTGAGGATTTTTCAGAGCATCCGAGAACAGTCCGTTGCTGCCGCCCGTACCGTCCAGACGTGCCGACACCGACCGCTCCAGAGAGGAAGCCAGCCCAGGATCCGGAAGTAGGTAGCAAGGTTTGATAAAGGTTTGGTAAATAATCGGTATTACTTGGCTGGTGAGTACTTTCCGGGCTTTATTTAGAGTTTGTGAACCGCGAGCGCTAAAACGTATCCGCCTCATATCTTTCCTTAGAACGGGAGAACGGCCGAAGGTTGGAATTAGAACCGCGTTACACCGTGTTACACCGCGTGTTCTCCAGGCCACCTGAGCACGTAAAAATTCTGCAGGGTGACTTGGAGATACTAGCATTTGATACCGCGTATCCTCTAGGCCACCTGAGTCCGTTTCCTTTGGCAGGGTGACTTAGAGGTATTTCCGTAACCGCGTGCCTGCCAGGCCACCTGAGCACGTAAAAATTCTGCAGGGTGACTTGGAGGTATCGTCCGTAATCGCAGGTCCGCCGGGCTACCTGAGCACGTAAAAATTCTGCAGGGTAGCTTGGGAGTTTTGGCCTTACCGTCGCCGTCTTAGATTTGCACCTGTTCGGCTTGCCACTCCTTCCCCCCCCTTCAACTTGAACTGCGTTATACCACGTGCCCTCCAGGCCACCTGAGCACGTAAAAATTCTGCAGGGTGACTTGGAGGTACTGTCAGTTGCCATCGCGTGTTCTCTAGGCCACCTGAGCACGTAAAAATTCTGCAGGGTGACTTGGAGGTATCGTCCGTAACCGCGGGTCCCCCGGGCTACCTGAGCACGTAAAAATTCTGCAGGGTAGTTTGGAATTTGACCATCCCGTCGTCATCATCAATTCGCTACTGTTAGGCTTGTTACTCCTTCCCCCCCCTTACCGTAACCGCATTCAACCGCGTGCCCTCCAGGCCGCCTGAGTCCGTTTTCTTTGGCAGGGCGCCTTGGAGGTACTAGCTTTGGCATATGATAAGACCGGAACCATCCATCAGCCAAGCGATAATAAATAACCGCTCTAGATAGGCATAGTTTGCTTGTATTGGCGCTTGCTTCCCCTCCTGGTATTCGTCCGCCGTCTGCTTATGACCGATTAATTTATCGCTGCTTACCGTTTCACCGCTTCATTCACCGGCTTACCGTATCGCACCGCTTGACCGCCCGCTTACTGCCCCGCTTGTCCGTAGTTAAGACCGTAGTAGTATAAGACCGCTTGTAGAATAAGACCGCTTGTAGTTAAGACCGTTGTAGTATAAGTTGTAGTTACTAAGGTGTGTATAAAGTGTAAATAATAATTAGTGTGTAGAATAAATGTACATATATTGAATGAGAGTCTGTTCCTTAACTGTAGTATGTAAGTTCCCTTTTTCCCGACCCCTGGCTTAGCCGTATCTTCACTGCAGTTGCCCGGCCTCTATCGTCCCGCCGATAGAGTAAAGTGGTGTTTCTGCACTCTAAACAGAAACTGGCGCCCGAGATCTCCGTACCGTGAGCACCGCCGTAGTGTTGGGCGTCAAAGTGACACTTCTGCTCTTGCGTAGAGTAGCGAAGTGCGTCACAATATTACTGCAAAGTTCCCACGTACTTTACGACTCTTACTTTTAAGTTGGTAGATGAGGCTGATCCGATCTATACCTCATAAATTTCATATGAGCACATAATTTTTTATGCAATGTCTGATTTTCCCGACAATTCTCCTAACCTGGTTATTTCTATATTTCAACGAATAATAGTCGGTTCCGTGTCAATCAAATAATTTGTTGAATTGTTAACTTCACTTAACTGTAACATAACTTTTCTATAAAATGTCGAAGAATGTCGGAAAATTTTTATTTTTGTTATACTGCTTTTCCGCGCCATGTCGATTAGTTGCGAATAAGAGAGTGTTAACTTAATGTCGCTAATAAGTTACACAACTTTAAAACTCTAGAAAATGTCCCGACAACGTTACGAGAACTTTAAATAGAACACTTTCAGTCATCATTACTTTGAAGTGATTCTTTAGTAACGCTGTGTAATCGGCATTACTACTAATTCTCACTTTAAAGTTTAAAATGGTTTAAAGTAATACAAAGTAGTATCCGCGACGTTGCACATACTGCAGCAGTTACTTGAAAGTGTAACAACTATGTAGTACCTGAATTCAGTCGAATTTACGTAATTGTTACTACACGGGCATGCCACAAGGTGAATTTTACACTAAGGTCGCAAATTTAGTGACAGTTATGTAACGCCTATTATATTAAAGTTCCGATGACAGTTCCCGTCACTTTTGTGCTAGTTGGGGTATCGAACCTTTCATCTAGAAAGGTGTTTCCAATGACTCGGCACATTTCATCATTTTATAGTTAATTGATAGTAATAAACAAATTACGTTTTAAAAATATTAAACCACATTCCTATTTTCTCAAATTAAACTGAATATGCATATTTATGGAACAATTTCCAGAAGTATCAAAAAAGATCAAATTTTGTTTTAAAAACGTAGTCCACTAGCTTTATTGCAATAAGTGAGATCCGCTCCTCATACAGGACACTCAAATTTGAAGCGCCCTGTATGCGAAGACAAAATAATTTGTAATACATCTTTAAAATAATATAATACCTCTGTGTATTTTTGAGGGCTCCATAGTTTCCTTACTTTTTGTTTATAAAATATTTAAAAATCTCAAGAGAAAACTTACAAAATGATAAAATGATATAAATAATAATTGTACAGAATAACATAATAATTAGAAGTGATTAGTTAGGCTTCTAGGTTGTCATGTTGTGGTAATCGCCAATTGTATATGGTAGTTGCCAAGTTGCCTAATTATAATGGAAGAAGCTATGACACCGGATATAAAATAACCATTAGGAGAATTACGGGTAAAACCTGCACACCTGTCTAATAGCAAAGTTGAATATCAAGTAAGTTTTTCATGGAGTAGATAGTAGAAAACATACAGATTGTGTACTGAATAATTAGACGTTGGTCCCTTAAATGGTAACGTTACAAGGTAAATCAGAGGTCGTTAAGATTGCAGCGAATTCATTTTCCCTCTAGCTGTCATGCCGTGTGGTCAACAGTACACACTGCCTGCGATACAATGCCAATATTCTTGTACTATGTCTAATACTTTAATGCACATACTGTATGTATTAAGGTGGTTTTTCATTAGATATCCAATGTACAACATCAATTTTTGTTTTAAATATTTTCTGTCGATGATCTCATTTTAAATAAAACGCAAAGTTATGCGATGATTTACAAGCAAAACAAGTGTCTATAGGCTGTCCTGGAGTGGATTGGAACCTTTGATGTGAAGATAACACTGACGTAGTTGTCCACGAAACATTATATACTGTATTCGACGCACGTTTCGCCAACCAAGTTGACATCATCAGGAGATGATTAAAACTCAAAGTTTTAATCATCTCCCAGATGATGCCAACTTGGTTGGCGAAAGCGCGTCAAGTGCAGTATATCGTGTTTTGGTGTTTTGTGGAAAACTACGTCAGTGTTGTCTATACGCTTTTCGACACAAAATGACTCTGCATGGCTGCATCATCATTTTAAAATTCAACAAAAAAATTATGCTTACCTTAGACAACTTAAAGAAGCACAATTTTGGTTTTAAACATACAATTCCGTCTATTCCTTAAGAATCAAGAAAATAAAGAAAAAAGATTTACATCAATGCATTTAGGAATTACATACATTTGAAATAAGCAACATGAAATGTGATACAAAACTTTTGAAACGATGTGTATATTACGAATTAACATATCAAATATTTCAAATTAAGAAATCTTATACTGTAAAGCAGTGGCGTATATTAGGTGGCTTTACCAGATCTCCACACCTGGTGGCATCACGGTTTTGGCCATTAACACCTAAAAAACAAGGCGTCAGTGCTAATCCGAACGCACCTGCTTACGCTACACTTGCTAGGCCGATAATCCGAGAATCTACCACGCAGTTGCACGTTTTTAGTACAAGAGTGCAGTTATTTGCATGTGTTTATATGGATTAGGTACATCCTAGCTTATTATTTGTTTTTCCTAGAGTTTTCAAGCTATAATTTGTGTTTTTTTTTTAAATTAAGTTGTCAGTGTAGAAGTTAGTAAACATGCTGTATAAATGTGTTTCAGGTTGTCAATTATGTGACACGTGGAAAGTACTTGTGTTTTTTTTTTCTGAAGGATGAAAGCTTGTGTAAAAAACAGATTTCTGCTATTCCAGGAGCAGGATGTACACCTTCAAAGTGCATTAAAATGTGTGAGATTCATTTTATCAAAGCAGTTTGTTATAGAAATCTGAGCAAGATTCCTGGATAGATCAGGTTATAAATTTATAACCGTAAAATTAGTGTACCTTCGCTTGCAGTCAGATGCAATACCTACTACATTTTCGGGTTGTCCATAATATTTTCAAAACCTTTATCTATTCGTCAAATTAGAAATGCTAAACTTCGGGTAATTGAACAAGCTGAATTTGTTCAAACTCGTCAGGAATATGAAAAAAAATATTTATGCCCTCTATCTGCTATAGAAATTACGAAAAATTTTTAAAGGCAGTTACAGCTGCCTCTACATAAAGGTTTCCAATCTAAAATTTTAAACAATTTTCTTCGCAGCTTGGTTGCTGGACTATGTATGTTTATTTGAATGAATACACGGGTTATGCGGAGAGAAATAATTTATTACCTATCTTTAGATTTTATTCGTTACAGAAGAGAGAAAGGAGACATGTTCTCTTTCAAATTATAATTGACCTGGAAACTTTTATGTTGCGGCAGCTGTACATATTATATTCATGATAAAGATAAAGTCGCAATATTTAAATTAACATATACTCCATGATCAGCTATAACTTATTCCGTTGTCATAATTTATAATAATTATAAAGTTGAGAAGGTTTGTTATTTCCTCGCGAAAAATAGTAGAAATGGTCTCATCTATTTAAATTATATTAAATAAATTACTGCAAGACTATAAGGCAGAATTTTTTCAGTATTTATAAGAGAAGTTTTGTCACTCATTTTGTTTTAAATTATTTTAGTAAAAATGGATTTTAGTGATTGCGAAAGTTGGAACATATTGCAAATTAGGTACTGTATTAACTTGCACCACAAGACGGACAAAATTATTCAAAACGGCCAGATACACTTTGCTACAAGTTTTTGCAATTCAGTATTTTACTAGTAGTAAAATTTATAGCCAAGCAGCTATAAAACCTCTTGGCTCCTACCGATGTAACTCCAAAACGGTATGGAATTGTCAGAAGGTTCTAAAATCATTTAAGCAAAAACAATAAAGGTCTGGATACCCGGCCACTCTGGTATGGAAGGTACGAAATAACCGACTCCTTGGCCAGAGAAGGAGCGAGATCACGAATCATCGGACTAGAAACGATACTTGGCATATCTTTAAGTACTGCTAAGATGGCCATCTCAACCTGGACTGAAAGGAAAACTCTCCAGTATTGGCAAGAGTTATCAGGATTAGTTCATTCCAAGGCGTTTATAAAATACCCTTTGAAATCAAGAGCTAAGAAAATTTTAGAGTTAAACAGGGTAAATCTGAAAACTCAAACAGGCCTATATACCGGGCACTGCCGACTAAACTACCATCTGCATAAACTCGGCCTAGCGAAAAACGCCGAGTGCCGTCTATGTCTGGAGGATGATGAGAAGGCAGACCACATCCTATATACCTGTCCCGCTGTAGAGAGGATCCGATTCTCAATATTTGGCAAAGGGCAACTACTGCCAGAGGATCTGGACACATTCTCACCCAATAAAGTTATCAGTTTCGTTAATAGACTGAACCTATTGGGTGAAATATAACTAGGTGTGAGCCACAATAGACCTGGTGAAGGCTGCAGTGGAGGATCCACAGGGACTCACTCACAAGAAACCTACCTACCTAGTAAAATTTGATAGTTCGAAAAATAATTTGGTGGGTAAATACAGATTTTCTAAAAATTAAATTGTATAAGCCGTTACTTGATAACTTATAATTTAATTAATCATTAAGATTTAATAAAACACATTTTACTTTGTTAACTCCAAAAAACAGTTTCAACTCTTTCAAACCATATTTTTAGTTGGGTAACAATTTATCAAATTAAAGCAATCTTCAAATACTACATGTACAATAAGGCTTTAAATTAAATGTATTAATTAACAATTTTTAAATGAAAAAATAGTGAGGGTAATTTTCATTTAATGACCAGTTAGACTTATATCAATCTTCAATCTATAATGTTTTTAAACTGTAATTCTTGTTTGTTAACCCTAGTTTAAAAAATTCTTATTTATTGACTTATTCCCTCATAAATTTACCATTGAAATATATTATATCGTATTCTAATTTATTTCCTTGCCTGCCTATTCTGACATTCATTTTCACAATAGTTTATCGCGTAAAAAGAACTAATGGGGGATGTAAGGGCTCAGTTCACGATTGGCAACCCCGTCTTTACAGGAAATCCCTTACTAAATGCTACAAATAATTTAGCGCTGTTTATTATTCATTTTTACAGTACCCATGGCAAATTACGCCAGCTCGACTGGACTAGCAATTGTGACGTCACACCGTAACACTGAGGCCTTGTTTTTAGGTTATAATGCCTTCGTTCCCTTGCAGTACTTTTCTCAAAGAATTATCTTTTAAACAAATCAACCATTTTTCCATGAACTCTTGTGCCTCATTCTCTCAATTATTCTTTTTAATGAATTAAAGACCAACCACCTTAATATTTTTTAATCATATTAGACACAACCAAATTTTAGCTCGTTTGTGAATAAACTGGCGCTTGGCTCAAATTAAAAATTAAACTGAGTATGCATTCTGCCATCTATGGCTTACCTCGCTTAAATTTGTTAAACAGAAAACAGATTGAAGAGGTTGAAAATATGAAACAAATAAACTTTACAATGCATGTCTGATGCTCGCTGGTAAGCATACTCTAATTTCAATCATTTAAAGCAATTCTGTCTACAGTAAAATTGATATGTGAAGGGTATTTTCTAAATATCGCAGGTTGTATGTGCTCGGGTTATGTGTGCAAATTTCGTTTTTGTAAACATCTCTGTGCTCAGACTCCTCCGGATACAGCAAACTGCACAGTGTAGTGGTGAAAATGAGTTCAAAAAGCTAAGCGATTGCAAGTGAAATGTTTCGAAAAACGACTGTCTTTCGGATTTTATAAAACGGAATGTTTATGGTACTCCTTAATTAAATTTAAACATAATTCGTTACTCCAACCCATATTGCAGTTAAAGAAATACAAAAATTGAAGAGTGGGAGTTACAAAATTATCAAAACTGAGTTAGAAAAATATTCAAGAAAAGGTAACAAAAATACGCTCTTGGTGGGTTCATATTTTAATTAACATACAAAGTTTTGTATTACGTGTGGCACATAGCACCTTTCTTAGGACATAGAGTATGTACCCTAGATTAGTTGATATATATACCCACACTTTGTAATAAAGAATTTAGTCTTGTACTCACCATCTGACGAAGCCACTGTGTGGCGAAACAATTGTCATAAGTTTATTAAAATAATTGTGAAAATCAAACAGAAGTTTATTTTGTGTTTATTTTGTGTTTATTCATAGAGTATGACATTTAACACTTGTTTACGGCAATAATTAAAAACCGAACATTTTGGCACTTACCCATTCGGAACTTCCCTTCTTCAATTATATCGTAAATTTATGCGTTCACAACAAATGCCAAACTTATCCCATCTGGCGTCTACACTGAGCACGCACAAATTATTTTCTTTGAGCATGTCAAGAAAACCGACAAGCTGTGGCACACATTCGCATGCGTGCGTTGGTACGCGCGCGCCTTTAGACACAAAACGAGTATCCTGAGCAAGACGTAAACATTAGATCGTACGTGTGTGCTCAGCCTGTGCTTGCTCATATGTGTACGCGCCTTTAAAGAGCATAGGTTTATTGAATCAGATCTGCAATTATGATTTTCTAATTACTAATTTTTTGGGAATTTATTTTGATAAAAATTTAAGCTTATTCGAAATATTTAAAAAAGTTTATTTAGATCTAATAACAGCGTCTGCAAAAGAGTTTAAAATAAACTAGCAATTAACGTTTTGTGATGAAACATTTTTGATTATTAAAAATAAAGCTAAATTGTTAGCATGTGACATATCAATTACTTTATGAGTAAAGATCGCATCTCCGATAGTCTTTCCAGTTACGTACAACTAATACACGATTTTTTTAGGAAATAATTAATAACCTTCTCTCATGTTATTTTATTGTATTTTACCAATTCCTTGTAAAGTAGAACACATTTATGTACAGTTTATTTCAGATTTATTTGCAACAGCGGCAGCTGGTGGATTATAGGTTATGCCATATCTAGGAATTGGATTATGCCTAGGAATTGGATTATGCCTAGGAATTGGATTATGCCTACGCCATATTTTAAGATATAACTGGATTTAAGATATAACTGGATAATTGGATTAGTCTATATGGGCAGTTGTAGCTATAAATAAATAAGTACCAAGACTAAATGAAAAAGTTTTGAAAAAAAAATTACGATTGAAGTTTGTGAAAAAAATTACAAAAATGGCCTGCTGACTCAGGTTATTTTGTAGACAATTTGTAAAATATTAACAACACATGTATTATTATAATGTAAGAAAAAGGAAAATATGTAGTCAAATTGGTTGAGTATTTTAACTATTTACTTCTCAATGTAAACTTCGCATCAGTTGCAGTGGAACGCTTAAAAATTGTGAATTTTATACATCCAGAACTTTTGAATTGCATATCCGCTTTTTGAAAATATTCCTTCTGTATAATCATCTATCTGTCCTTGGTTATCATTTCTTACTGATGACTAATCAATATATTCAATAGAAAAATTATCTACTGGGTTTTTATTCAACAGTTTTTTTTTGTTGAAATGTCAAAAGAGTGTGTGGAAAACACACCGTATAAGATCACTTTAGGTCAAGGAGTAACTGTAACCTTCATTAACGCAAGATGTTTTGAACTTTATCCCTATCCATTTAGTTTAAAGATTATAATTTTTTTCAACAATTAAACAAAAATACTTTATTCTTTTTATTGTATTTGTGAAAATTAACAAAAACAAACCAACAAGGAATAGAACAATTTTAATAACATTGTACATACTCTGAATGGTATTGTTAATTATTTGTTGTAGAAGTTCAATCCACTTTCTTTATAGCCACCGCTAATTCTTCTAATGAATGCGGTGATACCGGACAGTGAGAAATACGCCTTTTAAGAACATCTCAGACGGAGAGCAGACAGACCATTCCATTGAAACCATCGTTTTCGAAACATTAACAATGGGCGCGTTTAGCGAACACGACCGTTGGGATTGTTGGGAAGCTTACCGACAGCAGTTCGCTGGGAGAGATGGTTGACTATGCGCCAACTGTAGGGTGCTGCTCAATGTAGTCAGCGACAAATTTTTACGCTGTTCCTAGCCAGCACGGGTTGTGAAATGCTATGTCTTCGATCATTGATCGAAGTACTATGCTTTGTACATAACCTCAAAAATAATATGAATAACATGAATGGAACCGCGGACGATAATACCTACAATTTATGATTTAAGTGATTACACATATATTAAACAAACCATAATGTTCCAACTACTTCCAAATGTAAGTTTGAAATTTTATTAAAAATTTGGAATATTTATGTTAACAGGTCGTTGATAGAAGTTCGCCGGGAAAGGACAAAAAAGAAACTAATTCAGTTCAATCGTTAACGTTTCGACTATAATTTAGTCTTCTTCAGAGCTCTGAATAATATAATTGAAATGAAAAGAAAACACAATGTAATTTGTATTGAATATAAACAAAAGTGAAATATTCGTAATCTATTATTATTGCAGACATAGGTTCATCTTGTCACAGCGATGGTTGTTTAGAACCATCGTTGTGACAGGGTGAACCTATGTCTGCAATAATAATAGAGTACGAATATTTCACTTTTGTTCATATTCAATGCAATTACAGATACCCCAAATTGTGTTTTCTTTTAACTTATATTGTTTTGAGCTCTGAAGAAGACTAAATTAAAGTCTAAACGTTACCGACTGAACTGAATTAGTTTCTTTTTTGTCCTATCCCGGCGAACTTCCCATCAATTAATATTTCTTAAGGACACAAAGATATTACTCATTGACAGGTCGTTTTCAGCTTCTTTCCAGACCGTTCGGCGAAATTACAACTGTTAATAGTAATAATAACTAAACGGGTTGAGCGCTAGTTTTCAGCAGTTGCATTCGCCATACGCACAAAATTTGTGGTCTTTGTGGCCTTATGTTAGCATCAAAGTATCTTACATTTTATTTGTCTCAATATTATCACTCTACAATACGTTGTCTGTTTATCGACTAGCTGTGGCCGTCTTTTTTACGGAATATTATTAATTCTGTACGGCTTTTCACCCAAATCTTTCCTCAAACCGTTAACAACCCTTTAGCAAATGGAACCTGTATACTGCATAACTGTTAGGGTGGATCGGTCTGTATAGTACGAAATTTCTTTTTCTTTATATCAAAATTGCCCAGTGTGCAAAAGTTGCTACATCAATTATACGTTATGATTATAAAATATTTTCCAAAAATACTTATTTTAAATATTGCCCCAAAGCGCCTAAACTTTTTACATAAATGTGAAAATCGGCAATTTCTCTTCTCTTTCTTTTGAACTATTATGTCACTTAATTTATACAAAACTCGTTATTAATCGATTAAAGATAATTCAGTAATCAGACTTTGACTTGTTTACGAAACTGCTAATGTGCTACATCACCAGCATTACCCCCTACTCCCGCACTGACTGACTTGGTGATTTTGCGCCCACTCATTAGTAACACAGATCACATAATGTCGGGTTTATTTCTGAGGACAATTTAACCAATGTAGTAGACGTAAACAAAATACGACGTTCCTGTCAAAAACAGAGAAATTTCCTGACCAATGTGCCGTTGACTTCAGAAAATGACAATTTTGGGTTGTATTTTGATGGATGTAAGGACAAAACCCTTACAATGGAGCAGTCTAGAAAGAAAATTATATTAGAAGAACACATGAACTTGCTTAAAGAACATGGGGAACCTCTCCCTGAAATCTGGAAATGCCATGACTATCAGTAAGGAAATCACAGAGTTTTGAGAAACAAAGAACGTCGATTGTGATAAACTTATTGTGATTAAGTGTGATGGAACTGCTGTTAATACAGGTATCAAAGGAGGTGTCATACGTTGTTTGGAAAGGAAATTAAGAAAACTATTGCAATGGTGTATTTGTCAATTACATGCAAATGAACTTCCATTGCCTCATTTGTTTGAGTATCTTGATGGTACTACGACTGGACCACGAAGCTTTACAGGGCCTATAGGAAAAGTTTTCAAAGATTGCGAGCAGCTTCCTCTAGTGCCATATCAAACCATCAACTGTACTCTGCCTAATGTGACAAATAAAAAGGATTTGAGCACAGACCAACTTTATTTGTACGAAATGTGTGAAGCTATTATTTCTGGATCATGCAGCTATTAATTGGCTAAGAAAAATCCAGGCAAAATAGTGCATTCAAGATGGCTTACAACGAGAAACAGAATTTTTAGATTGTATCTGTCCTCATCTGAACCAACCGAAAATTTATTAGTAGTGGTGAATTTTATATTAAGGGTTTATGCGTCTATGTGGTTTGCAATAAAGACTACCACTTTTCATTTATGGTGCTGAGCACTTACATCAAACCATGAGGTTATCGCAATACCTGCCAGACAGCTTAAAGGCAATCATCGATCCGGTCTTTCAAAGAAACATATTTTTTGGGCATGCAGAAAACATTTTGGTAGCTATGTTGGGCGATGAAAGTAAGACTTTAAGAGTTACTTGCTTTGCGTAGAATACTAAAACCTCGACAGACGAAAACTTTGTATCCCTGCATCCGTACTTTTGTGCTGCCCGACTTTAACTTTGAAGCTGAAAGTTATGTAGACATCATAAACTGGAATGAGGTGACTGTGACTTGAGCCACCCTTGACGAAATTCATAAGCCATGATGAAATTCTTCAATGTATTCAAAATCCAAAGATAATAGATGATCTCGTTTTGTCTAGAATTGCCAACTTCCCTTGCCACACACAAGCAACTGAAAGGTGTGTGAAAATCGTCACAGAGGCTTGTGCTGCTGTTTGTAGTCCCTTAAGACGAGATGGATTTATGAAGATATGATTTGAGTATCGCAAAATCATGCCAGTTTTAACACAAAAAAAGAGTGTCAACCCTTATGACAGGCTAATTTGTGCAATTTTTGAACCTTTTTGATGTACCTTTTATTGTTTTTACGAGACTTTTGCCATATTTTGCCCATTGTTTGTAAAATTACAACACGTTAGAGCAATAATAAAAATGTTCAAACTTGTTTTATTTTTTGTCTATTTGTTGCCTTTCGTTCATTAAAAAGTACTGTTGAGTTTTAGGCAACTTTCAAGGTTTTTCAAAAGTTTAGGTCTTTGGGGCAGTATAAGGCACTTGAATTTAGTAAATATAAAAACACAATTATAATTGTGCCTCTATGTAGCATCTTATCTGCAAGGGCCGAAAACCAATTTCGAAAAAAGAAAAATTCGATCCACCTACTGTATATTCCTCCATGAATCTCGCTTTTTGTCTTTTCCATACTCATCATCTGTTATCATTGTCTTGCAAAACAACTCTTAATTCGTTATAAACATATATCGTCCTCATTGTGCCTTCACCCAATTCACAAGGGATTACCTTGTGCACTTCAAGCGATTTCTTTTCTGTAGTCTAGCGAGGATGTTTCGCTACACATGTACTTGCAAATGTACTTCATGCCTTCTTATGGTACGTGAAGGAATTGTAATGCCCATTGTTTGCTATAAATTATGTGTGATTCTTTTAGCCGAAAAGAATCTACATCTCATAGCACCTCACTGATTATCTTCAGTGATTTTTAAGATTACTTTTTCTGTGGAGTTTTTATTGTTTTAGTAAATTAGTGAAAATATTGAAAATTGTACCTCAAAATTCAAAAATTGTACACCACCATGCATCTTCCTGCAGGTTTGTCCATGGTAATTCGTGTCAACAGTCATCCACATAAACGTACATTTTACAAAATATCGAAACATATTTTAAAAATTTTCCTCCTCTGCCACTAATTAAAATGACAGTAGGTAACATATTTTTACTACAAAATTAGTTTCATAATTTATGTAAAACGAATAATTTTCAATACTGAAATGACTTGGACTTGGAAATTATTTTCTTGTGTTTATTCATTATTTGAATTCATAATGAAATGAGAATATTGGAATAATACAAAATAAGATAAAAGAGAGATAAACGAAAGGAATTTTTACGATAAAAGAAAGATTTAATGAACAGGAATAGATGTCTTAAACATTTTTTTTTTAATAATTATCTTTAATAACATGCTCAAAATAAACGTTCCACTCGAGAATTTCAATCAAGTTCAACTACTCATATCTTCCAAAATACGGGTTCTCTCTTTATAACTTTGGCATCACATAAGAGCTCGGTCTTTTCATTATATTTCATATATGTATAACATGTCAGAGATTTAAAGGTAGATTATTCGTTCTACGGATTTTACAGGGCGATTAGTGGACCACTTACAAAATTTCAAAAATTCAAAGTTCTGCAAAAAAGACAGAATATGACGGAACTTTTTTGGTTATAAAGAATTTATCATAGAGCAAATATGGAATTGATCATAGAGCAAATGTGGAGAATTGATCATATAACAAATACTTTGGGACGTTTGAAATTTTCGGCTGTCACTTTGGGAAGCAGAAAAAAATTATTTTTTTCGGAATTTGAATGATTCACTTTAGAAAACGATAACAAACTCAATCTTCGGATTTTTTTGATGAATGGTGTTACTATACAGATCCTCTCACGAAACATAATTATCGCTTTGCTACAGGTGAAACAAATTAATGCCAATCGTTTCTTGTTAGCAAATCGGCTAATATCGTTAGGGAAGTATTGGAAAGAGTTATAGAAGCAACTCTGAAGAAAATAGACGAAATTTTGAATTCCGTTTTGTATAATAATATTTCCTGTTTTCAGAAAATGTGGTACTTTGTGGTAATTTTCGTAAATTTCATTAACATGCCTACAACATACGCCATTCATTAGATTTCCTTGACCTAAATGTCAATCAACTTTTTATTCAGTCATATACTCTATTAGTTCTTTAGTCAATATTATCAACAAAGAAACTTTAAGACTGCTATAAGAAAATCAAAAAACTGTACCTCCAACGTTCAGTAATTTTGATATTTTAATCCATCAGTGCTCGTTTAAATAGTGTAAAAAATGTCGCGTTCCTCCGAAAATGAATTGAATAACATTAGGTTAGTGAGACAAGAGGGCTACCCTCGTAGAGTGCTGTCCGGAATATACAATATGTCCCATACGAGCATCAATAGGGCCATCCTTCGCAGTCGCGGATTTAGGATTTGGCTAATGGAGGCGCTACAGTGGTGTATGTAGGGGGGAGTAATAGTAATAACCCAAGCAGAAATTTTGCGACCTTCGCCCACATCTGCACAGAAATTAACATTGCATTGGGTGCAGAAATCGTCATCATGTTACCCACGACCTCTACCCGACTAGACGACGTCACTCATCAGTTGTTTGCGACTAAAGTAAAATAGACACGTTTTAACAACGTCTGGCCGATTTCAATATATGAATGTGAACGTTGCTGTAGGTTTCGGGTTTATTATTAACGTTGCGGAAACATTGTCATAAGACTGAATCATTAACGTATATATCAGTCATCCTTTAACGGTTTATGGATAACCCATCGTGGTGTGATATGTGCATGATAAAGAGGGTAAAAGAGGAAGAACTCAAAACAAACAACATAACCCACAAATTTTTGTTGTGTCATTCTATTATTCTCGTGATTTTCTTTGTAGGATTTTCTTCTCAGTATCAATGGAGAGAGACCACTTTTACATCTAAGCAGTCAGATACGGTGCATATTTTTGAAGGATTCATACACAAATACGGCCGAAGTTGCTCTACACAGCTCCGCCATTTTTTCAAGACCAGCTCGAGGACAACGCTTATTGTCCGTAATTTTGTGAAGTTGACAAATAAAGTAAAAATATTAAAATTTAGGAGATTTTGGATAATCTAATTATACTACTTTAAGTTTAAAACCACTAAGCAATATGATTACATTGTGTGTTGACATTTAAATCATTAAAATTTGTGTATCCATGAAAGTCTAATTTATGAAATCTTATCAGTGTGGGGGCGCGCTTGATTTTTTCGGCCTATAATGTATGGACATTATAGGCCATAAACAGCATTAAAAAATTTTGGTACCACGAAGATCTTAAAATCTGAAACTAAAATCATCAGAATAAAACACAGCGAAGGTGAAGTTGTAGTTTATATCTTTTTAAATTTAAGTGGGAAAAATTGTGGTGTTGATTCTAGTAACCACAAGTGGTCCAAACGTCTAATAGTGGTGTTTTTAGTTTTAGAAAAACATGCTATAAAATTTCGCCAATTTTGATTCCTTTACCGTGCAACATTCAAACTACTTCGTTGATCATCAGCAGTCACTGTTAGTCACATGCCGATGTTGTAGCGACCCTGATTTTATCCACCGGATTTGGTGCAAAAGCGAACCGGAGAATCGAATTTGTTCCTTCTCTCTAGGGTGTTGTACACCTAAATCCTGGCTATCATTGGGCTGCAAAATTTGGATTTTCTTCGACATTAAAGCTCAATTTTCATTTGTGGTGAATTAAAACAACCATACATTATATATGCGCTAATTCCTTAGGGGAGCACGCGCCCCCTGCGCCTCTCCTTATAAATCCGCCACTGAGATTTCGTCATAGGGAAACTGGGACACCTGCTTATAATCATTGTCAAGTTAATCGCCCTAGATGTACCACTGCACGAACAGATCACTTCATTGGAGTCACTGCCAGGATTCGTCGAATGCCTAATGTCGTCCAAATTAATTAAACACTGCGTATGGCTATAGGAATGAGGTTATCCAATCTTACTGTACGACGACGGCTTCGAAAATAATGCCTAAGAGCAAGACGTCCGTCGTGAAATTTGACCCTTGTTGAACTTTCATCATCGACGAACACGGAGAAGTTGTACAGAAGAGTACTCTAAATGGGATGTAAAACAGTGATATAATTGTTTCTTCACTGATGAACGTCGATTCATCCTTCATCAGCCTGATGGTCGGGTGATGATTTATAGGGAGGTAAGGAAAATATATCGTGAGAAAAATATGAATCCAAGAGTAGCTTTTGGTGAAGGTACATAACGTTTGGAGAAGAATTAACCACCATGGACGTACAGAACTCGAAATGTTGCAGAATGAAAGATGAACCCTGCCAGATACAGAGATTTGTGCATCCTGGACTTGGTTGTGCCTAGTGATGGGTAAATTCCGGGAAACGAAACATTGGAGAAATTCCCGGGAATATTTCCGAAAAATTCAACCAAAAATTTCCGATTTGAAATATATTTTTTTTTAATTTAGACAAAAATAATTCCTTTAAACAACTCACAAGTGGTAATGAAGCAGCAGTGAGCACCCACTAACTTCAGTGAATAGGGTGAGACTGAGGGAAAACTAGCCATCCACAGCACAGGCAAAAATTGCAAGTCTGAACTTGTTCATGGCATGTGTTTGAGGTGCAAAGAGTATAACAGTGTTACCAGATTTAACGTGTTACAAAAATGTTACTTAATATTGCCAGATTTATTATTTTTCTCAAAATTTCCATTTTTCTCGGGAATTAGAGTTTGGGTGATTTCTCGGGAAATTTACCATTTCCGGAAAAATTTTTCGCTGAAAATTTCCAGCTATCCATCTCTATTGTGCCTTTGACTAAGAATTATGGCGAAGGATTCATTCTTATCGACGACAATGGCAGCCCACATAGAGTCGTGTAGTAACTGCAGTTTTGATACAGCATAATATGACAAGGACGAATTGGCCAGCTCAATCGCCAGATATTAATCCAGTTGAAATCGATTGAAATTGATTCTGGTAAAGTGATAAGAAGATCCAGTTGATCCAACTGAACTTACCAGAATTATTGACGGAGAATTCACCAACACTGTATAAGGGTTCTTTTAGTATGCCCAGACGGTGTCACGCAATGGTTGATGTGAGGAGTGGTTCTACAAAATACAGATTACATTACTTCACATTACACAACTTGTATCGTAGCATAGTATAATCATGATTAGTACAGTGTATAAGTTGTAATGTAGAATAGATGTGTCATCATTTTTCATGCAATGAACACAAGTTGATATCAATGAATTTTCTTGATTAAAACATCATTTCAAGGTAAGATTTTTCAACATTTCTATCTTCAAAGTGGGGAAGAACTATTTGTTTTTGCTCCAAAAAATAGCAACTGGAAATTTTCAAGAACGTTCCGAGACAGGAGCTCTATGATCAATTCTCCAAACAGATATATATTTATAACAGATATATATTTTAGATATATATTTTGATTCTGAACTGAGTTTTGTCGAACATGTACATATCAATTCTAAAGAGGCAATCAAAATGTTAGGATTTATCATAGGAAACTGTAAATCATTTACTAATTTAAATTGTTTAAAATCATTATATTATTCTTATGTGCGATCAAAACTTGAGTACGGAACCATAATCTGGAATCCTTAATATCTAGTTCACAAAGACGCGTTAGAGCAAGTTGAAAGAAAATTTTTATCATTTAGAGATACAGGAATACAGGGGCGTGCGGTGAGTTTTGATACAGAGGAAGCAGTTTGTGATATAGGGTGATGCCCCGAGCGAAGCGAGACAAAATTTTTTTAAGAAAAGGGGCGTGGCTTCCGTATACTCATTTTAAAGCAAATGTCGAAAGCCGCAAAGTTATGATATCTAGAAAAAAATACACTTGTAGGACCGCCACTTCTTCAATAAACATAAAACATAAAATCACCACAAAAAATTAGACAACCCCTGATTCCAAAGCCGAAGCTGCACGGGCGAGGGTTATACTTATGAAAAAAACGCAGACACACAACCATACCCACCGACATTGCCAGTGCCGGTGGTGGCGATCGAACCCGCAGGGAAATAGAGAGTTTGTTCAGTCACACTTGCCATCGTGCACTCTCTAGCCAACTATAAATCGAGCCGGCTAGTTAAATAGTTAACATGCACATACCTACCTATTTATAAAGTAGTTTAATCCGCCTCCCCCTTTTTGCGAAGTCGGAAATAACTTCGTCGTAAAAGTTTGAATTTTGGGACATCTCCTTCACAAAGTCACTTTCTATTGTCAACAGGGACAATTTTGAAAGCCGCCCTTCACTGGTTGAATTTCTTGAAAAAGTTTTTATTCTTTTTAAGGTCGAAAAACTGCGTTCAACCGAGGCACTAGTTGCAGGTATCGTCAACACTAACTCACACAATTTCAACTCTTCAGAGTAGGCCTGATCCAAACTATTTTCTTTTATAAAGATAATCAGTTCGTTGGCGTTATGTTTCTGACTAATACCTTCTGTAGCATAAATAACTGAAAGTTCCGATCGTAACCCAAGTATATCAAAAAAATTCCGTAGTTATCACTCAATCACTGAAGTGCGTTTTGTGGAAACTGTTTATTTTTAAATTCATTAAAATTACACAATTCTAAAAATTGTATATCACTATAAAATTTTTAAATCTATTATTTAGTTGCCCAGTGATATTGTCCAAAATTTCGATAAAAAGCCTTCGATATGAAGTTCTACGATCCACTATAAATTCAGTTCGTATTCTTTTTCTTTGCGGCTCTAAATTGTCATAACTAGTTTTCTCCCAGAACTTTTCAAATTCATTTCTTTTGTTACAAATCAAATTTTTTGAATTCTTCAATTTTCTTTACACAAAATCCAATGCCATTTGATTTATTTTGCAAAATTTTGAATAAATTGTCAGTAAATGGGAATATTTCGGAGAAAATATTTAACAAAAAATTAAAACCAAAGTCTCTTTTCACTGAATCTAAGTAACCTCTTGATCCATTCAAAGTCTTAGTGTCCCAATCATCTTTGCTTTGTAAAATATTTTCAAATAAATCAATTAGAGGCTGTCGATATTCAGATACAGTTTGCACTAGCCTCCCATTGTAATTCTATCGTGTTGGAGCAACTCTAGGTAGTCTCTTCTGTACTTCCAAATCCTGTGTCCGTTTTGATGATTTTGAAAAAAAGGCAGCTATTCCACTAATACTTGAAAAAATGCTTTGCACTCTTTAAGACACGCTGCAGATTGAGCAAGAACTAAATTTAATCGATGCGCAAAACATTGTACATATATTGCATTCTGAAAAGTCTCTTTTACTTTGGCCTGCAGGCCCCCCCAATTTACCAGCCATTACAGCGGCCCCATCATAACTTGGGGCGATAAGTTTAGCACCACACTGTAGATCATCGACTATCTGACAAACTATAGCCGTTCTCTGCGTTGTTACGTCTAAAAATCCTAAAAAAGCGCTCTTGGACTTTCCCATTTGGATTTATGTAGCGTACTATGATTGACAACTGACTAATATTCGTAATATCGGTTGTTCCATCTAACATAATTGCAACAAAAAGGAGCTTTTTTATTTCTTTCTTGATCTTTTCTAAAACAATATTGCTTATCGACTGAATCAAATCACTTTGAAGTTTGAATATGATTTGATGTACCGCGAAATATCGTGGCGTGTTCCAGATGGTTACTTAAAATTGTATCGTATTTTGCTAATAAATTAACTAAATTGATGAAATTGCCCCTATTAGCAACGCTCCGAGATTCAGTATGACCTCTAAATCTAAGTTCATTTTCGCTGAGAAAACAATAAGTCCTTTTAACACTTCTCGATTTTTTTTTACAAGTTCATTATGCTTACGGTCACTTTCTTTCAACTGCTGATCTAATGAATGTTCAATTTATGATTTTCCAAATGCTTTTCTTTTAGCATCGCTCGCAAATGAGTTTCACACTTACCATGCCTCTTTGTCACTTTGTGAAAGTTGTTTAAATCTGAAAAGCTATTTTTTATTCCAAACACCTTTTTCATTTGTGAAAAGTACACATAGCCAACAAAACAATTTACACAAATTTTCACAACCCGTTAACCACCGATTAGCACTATACATTTCAATATTAAAGTACCTATACCATGATTTAACTTTCGTTTTTAAAAGTTTTAAATCAGGTATTGGTCTCCCGTTTCTAATAATATCTAGTTTATCTTGAAATGAATATGTTGAAAATCCCTTTTTCAACAAATTGTACACCACACAAACGCAAATCATATTTTCCACAGTGCTAAGATCAGCTTCCAAATTGAATAAGCAATTCTAAAACTGCTTATACGCGCACTAATGTTCCACGTTTTAAAATCACTTGTCGCCGCACCACAGGTTTAGAAACACCAAAAAAAGCTTTTACAAATATAGCACAAAAGCTGAGAATAATACTGGAAAGATTAATATTAAGTATAATATTAAAATTGGTATTAAAAACGAGATTAAAATCTATAAAACAAAACGCATTACGATGCTATACGGCTAAGATATTAAGGTTATGAAGTGGGGATGGGACGCATTTCAAGAAGTTGCTTATATCGAGATCGCGCGAGTTCGTGTTGGCTCGATTAATCGAGTGCGTCATCGTTACGGTTTTATCATGCACCATTATCACAGCTGTTGAAAAGCAGGGCCGTGTCAATTGAAATTGGGTAAAAGTAAATTTTAATGATTAATGTATGTGATAAATAATAATTAGGTTCTAACTATGATTTTTTTAAATAATCCCAGGGGAAGCACTGCTTCCCTTGCTTCCATGGACCGACCGCCACTGCAGGAATATATCCTGAGATGGGCATAGATAACAATTATCTTCTAAGCACATTTCATTTTGAAAGTTTAGTGTATCGGCAAATTTGTTCTATGCTACTTTTTCTATACAAATTATTACATAATAAAATTGACTTTCCTCAAATTCTTTCACAAAGTAATTTTTGCATTCCAAGAATGCATCCTCAACAAAATCCCACATTTTACACTAAACGAGCCAATACTAATATGTTGTTAAAATCACCAATACATTCTATGTGCTATTATTTTAACAAATTAAGTCAACATTGTGATATAAACCTTTGCACACAAAATCAGCTGGTAAAATATGCTAAGCAAACTTTTAGTATATAATTTTAGCTTACTGTTTCGTTTATTGATGGTTCTTTTGCGCGTTATGTAGATACATTTTTTTTCTTCGTTATTTATTTTATTTTACTTTTTTCAATAACTAGTTCTTATTTTGTTTTTTTTAACTATTACTATCTCATTATATTTTTTACAATTTAATTAATTTTCAGTCTTTTCAATAACATTTATTGTACCTTTATGGTTAATATAAAGATTTGTTACTAAATATTATAAAATGTTTCGTAGTATTTAAGAGTATTTTATTTTGTCCTGTAATTGGGTATGATCTGTTGGGCAAATAAAACATATTATTATTATTTAACAATGCTTGACACTGTCTGGGCATACTGTCGATAAGTGCTCCTATAAAGTGTTGGGAATACGTTTTCATTCTTCCTCAACAATTCTGGCAAGTCCAGCTCGATCAACTAGATCTTCTAATTGCCTTGCCTGATTCAATTTCAATCGAGTCCAGATGTAGATTTATATTATATTAAAGATTTTTGTTAAAATGACTTCTTGCGATTAAAAGTATAAAAAGCCTCAACTAAAATTTAGGATTAGCTTGGGCTCGGATCAAATTCTTTGTGAATCCAGCTACACGCATCTTTTTACTATACAAGATAATTTGAGTCGACGTCTATGGCTTTTGAGCTGTATATTCGGTAATATTACTACTATAATATATGTACATGTAAACATAAAAAAAACACATTTGCGTCACCCCCTTCTTCTAGTTAAATTACTTTTTGTAAAAGTATCACCACAGACAAGACAAATAATTAATAAGTATGATGCATGGTATAAAATAGACTTTAGAATATTATCAACGCTGTTTATATGTACAACTTTTTTATACAGGACTATGAGCGTATAAGCATATTAAAAGACTATTTATCATTTACACATCAGGGGTTTTTAAATTTTCTGTTTTTTTATGATGATTTTCTTTTTTTTTATGATGATTTTCTTTTTGCAGTATGACGATTAAAATCAAAGAATTACAAATTATATGACATGTCTCTATTTGTGTTAGGATTAAGTGTAATACCTGATTTTATGCGATTTAAAGATGTAAAAATTTGTAGACAGTAGTTTACGCCAATATGCATACTACGTATTTTGGAGCAAAATGGTTACCCACAAACAAACATCTACACGGATTCGTTGAAAAATCTTTATTAAGGCCTGGGTTTATACATAATTTAATATTGAAATAAATATTTGTAAATTGTTATAATAATGTATGCTTTGCTCACAGATAATTTACATATAAACAGAAGAGAAGGTCCAACAACAAATTAAATCAGTATATTTATTTTTTTTCTAGTAACAGGAATTTACTCTTCTTTTTTCTTGGATAGGCCGTGTTCATTTAGACAATGATCAAGGTCGATTAGTTTATATCAAGTTGGATGTAAACATGTGCGTATTTTTTTCTTTCTGTGGATGTCTCCTTATGGAAACGTAATGCAAAAGTAGCATGTTTACTGGTTACTGGTTCTGGCCGTAAATATAATTTAATAATTTTTCTGTTGTCTGGCTTACAACATTGTTTACGTTTCCACGTACAATGTATTTATCACTAGTGTTATGTTATGTCACAGACAACGTATTCAGTAGGTATATGTAACACGCAGAGATAAAAAAAAATTAAGAAACGATAAAGCTAAAGGTATTATCACATCAAACTCTTAAATTTTTCGTAGCCTAACAAAAGCAGAATAGTATCGTGTTCTGAATTTTTAAAGACTTTTTTTATTCAGTTGTAACATTTTTTCTGTTCTGTGGTTGTAACGGTAGAGGCAGAAGCTGTAGGCATTGAATCCTTTTATTCTCTTTGGCATTGATTACTATTATTTGGGACTTTGTGTTTTACCTCACTTATGTATCACTAATGTAATTGGTCCTTTGTATTACTGTTTTAGACATAATAAAACATGTTTAAAATAACACTATGTTCCTACATAAATGGAATTACCTAGTTATATGTACATATGCAAGGTAGATATGAAATATGTACGTAGATATGAATATTTATAATCATATCGTTATCATAGTATTCATAGTCAAAATATATTATTGGCTGTATAGGAATTTGTTACATGCTATGATTCGTGGTAAAAGAACTTCATTTATATTAATAAATGATAGTCATTTGGCATCAGTTAATGTGCACATTATTGAAGATGGTCGTAATGCTCTTGTATAATTCTCTGGTATAATGTGAGTGGTGCTCTGGACTCCGGTGTGCCGCAATGTCCTTCGCGAGTCGCTCAAGTCGGTGCCATGCCGTACCAGCTACACTCCTCGCCTCGGTCATTTCCCCACTCCATATCTACACTCTGTACCTAAGTCTGTAAATAATACACCTGTTTAATGTTGTTGGGATTCGCCTTCTTCACTTCACGACCCCGATAAAAAAGTCTTTATTAATGTTGTTATTTTCGTCATCGCCATTCTATGAATAAAGGTAATTTAGATAAGTAAAAATATGCTGTATTAGTAAATAATCATGATTCATGATTTCATGAAATATTTTATCTTTGTTAATAATGATTGTAATAATAACTTCCTATGAAGATTTAAATTATCACGAATATTTTATATTTTTTTATGAAGGTATAATGGAAAACGTGATGAAGTACATAGATATACAGGGTAGGGCAATACTGCGTCCGACTTCGATTTGTTGAGTTCTATGATAGCTAGAAACTTGATTTGAAGACGAATAAACTAAACAAAAAAAGTCTATAACCCGCAATTATTTTTGAATATACAGGGCGCGCCAAGACGATTCTACAGGGTCAACTAACATTTTTTTTAAATGGAATGCCATGTATGCATACCTATCAGAACATTTTTTGAAACCTCTTTGTGGCCTCCTTTCACTCTTGTATTATTATTGACTTTCTCATGCCATTTATATTTAAAAAATCACATCATAAGGTCATTGTTAGGACAATTTTTAAGATGCTTTCGTTGACGTTACCAAAAAATTTCTATCATTTGTTTTTGAGTTAATGCCACTAACTTTGTTTTTTTCTTATGGGCGCCATATTGGATTTTTTGATAGTTCAATAGTGCTCTTAATTTTCTTTTCAACGATGTATCACAATATCAGGAAAAAATTAGTTACTGGTGTAAAATATAAAAAAATTCAGTTTTATAAGTAGGCAATGAAGAAAATTTATTTTAAAATAATCCGATTTTATTAGCTCCAACTTAAAATTTCAACAAATTAATTAAAAACTTAAAAACATTGTTCAATATGTCGTCCTTGTTCAACAATGTACTTTTGAAGTCGCTTTAATATTGAACTACACGCTCTCCTTAAAGTATTTCTGTTAACAGCAGCCAAAGTATTTCTTACACGTTTTTCTAAAATTTTAATAATTTCTGGTGGTTTAAATGCATAAACTTCGTTTTTTCTATGCCCTCAAAGAAAATAGTCCAACGGAGTGAGATCAGGAGACCTGGCTGGCCATAGAACGTTGGCATTATATGAAATAATTTTATTATCAACAATTGCTCTTAAGAATTGTGTTACTATGCCGCTATTATGTGCTGGGCAACCATCATGATGAAACCAAATCTGGTTAATATCTTCTACAGCAAGTCTAAGAGCTGACATTTGTTCTTGCAACATTCGCAAATAATTTGCACCATTCAAATTATCATGATAAATAAATGGTCCAATAATACGATTACCTGGAAAGTATTGTTTATATGAATTATTATTAATGAACGATTTAAACAAGTTTACCTATGATGCCACACCAGACATTGATTCAAATTTGGTTTGAAACCATCTTTGGCTAATTATATGAGGATGCTGGATACTCCAGTAGTGTGTGTTATGTCTATTGAAAACACCACAATTAGTGAATCTAGTCTCGTCTGTCCATAATACTTTTGAATAAAAGTCAGAGTTCTGTAGACATGTTTGTACAAACCAATCACATTATGCTACTCTTCTCTCATAGCCATTTTCTTGTAAACCTTGAACGATGGTTAGTTTGTATAGGTGATACTGATTTTTCTTTAAAATGTTATGCACAGTTGTTTTGGGAACATCTACCTGATTTGAAATTAGTCTTACAGCTGCTGTAGCATTTCTAATACAACATTATTTCGCTCTTCGTTATCTATCTCATAACTCTTATTTCTTTTTCCATTACACGGTCCATAATTTAATAAATTAATAACAAGAGTCCTAAAATACCTTTCATTCGGTTGCACACGTTCTGGAAAGTTATCCTCATACATTCTTGATGTCTCATCAGTCATCAGTATTTCTATTTGATTTAAAATAAATCTCTAGCATATCTAACTTTACTTCGTTATTAATTAGTTATTACAAAGTAATGGTAAATCACAGTGAAATACTAGTAAAAAGAAAAACAGCAATTATGACAAGAACTGTCAATTAAACATTGGTTTGTCTATTGTCATGGTAACAAGATCCATGGCACCTACTATTAGAAAAATTATACGATTATTTTTATTATTTTATTTTATTTGGACGGTGCAAATCAATTCAACAACTCATTTAAGTGTGTTTTAATTTTTTGTTTTAATTTTAAGTTGAAGCTAATAAAATTGGATTATTTTAAAATAAATTTTCTTCATGGCCTACTTAGAAAATTGATTTTTTTTATATTTTACACTAGTAACTAATTTTTTCCTGATATTGTGTACATTGTTGAAAAGGAAATTAAGAGCACTATTGAACTATCAAAAAAATTCAATAAGAAAAAGCAAAGTTAGTGGCAATAACTCAAAAACAAATGACGATAGAAATTTTTTGGTAACGTCAACGAAAGCACCTTAAAAAAAGTGTCCTAACAATGTACTTATTAAAATATCACCAGGCATCAAATTAGGCATATACGGGAAGTTTTTTTTAAAATGCATTTTTGAAAATTCTGGAAAACGGACAGACCTAGGCTAAATTTAAAACGGCATCGAAACGGTCATAAAATTCCTCAAAAAAGTCCCCGTTTCTCTATCTCTAATAATAACTGAGATAGAAGGCATGCACCCCCAGTTTGGGACACAGTGTATTAGTCTTTCAAGCCGAACATGTTCTACAAGGTGATTAAAATTTCTTTATAAAAATCATTTAATTAAATGCAACAATCTAAGTCTACTTTCTATTTCTATATTATTTGCTTTTTTTTTATTTCATCATCAGTCATCCACAGGACAGTATACATATTTCTATCGTCCTAAAATTACTTTGATCTCCCAAGCATCAAACATCAAAATCATTTCCAGCTTTCACCTGTTCCCAATCAGTGGCGTATTAAGCAATACAGGCGCGTGAAGCCCACAACATTTTGAGCCCCATTCGGTTACGAGTTTTTTATTTTTAAATAAATATGAGTAAGAAGCACTTTATTTTACTTTGTTTATACATTGGTATTTCTCGTATATGCATATAGGTAACTGTTTATAATTAGAATATTACGTTTGCACTTTGTATAATAACGTTTAATGATCAACGATTCTAGTTTGGCACTTGAATTTGTATGCGCAGTATTTTAAACCCCGCCCTTTTACTGTAAAACGGTTTGGTTAGTGTCTGTCCCACACTAACGTTATTTCTTATAAAACAAAGAAGGTTTAGTGCCATATTCCCTGTACTTTCCAGCCTTTTTTTGTTCTTGTTCCTATCTTCCCTCCTAATCCAATTCCTTACTAGCTACCTGATGAGGGGCAATAACTCGAAACACTGTCCGTACTCAATTATTTCTTTTTGGGGATATGGCACTAAACCTTCTTGTTTTATTTTGAACCCAAATCTATTTGTGTTATTTCTTATCTCTGCGCCACCAAGTGCTAAGCTACAATCGTTGGGTAGTACTCTCTAAAGCCATACTAAGAAATTTATATCGTATACTTGAGCTCTATATATGGTTTTTCATGCATAATACATGGTTCAGTGGCGGTTCGTGGGTCATGAGATAGGGAGGTCAATTAGAAAAGTTTACTGTATTACCTACCTTTTAAAGTGATTTAAATTCCAAGTCTATCCTCCGGTCTTTTTGAGATGCAAAGTGGTCAATTACTTTTTCATTAAAGTCTTTTATCTTCTTTATTAATGCCCTTTCTATGGTAAGCATAGCTAAAGAAGATAACCTTTCCTGACCCATGGTATTTCTTAAAAATGTCTTTATTCTTTTTTAAGGTGGAGAAACAACGTTCACTTTCAACGGTAGTCATAGGGAGAGTACACAAGATTTTTAACAGTTTGACACTTTCAGAAAAAGTATTGCACAAATTATTGTTAATAAAAAGCTGTAACAAAGCAACTGCACCTTCACTATTGGAAAAATCTTCTCGGCTATATGTATAATACTTCTAATTCAGTTTTAAGTTTCAAATGATTTATGACTGGATACTCCGTTTTAACTAATTTAAACATATCTTGAGGAAACCTTTTTTTTGTAATCTTTAAATCGATCTGCGTGAAATAACTGAGACACTGCTAAATGATTACTGAAGCCAAACCTGTTTTTGATCTCAGATGTAATTATATCACAAACTTCTAATGAAATTCTCCTTTTTGATTCTTCCGTTTTACATCTCTGGGCAGACTGCATGGATGTCTCCTCCAAATAGTTATTCAAAATTTTATTTCTGATGTCTTCAATTTTACTATTAAAAACGCCAATACACTTATTTACTGTTATCACATCGATATTACATTTTTGTAATTGATTGAACAATATATCACAATGAGGCATAACTAAGTGAAAAAAATTTAACCAGTAAAGAAAATGTTCATTTTGTAAGTAGTATTTTAAACCAATAACTTGGTTTAGAGTGTTGTTTTCTGATTCATTAGCAATGATTTTTTTCTAAACAATCTAATAATTCTGTTCGATAGGTATAAACAGTCTCTATGCACTTTGTATTAAAATTCCATCGTGTTGGAGCCGCTTTAGGTAATCTCACCTTAACAACATTATCTAACACGGCTGTTCTTTTTGGCGATTTTCCAAAGAATGAAGAAAAGCTATGTAAATTAGCAAAAAATTTTTTTATGCTTTTATCCTGACTTGATGCTTTTTGTGAAATTAAATTTAGTTGATGAGCGTAACAATGATTAAAATTTGCTGAAGGATAACTTTTTTTAATTTTGGCTTGTACACCTCCAAAAGCACCACTAATTACTGATGCTCCATCGTAACTTTGTGCTATCAATTTTTCAGGACTTTCATTAATTTTCAGGCATTCTAACTCTTGTAAAATTACATCTGTCAAATGCTGCGATGTCGTTCCTTGAGGCTGAATAAATTTCCAAAATCTCTCACATACAACACAGACAAGTAGAGATTTACTAATAAAATGTTCACAAATAAAAACATTAGAAACAACGCGATAGAATTTATCGACCAAGCGTATCTAGTCAACATTAAGACTGCTGACTGGCGACTGGCTTTACTAAGCTTCGTGCGTTACCGTGTCAGGGTCGTCAGGGACATTGTCCCCGCTAGTGTTTTCTGTCTGTTTTGCTTTCTGACGATTCGCGCATAAGTCTATTTCACTATAATTCGTTGTAAATTCGGTCCGTAGCTAGCTTTGAGGACACGTTGTGGATTGACCCAAGATTTTTAAATTCTATAAATGGATAATGTAATGATCTAGATATTTGAATAGTATTGTGCATAGAATGAACTAGAAACTTTAATATATTTTTTTAAGAATATTAAAAATATATATATTATATATTTTTAAACTTCAGAAAATTAATAGCTCTATTTTTTTATTTGTATGTGGGAGGTCATTGACCAAATTACCCTATAGAAGAACCGCCAGTGACATGGTTTAGTTTTTCTCATTTTAATATTCGTTCTGTTTGTACAGGGTTTGATTTGTTTTCTGAACTGGTCTTGAAGGAAAAATTTAGCATTATTGGTCTCTCTAAAACTTGGTTAGATAATCAAAAACCGCTGCCAATTACTTGGGGATCAGAATTTCCTCAGCGGTGTAAAACTCGATCTGTGGTGGAGCTTGTAATTAAAGTAATTTTTAACGTTTCAAAAAAGTCTCATTGGTGGAATGTCACTAATATATTTTTTAGACATTTCAAATTTTAAGAAGTGTCAATCAAAATTAAAATTTTATGGTGTTGCCAAAATGTTTACAAAATTTTAATTTATAGCTTTATTTAAACATTTGAACACCATATTATAATGGATTTGTATAACAGATCTGATTTTTAATCTTTCATCACGAATAAATTTTTTTGTAAAGTTAGAAATAGAAATGTTGGGGTCCGGTAGACCCCGTTCCGGGGGACCGATTTTGCTCATCAACGAACTCAATCTCTTCCGTGACCTCTAGAATGTATACCAAATTTGACACTCAAAAACTGTTGCCGCCCCCCGAACCCCCACAACACAGATAGTAAATTTTTTCTGTCTGAACTTTTGTGTATCGTAATAATTCGTCGAAATTCCTCCAGAAATGCAATAAAAATTTTCAAAATTTTTTTCACGAATACGTACCTTCCTCACATTGAGGGGTGAGGAAATAATTAAAGTTATGTGATTCTCTAATACTTAGTTACATAGCATATTGTGGTACAGTCTATTGGCCAGTCGATTTGAATAAAGACAAAGAAAGTCTTTAAGGAGTTCAAAACGCTTGCTTAAGATGAGTAATGGTTTAAGGTAGTTTGATCATATCACATCTAAATTTCTTGAATCTAAATGGTTGAACACGGATGAGGATTTTCAGCTTCACTTAGCTTGTTTGGTTTACAAAATTAACAGATTGGAAACACCTAAATATCTATATAATAAGTTAGTGAAAGGTAGCAATACTTATGAACTTGTCACTCGTCATAGGGAGTTATATACTGTACCCAAGCATAGCTCAGCTCAATTTGAAAGATGCTTTACCAATAATGCAGTTACATTATATAATAAGTTGCCATGCCATATTAAACCTTTCTCCTCTATTTATTCAGAAAACAAATCAAATCCATACTTTATACCAACAGAAATATGCAAATTTTACATTTTTATTCTTATACTTACGTACTTTTGTAATTTTTATTTTTTTTGCATTTGTTAATTAAATGGAATGGTTAGGTGCAACTATATTGAACCTCGCCATTTCTGTAATACTTTAATGTTATTTATAATCACTCAACAAAAATAAACACATATTATTATCTTTTTTTTTTTTCGGTTTCCCGTCGCTGGACAGTCCTCCCGTGGCCTCCGACGCCTCACGGGAATCGCGCCAGCACATTAACCACAGCCACTCCCCACATCCCGCAGGGTTAGTGACTGTAGATTCCAGAAGCGACCATTTTGACCGAGTAGCCTGGGTACAGCACTTGGAGCTCTTATCGGAGATCGCGATATTTGGTCCGTTTCTCCTCCTCCTTCAAGGTGATGTTTTTCTCCGCAGGTACCAAGAACTCGATGACATACATCACCTTGAGTCCGGCTGACCTGAGAAAGACGAATTTCAGTCTGGTCGATAAACACAGTGTTTCTATGTTCCTATAGAAGACATCATGCTGAGGTTTATCGACATGCTGCCGAAACAGATTTTCCTGTTAGACAACTCTAATTCGGGCTTTCAGGCGATTTGGCTGAAGTTCGGTGACTGACTCTATCAGCACCTCGCCGGCCACTTCGCCTGGTGTCGAATGCGAGACCGAGTTCATCTGCTGCTTTTATTGCTGCCTTGAATAATCCTGCTCCCATTTCTACAGTTTCGTGGTGTTTTACAAACCGCAAGAGGGGATCTGAGCTCCTAAGGATGTTACATGCTATACTCAGTACTACTCTGCCATGCGTACACTCCAGGCTCAAGAGTCCTCGGCCACCCCGTTGACGTGGGAGGTACACACGAGGAACGAACGATCTAGGATGAATACTTCTGTGAATATTCATCATCTTGCGGGTATCTCTGGCTAATTGGCTCAGCCCATCTACAATCCACTTTACTGTAGAGCAAAACCGGAACGGCAAGCATATTAGTTGCAGACACCTTGTTCTTGGACGGACGGATGGACGGAGGGATGGATGGATGGATGGATGGATAGATTGGACACCATGAGGAAGCTTCCAGAACGGATAATTCTACAGAGGCTCGAGGCGCATATCAAAGCAAATGGAGGGCTGTCGCAGAGACAGTTTGATTTTCAAAAAGGACGGTCCACAGTGAATGCGATCACAAAAGTGGTTGACGTAGCGCAAACAGTGATGATTGGACCATGGAACACCAGGGGATTTTGTGCGCTAGTCACTTTGGACATAAAAGATGCTTTTAATTCGGCCAGATGGGAAGGAATTATGGAGGCACTGTCAGAACGGCGTACACCCGAGTATCTGTTGAGGATAATCAATAGCTACTTCTCAGACAGAACGCTTATCTACAACACGGAGAACGGAGACAAAGGGTATGAAGTAACAGCTGGGGTTCCTCAGGGATCGGTTCTCGGCCCGTTTCTGTGGAACATCATGTACGACGGGCTACTTAATCTGCACCTGCCAAGAGGATCGACAATCGTAGGATTCGCAGATGATGTGGCGGTGGTTGTAACCGCAAGGACGACAAGCACATTAGAGTTGCTGGCAAATGAAACTATCCGTCGAGCCAATGGGTTAGAGTTGGCAGTGCACAAGACGGAGGCGGTACTCATTACGAACAAGCGGTTATTCACACCACCTATGATAGCTTTAGAGGACAAAACTGTACCGTGGAGTAAATCCGTAAAATACTTAGGTGTGCGGGTAGACGGCCACCTCAGATATACGGAACACATCTTAAAGACTGCAGATAACGCCGCATCTACGGCAGCTGTGCTAGCACGGCTTATGCCAAATATCGGCGGCTCTAAGGAACGAAAAAGGAGACTACTAAACAGCGTTGTCCACTCAAAAATGCTATACGGAGCGGAGGTTTGGTCGGGGGCATTAGAACGAGGAACGGTACGGCGTAGATTAGCGGCTGTGCAGAGACGTAGCGTCATTAGAGTTACGTCAGCCTTCAGGACTGTCTCAGAAGGAGCGGTGCTGGTGCTAGCCAGCACGCCACCGATCGACCTCATGGTCAGGGAGAGGCGAGAAGTTTACGAAGCTTGCAACGAGAGAAACGCAAATAAAAAGAGACCAGAAAGTTGGCGCGACAGGGCCTCATGGAAAGGTGGCAGGCAAGATGGGACTCGGATACGGCGGGTCGGTGGACGCACCGTCTGATCCCCAACATTACAGAGTGGCACGATCAAGCCCATGGTGAAGTGAACTATCACATCATCCAGGCACTTACTGGCCACGGATGCTCAACCAGTATTTGCACAGATTTAAGAAGACTGAGAGCGCTGCGTGTCTGTTGTGCGGTCATGTTTTGGACGACGCTGAGCACGCAATTTTCGAGTGCTCTAAAACGGAAAGTGAGAAGTCCAAACTCTACGAGACACTTGGAGAGGAGTTGAGTGTGAAAGACCTTGTTCCTGCCATGCTAAAAGACGAGAGGGCCTGGACGGCGGTCTCGGCCTACATTAAGGATATCATGGAGAGCAAAAGAAAGACGGAACAGGCCGAAAAGGCCAACAGAGAGCGGGAAGCCAAGCTCCTGAACCCCTAATCTCGAAAGAGGACGGGGGATGTAGGGAAATGGCTGAATATGGACACCACCCCGAAGTAATGCGAGAGCGATCCCAGGGTGGTGCTCCGGAATCAGGGGGGGGCACTTGTGGGTAGCTTGCTACTCCTATGGCCCCGCGAAAAAAAAAAAAGATAGATTGATATATAGATAAACCTCGGCAGGGGCCGCGAAGCGCAGGATTTACTCATGCAAACCGCTGTGGAGAAAAAAGTGGACTTGTTGCTAATTAGTGAACAATACAAGAAGCCATAAACAGGCTCATGGTTTCAAGACACAACGGATAGGGCAGCCATCCTAGTACTTAACAATGACCTGACAGTCAATGAGGTCGGCGAGACAGCGGCAAACTTTGTGTGGGCGGACATAGAGGGAATGAGAATATTTAGTTGCTATTTTTCTCCCAATGAACCGTATGACGTTTTTGTGGACCAACTCGGCAATCTGGAAGACAGTCTTTGGACAGCGAGCGGCAAGATATTGGTGGTGGGCGACTTCAACTGCAAATCGCCAGAATGGGGCTCTGGGCAACTAGACCACAGAGGGGGAGGCCCTCTCAGAGATGATGGCTAGACTTGACCTCGTCACCATCAACGAAAGAACAGCTTACACCTTTAGACGTGGTTCTACAGCATCAGTGGTGGACGTCACGTTTGCTACAGGTGATCTTGCGACCGAGATGTCGGGTTGGGCGGTGCTGGAGGACATAACACTAAGTGATCACCAGTACATCCAATACGAGATAAAAGCGGAACAACAATTGAAGATCAACAAGGAGCAGCTGTCAGCGCATAACATTAAAGAGAAGAAGGACGGATGGGTGCCGCGCAAACTAGATAAGTCTGAACTTAGAAAGTTTCTAGACACCACAAAGCAACGGGGACACCTGCAACGTATAGCGCAGATAGGAGATTTGGTGATATTGATAGATTATATATAAAAAGACCAGTCTATTGGTGTACGCCCGAGACTTCTGAACTACGAAAGAAATGCCTCACCGCGCGTCGAAAGATGCAGCGCGGTAGAAATACACCGCAAGAGCCAAACCTTAGCGAGGAATTCAAAGAGGCACGGAAGGAATTAAAGACGGCAATCAATACCAGTAAAAGAAATTGCTGGACTGAACTATGCCGTTCTGTAGATGAGGACCCCTGGGGACTACCTTACAAAATAGTCACTAAAAAGATGACAGGAAGACAACAGGTTCCTGGGATAAGGAACCCGGAGAGAGTGGGAAATATTGCAACGACCCTGTTCCCGAGGAGGCCTGGGCGTCCGTCCTCCAACGACAACGCACAGATTGAACCCTTTATCGTTGAGGAGTTACGTGAGGTGGGAAAACGGCTTCGACCCGGAAAAGCCCCAGGCCCGGATTATATTCCCAATGAGGTGATTGGAGTAGTAGTGGAGGTGTGGCCAGAGCTCCTCCTGGAGGCTTTCAACATCAGCCTCCACACGGGAGTTTTCCCAGAGACGTGGAAGCGACAGATCCTTGTTCTCTTAAGAAACGGGAACAAGCCACTGGAAGATCCGTCGTCGTATCGACCAATCTGCATCTTGGACACCATGGGGAAGCTTCTGGAATTGATGATTCTGCAGAGGCTCGAGGTGCATATCAAAACAAATGGAGAGCTGTCGTAGAGACAGTTTGGTTTTCAAAAAGGACGGTCCACAGTGAATGCGATCACAAAAGTGGTTGACGCGGCGCAAACAGTGATGATTGGGCCATGGAACACCAGGGGATTTTGTGCGCTAGTCACTTTGGACAAAAAAAATGCTTTTAATTCGGTCAGGTGAGAAGGAATTATGGACGCACTGTCAGAACGGCGTACACCCGAGTATCTGTTGAGGATAATCGAACAGGCATGGCAAAATGTAGAAGTAAAAATCAAAATGAAAATACTACGCTTATTACAAATTAACACAAACAGAAGACGTCCGGCATATGACATGGCATTGGCTACAGCCAACGAAATAGGAGCGGGAATTTTAGTAATAAGCGAGCCCAATAGAAGTGCCATAATAAACAGAAAGACTGGGTCTACGACGAAGACCAGGATACGGCCATAAAGGTGATGGACTCTAGCATTGCTATCAAGGGATCAGGGAAAGGGCATGGCCATTCGTATGTAGAGACAGCATGGTTCACGATATATGGTTGCTACGCCTCTCCTAATAAGGACATAGAGGACCTCAAGATGACACTGCAGGAAATCAGGGATCGAATTATGGGGAAGAACGAATGTGCGCTAGTGGTAGGCGACTTCAATGCTAAGCCTCCCCAATGGGGCATGAGGGCAACAGACACTAGGGGAAGGGTGCTAACGGAGTGGATTGCGCAACTGGACTTAGCGATTCTGAACGTAGGGGATGCACCGACCTTTGTAAGGCAAGACTACGGCTCCATACTGGATCTATCACTTGGCACGGCAGATATAGGGAGGAAAATCGTTTACTGGGAAGTGAGCGTAAAAGAAACTCTCAGCGACCACAAATATATCATATTCGAGGTCCAGGAAGAAAAGGGAACGCCCAAAACAAGGCAGCAGAGATACCAGGGGTGGAACACTAGAAAGCTGAACACTGTAAATCTACAACGTGCCACTGATGAAGTTGTAGAGGACGAGAACGCAATATCAGCTAAAGGATTCTCGAATACACTAAGGGGAATATGTGACAAAAGCATGCCGAAGAAGAAGGGAGTTAAAAGGGGGTAACCCATGTATTGGTGGAACGAGGAGATAGCAGAATCCAGAAAAGAGTGCATTAGGAAAAGGAGAACCTACACTAGGAATGCCAAAAAAACCCGGACAGCCGGAACAAAACCGGGCTCTATGGGAAGAATACCGAGAGAGTAAGAGAATACTAAAAAATTCTATCAGAAATGCAAAAAGAGCGAGCTGGATAAAGCTCTGCAAAGAATTAGACTGTGATATCTGGGGGGGGATGGTTACAAGATCGCCATGAAGAGACTGACTGGTTTCCCTCCCAGACACCAAATGGCCATGAAGATCGTAGAGGGGGTGGTCGACCACCTCTTGCCGATCCATGAGCCAGTAAACTTTATCTGTGATAATACTGTGATATTTACACCTTTTAGTATAGTAGAATTAAACGCGGCAGGCGACAAGCTCAAACCGCGGAAAGCAGCAGGTCCCGGAAATATACCTCCGGAAATAATTAAAGAGGTTGTCTCCAAAAAACCCGACTACCCACTGGCAGTGTATAACGCGCTGGCAGGAAGAGGGGTTTTTCCGGAAGAATGGAAAAAGACGAGGCTGATACTGCTGAGGAAAGGAGACAAACCTATCGAGAACCCAGCAGCACAAAGGCCGATATGCCTCCTGGATGTGGAGGGCAAACTATATGAACACATAATCCTAAAGAGGCTGAAAGATAAACTAACACGCACAGTGGGGCTGTCTGAACGCCAATTTGGATTCCGAGAGGGTAGGCAAACAGTGGATGCCGTAAACGAGGTAATAAAAATCGCTCGAGAAACAGAACACCGCTACATACATGCACATCGACGTCTATGTGCGGCCATAACTCTGGATGTTAAGAACGCCTTAAATAGCGCATCCTGGCAAAAGATCCTTGTCGAGTTCAGAAGGAGGGGAATAGAGGAGGAAAATCATCATGGAGGCAGAGGATACCATAAGGACACGAAACATAAACAGTGGAGTTCCACAAGGGTCGATACTGGGCCCAATCCTGTGGAATGTCTTGTATGATGGTCTGCTGCGGATGTCACACTTATAGGCTTCGCCGATGATATAGCATTGGTAGTAGTCACGAAAGGAGAGAAGTCCCTCATGTCCACTGTAAATCTAGCTCTACTACGAGTGTCCCAGTGGTTGGAAGAAAAAGACCTCAAACTAGCACCGGAAAAAATGGAGGCGGTCCTCCTAACAACCAAGAGGAAGGTGGCCCCGATATTTTTCAACGTCCAAGACACGCTACTTGCCCCATCCAAAGCGATAAAGTACCTGGGGGTGTGGCTAGACACAAAGCTTACATTCGCCGAACATGTCGCGAGAACCACGCAGAATGTGGAGAGAACGATAGGAGCCTTGACAAGGCTAATGCCAAACGTAGGTGGGCCCAGGGCATCAAAAAGAAGGCTACTCTCGTGTGTAGTCCACTCTCAGATGCTTTACGCCGCCCCTATATGGTACACGGTAACGGAGAAGAAAAAGTTAGTGAGCAAACTGGCCAGCGTACAACGCAAGATAGCTCTCAGAGTATGCTCTGCGTACAAGACCATCTCAACTGATGCAGCGGGGGTCATATCAGGAATCCCCCCAATACAGCTCCAGTTATTAGAAAGGCGGGAGAAATACCTCGGAATAGATGGGGAGACAGCCAGGGCATAAGGTTTGCCCAAGAGATGGCAGAATAAGTGGAACCTCGGGACGTACGGGCGATGGACGCATCGCCTGATACCAGACATTCAGACATGGATTGATAGGGTGTATGGGGAAACAGACTATTATCTAACACAAGCTCTCTCGGGGCATGGGTGCTTCAGAAAGTATCTCCTTGAACGTAGGAGAGTGGAGACAGATGCATGTAGATATTGTGGTGAGCAAGACAATGCTGAACACACGCTATTCGTCTGCTCGTACTGGGAGGAGTTTCGGCATGACTATTACAATGAAGCAGGACGCCCGTTCAACGCTTTGAATATGATGACGGATCTGATAAATGGTAGGGAGGAAGATTGGAAGCGCGCGTATAAATCCGTGAGAAACATCATTGAGGTAAAGGAAAAGGAAGACAGAGATATGAATAGGTAAAGACAAGGATACTAGTCAGCCTACGCACCGAAGTAATGAGAAAGCGGTTTCCAGTGCGTAGAGCGTGAAGAGGGGAAGGGGTTTTAGCAGGTAGAAATGCTGCACTACCTCGCCGCCAAACACCCAGGCGAGGCGTCTTTCTGAAGATTTCCCCTCCTCGCAAAAAAAAAAAAAAAAAAAATATAATAGATAGATAGATAGATAGATAGATAGATAGATAGATAGATAGATAGATAGATAGATAGATAGATAGCGAATGTCTATGGAACTGCCAATAGACTATTTATTCTCTTATGTTTTTAGTTCGGTTAGTTGATACTTATTATAGTTCAATAGATAGATATACCATAATTAAACTATCTTTACTACTAAAAACCACAAAGAAATATCGCCATTTCGGCGTTGTTTTAATTGTTTACGCGATCACGCTTTATACACTTTTTTTGTTTCCCGGTAGAAACAATCTGTGGTGGTCGCTTTGAGAAAAATATTTATATAATTTTTTTTTAAATTCAAGATGACTATGTTATGTTATATCGGTGTGTTTAAGTATTCTTACAGCTTACAGCTCCTTTGTTTTCTCATATTCTTTGCCATTTCGGTAATCTACATTGTCGTAATCCTAATATTGATAATAATATATGGTTAGGCCAGTGGTTAGGGTTGTTGTGCATTAGAATGCAAGAATATTAAGCCAGTTTCCGAAGTAACTATAATTATTATACATTATTTTTTACTTATTTTTGTAAATTAATAGTAGAAAATAAGAAATAAAAAAAAATTAAGCAAAACATAATATCATTACGTAATTATTATTACGATAAGGTTACATGTTGTACCCTTTTTCCTCCGAAACAATTAAAATGATCTCCATCTTAAAGGTTCAGAATAAAATTTGTTGGTGTAGACTTTGCTAATTTAGAACTGATTTCAGATTTACCGAGTCTATTGCAGGGGGACAAAACAAAGTAACATTTTTAAAACGCGACACCTACATGTAATATATTTATTTTTATTAACACGCTTTTATTAGCTTCACCTGTATGTTTGCTTGCTTGCTTGTTTGCTTGTTTGTTTGTTTGTTTGTAACCGACTCTTTGGACTCGATTTTGACCCACTTTAAACGGACAGATTTAATTGAAACTTTGTACACTTACGAAGAACCGGTAACAATACAATAATTTGATAAGTTTATATCATTATCCTGATCAGGATCGCCAGTCCTTTCCTCACGTATCCTCTGCGTGAGAGCAAAGGCTTAATATGTAAGTACATTCGGTGATTGTCAGTTAGGTCGGTGGTCGAGCGGGCTAAGACAGTCGACGCGAAACGACAGACTCCTCGGGCGTGAGTTCAAATCCCATGGCTGAAATAAAAAAATATTTTTTTTTCAGAAATATCTGTTGGATCGTAATATGTTATAATATCAGCATCAATAAGCAATATAAATATAGTTTAAAAAAAACTACAAAACACGCTTTCATAGCACATCAAACTAAAAAGTGAAAAATAAATATAGTTTAAAAAAACTAACAAACACGCTTTTAAAGCACATCAAACTAAAAAGTGAAAAATAATTATTAATATAAACTGAAAACAATAATGAACGAAAAATACTAGTATTATTGTGAAAAAAGCGTGGGGCGCTTTGTGCAATATTTTTCGTATATCGAGCAACCCACGCTTTTTTCACAATAATACTAGTATTTTTCGTTCATTATTGTTTTCAGTTTATATTAATAATTATTTTTCACTTTTTTAGTTTGATGTGCTTTAAAAGCGTGTTTTTTAGTTTTTTTTAAACTATATTTATATTCATTAATTTTCACCGTGTGATTTACACTCATAAGCTTAGTATATAACTAAATATGTCAAATTGTATTTTTTTACACAACTCTAGTCTGAATCTGAAACCATTAAACTATTTATCCATTCCAAAAATACAAATTGTATTTAAATCAAAAGTTACTGATTTTTACTTTTATGTACTACTTCAAGTACTGTTGTTTTACTTCAAGTAAATTACTTGGCGATAAATTCAAGAGGACTTGATAATTGAAGTATGTTTTAAGAAAAATTGTACCTGATACTTCAAGTATTTTTTTGATATTTGAATACTTAATACTTATATTTCAAGTACTTTCTAAAAATACTTGTGACAGCTCTGCTCTAGTGGCTTCAAATATTGTTTGAGCAACATTATATGTATTTAATAGATCTGAATATTCTTTGGTTTGATTATTTTTATCAAACAGATTAACATTAAAATCTCCACATAAAACTAACTTGTAACTTTTAAAATTTAAGTGAATTGAGTCAATAATCTCTAACTTCTCAAAAAAAGATTTCAAAATTCCCTAAATTAGTTCTATATATACACAGTACAATCAATATAAAGTCTATACTTCGTACACATGCACATTCTATATGTATTTCCACACTCTTTTCTTCAATGTAATTTACTTTTCCAAAGTGACACTCATTCTTGATGTAAATGCAAGCACCTCCATGTATCTTTTCTTTCCTTGAGTATGATGAGATCATTTCATAATCACTTATTTTCACAAAATTTTCTTCACCTGGTTCCAGCCAATGTTCAGTAAAACATACTACTTTTGGCTTCACATCTAACATGTTTAGGAAAAGTTGTATTTCTAAAACCTTATTTTTAATAATTACATTGTATGTTTTGGTGTAATACTGAAACTTTGATTTTTTCTTTTTTCACCTAGTCCGTTAGATTTGAGTATTTGACGTTTGATGATCTTGATAGTAATGTTGATGTTTCATTGAGTTATTTTCATTTCCTTGATTGTACTACTGTGATGGCTATTTTAAGGTGTAGTCAATATTTTTCCTTTGAGCGTTTATTTTCTTAATATAACTACATAAATCTAATGGAGAATGACTCACATTAAAATGTACCCCTTTTTTATTAGCTTCAGTGAAATTTGGATATCCTCTTTCGTCTTTATCGCATATTTCAGGAGCGTGTTTACCCTCTCCACATTTAGCATAATTTTTATCTCTTGTACAGAATTTTACGGTATGAACAAAACCACAGCATTTAAAACATCATTTTACTTTATATACTCATATGCCGAACAAGCAGCATACACTCAACACATACCGCTCCATTTTCCATAATTTGTTTGAACGTGTCTCCATCGCATATTCTATAATTGCAAAATATAGGAGCGCGATACTTGTACAGTGTACCTAATAGAATTGTTTTATTGTTTACCCTTTATATGCGTTAGTTCATTCCTTTATCGGTGCCCGGCAGTATGGGTGCTTTTAATACTTAATAATAGATATTCTCTTATTGTCTATAGTTATTTATTTGTGGCATTCTATAATGTTTCTTCTCACCTTCTTTGGGTATAAAGTCACTGTCCTATGCATTATTAAAAAAAAATGACAAATAACTCTGCGCCAAAAGTATCAATCACCGGTTGGTTTTTGAAAAAAATGTTTTTTTCCTATCTAAAAATGTTTCACCTAAAAAAATATACATGTTAATCTGAAAAAAGAAACTTAAAAAAAGAGTCTGCCAAGAAACAATATTTTATCAAAGAAATTTTGCTCCAATTTTGAGAACGGAGTTAGAGAGTATCCCGAAACGTCAACTCTTAATAATCTTAAAATATTGACATTTAAGTTTTATATTAATGAAAAATATTTATTATCTGCCAAAAACCGGGGAGGGGGCGGCTGCCCATCCCTGTCCCTCCTTGGCGACGCCCATGTCTGTTTATTTTCGCTGTCATAAATACAAGTTATAATGTGCAGGTTCACTTGTCTTAAAAATATGAGCAGTGTATTTATATATATTGTCAAATGATATAAATGAAATAGGTTTAATTAAGGAGTGGCCTTGTAAAAATATTAATCTAATATATAAAATTCTCGTGTCACGGTGTTTGTAATTAAACTCCTCCGAAATGGCTCGACTGATTTTCGTGAAATTTTGTGTGCATATCGGTTAGGTCTGCGAATCGGACAACATCTATTTTTCATCCCCCTATATGTTAAGGGTGGTCCAACCCTAAATATTTTTTTTATTTTTTATAATAATATACATGGCAAAACAACGTTTGCCGGGTCAGCTAGTAATCAATAAATGTATTAAATGGTAATGGTCACTACCGGTTTTCGCAGCCATGGCAAGGGTCCCATAGACAAATATTTTATTTTTGTCTATGGGGTTCCATATCTTGTAAATTATGTAGCTGTATTGCTTATCAGTTATCACTTTTAGTTTTTTAATTCTGTGATAATAATCCACTCACTGACATCTACCGAATAGTTATAGAATTAAATGTAAAATGCGAGATGCGACACCTGTTTTTCCAACACCACAAGCCAGCTCCACAAAATTGAAGCGTGTCGTAGCGACGGATCCTCTCGGCACACAGCTTTTATTTATGAACTGGCACACTTTTCTGGTCGGAAATATCAACCGGCACGTATCGATTATTCTATGAACGCGAAGATAGGCGACAGTTTTCTGTATTTTTTTCAAAAATTTGAAAGAAAGAACAAATAAAATCTTTACGGACTTTCGAAATACGTAATTTCGTTGATTGGTGGCAAAAGGCAAAGTGGGGAATTGCCGAAAAAGATTTGGAACTGTTAAGAAAAGATATATTAACTAAAAACACTACTTAAAACTGTAATTCTGTAACAATCGTAAAAACAGTTATTAAGACATTTTGACTCCATTTTCATGATAAAACAAATTAAGAAACATTAATACAATAATACTTTAACCCAACCTAACAAAAATACTCATGAGTCATATCAAGTGTACGGCTTATGAATCGTGCATCAACTGTAGTTAAATTTTTTTAAAGGTTTGTTCCAACAGCAGCCTCGGGCCAGTTTGAAACCATCAGAAATATTCACTCAGCTGCCTCATATATGCTAAGGTCACTGTATTTATATTAACACTTAACTGGGCGAATACTTCTGACGGTTTCAAACTAGTCCCAGTCTGCTGTTGGAACAAATCTTTTAATCATACGACAACATTGCTTCTGTCATACAACTGAATGAGGTGGGTTATGGGAACACATTCGTTTTAAAATTCTATTGGTTGATGCAGTAGGTGTATTTTTTCAAACCGATTTAAGATTTAACTAAAATGAAAATAGTGACTGTAATGAGCCTTATTACATAATGTAATAAAGTTCAGTAATATCACTGGTAAATAACAATTGAATCACTTGAATGAGTTAAATCAGTTCGAAAAAATACATCTTTCGCCAGCGATTCAATGCAGTTCTGCGCTGTGAAGCAAGCTTCATAGTTTGGTTTATGTTTGTGATTTGTAAATTGCCCTCTTTTTAACATAACCTTACAATTTTTCTTTATTTTTGTAATTGAAAAAAAATCCAAAGAATTCTGTTTCCAGTTTAAATATAAAATTTACATTTCTGTCTGGCAAAAATAGTGTTTTTAAGGCTCTTTTTCTTTGCTATAGTTAGAAATGTATTAGATTTATTAATTTGATTAAATTATTACAATTAAAATAAAATGATATTTTTAAAACCTGCATGGATAAATCACGAAGGTATGTAAATGATTTAAAACAGAGGCATGTGAATTTTGCAATATATTTGTTTTATTGTAGATGATAAACCAATATTTTCTGTGGATATACATCCAAAAGGAGGCAGATTTGCTACTGGTGGACAAGGCGGTTCTGGTGGAAGAATTGTTGTTTGGAATATAGGACCAGTAATAAATGAAAATGAGGAAGCTGATCCAAAAATTCCTAAAATGTTATGTCAAATGGATAATCATTTAGGTAAACATTTTAGTTTTATTTTTGCATTTTAACATTTTGTATAATATTGAATTCGGTTGTTATGAATACTGGTTAGAGTCTGGTTGAATCTTGGTTGGAAAGTTTATTGTTTTTGTTAATATTTTACAGGTTTTGGAATTGTTTAAAAAATTAATAAGGTACTTTAATTGATTTTAAATTTAATTCAAAACAAATAATTAGAGAAAATAAGGAAAATAGCAAGTGATCGTATATATCGAACAGTTCTCAGTGCATATTGTGTGTTGGTTATACCAAAGCTTGGCAAAATTGGTTTCTTTTGGTTATAACCAACTTGTACTGTATTACACAATCTCGTATCTTTTGCCTTTATGATGTTTTTGGTATGACAATGGAATGATAGAATAGAGTGATATTTTATTGAATAGAAATATACAAATATATAATATAAAAAATTATCGATGTCAAAACAATACACATAAGAGAAACATTTTTATACTTGGTCAAGAATTATACAAGAGAAGAAAATTATGTGTATTTCAAACATTAGATTTAATACATTTTTTGTACATATAGAAAATAAATAAATAACAAAATTAAGTTATTTAAATGATAGATCACCAATTACTAAATATAGATGTGTAGTATCGAATTCTAAAAGTACAAAATATAGAGTCCCACAAGACACAATTATTGGACTAAGTTTATTTGTATTTTATATCAATGACAGTTCAGTAAAAAGGAAAATGTCATATATCCAACTTATTGCAAATAACTCGCCATTGTATTTCATTGGTGAAAGCATAAATAAAGTTTTAATAACGTTAAATGAGATGATAAATGATCTTTTAAAATAGTTATGAGAAAATAATTTAAAAACAAATTTAGTAAAAAACAAAGAACGGTTTTCATAAACGATCGAAAACTATGTGACAAATTAGTTTCCTTTAACAGTCTCGTCGAATCATGCCGTGATCAAAAGATGATTGAAATTGGTTCCTTAGACACATACATATGTGCAAAAATCCTCATCAGGTACTGCTCTAATATGAAAGACACAAAATTACCAGTTAAAAGGTACCAATTGATTGATGTGGTTTTTATTGATGAGGGCTCGGTAGTTGTCAGTGTTGACTGGTGAAATTTAGGCTGTCATATCTTATTATTGGAGCATGAAACCAAAGAGTTACTTTAAGGCATAATTATCAAGACTAAATGAAGAAGTTCTGCATAAAAAAAATGTGATGGAAGTTTGCGAAAAAAAGTGGAAAAAATTGTGTGCCTCACCAGATTATTTTTTTAAACGATTTGTACAATATTTGCAAAACATCTCTTTTCAGAATCAGGTGGAAAATATATCAACAGATTTCAAATTTCATCAAAAAACATAGCTTTTTATAGTTACACCATTTTTGAAATTTCATTTTAGATTAATTTTTCACTGTGCAAATTTCAAAATGGTGTAACTTAGAAAATTGTAAAAAATCAATAATTTTTCTAAAATTTGGAATCTGTCGATTATTTTCACACACTTTTCTTAAATCTTTTTCGAAATTTTCAATCACAATTTTTTTTTACAAAACTTTTTTATTTAGTTTTCATAGTTATGCCTTAAAGTATCGCTCGAGTCTCATGCTCCAATACTGAAATATCACGGTCTAAATTTCACCAGCCACCACTGGTAGTTATCCGGAATATCAAAAATGTTTGAAGATGATGTAAGCACTTCCCACTCCTTTTGTTATCACACCTTTCGTCCAACAGCTTTTGGTTTCGAAATAGTGATTTTATTCTAACTTTGATCCTCTCCGTACTACCACGGAAAATCATAACTACTGGTAATAAATCATTGACGGAGTGTGTGCTACTAAAACTTACAAGTTTGATCCTCACTGACTTACCACTGCAAGTAGTTTTATTATAATGAATTTCTATTTGCTTATCCAAGTTCTGAAAATTATTTCTCACATTGATCTTACCACTGCAATAGTAATTGCCAAACAATAAAACATGGAGGGGCAGGAACGTAGTTTTGATATCCTAGTGTATAAAACCAAAAGAGTAAAAGAATACAGATAATTAGGTGTGATAATTATATGACCATCTAACGTTTGAAGTCCGTATTATATTAGACGAAATGGTGAAGAAAAATCTAGGTCAACTATGTAATAACATTATGAAGTGGATAAAATACATACATATTAAATATAAATCCTCATTTCAGTTATTGTTCATTAGTATTCTGCCGTCATAAGTAAAAGTGCAGTAACTGCATAATTGCAAACTTTTCAGGAAAAAGGGAAACGCTGCAGAGTCAAGTTTTCGTACATTAACTTGGATTAAATTAAAATGTAGCTCTTTGATTAAAAGTAAAATTTTCCAATTTTTCCGATAAAACTAGAAATGTTTCGATATTGTTTTATTTTTTTCGTAAAAAAAATCAGATACTTTAAAATAGTTTTAAGAAAAAGGGTAAATGTTGAAGTTAAAACGCAGTATCCAACAATTTATGATTATACTGCTTTCTATCATCAAACAGAACCACCTAATTATAAACTAATGTTGAAGTTAAAACCCAGTATCCAGCAATTTCTGATGAATTATACTGCTTTCTATCATCAACTGAACCATCCATTACTATAAACTAATATGCAGTATATAACATCTTGCAATACAAAAGGACATTTTTTAAACAATAGTACCTATTTGTAAAAAAATAATTTTTTTAGGAAAAAAATGGAGAACATCAAACCTTTATTATTTATATAGGTATGTATTTTTATTCAATTTATTATAAAACAGAAAAATAGAATATGAAAAACAGGGAATAAAAACCAAATATTAAGTACAATATTAATTATAGTAAAACCAACTAAAAATAACTAGTTTAGATCACAGGAAGGTCTTCCCAAAACTTTCTACGGTTTTTTAGGCATTAATGGCACAACGTTTTTTAATAAGTCTGACTTGACACTTTGTTCAATTCCAATTGGCTTTTGTAACACATCTGGAATATTGTAAATGCTCTTTACTGATGTTTTTTTTCAGAAAATCTAATTCATATATTTCTCCCTCAAAAGAGGTTTTATATTTTATTGTTTCGGAACCTCTCTGTGCTATCATATACACAATATCTTTGATGTATGCTTTATTAGTATTATTGTTATTTCTTCGAGTTTTATTTAATTTTAACGAATGCTGCTTGGTACGATGACGGGGTCTTGTCTCGCCGACAAGACGAATCCCCAAGCTAAGCGCTGAGTCTCAACAGATCGCAGCGTGGAAACTGTTCTACCGAGTACAACACCCTGCCAGGTACGTAAGTCATCTACAGACAATTCCGAGTTCCAACATCGAAACGTTTGTGCGACCCATGATCGGCCGTCATGACAGATCAGGTCGGACATGGCAAGGATCGATTCCACCGCCGACCGTCGATCTCGAGACGGCAAATAGGGCTAGTGCGACGACCGCGGCGAGCCACGATCGCCTAGTAAAGTCACATTGTTTTGAGCCTTTCGACTCTCGGAACTCCAAGAGATATCGTTGCCACCTTTGACTAGAAAGGATACGGCCTTAGAGGCGTTCAGGCATAATCCCACGGATGGTTGCTTCGCACCACTGCCCGCTCGAGCGAGTGCGTGAACCAAATGTCCGAACCTGCGGTTCCTCTCGTACTGAGCAGGATTACTATCGCAACGACGAGTCATCAGTAGGGTAAAACTAACCTGTCTCACGACGCGCGCGACGGTCTAAACCCAGCTCACGTTCCCTATATAAACTATTATTAGTTAAACGCACATAAGTTATTTTACACATGAATAATAATGTTTTTCAACTTTCATTAAAGATGGACAAAATATTGCTACTAACTGATTTATAAGTAAACAAATACCTAACTGGCTATAAACAAAAACTGATATTTACGAAAATAAACGGTCATATTATTATATAGTTAAATACAGTATCTGTATACAAGATGACGGTATTTTGAAGTTAAAATACAGTATATACATATTTTAAGCAAGAACGTAGTATCTATACTGCGTTTTAGCTTATTATACGTAGATACTGCATTCTTACTTCAAAAAGCTTCATAATTTGTAGATACTGTGTTATAAAATTATGGTTTATTTCAATTAATTTAGAGATATGCTGTGTTTTAACATCAAAAAATCGCTTTCTTGGACATGTGTTGACCATATAAGCACATAACCTCAATTTTAAAATTTTCTGTAGATACTGCGTTTTTACTTATGACGGCAGTATTACTTCTGTTAAATAATTCTGAAACTGATATACATATTACAAAAAAAAAAAAACAGAATCAAACATTGTAGGTAACATTGAGATGCAACAAACCTATCAGTTCATGACTAGAACTGGAAATAATTTGATTATATATTATTGGCAATAGGCGATTTCAGCCAATGTATAAAATTTTTACCCATAGTTCATAGATAATAGATATCGATATATACTAGAACAGTATTGTAGGTTTATTATGTCAACCAGTGGCCACTTTTATAAGTAATCTAAAGTACTCATAATACAATATAAATGAAACAAGAAACCTAGTACCTATGTGATTTTATTTATGCATATAGCTTTCAATTAATTGATACCTAGGTACTTTTAAATTTTTACTACAGGAAAAAATATATTAATACTGTCATACAGTATCATTTACAAATAAAGTTAATAATGAGGCTGTTAGCTAGTGATCAGAAAAAAACTTATGGATTTTTAAGCATGCGTGAATGTTGTTCGGTGGAGCAATGCTGGGCACTTGTTAGCATCAGGTGGAGATGATAAATTAGTAATGATCTGGAGATTAACTAATGAAGGAAGTTCTTCAATATTTGGAAGTGGTAAAGTAAATGTTGAAACGTGGAAATGTGTTCACACGCTAAACTCCCATAACGGTGACATTTTGGATATTGCTTGGGCACCTCATGATGGTTGGTTAGCATCAGGCAGTGTAGATAATACTGTGATCATTTGGAATGCTCATAAATTTCCAGAGAAAGTAGCTGTTTTGAAAAGCCATACGGGGATGGTCAAAGTAAGTTGAAGTTTCAAATAATTTCATGTAAAATTATTCATTATATTAAAATTTCAGGGTGTAACGTGGGACCCGGTAGGCAAATATATTGCTAGTCAATCAGATGATAAATCTTTAAGAATATGGAGAACATCTGATTGGGCTCAACAAGAGGTAGTGACAGATCCATTTGTAGAATGCTCAGCCACTACACATGTTCTTAGGTTATCCTGGTCACCAGATGGACAGTATTTAGTGTCAGCTCATGCAATGAACGGGGGTGGTCCTACAGCCCAAATTATCGAAAGGGAAGGATGGAGACAGGATAAAGATTTTGTAGGGCATAGAAAAGCTGTAACGTGTGTAGTAAGTTGTGTTTATATTTTTTTGAGTCCCTATATCTCAACTGCTATAAAAGATAACCAAATATAATTTGGGTTGAGAACATAAAAGATAACTTTACTTGTTATTGTAGCTTTGAAAAATATTTAATTTTCCATTTTCAATAAAATTGTCTACTTTTAATTTTTCAATGATAAAAAATTCTTTAATTTTTTTTTAAACTAAGATGAATGCCAAAACATTAAAATTACTTAATAATATTTTCCATTGAAAATGCCCGTTAAATATATAAAGTTAGCATTCTTTGAGAATAAAAAGAAGAGTTACAGAAATGTATATTATCTACTAATTAACCATTCTATATTGCTGTCATCTTACCGATAAGTAGCAAAATTATTAGGTTTGTTGTGAGTGGGTCTCAGTAGACCCTCCACTGCGGCCATCAGCAGGCCTATTGTGGCTAGCAAAATTATTGCTCTCACCTTGTTTAATCCTAAATCCGTTACTTAATTATGAGTGTATAATTAACAGCTATAAGGGGATATGATAGATAAGATTTCTTTCTATTTTTTAGAGATTCAATTCCAACATATTAAAAAAACAGACACCAGGTGGCCCAAAAATGACACAGTACTGTTGTTGTGCGATAGGATCAAGGGATAGATCTATTAGTGTGTGGTTAACATCTCTTAAACGGCCTTTAGTTGTAATAAAAGATCTTTTTGACGACAGTGTTCTTGACATATCTTGGAGCAGTAATGGATTATATCTACTAGCTTGTTCTTGGGATGGTACTGTGGCATGTGTTACATTTACTCAAGAAGAAATAGGTACACCTTTGTCAATGGATGAAAAGGTAATGGATATGTAATAGTCTTTTTACATCTATAAATTTCACGTATTGGTTTTATCTAGTACTGAGTAAATTCTAGGAATTTTTAAAGTTTGTGTTTATATATTAAACAAAAAAATCATCATGTATTTGAGAACTTTAATGTGCATGATTAGTATTTCTAGGAACGTGTCAACAATTTTCACCAAAAAAATATACCTTATAACTGAGAAAACCAACAAAACAAAATCAGTTATGAATAATAAGTTTTTTTTTTTTTTGGCTTCAGAAAATATAATAAATCTTAAACACTTACTTTGCCTGTCAGTCCATCACAAAGGAATACTACAAATAATTTTATTTTAAATGTTTAAACTGAAATATGTAAAGAAGCTTTGTTATCTTTTATTATTGTTCTTTGAATTAAAAAAAAAAATTATTCTCCTTCAGGAAAACGGTTTTAGATTTTAAACCTAAAGATTTGTTTTCTTTTTCCACATCACTAATATCATCTTCATTTTCTAGAATTACAGTGAAACCTTCCTAAACGGCCACCTCTTTTACCTGGAAAATTCTTTAGGAACCGACCATTTACATATACATATTCCATGTAAATATTTCTCCGTTAAGTGGACACTCCATTAAACGAACACGAATAGTAAATAAGCTACAAATCTTTGGTCAGAGCCTCTTTTAAACAGACAAAAAATATTATTGGAATATAATCAGATCTAATTAAATTATAGGATGTTATTTCAAAAGGCGATTTTTTATAATAAGTTTGCTTCAGCCAGGCTGGGATCTGAAGCAAACGTAAACAATATTGTTTTCGGTTTATAAAATGCAGACAGATTTATGATACCCAATGTGTATGTGATATTACCTGATACACTGCCGTTGATTAAAAATATGTAATGTGTGTTTATACAACTTTAAAGTTTAATACGTGAGTTGACTTTGCCACAGACAAAGTATCTTCGAAGACCTTGCCCTTGGATGACTAGTGGCAATACGAAACATAATATGACATGTACATACATATAAGATTGGGTAAAGTACCGTTCTGTGTACAGGAGTGGGAACATACCATGCTGCGTGATTTGTGCTTATCCGCTGCGAGTTTTTTTTTTCAGAAAATAAGTACATTTTTAGATACATACATACATGCATGTATGTACAGAGTGAACAATTGAAAATTCTGCTTTTTAAACCCATTTTTTGTGCTTAAAAATATAGCTAGAAGAAAAATTAAAAAAATGGATCTGTAGCATATTTTACCAAGTTTTCCTATATGCTATTAGTTTGCGTTTATCTCAATAATATAAAGGGGGCGCCACATAGTCAAGTTTTTTTTAAACGGGACTGTATATTTTTGGATATTTGGATAGTTCCTTTCCTCCCCATTATAAATATATATGATTGTTATATATTCCATCTTCAAATAACTGAGTTAACTAAATGCACCTAAATGCATCAAAAAACAAGTTTGCATTATAGAAGATTTTTTAATAATATTAACAATTTAAATACATGTAACAACATACAAGTTAAGCAAAAATTATAACAAATGTTCAAAAATTCCACCATTATTTACCAAACAAAGGTTTAATCTTTTTATGTAATTCTCTCTAATCCGTTGAAACATTTCTGGATTATTATTTAAAACTCCTACTTCCCTGACAATTTATTGTTTCAATTCTTCTAAATTATTAGGTCTATCTTTATATATCCTATTTTAAGTGTACCCACATAAAAAAAAAGTCGAGAGGTATTAAATCTGGGCTTCGTGGAGGCCATAATATAGTGTCACTTCTGCCTATCCACATTTGATATTTCTGATTTAAAAACTCAATTACCTCCCTAGTTGAGTGACATGGTGCTCCGTCTTGCTGCCAGATTATCTGCGTAGAAATTTGTAAAGGAAGATCGTCTATAAAGTCTTCTATTTCATTTTCTAGTAATTGTTTATATTTTCTTCCATTTAAACCACCTTCGTAAAAAATCGGCCCAAAATTGTGTTGTTCAATAATCCACACCAAACTTCTATAAACTGGCGACCTTGTCGCTGAATTTCCTTTACCAGTTGGGGATTTTTAGTAGACCGATAATGTTTATTTCGTCTATTAAATAATCCAGATAAAATAAAATTTGCCTTGTCTGTGAAAAATATGTTTGCAATAAAACTATCTTGTTCTATTCGTGCTAATATTTCATTGCAAAAATTCATATGCTTTTCGTAATCGTTGTCATTCAGTTTTTGAACCACATTAAATTTATGTGGTTTACATTTATTTTTCTTGAGTACATTTTGAAATATCCGTAGGATATCTCAAGATCTCGGACTGCATCCCTAATGGATTTTGAAGGATGTTCAGTAAAATATAATGTAACATTTAGTTCCTTTTTATACAAAAAAAATCTAAGAAGTACTCAAAACTGAAAAATAATCGAAACCGACTAAACAAAATAATTTGACAGATCAACAATCGGTATTTTAAATCATTATTGTTTTATGCATGGCTATCTATGGTAAAAATAATTTAGTTGTAGGTATCCCAAACTTTTAAGAATATTACTTATTTATTTGAATAACGCAGTTATTTGAAGATGGAATATATAACATTCATATATATTTATAATGGGGAGGAAGGAACTATCCAAATATCCGAAAATATGCGGGGTGTCCCGTTTAAAAAAAACTTGTCTATGTGGCGCTCCCTTTATATTCTTGAGATAGATGCAAACTCATAGCATATAGGAAAATTTGGTAAAATATGCTACAGATTCATTTTTTAATTTTTGTTCTAGCTATATTTTTAAGCACAAAAAAATAGAATTTTTAACTGATCACCCTGTACATATATGTATATTATGTAAGTACATACATACATACTTATATACCTAATTTTATTTTTTAACAGAATTAAGGTATTCATTTTGAATAAAAAGTTACATGTACTCTTAAGCAAAATAAAGAAAAATTTGATCTTGGTGTAAATTAGTTACTGTATTAATAAGACACCTCCAAAAAGTGGACAAATAATTGGTCACCAGTGGTGTCCGCCTAAGAGAGGTTTCACTGTACTTTTGTGTTATTGTATATTTCTTGCTAATCTCATTTTCATCATTCTAATTCTCTAACTCTGAATGTATTCTAAACAACGAAAGGAAGAATTAAGTTTTATTTGGCTTTATAGATTTTCACTTAATCGGTGTTTGAATATTCTTAGAATCATCACGTAATATTTCCTCATTAATTATGTCTGCAGTATGTATATGAACTTATTAAGTAGTAGTGAGAGGTATGTGAAACTTCTCATATGGTCCAAATGCTACTATCCGACCGACATCATAGATGTCTCTGTGGCGGATAGCGACTTGCGAAGCTAGTACCGACAGCGGCGACCTCAAGCCCAGGTGGACTAAACTACTATTATTAAATATGATTTGAGCGAAACAACTACTCAGCTAGTCATATACTGATTTAGGTAAATTGAGTAGTGGTGAGAGGTATGTGAAACTTCTCATATGGTCCAAATGCTACTATTCGGCCGACATCATAGATGTCTCTGTGGCGGTAGGCATAATCCAATGCAGGTAGGGGTATTTGTCCGCTGAGTAGTTGTTTCGTTCAAATCATATTTAATAACAGTAGTTTAGTTCACTAGAGGTCGCCGCTCTCGGTACTTGCTTTGCAAGTCGCTATCCGCCACAGAGACATCTATATGATGTAGGTCGGATAGTAGCATTTGGACCATATGAGAAGTTTCACATACCTGTCACCACTACTCAATTTACCTAAGTCAGTATATGACTAGCAGGTTGGCCACTATCATTTGTCTGTTCCATAACCTATGGCATACTGAGGAGAACTAATAAGTTCGAAACCGGTCTATGTCTGGTTAGGCATTGACAAATGATATTGGCTACCGATCTATCATGATTTGAAGGTATAATCCAATGCAGGTCAGGGTATTTATCCGCTGAGTAGTTGTTTCATTCAAATCATATTTAATGGACTTATTAGACATGAGTCTCTTAAATTTCAACGTTGCAGTGTAAAACACAGGCAGACAAACCGTCGCTGATCAGCGATTCATTTACCATCTAGCTGTCGTGCAATCAACAGTGCACACTGCGCGCGATACAATGAAAATTTTAGTTGTTCTTGAATGTACTATGTCCAAAACTTTAATATACGTAGTGTATATTTACCACATAAGGATCTGTTATTGTATCTCCATTTGTTAAACTTAATAATAATAATAAATTGACTTTATTACCGTATGAAAACCTGATCTGCTAATTTCTCAATTTATCTTTAATTTCAGCACGTAATAATGTTTTTTCATCCTTGTGACATTTTGTAAAATTTTTTCTGATAGAAGTCATAAACATTCACAATTAATCTATGTTTCAAAGTAAAGTAATTAAATAACCAACCAGCATTTCATATCTTTATAAAAGTTTAAGAATATTCCTACAGCAAATATTATAAAGCTGTATAAACTGTTCACTGAAACGTTGTAATAGCAGACAGGATAGCAATCAACTTCTTTCGCGTTTGAACTTGAAAAATGGAATTTCAATAAAGAGCATCAGTAATATTATTGTGTTCAAGTGTTGTAACTGTACCTTCTACCTAATTTTGACTGCGAAGCCCATTTTACTGTGAGAGTATATACACTTTTTAAGTAAACTTTTTATGCGCCTTCACTAGTTGATGATTCTATGATAATTAATAAAAATATACTGAAAAAGATTAAAATAATTTTGACCTCAAAAAGTGGTTCAGTTAGAACAATCTCTCTGAATAAATTATAGCAAAACTTCTGATAAAAAAAAACATTGTAATTTTTAATTATCAGTTTATTATTATAAAGGCATAAAAATAATGAAAAAAATATCCTCGCGACATAATAAATACACCCACAACAAGAAATAACAAAAAAACTGAAGTGAACAGCACAATGTGATGTAAAAATAAACAACGCGGATACGAACAGTTCCCGAAGTGAAACAAGGTGAAATTTTCGATAGCTGACAGGTAAAACGGGCATATAAAATCAACTAAAGGATGCAACTAATAATACATATAAACATGTGAACGCGAACGTTTCCATGTCAAACCATGCCGCTACACTTGCGTAAATATCCAGGTCCGCACATCAATCCCTATTTTTGTTTTTTTACGGCTTTTTCCTATTCCCGTAGTCAAAGGGTTAACCCATTTATAATTAACATATTGAACCACATTAGTTGTGACGTCATATAATTTACAATAATAATGCAATCTACGTAAAAGAGTCGTGACATACTGGTTGCTTATATGTAAGTAAGTAAGTAAATTCTTTATTAGTTCCAGTATAAAAATACACAATAAAAACCCATTGGGTGTGGAACATGTCTCAAATGAACATTTACATTTACACTTAAAATAATATGAATGATTAATATACAATATCTATGACATATATGTCTAAATTACAAAATTAATTAAATACAGATTAAAATATAAGAATTAAAATACAAAAATTAAGGTACAAAAAACTTTACTAGAAATATTCTCTACCACATTATTTTATCTGTATCTTTATCATCATAGAATTCCTGAAGTGTATAGTATGGCTTACCAAAAAGATAGTTTTTTTTAGTTTTATTTTCAATTGGTTTTTTTTTTTGTAGATTTCGTAGTTTTGTTGAAAAGCTATTATATATTTTTATTATACTAAATTGTACGTTTTTTTGGGTGTATGCATATTTACATCAGCAATTAAATCATTTCTTTGTCTTGTATTGTGCTCCTGTTTTTATCACAGTCTTCAAAGAGTTAAAAGTAGTTAAAACATTTTTTTGTAATAAAAACTTCTTTACAACTTTCATATCTATTCATTTTATATACAGCTCTTAGGCACTTTTTTTTGTAAAATTAAAATTCTTTGTATATTAATAGAGTTTCCCCAAAAAATTATCCCATACTTGATCCTCGAATGATTATATGCATGATACGCAGATAGTGCAGCTTCTGTACTTACATTTCCTGATATTATACTTAGTGCGTATGAATACTTTGCAATGTTTCGTGCTAATGAATCAAAATGCGACCTTCAATCCAGCCTCCTATCTATCTTAACTCCTAAGAATAAAACCTCTTCGCTGGATACAATTTCGTCACTTTCATAAGGTATAGTTAGATTTTCATATTTCCTATTACAAAATAGCAATGCATGTGTTTTTCCAACATTAAGTAAAAGATTATTTGCTGAGAAATATTCCTTTAAGGAGTCCATTGTGTATATGACTTTTCTAATAAGATATTTTGGTCCTCTTCACTAAAAATAAGGCTAGTGTCATCAGCAGATAGTATTAAGTATTCATTAGTTATATTTGGTAATTCATTGGTATAGATAATGTAAAACAGTGGTCCTAAGATTGAACCTTGTGGCACATCTTCCAAAACTGACAGTTCCTCTGATTTTATTAGTATTCCTTCCTTATCAATTTCTACCACACATTGCATTCTATTGGCTAAATACGATTTTACCAGCTGTAATAAAACGCCTCTCACTCTGTACTCCTCCATTTTTTGCAAAGAATTTAATGATTTACGGAGTCGAACGCTTTTGATAAGTCTATACACTTTAGTCATAGCTTGATACATTGATCTTTTTTTTTTTCGAAATCCATTTTGTTGTTCTGATAGCACATGCAATTTCTCGAAGAATGATATAAATCTATTATATATAATTCTTTCGAGTATTTTTTTTATGTTTGATAAAACTGACACTGGCCTGTAGTTCTCTTCATCTTGTTTTACTCCTTTTTTGTACACTGCCATGATCTATGCTGTTTTTAGTGACTCTGGATAAATTCCTGTACTAAAATCGAGATTTATAATGTGACATAGTGGATATGACATAACCTCTGCACATTCTTTTAACAATATGACCGGAACTTCATCTCCTACTGATTTCTTATTTTTAAGTTCTTAATACATTCAGAGATTTCTTCTGGATCTGTTGGATTCATGAAAATTGACTGATCACATCTCTCAATAGATATTGAGAGATGTGATTATCTGATACTGATATTATCACTTTTATTTATGTTTGGACATGCATTTATAAAATATTTATTTAGTTTATTTAGGGTAACATGTAACATGTAACACGGATCGGCATGTTTTGCTAAAAAATGATCTAATACACTAGTTCTATTTTTTCTGTCAGTAATCTGTCGAACCAATGTCCACGTGGCTTTATTTTTATTTTCATCGTTTACTATAAACTTAGTATTTGATAGTTTTTTGCCTCTTTTATAACTAAGATTTTATTGTACTTGTTATATTCCTCCTCACTAATTTCTCCATTTCTTTTTTTTATTGTATAAAATTCGCTTTTTTTACAGGATATTTTTATTCCATTAGTTATCCATCCATTGGATGGGTTCTTCAATTTATATTTTTTAAGAGGTATTACTAAGTCCATTATGTTTTTTATTGTATTGGTAAAATTATTATATGCTATATTTACATCGTTTGAGTTTAACACTGAAAATCAATCTATTCTGGACAACTCTTGTTAGTATTGTAGAAGTTTATTTTTGAGAACACTCTCTTGACAACAAATTTACTTTTTTTAGATTTTCCTCCATCAATTTTGTTGATTTTACAACAAAGTAACTGAGCATAGTGATCAGATAAAGCCGATTGTATAACTTCGCTATTGTAATCTCTAAAATTTATGAAAATAGTATCGATAAGTGTAGAAGAATCTTTTATTTCCCTAATTGGTTCAAAAAGGTTTTGATACAAGTGATTTTAATTTGATCTTTTTTTTTTCAGAATGCTCTTTATGAAAAAGTTTATCATAAATCTTTACAAAGGAACTGGAATTTGAGTTTCAGTGGAACTCAAATTGTAGAAAATCCAGAACTCCTTAGTGCCATAGATGAAATAAATGAAAAGAATAATGCACCAGTTGTTAACAAACCTGACATCCAGGAACCTCAGCCTGTGATAAAAGATGTATCATTTGAGTCCCCGAAATTAAACCAGAGCATATTAGTCCCAGCAAATAAACAGCTTGAAACAAGATTACCTTCAGGTAAAAGAAGGATTACTCCAATGCTATTAACTTCTGTGCCAAATGTTAACAACGATACTACTACCGATCAGTTACAGTAAGTTGTATTTCAATCAGTAGTAACGGATCTTCACAAATGATCAAAAATCATGTGACCAATTAGTTCCCTTTAACAGCCTCGCCAAGTCATACCGTCAGCAAAAAAAAGGTTAGAAACAGTTCCTTAAACACATATGTATATGCAAAAATTCTCATCAGGTACTGCCGAAAGACACAAAATCACTAGTTAAAAGGTACCAATTGATCACATGGTTTTTAATCATATATGAGGGCTCTCTATAATTTATTTATTTATTTATGTGCGATACGATATCGATGCTGTGCGTATCGATACTTTATTATACAATACTCGATATTTTGTGTCGATACTTTGGCTAGCAATACATTTGATATCAATACTTTTTTTAGTGTGTATCGATGCCTGCGATACATGACTTAAAACAATAAATTCTAAAATCTAAATACACTAGATTACTACATATTCTATATGTTTTATAATTTTAACTTGCCTCTAGCTTCCAATGACCACACTATAGAGCGGTAGCAATAACAGCAATGTAACAGCGAAGCAGAGGCATTTTTATAAAATATAATATACATATTGTCCAGTTCATTTTTGTAGTTCATTAGTTCATCAGGTGTCGTTATTAGAACTTGAAAATATGCAAAAATAAATTAAGTTCATATTAGGTTTATCAGCTCCTAGGTGAACTCTAACTCGATTGATGGAGAAGGCTTATTGACCATGTATATTTTCTATAAATTTTAATATTTGTGTTGGCCACCTAGTGGTTGAGGACAATTTAGACGTTGCCAATTTTTGTATAGGATTGGCTTTCGTTTTCATATTTTTAGTAGTAATAAAAACATATTTGTTCAAATGAGAGCATTTTTTTTATTCACTTATATTCCAGATACCGAATATTGAATGTATCGATATATTATTTTGCAATATTTGGATGGATCGACACCTTGGGGTCCGATCCCTACCGATACGAAATATCGATATTCTGCGTCGTTTTGGAACATCCCTAATCTCATAAGAAATTTGACAATTATTAAATCAAAGCTCAAAGGTTTTGTAGTTTAAGTTTGTGCTTGAAGCTGTTGTTATGAAATAGAATATGACCAGATTTCCAATTTTCTTAATCTTAGACTCTAATTGTAACCGGAAGAATACTGTAAATGTTTTATACAACCAATTAAATGTTCTCCTCAAACACAAAATGGTGGAACATTTAAAAAAATGTAATATTCAAAAGTAGCTGGAACTTTCAATTTGCATTTTTGTTCCAAACTAACGTATTTTGAATCTCTTTGTTGTAAATTACCAGTCCAGGTATCTCCTAATTCGGTTAAAATATTTCTGTACATTTGGGCTTTTGTGTTCACTAAACATATTTCCAAGAAGTAAAATAAAAACTTAACCAAATGAGAATAATTGTTGTTAAATGACAAACACGAGTTGTGCAATTATTATTATTATGACAAAACTCTTGAGAACCTTCACATATTACAAAATATGTTACATTATTTTTGTTTTCAACCATCCTCCATTTTATTTTTTGAGGGACAATTTAATTCCATTTTAATAAGCATTTAAGGCATTGTTCTAGTTACAAGTTGAGTCCTAGATTTAAAAAAATGGCTGAAAATGAGGTAAACAGAAAAATATAGTGTTTTTTTTTGGACCATTTTTATACAATTATTTTCACATTTTATTACTTGTCCTTAACCTGGTCCTGATGAATGAATACCAAAAAAACATTGTGGATAAATTCGAGGATACATTTTTATGGGCGACATTTACTACATTAATAATTTTATATGTAAATTAATTGATTCTGTTTTTATTAATTTTTGTCAACATTTCTCATATTCCCTACACGAGTCATGGAGGAAATGTTCTGGATTTAGAAGATTGTTGTAGATAAAATTTCTGTTTTACACTTTGGAAACAGGTTTATTGACATAAAAGCCCAAACATGCGAATTTTTTTTTCAATTTTAATTTCCGCAATTTCAAAAACATGCCATCACAAAAATATCAATATCTTTAAAAGTGAATTATCGAATTTTTGAACTGGTAATTAATAAAAAACATACTTATAAAGACAAATATGTTAGTTTGGAGTAAAAATGCAAAATGTAAGTTACCGCTACTTTGGACTCACTTTTTTTTTTTTATTTCCACCATTTTGTTCTACATGAGAGAATTGAATTGGTTTTATGAAGCATTGAGGAGCTTATTTTCAAAACGCAATTTCTGACAAAACGGTTATTGAGTAGATGGCATTTAACTCGTTTTAATGAACTCTTTTAAAAACCGTATATTTATTTTTAGCAAAATATAGTTTCTGTAATTTAAAAATTTAAAATACATTATAAATATAGGGGACATACAAAATTATGCAATTCCTAAAAGGAGTGTTTTGCAAAAATTGCATTTTTGAAAATAAACGCGTCATTTACAGTATTTATCTGATTACAATTTGAGTCCAAGATTGAGAAAATCGGAAAAAATTGGTGAAGGTACTGAAAAAACAAAAAAATTCCATTTTTTTTTTTGGACCACCCTGCAGTGTCATTTGTCAGATTATATTTTTTGTTTGACGTATTTATATTACAAATTCTGTTTGTTTTGATTGAATACATTAATAATAATCATTGTGAAATATAAGTCGATGAAAATAAAACAAATTTACTTTTTTCCTTTTGGTCCCCCTTGAACTATGTTTAACTTGTTTCACCATAATGCGATATAGGTTAGGTTAGGTTTCTTGTGAGTGGGTCCTTGTGCACTCTCCACTGCGGCCATCAGCAGGCCTATTGTGGCCCACACCTAGTTATATTTCACCCAATAAATTCAGTCTCTTAATGAAACTGATAACTTTATTGGGTGAGAATGTGTCCAGATCTTCTGGCAGCAGTTGCCCTTTGCCAAATATTGAGAAACGGATCCTCTCCACAGCGGGACAGGTGGAAGATGTGGTCTGCCTTCTCATCATCCCCCAGGCATAGACGACACTCAGCGTTTTTCGCTAGGCCAAGTTTATGCAGATAATAGTTTAGTCGGCAGTGCCCGATATATACGCCTGTTAGAGTTTTCAGGTTTGCCCAGTTTAACTCTAAAAGTTTCTTAGCTCTTGATTTCAGAAGGTATTTTATAAACACCTTTAATGAACTAATCCTGGTAACTTTTGCCAGTACTGGAGAGTTTTCCTTTCAGCCCATGTTGAGATAGCCATCTTAGCAGTATTTGAAGATATGCCAAGTATCGGTTCTGGCTCGATGATTCGTGATCCCGCTTCTTCTCTGACCAAGGAGTCGGCTATTTTGTTACCTTCCATACCAGAGTGGCTGGGTATCCAGACCAGAGTCACTTTGTTGTTTTTGCTCAAATGATTTAGAGCCATCTGACAATTCCATACTGTTTTGGAGTTACACCGGTAGGACCCAAGAGCTTTTATAGCTGTTTGGCTATCTGAGAAAATTTTTATCGACCTGCATGTAAGATGCATATATTCCAGCCTTTGCACACACAGTTCAATGGCATGAACTTCAGCCTGAAAAACCGTTGCACCTAGGCTTGAGGAAATCATCACCCTTGGTCTGTAGCTATGTACTCTGGCTCCTGTTCCCTCGGGAATTAATGCAATATAAGGACAAGTTCAGTTGTACAACTTGTTAGTAAATACTTTCCGTGCAACAAACATTCACGAATTGAATTGGCAGATTATTTTCCAATTGCTAATAGAGCAGCAAAACAGTTGAAACCGAAATGTAACAGTATAATGTATTCTTGTTTACAAGTAGGTAGTAGCTGCTTTGTGCAGGAAGTGACATCAAATTATATTAAATCCGCTTACTAGTTATAAGAGAAATATGAATTGTATAAAAAACGTGTACGACTGAATAAAATATATTTGAGAATTGTTTTCCTAAAAAAAAAAAATGTCAAATCTTGTTTTTACTATCTCATTTAAAACTTCCATCAAACCGTAATATCATCTACCCTGCACATGCGCATTTGTATACTTATTATATGTTGGTCTTTTACGACTTTTCACTATTTGAACAAAGTAGTAAAATAGCCCTTACATTGTTTCTTTTCATTTTTTATTTCAGTATATACAAAGTTGAAATTCAGCAAATAATATTCATCTATAATATAAGTCTACACGTGGTAGGTGTTCAAAACTAATTTTAATGTATTCATCGCTCATAATTTATACAATTTTTAGCTTCTTCGAGTGGAAATAATATCACAAGGAATAAAACGATGGAGTCGAGGTTAAGCTCTCAATATGAAGTTTGACACCATAAATAAAAACTGGGTTATCAGCTTTTAAAATAATAATTTTTTAAATTTATGTGTTAATACGTATGAGGGGTAGATAATGTCAAGACATATACTAATAAATTTTATTATTAATTTTTTCACAAAACCAATAGTTTTAAAATTTCATGTTTTTACCATAATGCCTTAAAAACTGTATATTTCCATATATGCTACCCATAATTTAAATTCATCCTGTAAAGGTCCATTATGAGTAGTAAAGTGCTTTTAATTTTTATTGCTATAATTAGATTTTTAAATTTCATGGTTTCTTTTTCTTTTTTTTTTTTGTTTTCTATCACTTGTTTAACGTCGCTGTGTTTCTGCTACCAAGGCCAATTACCTTACACTTTGGATAATGCTAAGTTGGGAACATTATTTGTTATTTGATAAACAGTATCACAGTTGAATTTTTAAAGGTCAGAAATTTGGTAATCCATAAGACAATCATTTGAGTGATATGCTGGTTTCTTGTAAATTGTTAAAATATTGTTTCGTTATTTAAATATTTAATTGTAATAATTGAATTTTTTTTTCAGAATCAATTCTGAAACGAAATTTTCTACACAAACATCATTTAGTAAATCATCACCAATAAAAAAGTCAGATAATAGTTGAAACCGTAACGCAACCTCAAGAAAAGCCAAAAAGCATCTAATGAGACAAATACATTGTAAGTTACGTCTTAAGTAAACTGTTCTTATTTTTAACATTTAGTTGTTGCTGTATTCCAGCCAAAGTGGTAAAGAAGTTAGTAAAATTGTTGTTCAACCACCAGGAATACAAATAAACCAATTAATGTGTTCAGAGGTGCCAGGCGATGAACCAATAGTTAAATTTATTAACATTTTGGATCCTTTAAAAATGCCACCAGGAGTAACAGTTACTAAAGAGTATGGAACTATGAAAGTACAGGTATACTCATATTCTAAATACGTTTAATCTACATATACACATATAGTTCATACCCATGTTAATATTTAATGCAAAAAAATATGGACCCCCAACATTTTTATATCATTATGAGTTTGTGAACAGTGCCTATCTAGGATTTTATTAATTACGAAAATTGTAAATACGTTATAATGGACCATTTGTATACTGTCTCAAAATTAACAGTATCATAAACAGGCATTGCTCGTGTTGATATAAAAATTTAGGAACCCATATTTATAAGCGATAAATATTTACATAAGGATGAATTATCTATGTTCAGTGTATATGCAAATCAAATTTTCATTTTTCCATGAAAAGTGATAGGGATATTTTTTAAGTTAAACCATTGAGTGAAAGAATTAACAAGAGGTGCAACCGATTATGGGTCAAGATTTTAGTCGATACTGTGTCTCTTGCTAACAGCTTGAGGATTGTCATCAAGTTTTAATGCTACACAGCCAACTTACACACATCTTCCCAGTACACTAACACCCTCAAACTATTGGCAACGAAATACAGTACCTACTAAAATCTTGACCCACCGAAAGTTGCGTCTCTTGTTAATTCCTTCACTCAACAATTAAACAATATTAATCAGACGGAGAAATAAAATTTACTGCTTCTTCTCATTACAATCAAAGATGGCTAAAAACTTTTTTTAGGTTACCAATAACTGCCATAAAACAACAAAAGGTTCATTATCTAAGATAGAAGTTTATAAAAATATTAATGATAAGGATCCCAAATGGGATACATATTTAGGTAATTTATGTTGCTACTTCAGTGTAATTCGCAAAGTGTGTAACTCCAATTTTTTTCTAAATATGACTTGCTCTGCCATCTGATGTAAAATTTCTTAACTCCTGCAGTTGAATAGTTTCCATATTGGTAATATTAATCCTTTTTTTACCAAAAGTAAAACAGAAAAACTGTTTATCTTCAATTTTTGTTTCTTTGCCAGCCAAATTGCACAACTCCAGCCAATCCTACGTGAAACGTGCTGTGATATACCACAGGGTTGTTTTGTGTGCTTGCAATAAGAAAAACGTGGTATTTAGTGTGATATTGATCTAATAATTATTTATTTATTAAATTTTGCATATAATATACAGGGTGCCCCATGATTGAGTACCTTCCTTCAAGACGGTGATAGCAAATTTTAAGACAAAAAGTTTATAGTAAAAAATCCACCCTCACCCCCTCTGTAACTACCCCAACAAATTATGATATTTAGATAAAGATCTGACAAAATATGTAACATTATAAAATTAATAAATGGTCTAAATTTAATTTTTCCAACTTAAGACGTTTAGAATTTATTGCCAAATAATTATGTTGTACTCACTCTCTTTAAGGGGTTGTAGCTTCTTTATGAACTGATTTAAGGTAAATGTTTATATACAAAACTCAACTTACTTTTTTTTTAGTTCTATCACTCCCTTGAAGGAAGGTACTTAATTATGGGACACCCTCTATACTCGTTTCATGAGGCACTCATTTTGCACTTACAAAAACAATTATTTACAGTGCAGATACGAAATTTATGAATATTATGTTTTTTTTTTGTATTTTTTGTTCTAAATTTTTAAATATGTGATATTTATGTAATATGCACATACAACAAATTTTATTATGACTTTATTGTATTGGATACTCCAATCTACCAAAAGTAAAAAATTTAACACGATAAATGTGTAACTGCTTTTTGCAAAAAAACACCAAAATTTATGAATTATATCTTTAAAAATCAATAATTCATCTCAATTTTAGTATAGATTGTAACTTGTATTCGCTAGTTTACAAATTCCAGTGCGCAAAGCAGTTTTTATTGTCTTCTGTAAAATTAGTCGAAAAGCAGTTAGGCACTTAGCGAATTATACTGACGTGTTAAGTGACCACAGAAACCAGGTTATATCCAACTTTTGTCGCTTAACAGTAAGTTACATCATGTTATCACTTTTTATATAAATTCAGACATTTCAAGATATACAGTATCCTATATAAAAAAATGAGGTTGAGGTTGCATCTTCTGGAGCCAATTTTTTGACAGTAAGTGGCACAACAATGCATCTCTGCCTTATTGTATAAAGTGTAAGTAAAAGTTGGATATACCTGGTTTAATTGTACATTTTTAAATAAAATTATATGTAAAGTTATTGAATTATACAGGTTCATCAATAAGATGTATAGCTTCTAATAGAAAAATAGTAGTGGCTTGCTGTGAAGATTTAACTATAAACTGTTATGATCTCAAATCTGGTGCTAGGCCACTGCCACCCTTATTAATTGAGGATCTAGTTTCCTCATTAAGCCTTTCTCAAAATGGTTACTGTTTGGTGTTAACAAAAACTGGATTACTTCATATGTGGGATTTTCAGAACTCCAGAAGCATATTAACCAGAGTTTCGGTGCGTAGTTTATTAACTGGAAAAGGTAAGGTTTAGTATGTGATTGTACAGCTGCCGCAACATAAAGATTTCCAATCTAAAATTTTTAACATATTTTTTGCAGCTTGGCTGCTGGACTATATCTATTTACTTGATTGAATGCACGGGTTATGCGGAGGGAAGTAATTTATTGCCTATCTTTAGATTTTATTTGTTGCAAAAGAGAGAAATGATACATGTTCTCTTTCAAATCACAAATGACCTGGAAACCTTGTTGCAGCAGCTGTACCTAAATTATTGTGATTTACTGGCATGCAAAGTAATACATTCACTTAATAGAATCAGTTATTTTTATAAATTCACTGCAATTGGGTGAAAGTGTTGTGAGTTTAAATATTTCTCTACTAACTGTTTCACTAAGATTGTTTGATTTGAGTAAATCCAAGATTTGTTGGATTGGTACAACGATGAAAAAACATCAAAATTTCACTCTTTTACAACTGGATCTTGTTGATCTTATTAACGAAATCTTTGAAATTATTGACTGAAAACCTAGGTTGTGTAATGGAAAAACTTTCAAACTCCAAACTAAAAGTTGGTGTGCGACATATGCAGAATGTTGTGCTGACTCATATTTGTACTAATCTTGTCAATAATAATAATAATAAAATATGGGCCAATTTGACGACTTTTAGTCACTGTGATTACCGACGAAATTTTACTTCAGCTTAAGTTGAATCATTACCAACCTTAGTTATACCAAGTATTTGGCTTTAAGGACACGTTTTCATCAGGTATCCAACTTACTATTCTACGATTCTAGTTTGGCAGTGGTCGGCGCAGATGGAGAAAACATATCGCCAGTGTGGGACAGAGACAACCAAATCACTTTACAGTGAAACGGCAGGGTTTAGATCACTGTGCATCCAAACTCAACTGCCAAGTTAGAATCATAGACTTGTAAGTCTATAAATCACTGTTAAATTTTTTTCTGTTAGTAATATCAGAAAACGAAAACAAATCAGTCATCCTAAATGCCATATAGATTTAATATATAAGATTACAGGCAATAACTGATGCGTATTTCATTTTATTATTAAGAAATACGATTGTTTAATTTCATAAAATGTTCTTATTTCTTATTAACAATATAATATATATATATATATATATATATATATATATATATATATATATATATATATATATATATATATATATATATATATATGCATCTGTATTGCCTGTTATTTTATATATTAAATTCATGTGGTATTTAAGATGAATCATTTCTTTTCATTTTTCATTCTTATCAATAGAAAAACTTAACAGCGATTGAAAGTTTTATGTTAACAATCCTGACGACAAGGGCGTGCTAACGGCGCCTTAATCTGACTATAAAAGTCAGGACTAGGTGAAGTTTGAGTTGGGCTTCTCTGCTTGCCTTCTTGAATATAACATTTTACCTTTCTTTGGTATGATGCTGAATTTTATAAGGACGTTTTGACACAATTATTTTTTCATTTTTGTTCTTCATAACCTATATAATCATCATAAACCCAAACCATTTTGTACGAAAAGAAGTTTACAGATATATGTGTCTGCCTACAGTGAGACACCAATGTTATCTCGACGTAGGCAGACTTTTGAAAAATTAATCAGTGTTACTTAGTCAGCAACGTCTAGACAACGACAAAAAAAATTCAGAACTATATCACTTATTACTGTTTAACCATTATCAACTGTTTTATAATATACCAGACTTACTCAAATGGGCACCAACATCCATCCGTCGTTACCAGATGACTCAGTAGTTAATAGTGTGTATTACATTAGTCAACGTCTAACCAACATTGGTAGGTTAATAAAAAATTACTTAAACCTACTTAGGGCCGATCTTTTCATCGTGGGTAAGCTGCTGATAAGTGATAACTAAAGCTGGCCGAAATGCTCGGCAGGACATAGGCTGTACGCATTATAATAAATGTAATTAAAAAAATTAACTAATAACAAAAGCAGTAAACTTACAATTTATAACAATGTATGCACAACTTACTCTCTTAACTAGCTTGATGAACTAGCTTGGTTATCACAAATTGGAGAAGATCTGTAAAAACTTTGCAACATCAGGTATGTTTCTATGGTCATCTCCTTGAGTGATGTTCAGTGTGGTGAAAAAAATATGCTTATATTGTGAGAATGACTGTTCGACATCTATTGATGTAATACAGGCATGCTTAAAATAGTCTGTGAACACACTTAACGGATTTGGAGATGCACCATTAGTACCATCACAAATTTGTCTTAATCTGGTAAAACCGATGTCTTTCTTTAACATACAATCGAACTTTTCTCTAATGTGTTCATTTTTTATGCACTTTACACATAACATGTACCAACCTACAACTGTGTTCTTGAAGAAAACAGCCTACCAAACGCATTATCTCGCGGCACCATCACAAACATCACTGCTTGATTTGTTGACATGTAAAATTTTTCTAATGTCTCCAGCATCACCCGCATAATTGTTTTGCCAGTACACTGAGTTAGTCTTTTGCTAGCTAGTAACAGTGGAAATGTCGGTTTAAGAGGATTCAGTACACATACTATAACATTTACAATAGAATTTTTTTAACAATCTGTTGTTTCGTCAACACAATCACAGCCGTGCATTTTTTTGATACACATTTGATCTTATTTACAATGTCTTCACGTACAGTTAGTACATAGTTGCGCAACGTTGTGCGACTTGGTAACGTCACCTGGGGATTGTATTATTCCAGAACTCCCAAAGTGGTTTTTTATCGAGTATGTGCAGTGGAACATCACAGATGATCAGCATTAACAGTAAATCGAACATAAACTGTGTTGTCAAAGGCATGTCTTTTTTTTAGTTTTAGGCTGCACAGTATTTACGTGACGTCTACAATCATATTTAACTAGGTGTGAGCCACAATAGGCTTGGTGAAGGCCGCAGTGGTGGGTCCACAGGGACCCACTCACAAGAAACCTACCTACCTACCTACAATCATATTTATCCCAGCACATCAGGTCTGTCTCGCACACCTTACAAATTATTATAGCACCATTATAGAATAAATCCGGGAATTCACCAATAAATTTATTTACTTTGTCAGCGTATGGCCGTTTTTTATCTTTGTGCACGTCTGGCATACTTTATTATTAAATTAGTATCAACAACAAACTAGTATAGTATATTTTTGTATAGTATTTATTATAGGTACGAGGTAAGAATGTGTAAAAAAATATCAATTTTTCTATTTGAAAGCATCTTCTGTTGTTAGTTGGCCATCTGCCAGGCTTGTTGAAATTTATTATGACTACATTAAAAAAGCTTTAATTTGATCAGAAAATAATGCATGTATCTTATGAGGTAACTTGTGTCTGATTTTGTCTTATTTTGAGGGCGTGTGTTTCAAAAATACGTCCAATGACAATGGTGTGTAATATTTTTAACTTATTGTTAGTACTCCACATCCACCATGAACATTGAAAACATGTACCACATGAGGAAAATATATATGGCATTTTTAATTTTGAAAATTTGGATGCGTCTGCTGCTGTTAGTTAACCGTCTGCCGACGATTTAGAAATTTATCTTGAATCTATACTGAAGAAGCTTTCATTTAAATCTATAATCATGCATGTACCTTATAAGGTAAGTTGTGTCTGATTGTTGCCTTACTTTAGAGCGTCTGTCCTACTAACTCATCCAGTTGGAGATGTCTGCCGCATATTTTCTACTTACTGATACTTTTCCAAATGTGCCACTATAATTTAAAGCATGTACCTTGTGAGGCAACTATACGACAATTTTTTCCAAATTTGAGAGGTTATAACTCGGAACATTGACCCCCAGAGACTGGCAGATGGCCAGTTATTTACCACCTATGTAAAGTTCTTTCACTCAATAATTTCAAAACTTTTATACCTTATGAGGCATCTTATTTGCCGCTCAGCTCTGGATCTATTACCAATGTTAAATCAATTTTAGATGATTTGAAAACACATCCAACTTTGTAAGTAGATTTCTAACGTTAAATCAATGGTGGTAAATGAATTAAATGTAAATTGTAGGTTTGCAAGGTTCAAGCAACATTGCTCCAATATTGCATCATAACCTTAAACTTTAAGACGCTATTTAACTACTATTTGTATATTCTGACATTGATATTAGTAAGAAAGTAGTCAATAGTCGATGAAATGTTAGGTATATACTCATAAGTTTTTATCAGTTGATACAAATTTTCTGCAGTCTTTCTCCAAAACTATGGCAGATGTTGGCAAATAGGTCGTGTGATTATATTGATCTTCACAGTTCACATCGATTTTAACAATTAATTTCACCAATTGAAATACCCTCCCCCCCTCATCTAAACAGAAAGCGTGGTGGCTTATGGTGAGAGCTGTAGATGTTCTTTGAAATATAGCATAAGTCCCATCTTTATACTTGCACACTCTTGGAAATTACAAATGCAAATATCGTAGCTCAACACTACCATTAAATAAAGTTACATGAAAACTTTCATGTTAATAGATAATCAGCCTTATTCTGGTGGACATTAGATATTGTTAAATATCCAAGCTGATATGGCTGTTTTCCGTATTGGTACCAGATTCTGAAATTGTGATATTGTTTGGATACTTAACAATAATCAGTGTCCATCAGGCTGATTAACTCTGAAGCCAACCCTAATTTTTTGGCAAATGTCTGATTAGGTTTAGTGTCTAGTAATTACTTATATTTCTCTAAAACTATGAAAAATAAATACATAGTTTTATCAAAAAAAAAAAAATTAATTTCAGAAATTTGTGAAAATATTATAGGATGATTCATTTAGTTTACAGGGTTTCCACCTAATCTGGAAATTTTAGCAGTCATGGATTTAAAATTATAACCTGAGTAATAATTATGTTTTACCAGAAACAACTTCAATATGTTTATTTATTTTCAGCTTCAGTTAATGGCTGCAGTTTAAGTACATCAAACAATCCAATTATCAGCCTTACAGATGGACGTGCATATTCTTATAGTATGGATCTACAGACATGGTAACTATAATAAAATTATTTTATTTGGTAGGTAACATCCTAGTTGAATTTATAGGAATATGTTTTTTTTCTAAATGAAATCGTGTTTAGCGATTCTGAGAAAAATTGCAAGGCCTTGTAAGCTAAATGCTGAATTCTCAGAGGCCAATTTTTTGGACACACAGCATCCTATTATTTTGGCAAATAATTGTTTATATTGAGGACTGCAAGTTCACCAAGTTTCGTTCAAATCGGAGACTTGAACGTCTGATCTTCCCCATGTAAAACAAAAACACGAGCTATTGCTATTGCTATTGAAATAAGAATTGAGTTAACCTCAAATTAATTTAATTATCATTATTGTTTTTTTAATAGGGTTCAACTTTCTAATCCACTGGATCCAGTAAGTGGAACAGGTGGAAGGCTAACGAGACGTGTTCCATCTAATTTACCATTAGCATCTTTACAACGTTCTATGCCAATGCACCGTAATTTGGACACACTACCACCAGGTGTTACTTTAAGTTTTCTCGAATCGCAAATCACTGCCACTAGTGTATTAGAATCAGTTTCAGAATACAGGCATTGGTTAATTGCAACCGTAAATCATTTACTTGATAAAGGTATTGTATTGTAATGAATTGTTAAAATGTTTTTTAAAATTTTTGTTTCAGGTCCTGAATGTAGGTTACGATTGATATTGGATGATTTAATGGGTCCTAATCATGCATCAGCAAAAAAAACAAAAAATGGATAGTGACATGGTAAAATTAATATTTTACTTTTTTTATTTATTATTTTTAATAAACTTACGTCACAATATTTTAATCTTCATATTTACAAAACATGTTGATGTTCATAATTACCATTTCTTTTATTCATATGCTAGTAAACTGTCCAGAGCAATGGATTTGTGAATTTGTGTCCTATACAGGTAAAACTATGAAGGTGCAAACACGGTCATTGATATGCGCATATCCACAGTCGCGAACCGGTGAGTGCGGTTCAACACAGCTGATGCATGACCATGTTTGCCCCTTCGTGGTTTTATCTGTATAGATCAGTAAGCATTTTCTCATTAGAAATATATGTAGGATATTAAGTCTCAAACTAGTGTAGATATAAATTACATTATACTTGTACAGAGTAGAAGCTATCACTTTTTACATTAGTATGATGTGATGAATTGGACCACTCTTGTTTAATAACAGTTGCTGTTTTCTGTATCCTAGTATTTTCGTAAATTCTGTAGAGTAGAACAAAAAATTTGTCGGCTGTTTATCAAGGTAAAAGAGCATTTATTTAAATACAGGGAGGCACATGCAAAATATAAGATCTGTACGTGCGTCTCAAGCAATTTATATACACCCGTCACTTTCGTTTGAGTGATTATAGGCTGCCTTGTATATAAAAAAAAAAAAACAAAAATCACTGCAGTGGACCATATAATTAAAATAGTTGATAACGTATCTGAGACGAATGTTAAGATCATTGGACGACTTGCAGCTTTTGGAAAACAGGTAGAAAATAAAATTAATTAGTATGAACTCGAGTGAGGCGGTACAATCAGGGGCGTAACGTAACGTTGGACATAATATATAGATCTGAAAATGATTTTTTTTAAATTTTTTATTTAATGTATGCGATTTAGATACATATTTTTGCATTAAATATTTTAAAACATTTAAAAGTTTCATTTAAATTAAATTTGAATTACTGTAATTAGTAATCAGCGCAGAATAATTAAATTTAGTTCTTTAAAATATGTACCTGCAATTGAAAATATTTTAGAATATATGTTGCTTTATTTAGCCAATAACAATTTAAAGAAATAAAACTTATTCATAGCAAAAAATATGATACCTCATTAGAAAATTGTTATGGCCCAGCAAGGACCACGGGGAGGTAAAAGCATCTCTTACCATGAGGGGAATGGGTAGAGGGACATATTAATAGTTAGGACAGTTAGTAAAATCAATAAACTTTTGAAAAGCGGGAGAAACCGTCTGGAGTAAGGCAAACCAGCAAGTAAGAAATATTCATTGTTTTTATTTGAATGTTGTAAATACAATTTTTTATAAGGATAATCACAAATAATCCATTTGTGACTTTTTCAATTAGAACTTTAATCAATACCTGTATTTGTAAATAATAAATAATATATTGTTTAATGTTTATAAAATTCAGATCATATAAATAAATGTATTTAATTACAACATAACTTTCCCTAATGATTGTTTTTCATACCTAAAATGTAATGTATCGATTTATAAGAGAAAATATTAATAATCATCAATATAGGTATTCTTAATCAAATTATTTCATCTTTATTATTGTATTATTATTTTCTACGCATATATGCCATTGAATCTGCATTCCTTTACAGAATTTACAAAAATACTATAGTTTTGTGTAAAATAGACTTCATTAATTAATCAACGGTATGAGTATGCAACCTGCACTTCATTACATTACAAGTCCTATTTCCGCACAAAAATAGCTGCTCTTTTTACTCTTTTCTAATATGTAAAAAATTATACCAAGAGATCAACAAAAAAAAAACATGATAAATGAATTGAATTGAATGTCGGTTGTATAAAAAGTGACATCACACTTATGGAGTCTATTCAGATGCCATCTTTTAATCGACGAAGTATGTTGTTTTATTTATTTTTATTTTATTTTTTTTATCTGATTGCCTTAATGTTATATAATTTTGTTTCAGAGATTATCTAAGCGAACACTATTAAATGAAGTATTAGGAATTATCAAAACCAAGTTACCTTGGCAAAGACTGTACAAAGAATATAGTGAGCAACTTTCTGAATCTTAGGTATTTTTTTTTTTTTATTAAGTATTAACAGTCTGAAAAACGTTTTTGATGAAATAATTTTTTTCCCAACTGAATGTATTTATTACAAAAAATTAGTTTATTAGATTGCTGCCTGTCAAATAGCAAATGTTTAATATTTAGCTTTATGTTTTTAGAAAAAAACATGAAGCTATGTTTAGATCCTTAGAATACTGATACATGCTTCTAGTAATACACCTACCAGTATGGATTTCCATAATAAAATTGATTCACTTTCTATCGTCTGAACTAAAAATTGGTTTTATTATTTAACCTTAAAAATTATTGCCATTTAACAACACGAAAATTTATCTTTTCACTTTCTGTAGTCCTGACTAAAAGTAGATTTTTGCACTGTTAAGTGCAAATGCCCTATTTTCCCATTTATTAAGCAAATATTTAATATTATTTTAAAAATTACATTATGCAGGGTGTTTGAAATGATGATTAAGAAAAATAATATTTTGGTTTAAGTTCAGGCCTGTGATTTCCTTTAGATATACTTTTATAATATTAAAACAATTATAAGGAAGTTTTAGCGTTTTAATTGCTCAAAGTTAAGTAATCTTGTTAATTTGACAGTAAAAATAGTTTTTTAAATTGTACCTTATGGAATTTCCTATAAAATTTAATTTGTGTTAAAAAATCAAACCTATCGAATTAAATTTGGAAACGTAGAAAGTATACTATTAGTTATTTTTTTCCACTGTTTTTAAATATCTAAACAGATTTTCAAAAATTCGTTAGACAAGTTGTCTTTGGGATATACGAAATTGATATTTTTTTATGAAGCCAGACCTGTATTTCTATTTTGGTTAATATATTAAATGATTCGGTAAATTGAGTAAAACATACTTACTGAATATCAAATTTTTATACAGAGTAGTTCATTTGCTGTGGCGAACAAATTAGGCAAAATCAATAAAACACCCTGTATCTTGGCAATGAAGGGTATTACAGCCATTAACCATGGGTTATTTGGAACCACCTAAGTACCCCACATCCACAGTTAATGTATGTACATTTCCCTATGAAACACCCTGTATATACACACACCTAGGAAGGCTGGTGTTTCTTGCAGTGAGGTATTTTCATTGGTCTGAGATGAAAGTGGAAATGAGTATATTTTAAATATTTTTTTTTTATTTTTCGTGCTGGAAAAAATTATGTAGCACTATAACATAGTTATCTCATCTCCATTGAAAGTTAAAAATTTTTCGTTCCAATAATTTAATATTCTGGCGGTGTTTTAACAAATTTTTTTTCTCGACAATGATATTTTGTTCATACATGAGTGTTAGGCGGATTATAAATTACTACTATGATAATGTCGAATTATAAGCAATTTTCCTCATGACAGTTTTCGCAAGTCATACTATAATAATTCACACCACAAATTTTTAAAAATGTTGTTTCAGGTATGCCAGATGTCACATAACAAATTTTGTTTTGACGCGTTTTTAGTATCATGAGAGCCAGGAATTACTACGACTACAGTAATTTTTTTTTCTTAATCAAATGATAATTTTTCCCATGTGCGTTGTTTTTCGATTACCCTACATTATATTTTCAAAAAACCATATACTATTAAACTGCATGTCAGACTTAAGAAGAGAATAAATTATGTTTGATATGGTAGTAATTTTTTTGCCTTATGTTAACTTCATTTTCTGTCCTTACACGTCTTAGTGACTACGGAATCCATGCTTTTTTAGGAAAAAAAATCAAACCTAAATAATATATACACTTGCATTGTTTAACAGTTAATTGTAGATGAAGTGTATATAAACAAAAATATTGCTCAAGCTATTCTTCCTATAATATATGCAAAAACCTATCAAGTGATTTAGGTTAAATACTGCCCTTAAGATATGACTTCTAGATCCAATTATAGTTAAAACCTTTTCAGGAATAGGAGGCCACAATTTGTGTTTTGTGTACCAGGTAAATTTAAAAGGAATTATGTTCAATTTGGCTGTATAATATTATGCATTAATTCAAGAGGAGTTCTTTGACTTAAAATTTGTACTAGAGTTGACTAAATGATATACAATTGTAATAAATAATTTATTGTATTTTTTATTGAGTTTTATACATATTAAAATAAAAAAAAATTTAAACCATGTATTTTATTTTATTTCTTATGTTGCTCTAATTCTTTATTTATATATTTATCTAAATCATCCAGTGGTCTATAGTAGAGATGTACCATTTGGGAACCTGCCATCATCGTTAACATTGCTGCTGATAGGAATGTTAAATATTTTCCCCAAGTTACTCCAGCAGGCATGAAAAATAACTAATTGTTGCCTTGTTCTACAATAATATGCTCCACAGCGTTCTTTGCTTGTCTTCGTTTAAAAGTTCTGTCTAAAAAAATGTATACGTATACATATTTTCAAAATCACTATTTGCGTACAGAAAATGACTATAAATATAGTTAATAAACGACACTGAAGGCAATATCAATATTGCTTTATTTGCTCAAATTTCTTATTGCGATTAGTACCAACAAATGGAAAAATGTCTAATTATCTTCAGATACTATATAAAAGTATATATAAATTTAGAATCATTGAATGTGTCGCTTCATAAAGATTTTTAAATAACAACCACAAACATATTCTATTTAATATAGAAGTTGGTCCAAGACCTTTGGCGACATATTGAGATCCGAAATGTACAGACTAGGAAGGGTATAAACATTCTTTCCAGTCTCACCTTTAATCCACTCTCACCATAATCGTGACGAAACTGAAATTGCGGCAGACCAGATCTGAAACGCAATTACCGCGAAAATTGTCCACTGAAGATAAAAATTTTGACAAAATGAGAAAAGAAGTTCGACGCCTCTTCAATCGAGCTAAAGCTTTTGGTCACTGGGACCAATATAGATCTGCTCTAACGGACTATAACAAAGAAATAAGGAAAACAAAAAGGGGATCTTGGAGAAAATTACTAGAATTCACAAGATTCTTTTCAGAGCCCAAGTGGGAATTTGGCTCATTAAGGCAACTGGACGGCTCATATACAGGGTGTTTCATTTAAAAAATATCGATGACATCATAACAGAAACAGTGATGTTGTCATAACCAAAAAAAATAAAGGATACGGTGTGCAATTGGAATTAAAAATCGACGTGAGAATTTCTTCTAAATATTTTTTGGTTTAAGAAATAATAAATTTATTCCATACTTTACAGATACACTGTATATTGAAAAGTTTGATTTTCAAATAAAATATCGTAAGGGAACTGAAAACGTGGTGGCAGACATATCTAGGTATCCAATAAAAACATCCGATGTTCTTAAGCCTTATATTGGCGAAAATATTTCAATAACCTTAACTAGGCTTGCGGACAATTACAAGACCAAATGGAATTTGGGGATGTTACGAGAGGGATCAATTTGGGAAGGAACGGATAAAAAATAAAATAGTTTCTGCGAATTATGAATGACAAGTTAGGGTACTGACAGAAAATGAATTAAATATGAGGGATTACTATTTAGAAGGGGTGATCAAGGCAATAAGGAATTTAAAATGTATTCCGTGAAATCAGGTAGTAGCTTTAATACAAGCTCAGCATAAAGATATAGGTCATTTCGGAGAGATGAAGAATGATGAAAGATGCGTTCTGGCCAAAGATGCAAAAACTTATTCGACAAGTCGTAGTCTCGTGTACTTATGTGAAAGGTCAAATAGTTCAAGGGTAAATCATGGTACAGTGAATTCTATATTAGTTGAAAAATCAGGTGCCTTAGTTTGTGTTGATATGATGGACCAACTGCCTTTGAGAAGGGGTGGAGTTACATAATTATTGGTAGTAGTCGATGCTTTTAGGAAATATAATTATATCCACTTAAACGAGCATTAGTTACAGCTATTCTGAATAGATTATTCAAGGATTATATTCCTAATATTAAAAAAACCAAACCTTACTTTAAGAGACAATGCTACACAGTTTCAAGCTAATATTTGGAAGAAAACTATCGCCGATGCTGACATTAAAATAAAGCACATCTGTATATTTTCCTCAAGGGAATATTACTGCATGGTACAATAGGGAAATAGGACGCCGATTAAGAGCATATTGTTTCGAAAAACATACTAAAATGGGCCCACGTTACCATGGATAGAACAATGTCTAAATAATGTGATCAACGAAAGTACAGGTTTCACAGCATCGTTTTGACAATTTGGATAAACCTTAGCAAATCCTATTGAGAAGCTAATCGAATCTCCTGCAAATGAATCCGTTGTTCTAGGAGAGTATGAATCTTAGCCGCTAGTAATTTGCATTCCAAAGTGGCATGCCGAGCAGACAATTTAAATAGAAAATGGAAATAAAGTTTTAGTATGAACACACCCCCAATCTTCTGCAGAGCATCGAGTTATTCGTAAATGTGTGTTATTATATGAAGGACCGTTTTATGTAATTCGGAAGGTATCTGGTGGGGGATAGTCAAGAGCGAGAAACTGCCAAGCATAATGTTATAAATTTAAAACTGTATAAGGATATGCCAAATAATATCTAATATTAATTTTAGTGTCAATAAAAAAAAATTTTATTAATATTCTTGTCGGTATTTTAAGGTTCCTATTTATTTTGATACTGAAATCAGCTGTTAGCATACATGTAACATAGATTTAAGTAGGGGGGTGATATAGTGGTTCAAGTGCGCACTGATAGACGTTGCAAGTGTGTTTTATGGTAGGGCGGCTGGACGTCGCAGGAACGATGGGAAAAAGAGTGTGGGTACGACCTCTGAGCGAAGAGTATTGGTTTTCTTTACCACATGTTATACAATTATAAAAATCTGTATTGCTATGTTCTGAATTTTTAAGTGGAAAGAATAAAGAGCTTAATATCCTTAAAACCCTATTATTTATACCATACTGATATCAAGCAAAAAAAGATTAGCACACCTCTAGCATGGAAATTTTGTTAACCTAAAGTTTACAAGGCAAAACCACACTGTTGGCAACCCTAAATGAAAAGTGAAAAAAAATCATACCATACGTTCACTTATAAAAACGAGCATTCATATAATCAAATACCCTATTTCCTCGGGATTTGCTTAGTAGTGATTTCAATTTCCTAGTCACCAATGGCATAGATTAAATATACATAAATAATTAAAATTTATGTACTTACTATTCAAAAATCTAATGCCAAAATTTGAAAGTTTATATATATTTAATCGATTCTAATATGTCACATAGTACTTCTTTTGGTAATTCTTTACAACAGCCACTTCTATATTTTTCTTGTTTTTTTTGTACACACATGTAAAGTGTCTCTATAGAAAACATTTGCTGCAAAGGAAATGTTGCGCAAATGTATTTCGTATTTTCGCACTGTTTTGGGGCAAGGGAAATAAGTGATTGTGTCGTGTTATCATTCACATAATAGATAAATGTCAGACTTGAATAGAATAAATTAAAGGGCAAGGGAAAGATATTTGCAATATTGTATTTTCGTACTATGTTTTAGGGCAAGGGAAATACGTAGATGTTAATAGTTAATTGTACCGGGCGCTCTCAACCCATAAGGAGTCATATAAAGCAGATATAGAATGTGTAAGTTAAACGTGCCGTATGAGGGTTATCGTAAATTCCACCAAACGCATTGAACAATTTTATTATTTTTTTTGTGGCATTTCCCATCATAAGCGCAACATATAATTATGTGGGATGTATTCCTAACATGACGGAGCATCGTACTGTGTATTTGTTTTTTTCATCAGGCAGAAGTGGCTGTTGTAAAGAATGACCCTTCTGTTAACTACTAGTAGCTTTGGTTCTTAAAACAAATTATTCCTACCTACTTACAGAAATTTGTTTCTCCTACTTCCCATTTTATCATGGAAAATTCTAGAGATGCCCCTAAGCAAAAAAATATAGGAAGAAATCTGTATATTCCAAAATACTTTTTACCCGGCCACTTATCAAGAAAATGTTTTAGACCTAAACTGTAAAACTTCATGGAAACTCAAAATGTGCTTTAAAACTTGTACAATTTTGAAAATGTCCAAAGAGGTTATAATTATGTCACATCAATAGGTTATGTAATGTAACTCTTCTTCTTCCCTTTTTTTCCATGAAAAGGAATTTTTCGCGATATATGGAGTATGTACTGGATACTCGATTTCTATGTGGTATGTATACGTCTTGGCCATTTGAACCTTAACGTTAAACTCGGCTTATATTTAAGACTAACTTAGATTGGAAGTGAAAGTCACGTCTTAAATATAAACCTAGTCTAACACTACGATGCAAACGGCCTCGTGTAAAATTAAAATTTTTGACAGATTAGTCTTCTCCAAAGAGACGGACAGCTGTGTCCTAACTGATTCATCAACGCAGAGCTCAAAGCGTAAGAGTTATAATTTTAATAATTTAAAGAGGTGCCAAAAACGCCCACGCAGGTGTAATATGAGGAAGAAAGTTTAAAAATCAGTCTCCTAAATCCTTAAAAAGTCATTATGCCACGAAAGATTTTAGCAATTTGGAAGTTTCCAAACAAATCAGAATCTTAATGATTGTTACAGTGACAACATAATATGTTGTCATGTCAATTTCAGATCGTCGATTTTATTCTTAAACTCAAGTTTCAAGCTGATTTTGCATATTGCCACTTTTGTTGCAAACTCAATAGGTGCGTTCTTTCTAACTGAGATCTCAGTTAATCTACTGTTACAGAGCTTACATTAAATACAATTATTATGCATAGTGTAATCGTAAAACAACTTAAATGATTAGCTGAGATCTTAATTAGAAAGAATTGACGCACTTAACTCGGCATGTTTAACAACAACTGACGAAAAATTTGCCAAATGCAACTCATTTTACACAAAAATGGAGAGCTATTTTGATACTAGACCCCTCAAATGTGTATCCTAAAAACATAAAAATAAGAATACTAATAATTAAATAAAGCAGCTTTATCAGTCCATTTCAATACTTATTAAAAATTGCCTCAAAATACAAAAAGGGATTACCCAAGCAACAGTAGAAGATTATCCAATTTTTACATTAGATGTTAGAACACTTATAAAACGAGAATGAATAAGTACAATGTTAAACGTATACAGTGTTACTAAATATACCCTAGACAAATAAGATGAAAACTCAAATACTTAAATATTTATAACATGTTTAATATGTATTATAATATTATATCATGACATGACTTATTTATATACATATATATATATATATATATATATATATATATATATATATATATATATATATATATATATATATATATATATATATATATATATATATATATATATATATATATATATATATATATATATATATATATATATATATATATATATATATATATATATATACATATATAATTACTAAAAATATAGTTTGCAAAGGTTTTACTGATGGTCTAGAAGGAATCTGGGGAGGCTGCGAATTTTTGTAATTTTTTGTTATTAATTTTTTTTTCAGTTCTTTCTCTGCAAAACTTCTTCAATCAGTACTGATAGTTGTGCCTTCAAATATTGCTTCTATTGTGGGTTCTATGCTCAAAGACTGTGATACAACTAGGGCGCTGTATTAGACGGGTAATATCGTCCGCCATTTTGGGTCCATTTGGTTCGAAGTAAACAACGCGGTGTATATGTAAATACAGGCATTCGTGTATGAAATATTCAGTTTTGAGCAAGTTTTCAGATATTTTATTTTTATCTACGCCTGACTATTTATTTTTTATAATTAGTAGTTAATGTACAAACCAAAATTAACATTTAAAAGCATAATCTCAATTTTCAATGTAAACACGGAATTCAATCAACTTTTCATACTTGTCGTTTTCACTCAATAAAATATTTTAAAACTTGTTCAAAACTGAATATTTCGGACACGAATGCCTGTATTTACATATACACCGTGTTGTTTACTTCGAACCTGAGAGTATAAAAACCTCAGCTTCGAACCAACTGGACCCAAAATGGCGGACGATATTACCCGTCTACAGCGCCCTAGTCTTCGTGCACAAGAATTAAGGAAGAAATATAGTGGAGCGACGCGGGTAGAAGCACGCGGAAAGAGTGGTGACTACACATGAAAAAAAAGAGCGACCGCTTATCGCTTCAATATGTGCGCTTCTATTTCAAATGTATTAAAATATATTAATCGCCCGCTTACCCCAACTCGTGCCTCTATCCTCATCGCTCCACTATGTTTTTACCTTTAGACGTTACAATAGCCATTCTTCAGCGTATTCTCACTAAAGATTTGCATCTTCATGCATACAAAGTCCAGTTAACAACTTCTGCTAACAGACCATGCACAGCGAAGAGAGTTCACCAATTGGATCCTTGAACAACAAGAAGTGAATGCCGATTTTGCAGACAAAATAATTTTCAGTGATGAGGCCCATTTTCACCTCGATGGATTCGTTAATAGGCAAAACTGCCGCATTTGGGGTTCAGAAAATCCACGAATGATTCATGAGAAAGCAATGCATCCAAAACGTGTTACTGTTTGGTGTGCATTGTGGTGTGGGTCATTTTTCTTCGAAGACGAGGCAAGTAATGCAGTAACGGTGAATGGCGAACGTTAACGTGTAGGTGTTTACAATATTGTTTGCATAAAAGCCGTCACTGGAACCGATACCTCTGTCCGAGGTCTAAGCATAATAGACTAAGTTTGTGAATTTACATTATCAACCATGGGTGCAATTATGATGGAAACAAAATTATTAATATGCAATTTTTTGACAAACGGATAAACACTGTCATAGATGACACACGCCTAGTTGGAATAAATATAAAAAAAACGCAGAAGTAATCTACTGAAAGATTATTTTTACTATTAAATACTTACACATCAATACTTATGATTCCCATTAAAAAAAATACAACTTTATGCCACAACTCGAAAGTGCACTTTTTTTTTAAATTTTCTCGATACCACTGTGTTATACAGAAAAAAGTGCCTGAAAATGTAAAAGTTGTTTTTACATAACTTTACAAACAAGTAAGATATTGACGTGTATAAAAATCGAAAACCGACCTTTTATCTATAACTCGAAAATAAAAGACGATAGCAAATTTTTGTTATGTCAGTGAATTTGTCTCAAAAAAAGAGATAAGAATGCGTGTTCCATTTTTTTTGTACCTCTTACAGATATTCTATATAAAGATTGAAATTTGCCCATCCTGTACTTATACTAATTGTAGTTAATTACAATTACTTGGAAAAGAAGTACAATAATTAAAGAAGTATTTAATTACTTTGTGTAAGTATATTTCATAAGTACAGGCAAAGCTCTGTTCACTATACAGGGTGGACCATTGAAAACAAAACAGATGGGTTTTGGGGTAGTTCAAATTGATATTTCAGAAAACAATCAATCATGTCAACTTTATTTTGCACTGGGACCACAACTCCTAAAATTTTAAATTGCATGATAGGGCAAGTGATACAATTCATTTGAAAGGTCTTCTTCCCTTGTTAATATCACACAACAAAAATTTTCAAGATATTCAAAATCAAATTGCAAATGTGCTCTTTATTTATTCAGTTAGAAAAATGTTCATATACATTTTTTTTTTCTTTCCTAACATTTTTGTATTGTTAGAAGAATATATTCAAAACAAAAACTATTTTGTGAAAGATTTTTGCAGTTTTTTCAAGCTGTTATTAAAATTATTTCTGATAAAAGCAATAATTTTGGCTTTAGTTACACCAACATGATAATTCAGCTAGTTAGGAATTTTCTTTTTAACATTTGTTTTCCTGACGTTTTTCCGAAATCATCTGCAAATCGTCATAACTGTCGTTATTGTTCGGATGCTAATCCAAGAGTCTTCCACAAAGTCCACACTCAAACTCCTCAAAAATTGAATGTCTGGGCTGGTATTTCTGGAGACCATCTGGTTGGACACATTTTTCTTAATGGCAATCTCACAGGTCAAACATATTTGGAATTACTGGAAGATCTTGTCTATTCATTACTCGTTGATATTATTGAAAATGATAATCGCTACCTGTAAGATGATCCAATATTTCAACAAGAGGGAGCTGGACAATGTATTGGACGGAGAAGTGCTATGCAATGGCCGAACAGATCTCCAGATTTAACTTCGTACAACTTTTTCTTGCGACGCATCTTGAGGAGCAAAATCTATCCAATGTAACCGGAGTCTCTGGAAGAGTTGCGACGTCGTATTGTTGAGAAATGCCATCAAATAACCCCACAAATGCTTCAAAACGTAAGAACTCATTTCGAACAAAACTTATATTATTGTATGGATGATAGTGGTAGACAGTTTCAACATTTAATCAACTGATAAAGTTTCTTCTAACGTTTGACAGTTGTACTGTCTGAACTTTTTTATCTGAATAAATAAAGAACGCTTTCGCAACTTGAATTTTGTATATCTTGAAAATGAATCGATGGTATCTGAAAATGTTGCGGTAGTCAGGCGAAGACCTTCCAAATGAGGTATCACTTGCCCTATCATGCATTTGAAAATTTTAGGGGTAGCGGTCACAGCACGAAGAGATGAAACGATTTGCAGGTGAGTTTTATTGTAAAAGATGTTCGCCTTATAAATGCAGTTGACGTCTGTTTTTAAAAAATCAATTTGAACCGTCTGAAAATCTGTCTGTTTCGTTTTTAATGACCCACCCTGTATAATTTAAGGAAGTGAATTCGAAAATACACAAGATAAAAATATTCTCCAAATTAATTATTGAAAGCTCTTTAAGGGGGTGAATTGTTTCTTCCAAACCCATTCAGGTACAAAGTTGAAATTTTGTAGCGATGTAGAATTAAAATCTAAGAGGGTAAAATTGATGGCTAAAGTTTAAAACTGGGTCTCTTAAACCTTTTAACCCGAGTAAAGCAGAATAATTTCAGAAGCAATTTAACTTATATTTATTATGATGAGTACTACTTAATAGTATTTGCAGATAATTAAATTTAATAGATATCAGTCTTCACTAAACTTTGTTCAGTGCACCTTCTACCTAATGCCCACGAGATGCCAACTGATTATACAAATTGTTGGAAACACAAAGGTACAAAAAATACTAAAAAAAATTCTTAATACAACTACACTAATTTGCGGAATTTAAGTAATAGTGGTGATTACTCTTCTGAACCTAATACAGGCCAAATGGCAAAGAATATGCACATAAAATCTGAATAGTAAAAATCACATTTTAAAGATTAATGAAATCACAAAAAAATATCTTGCTTCCAAAAAGAGAATTCTAAATATTCTTGTTTTAGATAGTATTTAACTGACATTATATTATCCTATTTGTTGGCCTCTGAAAAATATCAAATGTTATCGGAGTTTAAATATCCATTTTATTATTTCGAACATGTAAATAAAACTAATTAATATAACAAACATTTACTGCAAAATAAAAAATAACAATCAATTTAATTTTTTTGCAACAAATTATCCAGTAAAATGGTCCAAAAAGTAATTATGAATTTCCATAAATCAAGAACATAAAAAAAAGTAACAAAAAAATACCATTATAGTCAGGAATTGATCACTTCCAACATGTGTCTAAATTCCATATCGGTTTGCGTTTCCATATGACTTGTATCCTTACAAATAATATTACATTTTTTACCATGGGACATCATGGTTTGACTCTCAACAGATCGTAGCATATCATCTAATACAGTTTGGGTCTGTATATCACTGAATCCCAAATCGTTCAGTATTTCATCACATGTTTGGGTATACATGTGACTCATATAATAATCACAATTAAATATGTCACCATCAAGCATAATATCAGTTTGCGTTTCCATATTACAATTGTAAAATTCAAAATTGCTCATATTGTCATTAAGTGTTTCAGCTAGCAAGTCAGATGTATCTGTATGTATCGAATCGTGGGTGGTTGTAGAAGCTGAGTATATATTAGTACATTCACCATGGGATGTTTGGGTACCTAATGAATTTTTTTCAACTTCAGGTTTTAAAGTGAATTCAAAATCATCTAAATTAAATGATGTATTACATGAAGTACTCCTTGATTCAATAACATCTGTTTGTGTTATAGAACTTTTCTGATTACCTGATTCGGATAAAATATCTACCATGTTTTTTCGATTTATATTAAGAAAATCTCCTATAGTTTGGGTTTCAACAGTAAACTGAATATGTTTTGAGCCAGTCTGAGTTTGCTGAGTATTTTGCGAAGCTACTACTATATCTCTATTTACTTGAGTCATTTTACTTCTTAATTTGGGTTTATCGTCATCCGTTTGTATTTCACGATTAATTGTAGCTCTGATTTGACTAGGTAGCACTATTAAACTGATGCACTGCTTAGGTAGAACCAAACGATTTTTACTAGGAGCTGTTATTATGTCTTGACTCTTTGAAACAGAAACTTTTGATTTGTACTCTGATTTAAAGAGAATATTATGTTTCTTACGTCTTCCATGTGTTTTTAATGTGTCATAGCATGAATAAGATGCCTGACAGTCACAACAATCGAAATTGATACCACAGTATTCTACATGATTTTTCAAAATATTGTGGGTAGCAAAACTTTTTTTGACAGAGGACACAATGATAACCCTTTTCAGAATGAACTTTTAGATAATGCTGACGTAAGAATTTCATGTTTTTTAAAAAATTTATCCTTGTTGTAAATACATCCCTTTTGTGGACAATAAAACTGCTTGGTACTCAAATCTGATTTCATTAAATAAGGCTTTTTATGAGTTTTGGCCAGATGCAATGTAAGGTTTGATTCTGACGTAAATACATTTTGGCAGCCTTCTTCTGAGCACTCTACTAAGTTATTTATTTTGCATTCTTCCACTGTAGGATAAAATTTCTTTATAACATCGAATTGTTTTGTAAGATTCGTAATTGCAGAATTCGTATTTCCAGGTTCCATATTTACAGATTTATATCACTAATCACAGTTGTTGACTGTTAAAAATAGCTAAAGAAAAAACAAAACTTATTAATGTAAATTATATTCACTTTCATTTTCCTTACATAACAAAATAATCCACTATGATTTTTCCCCTTTAAACGATAAAATTTTGCAAATAAAAACAAATGATTTAAATTGGCTGTCAAATATCAATTTTTCACTAGTCAATATCGAACCCTTCGGAACCTTTCGGTCATAACTGGTCGAAAATCGAACCACATGAAATGACGACTCCGTTCGCCAAGTGATCTAAACTGATACGTTCATTTGGTTCCTTGGTAACATCCAATTAAAACTACTATTTTAACCGAGAGAAATTAAGATAAAAACTATAGAATTCATGACAGTGATTAATTCATATTTCATTTTAAATTTTAGTAAATATATTTCACCTATCTTTATTTGGTAAATCACAAATCACACAATAAAATGTAATCAATTAATAATGCTTACGTATTACTAGAAGTATTTATATAATAATTAATTGTGCAGAACTCTTCATCCAAGAAATGGAACTGAAAATATGTTTTTGATAGGAGGGGCAAGTTTCTTCAATATCTTTCTTCAGGTATGACATATTCATTCATTATTTGTTAGTTTATTATATAGACAATTGTTGCTTAATGTAAATATAAATGTGTTCAAATAAACCGCCATTCTTTAATTATATTGGTTGTCATAGCACCCGACATATTCTTCCGCAACACGCAAAATGTGAACGTGTGTTGAGTTTCCATGACAAAATAAAAGCTTCAAACGTCAAAACGACATACGTGCGGTAAACGTCAATTGTTAGTGTCAGTGTCAGTTCGGTGTGGTAAATTTTTGTGTTATAATGTGAATATGGTTATTTACGGTTATTCATCCATAAATTGTTAATTGGAATTAGACCAAAAAAATAATGAAAAAAATCATTATTAACCAATGCCAAATATGAAAAATTACCGCAACATCCATACCGAGATGTAGATGGTTTTATACACCGAACGGTGAGAATGAGTTTTATAATAAAATATTCTTAATTATGAATAAACGTGCAGTTCGATTATTTATTTGTATTTTTTTGAGTTCATTATTAGATAGACTACTGAGGATAAAACTTGACCCTCTAACATCGATCGATATATATACGTCGCTGTAGTACAATTCTTTTATAAAAGATTCTAGTTGTACCATTATTGTAGTCAAAAAGATACTTCATTCTTTAGTTTGGAATTAAATTATTTTGTTTGATCATTTGTTTGTTTGAACTGCCTAATTATGAACAAATACCAATACAAATACATACCAAAAATTTTTTCTAAACAGTAGGTACCCATTTATGTATTTAATATTTATATATATTCCAGAATATTGGATAATATGTATGTAAATATAGACAGTATAGAATTTAGCATATATACCTAATAAAAAAAAATAGTTTCATCTAGATATGTATTTAAATAAATTTGCGAATTCAGAAATGATATACCTACTTAACATAATATAACATTCATAATTCAGGATAATGTATTTTACTAATGTACCTACAACATTGTAATATTCAAAATATTTTTTTTTTATTAATTTAAGTTATCAGGTATTATTATAAGTATCATTATTAAACACTTTTATATAGATACTTCAGATATGTATAGTGTAGACCTTGTGGTTTAATAGGTACTGATAAAGATTTAGTTCATAGTTTGAGGTGCACACGTTTCCTTTAAAATTAATAATATTTGTGTTAAAAACTTTAATATTTATTGAAATGTGAAGTAAAAATTGACAAAAAAATTAAGGGTATATTATGCTCAATATTACATATCTAAAGGTTGTTTCGAATGTGTTAAAATGAAACAAGTTATAAGAAATGTCAGTTAAAGCAAAAAAGTTGAATGGATGAATAGTACGTCTTACTATTCCTCCTTAAGAGATAAGGCTTTATTTTCGTGAGCAGTTGCGGTAAAGAGGGTAAACGGTACCGTGTAAAACGTTCACATGAGAAATATACCATAGTTTCTATCGCTTACTTGTCAAATATGATTAAATTGAATCATTTGCCTGCTATAGTTTTAGTAATATCTCAGAATCCCCATACGAATATGAGGAGTACATGCACTTGAAGAAACTCGGAAAACTACTAGGGTACAAATAATGTGTATGTCAATGAAAACATGTTAGTGTTCATTTGAAATGTTTGTAGAATACTATTCTGACACGATTATTGACTACAATTATTTCCATATAAATATATTTACTAAATATCAATTGCTATAAGTAATAGATGAATTGGCCATGGATTTTAAATACTTTCAATAAAATAAAGGCAATCCTAATGAACCTAATTATTAAAGCATGTCGCTGCAGTGCTTGTATCCTGAATGATATCCTTACCCAAACGTTATTATTACCATATGTAATCAAGACATGTTTTTGCTAGTGGTAAAACGACTGAGTTAATTTGGTGTATACTCTTAACGAAGTTCTAAGGAAATTTGGATGGGTAATAATACTTACAATCATTCGAAAGTACTGAGCCCAGTAAGCATGCCAGGTTACAAACGTTCTTTAGAGTTCCAAAATAGATCGGCATAGGAACTGTTTATGTAAATGTATATACGAGCCCAGAATCACTCCATTTGGCCCAGCCTCTACTTAGCGTTTATGTGTATAAAATAGATTTATTTGTGAACACAAAATAAAAATCTGTTGAATCTAACTTTCACATTTTAATTACAATAACTTTAGAAATATCATGACAAAGTTTTAACTGAAAAAAAAACAAAAGATAATTAGGGAACAGTAATTTAAAAATTATTATAACTTCATTTTATTTGGCCCAAGATCGTACAATGTCAACAGTTACAGTCACCACTGTGTAACATCGCCTTTTTGCTTTATTACAGCTTGAATTCTCTTTAACAAGATGTTAACTAAGTTTTTACATTCTTCTGGTGTGACTGAGTTCCAAATTTGAGTCAGCCTACCTTTTAATTCAGGGATGGTTCTAGCGGGCTGAGCTCATAACTTTTTTTTCATAATGTGCCAAAGCGTTTCAATTGGCGAGAGATCTGGGCTACGTGATGTCCAGTTTAACAACCCAATATTATTTTGTGGCAACCAGTCCTTAACTTTTTTAGAGGTATGGCATGCAGCACCATCTTGTTGGAATATAAACCCATTTTCTCTAGGCTTCAAGATCTCAGTAGATGGCAACAAACTGTTTCTAAGAATTTTAATGTACTCAACAGCATTGACAGTGCCTTCTATGATGTGCAGTTTTCCAACTCCTTGCACTGACATATATCTCTAAATGATTACGGACGCCGGAAATTTTACTTTACGGCGCAAACAGTCTATTTGATATGCTTTGACTTTAAAACCCTACTTTGGTTATCTCCCCCACATACCTCAAATTTGAATTCTCCACTATTCCATTGCATCTGTGACCAATTCTGATGATTTTTCGCCCAAATTAATCTATTTATTTTCTATTTTGTAGTTAACAATGGTTTTTCTTTCGCCTAATAGTTAAATATAAAATACACATTTTCTCTACCTATTAAAAAATTTATCTTGTAGAATTTATATTCCAATCGTTTGATACTCCTAAGACAAGTTGATCTTGAAACATTTTTTCCAGTTGCTTGGTTCCACTCTACAGTTAATTCACCACAATTAGCACGACGATTTTTTTTCAAAATATACCCTAGTGCTCTCATATTGGTCGGTGTTATACTTGAAGTTCTGCCTAAATTTGGTTTTCTTTTACTGCACCTGTATGTAGTTTTGTATAATTTTACGATATTCCGTATAGTATAACAAAATATTTGCAGTTGTTTTGCAATTTTACCACCCGAATGACCAGAATTATGTAAATTAACAATATTTCGTAAATCGTCAGATAAAGCTTTACCCCGCACCATAATGTTAAGCGGAATACTACTGTATTTCCACTAACAATATATCACTAACACTCACGACACTAGCAATTGTTTTCTTTCAACTCAAGGCTAGTACTATAAACGAAACACTATTTTAATCTTATCTCTTATTATTAGGAGGTCGATTTTTGGAATATCAGAAATATTCATGAAATCATGGAAATAAGTTTAGAAATCATTTTAAAATTATATGACTCATAATCCCTCCATAATCCATGGAGTCTATAAAATATCTGAGCAAATATTAAATCGCTAAAATATTATCGGAATATCAAACAATTTATTGTTCGTGTAATATATATATATATATATATATATATATATATATATATATATATATATATATATATATATATATATATATATATATATATATATATATATATATATATAATGGCACAACTTGCATTCTAAACAACTTTTTTAATGTAATTTTTATATATATTTAAAAATAAAGGTATTTACTTGGTTTGTTAGTGATGAATTTTTTAAACTGACTTATAAAACACCCTGTATAACATCGATTCAACTAATTTTTGTATACATATCATAGGTTTACGTCAAACGGGACTGATTCCCGAGGTGTCATTCCAAAATTCGACATTTTTTTTTCCAATACACCTCTTGTTAGATCTATCATGGGACACAGTGTATATGTCGCTGCGTCTGATACAAGCAGTAAAATATCTTAACTTTTAGCATTTACCACTATTTCCTTATCTGTTCGCTCATTAGTTTGCAACACCCGTTTACTACATATTAACAGTGAAGGTGTACTCTAAATAGCATTTAAAATACGCATAATACCATTAAAATGATTTTACGTCTCTTAAAATCCATGGCCTCGTCAACACAAATCCACACGTACCTACTGATTTTTCTCATCCTCCATGATAATGATATAATTTTTATAATTCATTTTTATACATTTGGCACTCAATCACTGATTACATGAAAGTTTGATTCTGACCAATGAGAAGCTCTAGGTGCCACAGCAATATGCGGAATGTCTAAATGCGCCCGGGACTCACCAAAATTGTCCGGTATCTAATTAAAACAGCTTCTATTTTTTCATTTAAAAATTACCTCGAAAACTACGAACCGGGTCATTAAAAGTGGCCGATGGTGACGTAGGCAATTGTCCTCTTCTTCCACTGGTCATCAGCTTTGTGTTACTAAAATAGCAGTTGACAAATGAACAGTGTTGTAAATTAGGTTTTATTCTAATTTCCTTTTAGCTTTGTGTGAAGAAATGTAAAGGGTCGCAACATATGCATATAAAAGTGTTCTATATTGCTCTCACAGGCTCGTAATAGACGGACGTGTAATTTGCCGGGTGTAGCCCGCCGCATTTCATGCGACGTAATAGGATTAATAGGAACTATAGATTTCAATACAACGAAATACACGAGCGGACGAGGATATGTCGGACGCTTTTTATTCTATTGTATTGAAATCTATTGTTCCTATTACACCAAATGAAACACTATAGAGCGTTTCGGGTGAAGAACAGTTTTAACCAGTTGTAGTTATAACCTCTGGATTGTCATTGGTTGAGTTCAAAATCAACATTAATTTCAACCAATGATAATCGAGAGGTTACAACCATTGGTTAATACGTCTCTGCACCCGAAAAGCCCTCATGTGTGGCACGCGGCGGATGACACGCTGTCTATTATCGGCCTCACTCATTTTAATTCCCCGCACCCCACTATCTACATATTGTAGACCGTGTAGGGCGGCCGCCCTTTGTCGCTTAATAGAGTTATAAACTCGTTTTAGTAATTATGAGGTTCTGAGGTTTGGTCAGTGCGATACTTTTTTTGTTTCCGAAACTATGCACTCGGAAGCCTAGTAGGTATTTGTAATTTCACACATTTTAAATGTTCTGTTTCCATAGATATTTAAATATATTATATTTCCAAATTATTACTCCTTTTTAAGTGAAAAATCACGATTTTGATTTTAATTACTAATAATTTTTTATAAATTTTGTAAATGGTAAACAAACTATCTAACTATAAACAGGTACAAGGTATCCCAGTTAAGATACCACTTGCCATTTTCTCGGTAATTTTCAAGACAAATTCGTAATTCAAGAATTATTTAATGTAGTTTTTCCCGAGGAATCCGATGCCATCAAGAAAGAAACAATTTGACATCAAATGGAAAAGTTATAGCCGAAAAACCAATTTTTTTTTTTTAATCGAAATGGTGGATTATTACATTTTTTATTATAGGATATTACTGGAACAAATTCAGTATATTTAGTCACTTGTTGCGGTCATCAATTTGACATGAAATCCAAGATGGCACCAAAACACCATATACTGCACTCGACATGCGTTTCACCAACCAAGTTGGCATCATCTGGAGACGATGTTTTGGTGTTTCGTAGAAAACTACGTCAATGTCAAATACGCGTTGTAAAAAAATAAACATAACACCTTTCTCGTTAACCCGTTAATACATAGAAGGAATTAAATTAACTAAATAGATATAACTTTTTTAAATAAAATCAGCATATTACACCGATATCATTGATGAAATATTTTTTACATTGGACAAACATCAGAAAAAAATAATCCTATTATAAACTACATACAACTTGCATCGACATACATTATAAATTCTACTACAAAATGTCTAATAAAATCTCGAATAAAATATTATTGATTGCTAATTTTTAATTAATTGCACAATTATCTTTAGCTAAGTAAGACATATTTTAATGCATTTAAAGAAAATCACGTACAAATGTTTTTTTTTTTAATACAGTCAGTTTATTAAAGAAACTGCCTTCAGACATTTTATTAACTTAGTTCTTCGTTCGGAGGGGATAGGGGCGTTAAATGAAGGAATACAAAGGAACAGAAAATCATTTTTGTGTTTATAACAACTGTTTTAAAAATAATAGGATTTACAGACATTACCTTTTTCTAAATTTCCTGTGAAAGATTAATCAATGTAAAGAAGAAAAATTGTGTATAATGTGAAAAAATACACGATGTGGCCATTTTAAAAAATAAATTAATTTGTGAAAAGCACTTTTTACCGAGAGATTGATATTATTATAAACAATAAAGGAAACTTGTTAACTAAAAATGCAATTCCCATATTTATCGAAGAAAGTAAATATTTAAATTTTGTCTATAAATTTTTCAAATTTAAAATCGGTTCATAAACACCTACTTGTTTGTTTATTAAAGGCCATACAAAAATAGAAGAATGTATTATAGTATAATTTATTTCAAAGTTATTTGCAACATAAAAAACGTCGCCTTTTTTGACGGCGGTAAATGTATCAAAGAAGCCGACGTTTTTTACGTTGTAAATAAGTCTGAAATAAACTTTATACTGGAATACAAGTGCGGAAGCCCTATTGTGCCGCATGAATGTGAAATTATGGCAGGGTGTTCAGCGCGGGTTTTTTCTACTACCGTGACATTTTTTTACTTAATAAAGCGCAATTCCTATAATTCCTTTTAAATTACACTAGGCATGTCAGTTTGATATTTGTTCAATTTCAATCTGTTATGTTTAATTTTGCCGTCCTAAATTTTCAATTTTTTATTAACGTGCGAAAAAATGGACTCTCCACACTAGTGCGGAACGTAACTTTCATCCACATGGGGTACTGTAAAAGGCCATTTTTTATACTGCCATTGCATGTTAGAAATTCAGACTTTCTACACCGTCGAAAAAAAATTTTTTGGATACCGTTATAATATAATATTAAAATTAATTTAGCATGAATGTTCTTGTCTTGTTTAATCTGAAAATAAAAGATTTTTTTAAAATATTTTTCTATAATTCAGTTAAATTGATTATGTCTAGCTATGATGTCACTCGCAATTTTCTCGGAAATTTTCAAGACAAATTCGTAGGTCAAATGTGATGTAGTTTTTTCGAAGAATCCGATGCGGAAACAATTGAAGAAAGAAACAATTGAACATCAAATAAAAAAGTTATGGCCGAAAAAACCGATTTAAAAAAAAATCAAAAAGGATTATTATAATTTTTTGTTATAGGGTATTACTGGAACAAATTATATGTATTAAGTTTTTTATGACTTCCGGTTTGGATGAAAATGAGTTTTTCTTCCAAAAATCTTGTATCTCCCAATATATTTTGGTTGCATTCAACAGAACATTCAATTATCTATCAAAAATGCACAACCCACTTTTGTGTAGTGATATCTTTAACGGCATCACAGTTAGCTGTGGTCAAGGCGCCTTGTGTTAGAAATAAAACCATTATTAGGGCAAAATTGTAGCGGGCAGGTGTCAAACTAAAATGATAATAATTGCAAAACTGCATGTAAAATTGCCTTTATTATTGTTGTTATATGTTTACGAAATCTTCAGTTAAAAAAGTTATGAATCTTTCGAAAACGGTTAGAGATATCACATAAGTGCTTTATACCTTATTGATAGATAATTGAATGTTCTGTTGAATGAAACCAAAATATATTAGAAGATTATGCATACGGCCGTCAGTTCCCATAGGAAACAGCAGTGCGTTCGCAACGAGATCCCGCCTTGACCGTGTTTATTCATTATACAGATCACTTATAAACGTCGTAGTAGGCGCAAGGATAAAAAATAAATAATAACAACTGTGTTGACAAATCACGGAGGACGTGAATAATCAATACATGTAAATTTGTGTTAACGAGGCCATGGAATTTAAGGCACATATTGTGCGTATTTGAAGTGTTATTCAGAGTACACTTACTCTGTTAATATGTAGTAAACGTCTGTTGCAAACCAATTGGCGAACAGTTAAGAATATAGTGGTAAATAGTTTATGTAATGATGGTGGATGAAGTGAACATATTTTACTGCTTGTATCAAACGCAGAGGCATATACACTGTGTCCCAGAATAGATGCAACAAGAAATGTAATGGACAAAAAAAAATATTTTGGAATGGCACTTTGGGAATCAGTCCTGTTTGGTGTAAAACTATGATATCAATTAAAATGAGCTGAATCAGTGTTATACAGGGTGTTTTACGTCAATTTATAATACTCGTCACTAATAAATTACCTTTATTTTTCAATTTTATGAAAAAAATGCCATTGAAAATAGCTTGGTTTTTAAAAATTCAAAATAAAGTACTAATTTATTGGAAAAAGTAAATTTATCATGACATTATGGAAATTGTCGGCAACAGGACGATAGGTTAAATAAAAAGGCTACTTTGCCTTTGTTTCGTTTATTGTGCATAAACTTTCTCAGGGATCATTAGCTCAATAGCCAAAATGATATAAATATGAAATTTTTTACAGTGGTTGTATTAAATTTATTCTGTTTTGAAAAAAATAGTCATATTTATATCAATTTGGCTAATGAGCCGTGAGGAAGTTTATGCGCAATAAACGAAACGTAGGCAAAGTAGCATTTTGATTTGACGTACCGTCCTGTATTAAGGAGACACAAATTGTATTCTAAACAACTTTTTTTAATGGAACTTCCTTTTATGGAACTTTTTCATATCTTGAAAAATAAAGGAAGTTTATTATAGGGACGATTTTTATAAATTGACTTATAGAACACCTTGTATAACATCAACTCATTTTTCATATATCTTAGTTTTATATCAAACAGGACTGAATCCCCCAAGTGCCATTCCAAAATTCCACAATTTGTTACATTACAGCTATTGCTACATCTATTCTAGAATACAATGTGTGTTTGTGTAATGTTGCTAGGTTATTACGATTCATGTATTCCAAATATGATTCATGTAACTTGTCTCTCCCATGTCTTGCAATCTATAATTATGCTTTGATACAGTACAGGAGGTTTTATGAAATGTTAAGGCACTCGAGGTATGTATTTTAATTGATTATTATTGTCTCTTACCCCATACCGGCCCTGCAAAAACGGAAATTGTCCGGTATATACACATACCTAGATTTAGGTATGTGGGTGTATAGCTACAATAGTTTGAATATTACTTATTTATAACTTATAATTCGAAATAATTTTTAGAAAAGTAAAAGAATTCACCACAAGTAATTAGTGATAGATTGATAATTGACAAACGCCGAATGGACCACTCTAAAACCGTTTTTAACTATATCATTGTACTAAGATCGTTACAGACTTTTTTACAGTACATATTTAATAACATATTTGGCAATTCACAATTCGAAATGATTTAAAAAATATAATTCACCTCACACTATATTTGACATTTCTTAGATCGTAAATTGGATATGGACTTGAATTGTTTTTTCATAATGCATCAATTAACGGACTAGGATATGTTTCTCGTTCGCTATAAGCTAGTGTTTATTCGTTACGTTTGCCGCGCACTCTATACAAACCCACATTTTTGATTTTCAATCCAGAGTGGTTTTGTATTGTATACAAAACCACTCTGGATGAATATTAACCCTTTGAAAATTTTAACTGGAAGCGTAAGGAGCAAATTCTTAAAAACATCAAGCCACCTCTCTCGTAAAGGACCAGTACCGATAAATATTGATAAAAAAGCGAATCTGAGTACTTGAACTTTTGAAGTACGTTGACAATCATATTCATGATTATTTTTATATGTCTCTGGTTACTAAAGGTGACGTTAAAAACGAAATTTCCGACGATGATAGTGACGAAAACTAGCATCAAAACTTTCTATCTAAAAACGTGTCAATATTTTCCTGTTTTAATTGAAATAAAATAAATAATTTCATTTGGGTTTTTATATTGAAAATAAATATGTTTTATTCGGTTTATTATATTGACTAGGTGTGGAAAAGGATATATTTATCATTTTATAAATAAAAAAATAGGGCAAAGGGTACAAGTCACCTGTTTTTCTATTAAGTATGTTTAAAATGCTACGCATAGAACTTTAATCTCATTTTTAAAACTGTAAATTTTGACTTATACCCTTTTTCTGCGCACCAGCCCATTGTTTCTGCCTTTACTAATATGAAACATTTGTATCACCAGCTTTCTACATCTAGAGCAGTTGATGTTTTATCTTATCTCTGTTACTCGTTAATATTAACTTCTTAATAAAAGTATAATTATCAAAAACGTGACTAGTAGCATTAATTTAATTATCAGTAATAATTTTCTTAAGATCTTATGGTTTACGTTTGTTAATTTTAAATATAATCGAGTTTTTTTGTATAAAGAATAATATCCAGTCAAATAGAGAAAATTGGAGAGAAACAGCTGACAAAATTTTAAAACTTGGCAACAATTTTCATTCAGGCATACTATTAAACATACTAAAAGTTCTGAGCTTAATCTATTGCGCTGGAGCCACCATCTTGAAAAAATTGTGCTCCGATTCAGTTTTTTGTTATCGCTAACCATTAGCAATATTAGAGTTAAGGCACATATAAAAAATAAAGTTTATAAAATTCTCTAAAAGTTATATTTTTTCTGTATCATTATTTTAAAACAGTATAAGCAACTAAAAAAAATACATACGGAATGAACATGAATATAAATAGAGATATGCCCAACTTTCCAGCTCAAATCTAGGTATTGGCTCAGGTATTTGTCTCGCACTGTATTAAGCATGATGGAGTGGTCGGACGGCATGTTTCTACGGCTGTTTCTCTTAACATTAGTTGCTTAGGAAATTTCGGAAAATCATAAATAAATCAAAAATTATAAAGGATATAAAAAATGTATTGTTTACTCAAATTAACCAAGTTTGGTTAATCCTGCCATTTAAAATTCGCTTGGCATAGTAGCTGACCAAGGTGTTTGCATCCGACAACGCATTCTCCTCAGCAGGTTGATCAGATGATGGGTAAGTCGTTGTTCTCATCGAGAACTCTGTCCAATGAACTGTCCTGTTCCATTTCAATAATCGCATTTGAATTCACGCAAGAGCTTCCATAGCAAAGTCCACATATTGCCGCGCATTTCATTTCTGTTTTTGCATCCACAAGATAAAGTGCAACCCTTTTTACAATTACAGGAGATCACTGTTAGCAAAGAGTGAAGCAGGAACCTGAAGTGTTGGTATAGGGGTGATGAAGTCGTTCACTTTTTTCCAACCCCAAAGTTCGGGATTCATTTCACATTCAGGCCACTTTTTAATCTGATGGTATACACGAAAAGAGTGCTGGTGTGCTGCTGCAGTGGGGGGTAATAAAGGTAAATTTGACTTATTGTTTCCAACTGATCTCGCGAAGAGATTATATCGATATCGATCTAAAGATGTCTCGGTTGAAGGTGCGCCATATACAGATAGAAAAAAAACTTTTTCCATCTCGAGTTACTTCATCGTGTGTTGCCTAATACAGTGGGAGGCAAATACCCAAAATTGAGCTCAGGTGAAAAGCTGAGCACTCGGCTAAGCATATCTCTATTTTTATCCATATATCTATTTTTTTGAGTTGCTTGTATTTATTTTAATTATAATAAATTCAGAGAGTGGAACAAATGTCAGTTACGTATAATATTATACAGTGTGGAAATTAAGTAACGCGCATAAATTCAGTAATTCCGTTGATATTAATTTTTTGGAAAGAATCTCGAAGGGGTATAGCGATTTTAACTTCAGCACATATTTTCAGTCTATTTTCAGTTTCTTATGTTATTTATTTTTTAAGTTATGACGTCATCGACTTTTTTTTAATGACAACCTATATTTTTTATTATTGATTTTGTTAGTAGTTTTTATTCCGGTTCCAACTGTATAAAATTTTCAATATGTTATTATTTGAAAAAAAATCGAGAAAAACAGTTTTAAAGTTCAAATAATAAAAATTCATTAAATTGAGCAAATTTATCTAGTTGCCGGTGTATCACATCAGTTCGATTTTTCAGCTATTTGTATAATTTCAAAATAAAAACGAATGTGCCGACGAAAACTTTCCGTCAAAATTAGGCAACTAGATAAATTTTCCCAATTTAATGAATTTTTGTTATTTGAACTTTAAGACTGTTTTTCTCGATTTTTTTCAAATAATAATATATTAAAAATTTTATACGGTCGGAACCGAAATAAAAACTACTACCAAAATCAATAACAAAAAAATATAGGTTGTCATTTAAAAAAAAGTCGATGATGTCATAACTTAAAAAATAAATGACATAAGAAACTGAAAATAGACTGAAAATATTTGCTGAAGTTAAAATCGCTATACCCCTTCGATATTTTTTCCAAAAAAATTAATATCAACGGAATTACTGAATTTATGCATTACTTAATTTCCACATTGTATACATCCCGGCTTCCTGCCATAATATTGATTGCCGAGCTCGTGCATATATTATAGATATACGTATAAATAAAAATATAATTAATAATTAAACGTATAATTAATTCAATTATATAAAGGCTCTTTCAACAATTATGTATCTGACAGTTTTGAAAAATGGACAAAATTACATATTTCTACAGTTATTTATTTGTGGCATCCTATAATGTTTCTTCTCACCTTGGCATATATTTCCGCTCCCTGAATTAATAATAGATACGGAAAAAATCTATATAACTTTATTATATGTATGTATTTTTTATATGAAACATAATTCCGATATCGCTAATGGTTAGCGAGATATAAGTAAAAATCGGAATCGGGACCATTTTTCCAAGATGGAGGCTCGAGCGTAACAGATTGAGTTCAGGACACTTAGTAGGTTTAATAGTATGCCTAAATGAACATCTTTGCTAATTGTAAGATTCAGATTCAGGATTTTATTACATAAGCTTTCTTTCAAACCATAACAAACCTTTCAAACCTTAACAATAATAAATACCTTTCTTACATTTTATACTGTCATTTTATCGGATATTTCCTTCAAACGTCCAAATTTGTTTCTATTTGACTGGAGTAATAAGAATTTTAGTTATTATCAAATGCGCAAAAGTTTGTCTTATTTATAATCTACTACATAAAGTAATGCAAATTCATACGTAAATGTGTTCTATACAGGGTAATATACAGTGCACGTAAGTATTAAGAGTAAAAAAAAGTCCAGTAGGGTTGCCAACTTTTTGGAAAAGGTATAAAGAAGGAGACCGAGCTAAGCAAGAAATATCTTTAGGAAAAAATGCATATCGTCTTTATATTCTTTTCAAAGCATCGTATGACAAAAGTAGAAAAAATTCAGGAAAAATATCGTAATTAATATTAATTATTACAAATTACCTTCAATTTGTGTCTTTTTTTTTAAGTCTGATATACAACAACAAAATAAAAACAGTTAATAATCTAGATCAGATGTCAGTTCACATCACTTTTATTATAAAATAAAAGTTCATTAAACAATTAATAAATTAAGCAGAAAATATCCAAACGAATTTTCGCGGGTAATCTAATTTATTTGACTTATCAATACTCTGTAGACAAGCGAGTAAAAGAAACTCCGACCATCAGGGAAAACTAGTTATGCATAATTATTTTGGATGGTGTTCATGCAGCACAGACACCGATTTTAATTTTAATTATTTTGTCTGGAATCTCATTAAACGCACCACTTTTGAACTATTGTTTGTTCGTACAATATAATTTGGAACACCCTTAATTTTCTTTCATATATTCCAAAAAAAATTATTTTACAAAAAAAATTGCAATTTTTTTGTTTAATAACTTAATATGACAAAAAATTTTTTGTTAAGATTTTTTTTTGCATGTATATTGCATTTATAAAAGGACAATGTTATAATGTGTGTCAACTTCTCAAAAACAAATTGCATGCGGCGCTATTCGCTTCACCTTGCTGGGTACTACATACATTTAATCGTGGGCATTTAAGCATTTCGCATATTGCTTTGGCACCTAAAGCTTCTCATTGCATTGGTCAGATTCAAACTTTCATGCAATCAGTGATCGAGTGCCAAATGCATGTACAGTATGTGTATTAGTGTGAAATTCAGGTGCAGAATGTGTCAGTTTATAATATTAACCTAAAATAATGTCTATGGTCAAAAGTGTTAATTTTTAAACGATATATTTATATCGTTCACGATAATAATGTTGTTAGTTTACATACATCATGCATTTCATTGATTTCACTGTGTACCTTGCCCTGCAATAACCATTCAAATGCATGTCATTCACCCGTTAATTTGTTAAGGCAAGGAAAATTATTGCTGTTGTTAAATACATTTTGCACTTATACATTCTGTATGCGCATTTGGCACTCGATCACTGATTGGATGAAAGTTTGAGCCTGACCAATAAGAAAACTCTAGGTGCCAATTTAACATGTAGAATGCCTAAATGCTAACCGTGGTTGACCAAAATATGTTTAACTCTTATTGGGAATCGGGAATTGCCTCAAACGGTGCCCGTGTAATAGGCGCCGTTTGAGGTAATTCCCGATGTTGGCGTGGTATTGTTAATTATGTTTTAGAGGTCACATGTATATGAAAGGGAATTTAATAAGTTCACATTTTTTAAATTTGTCAATTTGGGGTGTTTTTTATATCTAGAAACTCACCAACATCAAAAGTTTCGAAATTACGCGAGTAATTGTCCAAATTTGTGTTAGTATTGTGCAGGGATAATTTGGTATTTTTTACAATTTGGCAAGATGAAATAAATGTTGCCTATTGTTCCAACTTGTTTGTCGAAACGAGAGGTGTTCCTTTGTCTATTGAGTACCGATACTGCCCACTCATCGCAAAAACAAGTTTAGCGGTGAAAATCAGGTGGCTGCATCACAGAGGACTCAACCTTTCTATTTTGTTACTTTCTTCTAATTGTTAAAAACGCCAAATTATTTCTACACCAGACTATCAATTTTAACTTTGTTCAATTTCATCATTTTGACTACTGTCATTATTTAGTTTTCTTTTTTGAAATACGTTTTAATGATCATTTTTCAGTTTTAGTTCAAGTTTGTACGTTTTAAATTTTGAAATAATCTCATATCATTAATGATATGTAAAGTACAGAACAGATCAGCGTTGTTAGCGAAATGTTGAAAGTCGACGCCTACAACTACACAGCAACAAATATAGCAAATTTAAATAAACAACGTTTTACAAATTATGTCATTGACGATATTGTAGAGAACGTGTTTTTACTGTACTTCGACTATCACCGTATCACTGTGAACTGAACTTAATCCGATAGAATTAGGCCAGGCGCGCACATGCAATTTTTAGTCGATCGAATAACAACTGATCCTTATGAATTCGCACGCACATGCAACTGGTAAGTGGGTCGATTAAAAAGTTTGCGATTTGTTACAAACTACATGTAACTCAGCAACTCAATCGTCCAGGTGCGCACATATGAATCAATGACCTGAAATCACGAATTTATCAATATAATCTGGATCTACATTTGATATGGCTCGACCTTGAAAAATGTCCCCATATAGGGGGCCGCCATACTGTGGGCAATCTAGTTACATTTCAATTTATTATTGGTAAAAATAAGTGATTTTGCGTTGGTCACACTGGGTTTTGATTTGTCAATTGTCATCTTTGGACGATTTGTTTACGTGATGTGCTGTGACTGGATTTATTAATTATTGTACTTTTTTTGTCTGATTTGTCAGTTTTATTAGATTTGTTCTGTATTTATTAGTTTTTGAGTGGCATTCTGTGGTTATTGTTTAGTGTAGAACTTTTCTGTGCTCTTAATTAAAAATGCATTGTTTGGGTCTTTGTTGCGAAAGTTCCACGAGAAAAGAAAAAGAAAAAGGTGTAACGCTCATTTATAAGTCTGGTAGTATTCAAACACCAATAGGTTTTGTTTAAAAGCTGAATAGTTTTGTAATTTTTTTATAATAAAACATTTTTAAATCGAGTTGTTTTTCTCTTTTCAAATGTGAAATATTTTTTCTTCAAATAGTGTTTAACTAATTTGTAATACACGACTGTTATAATAATACAACTTATCTGCTAGTTGCCAATAATGAGTTGAAATATCACAAAAGAGTGAAAATAAATTGAAAATAATTCGACAATTTTTCGAGAACCTGTTGCTTAGTTAGCAATAGACACGAGAGCTCTTAGTTTATTGCTAAATGGCAACAAGTTTGAGAAAAGAACCGGAGAATTATTTTCTAATTTATTCTCACTCTCGAATGGTATTCGAAAGATTATTTTTTAATGTTTAAATACAAAATATAAATATTGTCTGACCGTTATTTGTGGCATTCTCTAAGTTTTTTATTCTCTTTTATGGGACTTACTACCACATGAATAATTCTTCGTTATCTAAAAAATATAGTTAATTACCCATTATGTTACTGGAAAAATAAACCTCTGCACTTGTGACTCTACGTCAAAAGATTGACAACTAATATGAGACACAAAAATAATAATATAATTCCCTAACGTTTCGGAAAACGAATCTGTTTCCTTTTTCGAAGTTATTTTTCTTTTTTAGAATGTCAAGCGTGAAACTTGACATATATTATTTGTTTATGTAATATTCATAGATACTTACATAGAACTGTTGATCCTTCGCAAATTTTCGATTTTCAAATTCACCCTTTCTAATATAACTTTTATGCTCACCGAACCTTACATAAATAAATAACTTTCCCACACGTTAGGGAATTATATTTTTGTCTCATATTAGTTGTCAAAAACACCCACTAACTAATCTTTTGACGTAAAGTCACAAGCGCAGAAGTTTATTTTTCCACTAACATACTGGGTAAATAACTATATTTTTTAGATAACGAAGAATTAATTCGTGTGGTACTACTAAGTCCCAAAAAAGAGAACAAAAGACAAACTATAACTTTTTAACAAACAATTGTCTCAACTTAAACTAAATAAAGTACATTTATAGTACATCAAAATTAAACTATGCTAAAGTTTTGAACATAAAAACACAATTATTGTAAATGTTTCGTCTGTGACTAGTATATTTTCTTTTAATTTGTAACCCCTTTCGTCACAAAACGATTGAGAAATGTTTCAGTATCGAATTATTACTTACTATAGTATTTTTACATGCATTTTCTTTAGTTTGTATGATAATTTTTTTCCACTGACGCTGAACTAAATCGTTTTTGGTTCATTTTTTAAAATTTAAGACAAAACTGGTGACATGTCAAAACCAGAAAACACGTCAATATACAAAAACAAACTACTACAAAATATTCTCAGTAGGATAATATAATTAGATTATTCCCACTATAATAACAATACATATAATTGGAAAAAATTAAACACGATCAAACGATCAAAAAATACTGCTAAATTATTGGAAAATAAAAACATTAAAAAATAATCACGGAAATAGACTGACGTGTGTGGTAAACACGATTTAAAAATCCGCGGTCTCATAACCTTCTATAATTGGTTAATATACAGCCAATATAAATTGTCCACAGTATGGCAGCTTACATGTAGGGGACATTTTATTAGTATTGAATCAGAAATCCAGATTATGTTGAGAAAATCGTGCCAGAATTACAGACTTCATTAATGATTAAAAACCACGTGATCAGTTAGTACATTTTAACCTGTGATTTTGTGTCTCATATTACGGCAGTACCTGATAAGGGTTTTTGGCCCACGTATGTGTCTAAAGAATCGTTTTTAACCATCTTTTGCTGACGACACGACTCGACAACGAGGCTGTTAAAGGCAACTAATTGGTAACATGGTTTTCGATCATTTATGAAGACCCGTTAGAACAATAGTTCTTGTTGTTCATGCGAAGAGTCGTATACCGATATGGAAAACGATTTAGAGTGAACTGAAAATAGTATACAAAGTGTTAAAAAACCACGTAATACTATATAATAATTAATAAATCCAATGGAAATTTATATAAAAGCAAGTGCATTGAGAAGTGGTAGAAATTTGGGTTAAGCTGTTTTCAGAAGAAAAAACTTTAAAAGGTAAAAAAACTTGTATTATTTATACTTTTTACTTTTTTTCAAAAATGTCATAGTAACTATTAGCTATTTAATTTAAGCTATAATACTACTAACGTCAGCTCTGGGCACACTCCGGAACCAGTCTACGCGGTCCATTCTCGTAACAATATAAAATTTCAAAAAAATGCAAAAAGCTTTTAAAATATATGTCATATTTTGTCATACTGTTATGCAATAGACCGTTGTAGTGACGCAAAATATTTAATAAAGTAATAATTGTTGGTAGCCGTTCCAGAAGCAGAACATATATTTGTAGAGCTGATACACTGAAGAGGACATTCATATAGAGTAACTTCAAAATTTATTCCATCTTCTTTGCCTACGTAATTAACAAGAATGGTATATACAAGCATTGATTATATATATTTGTTGTATTGATTATATTGTCATTCGGTGTGTGGAGAATTCTCAATTTATTTGCAAAACTAAACCAACTTCACATTTTATCATTCTCTCGCCCTAGTAAGTCTATAATTATTGAGAAATGTCTACGCAATTCGGGTTTCATTGTGTATAAGGAAGTAATACGTATTTCAATATGGCAAAAGCTTTGTATCCTACAATAATAGAAGGCATTGGAGCTCGCTCATCATTTGCTAACTGGTTTTCGGGAATATTTAATTGTTGCCTTTCAAGTTTTTAGCCAAAGTTGAACCTCTGGAACACATAGGAATTGTTCTTACTTCCATACGATTCAATATCTACAGAAATGATACAGTAGTCTTCATCAACTACAGCACAGCTATTAATGGTATCGGACAGTAATTTTTGTAGTTAATAGACTGAACTAAAACGTTTTTTTATTCTGATGTGTTTTCTGTCTACATCACCTATACAATTAAAGAAATTAGTTCGTGTAACAAATTCATTATCTGTTTTTAGCCATGCAGTTTCAATTTTTTCTGACATGTACATATGTTGTTTTCAAGAATATCCATATTTCACATGTATCTCTTACAGTTTCACGTATAGTTGTACACCCAATAAGGCAAATGGTTATAATCATAATAATATTTGTGAACTATTCCCCGTGGCCAAGTATCTACAAAAAAATAAAACAGCACAATAAATTTATTTAATTTTTTAAAGAAATATTATAAAATAATATTTTATATCGTAGGAAACGAAATACAACAACGTTTGAGGGGCTTAAGAATGTGCTTTAAAAGAGAATTGAATAAATATGGCAAATAAGGTCAAGCAGCTAATAAATGCAGGAAATACGTTTAATTTGATCTTCTGTTATTTTTGTTCCCAGTGCTGAAAGATCGGAAAACAATAAGCAATATTAGTTTTGTTGGAAGGAGCGAAGAGAAGTAGAAGAAAATAAAGAAGTAAATAGTGAGGCTTCTGTAGCTTTACAATTACAGTATCCCGTACCAAACCAAGCAAAAAATAATACTATATATCCTTTGAGGAATCATTGTTGATATATTAAAAGAAAAAAATAATAGAACAAATAGATGAAGATACATCGGTTTTATTGTCGTTGGTGCCAAGTTTTAAAAGATTAAATGAAAATTATAACTTAACCTAAGATAAAATGAATTTCTCCAAATATTGAAACGTATTAGAAATCCTCCCCATTTTAGAAATAACCAAATCTTTTTAAAAATTTCAGACTATTCGCATCAGTTTTCACAATCTCTTCCAAACAACAACTTTTCAAGACCATCAACTTCGAGTAGATCCGCTGCCTCAACTATTTCATATAAATACAGTGACATTTCCCAAGATATGTCATCTCCTGTTTCACAATGTATGATTTATCTTAAACCTAGTGCATTATACTGATTAATAAACATTTTTTTTCTATATAAAATTTTTCAAAACCCACTGTTTTTAAAAATGTCTCTCTTACCTTATTCTGACTGATAATTTCTAGAGGAACGTTGTTTCTCCATTTGGTATTTTGGTAGGCTATTGATGGTTCAACTTGTTTCAGAAGTGCATCCAATATTTAAGGGAGTAATGTGAGTGTTTTATTCCCGGCATGAATAACATTCATGTAAAGGACTAAAACACACTTTACTCCTGAAGTGCATGCATATTGTTTGCACGAACGGGCACAATTTTTGTTGCAAAAAAAATGAAATGTAAAAACTAATAACTGGCCACGAAACTTTTGTATAATCAGAATTTATCTAGATATCCTTGTAAAAGTTTATTTCAAACTTATTTGCAACATAAAAAAACGGCGGCACCGTCGTCAAAGAAGCCGATGTTTTCATGTTGCCAATAAGTTTGAAATAAACTTATTTAATTGTTTGTTTGAAATTATTTGTTATTTATTTGTGTTTAATGTTTAGATTACTAGGGACGGTTTTTTCACCTCTGTAAGTTACTGGTAATTAACTAAAAGATTAGAATGTGAATATTGTCATAAAATGAAATGAAAATGTTGAAGTAAAACCACTTCTAATCATCTTGTTAGTTATCAGTAACTTAGAAGTAAAAGAACAGGCTCTTAATATTACTATTTACCAAGTATTACGAACTGTGAAAATTACCCTATTATTATTAATTTTAATTTGAAATAAGTCACATTTGGTTTATGTGTTCAATTCTTAATTTTTTGTTCTTTCTATAATTAAGTTTGACATAATAAAAATGTTGATGTTACGTTATAAAGAACTATAAATAAATAAATAAACACCGAAATTAGACAACCACCGATTCCCAAGCCGAAGCTGCACGGGTATGTGTTACACTTATGAAAAAATGCAGACACACAACCATTCTCACGACATTGCCAGTGCCGGTGGCGGGATTCGAACCCGCAGCTCAATGGAGAGATTATCGAGTCACACTTGCCATCGCGCTATCTAGCCAACTGCTTCTTATCCTTATGTTTGTATTGTTTATTGGTTTCTATGGCGACTTTAAATTCCAAAGGGATAAACGCTTATAAAATGTACGTGTATACAATTTGCAACTAATACGATCTAAAAACTCCTACCGACGGGCCTACATTTATGGTGCACCAGTTTATATTAGCAAGACTTCACCAATCAATAGCGGAATTCATTTTAAGGTAATAAGTTCTAATTTAACAATGTGGCGAAAAGTTCTTCGTTTAAAAGTAAAAAAAAAAAAAGTTTTTTTTGGCAGTTAGAAGAAACTATAGAATTCGCAATATTTAAGTAAAGGGAGGAAGCGAGGCGAGAGGAGCGGTTATCTAGGGTCTCGTCAGTCTAAGTGAGAGAGATGATGTATTAGCTCGCTCTCGACCACGTCTTACCACGGCCATAAAAACATAAAACACACACTACATAAATTAGACAACTCCCAAACCAAAGCTGAAGCTGCACGGACAGGGTTTACACAGTTGAAAAAAACGCGGGTACACACCAAACCCTTTGACTTTGTTAGAATTGAAACCGGGATTTGAACCCAGATGTCCATGGGTAGTAAACCAGTTACGTTTGTCACTGCGCTACCGAGCTCGGTAACTATTATATTGTTACGTGTTTGCTATCCCCACATCCATGCACTCAGAACATTCCCGACCGTACTCATACAATTCTAGTTCCGTCCAACAGTCTACACAGTCCAGTGGCGTAACACTGCCCCTTCCTTAAGCCTGAACGTCCCGATCAGGCAATTCATTATACCCTGCATACTTGGCTAGTCTGTATGCACCACCTTCATCTTTAATTTTGGACTTTGCTGAATTCGATGTACGACGTTGTTTATTCTGGTGACGACAGTGTATGGTCCTTCCCAAGGAAGGTGAAGCTTCGTATACCTGCCTTTCTTTCGTTGTGGATTATATAGCCAAACCAGATCTTCCGCCTGGAATCCTCCTGAATTCACCCTAAGATCATAACGAGCCTTCATGCGATCACTTGCTATGGCAATTCGGTCTCGTACCAGCTCATGGATATTTCTCAGTCGTTCACCAACTTCATCGGCGTAGTAATTTATAGAAAGTCGCTCCTCATCTGGTGTACCAAACACCAAGTCACATGGCAGTCTAATCTCACGTCCAAACATCACGGGAGCCGGCGTCTATTTTGTTGTTTCATGAATGGAGGCCCTGTATGCCATAAGGAAAAGAGGTAAATGACGGTCCCAATCTATCTGATGTTTTTGTAGGGTTTTTCCATGGCTTTATTATATCTCGCCACCATTCCATCTGATTGTGGATGTAGAGCGGTTGCCCTTGTCTTATGAATTCTCAGTATGCGACACATCTTTTGAAAAACCCCTGAATCAAAGTTTCTTCCTTGGTCCGAATGCAACTCCAAGGAAACGCCAATAGACATAACAGATTACCAGAGTTTGGGCCACAGTAGCTGCTTCTTGGTTTGGTATGGTATAAACTTCAGGTCATATACTAAAATAGTCCATGGCAACCAAGATGTATTTATTCCCATCATCTGTTACGGGGAATGAACCAGCTATATCGATCGCAATTCTCTCAAAAGGAGTCTCGACGTTATATTGTTTCATTGGGCCCTTATTTCTTGTTCGTGGCCCTCTTGCCGCACAAACTACATATTTGCGGCACCACGCCTTCACATCTTGGCGACTGTTCACAGAGTAGAATCTTTCACGTATTTTTGTCAGAGTTTAGTTGATGACAAAATGTGCTCCAGATGTTCCATTATGCACTTCGAGAAGTAACTTTGGTATACGACACCTGGGGATTACCAATCTCGAAAGTATTTTTAGCTTACCCAAGCTCTCTTCAACAGTCCATCCTCTACCCTGAGGGAGTTCCATGGTGCCCACAATGCCGTCAGCCCCAATGCCATGTCTGAAATGTCGTTCCAATCGGGTCGAGTTCCTTTTTCTTTCCATTCCAGAATAGGACCAGTTTCCTTATCGTCTAACTGTTCCTCTCTTAATGTCTCTTTTGTTCAGTCATTCGGAATCTCAATTTTAACTGTGTTCAAGATAAGCATCCCTTGCTGTTTTTCACCCTGTGGTAGTGCTTGCAGTGTTCCAGGCATGGTCTTCTGGAAAGGGCATCTGCATTTCTATGGGGTTTCCTGGGACGATGTTCTATTTTAAAATCTTATTGCTGCAGTTTTTCTATCTGGTGAGCTAGTTGGCCTTCTGGGGTCTTCAACTGCAATAATCACTTCAATGCGGAATGGTCGGTATGAACACTAAAATGTTGTCCATTCTTGTGAAAATGGTCTATGGATTTGACAATGGTCAATAGTTCCTTCCGTGTCATATAATAGTTACGTTCTGGCTTGCTGAAGTACTCAATTACTTCTTCATGTCCGTTTTGAATTTGGGAAAGAACACATCTAAGTCCAGAATTACTGGTATCCTTGTCTAATACGTAGAGACCTTTCCGTTCTGGGTATGAAAGAACTGGATTCGAACATAATGCTGATTTTAGTGTTCTGAATGATGTTTCGCACTCTTATGACCATTGATACTGAACCTTCTCTTCCGTAAACCGGTGTAGTGGCTTCGCAATATCAGCAAATCGTTCCACAAATCGTCGATAATAAGTGCATAGGTCAAGGAAGCTTCGTACTTCGTGAACATTTGAAGCCCGCGGCCAATCTCGTACTGCGGACATCTTGTCAGGGTCCGTTCTTATCCCCTCCGAAGACACGACATGTCCAAGGAATTTGACCTCTTTCTGGAACATTAGGCACTTTTTGGGATCCAATTTTAGGTGTACATTTCTGATTCTTCCAAACACTTCTTGATGGTTAAAATCCCGTCCCATATCCATCACGTCATCAAGATAAACTAGGCATGTCTTCCAGGTTAGTCCTCATAGTACCGGTTCTATCAGTCTTTCAAAAGTTGCTGGCGCATTGCATAGGCCGAAAGGCATCACAGTGAATTGGTAAAAGTCGAAAAGGCCGTCTTGTCTTTGTCATCTGGATGAAGTCCCACTTGCCAATATTCGCTTCAAATGTCTAGAGTGGGAAACCACCGTGAACCTGCTAGCGTACTTAGTGTGTCATCAATTCAGAGTAACGGATAGCTACAATACGTAAATCAGTTCAAAATAAAGTTAATAAACTATAAAGTCCATACAATGTATGTATCACGTCTGTTCTGTAATGGAATGTTCCAGAAAATTGTTGAAACAGCACTAGAAAGTTTAGAGTATATATTTTTTTTGTTGACAAAATTCACTTATCTTCACTGTGTAATGCAATGTTCTACAACTTTCACGTAATGTCACTATTAAGTTTTGTTTTGAGTTTATAACACGTTCCTGTTAACACAATTCACGTATCTTCTGTGGTTTTCAAATCGAATGTTCTAGAATGTTCACGAAAAGTCACTTATAGTTATGTTTTTAAGTTTATAACACGTTATTGGTAGCGGCACTCGCGTATCTGCAGCTATATCTAAATTGAATGTTCTAGAATCCACTTAAAGTCACTATTCAGTCCAGAAATAGTCCTCAAACACTACCCAGTAGCTTAAGTCTCCATGTTATCACTAATTCCTGAGAAGAATACTCTAGAACTTTTTCGAATATTTGAGAAATTTCTCTTCCAATCCACTTCCGACACCAAATTGTTACGTGTTTGTTATCCCCACAAGCACCTATACTCGTGGATTCGTTGATTAAAAGTCCAGGTAACACTACAATATATTAATGACTGTCTTAATTATTATAATCACAATTAGACACATATAAGTGTACCTTGTTTCTTCTTTACTCGTTCACTTTCAACTTAATACTGAGTTCGTGGACGTACCGTGTCCTTTACATATTACATCCATGCACGGTCCAGAACATTCCTGGCCGTTCTCGTACAATTATTCTAGTTCCGTCTAACCAGTCTACACAGTCCGGTGGCGTAACAATATTGTTTGCCGATACCTACACAGACAAGCTTTTGATTTGAAATTTGGCAGGTGTTTTTTGCTTTAATAGTGCTATCTTTTTGTCAATACAACATATTTATCTCAATATCCAGTGACGTAGAACACTTGTACACCAATAGATTTCTTAGAAAAATTAATTATTTTTATAAACGCCTGTACAAATTAGAAGCAAAAGAAGAAGAAATATCGATTAGGTCCACTTTTAAAGTGAAATCTACATATAACACGGTATTTTCCCATTGTTTATTCACTAAAGCATAAAATCCACCATTAAAAAAACTGATATCACGGTAAACACAACATTAAACTGAGGAAATACACAAAGAAATAATTGCGGCCGGCAGACGTAAACACCATACATCGAACAAGAACTGCGTACTCACGTAATCACATGTTTCTAGTCAATAGCAGGCTGAGTAGCCAATATTTACATTTAAAACCCAAACAAATCTAGGTAATTGTCTGTCTCTCCATTCAGAGGGCATAGTAGCCGCTTATAGCTTACTTGGTACCGAATATCGATGGTTCGAATCCATCCCGGAGCAAGTTAGAAATTTTAAGAAGTCATTGGGTGGAACAGAAGCAGTGGAAAGCTTTAACAAGCTTAAAATTTCATTAGTAAAGGTCCAATTAAGGTGGTAGGCTTCTAATACGTTCTCATCTATTTGAAAAACTATCTTTGTCATTCAGTCATTTTTCGTCATTGGTACGGAAACGCTCTAATTTCTTTCCACTTTTTCCATTTTGCGGCAATGTTTAAGGACGTCAACGGTTCTCGGTTGTTGGTGGAATGTCATCAAGTTAAATTAATAAAGTAAGATATTTCGGCATTTCTTGTCATACAAAAAAAAATTCGACCGCAGGATCAGTATTGAAGTTCTAAACTTGTAAAAAAGATATTAATGCAGCAGCAAACGGTTTTTTTTTTAATGAAAACTGTATTAAATTTATTTTCAAACAAGGCCAGGTACAAAAGTACAAAGCATTACGAAGATATTCTCGTAAAGAAAAAATTTACCAAAATTGGAAAAATGTTGATTTGAGAACATTAACTATTAAAAAAAAAATTAACAAAACTATATTTTGTGAATTACATACTGTTACGTGTTTGCTATCCTAACAAACATCTATACTCGTTGATTGAAAGTCCAGGTAACACTTGCACACTACTTTATGGACTAATTAATAATTTAACAACAATAAATTAATGACTGTCGTAACTATAATCACAATTAAACACTTATGTCTCTTTCTTATTTCTTTACTCGTTCACTTTCAACTTAAGACTGAGTCTGGGCCCACCGTGCGTCTTATTTATACATCCATTCACACGGTCTAGAACATTTCCCGCTCGATATCGCACAATTCCAGTCTCATTTAACCAGTCTACACAGTCCAGTGGCGTAACACTGCCCCCTCCTTAAGTTAAATGTCCGATCAGGCTATTCATTGTTCCCTGCATACTTGGCTAGTCTCTCTATATGCACCATCTTCATCTTTGATTTTGGACTTTCCTGAATTTGGTATACGACGCACGTCGTTTATTCTGGTGACGACAGTGATGGTCCTTCCCAAGGGGGATGAAGCTTCGTGGACCTGTGTTTCTTTTGTTCTGGGTTATGTAGACAAACCAGATATCCCGTCTAGTACCCTCCTGAATTCGCCTTAAGATCATAACGAGCCTTCATACGGTCACTTGCTATTCCAATTCTCTCAAAAGGTGCCCCGACGTTATATTGCCTCATTGGGCCCTTACTTCTTGTCTGTGGCCCCATTCTTGCCGCGCATATTTCACATTGGCGGCACCAAACCTCCACATCTTGACGACTGCTTACCCAATAGAATCATTCTCTTATTTTTGTCAGGGTTTTGTTGATGCCAAAATGTTCGCCAAACGTTCCATTATGCACTTGCTATGTGACACCTATTTCAAAGTAACTTTCAGGACTTTCCCACGCTCTCTTCAGTAGTCCATCCTCTACTCTAAGGGAGTGCCATTGTGCCTATAAAGCCTTCAGCCCTACTGATTTATTTGAAATGCCCATCCAATCGGGTCGGATTCCTCTTTCTTTCCATTTCAGAATAGGACCAGTGTTTCCCTTAACGACTCTCTTGTCCAATTATACGGAACATCAATCTTCGCGGTATTCACTATCTGTACATTTTGCTGTTTTTCCTCACGGTGGTAAGACTTGCAGTTTTTCTGACATGATCTTTTGGAAAAGCCATCTGCCTTTTTATTAATCATCACAGTCCCCGAGGTACCAGCATGCCAGTTTTCCTGCAGGTCCACTACTTGGCTGTTGGTCTTGTTTCGGCTGGAGATTCGAATTTATCAGTAGTTGTATGATCTTTTGTACTTCGGACATTACATCTTGAATGTTAAGCTCACGACAGTTCCTCTTAATATGGCCCAATTTGCCACATTTATAACAACGGATTCCTCCATTCGGCCTACCGCTATTTTGTTATTGCCTTGTCTGGGAATTCGTCTCTGTCAATAGTTGTGCTATTAACTTTTGTAACTCGGTTAATACGACTTGCATGGTTTTATCTGCCGGGGTCTCTTCCATAGCCACGGCTCGTACTATCTGTATTGATTGTGTGTTATCCTCACAGGCAGCTTCAATCTCAAGTGCATGTACTAGAGTCTCACTCCTTCGCTTGTGCCTGGTAAATTTAAGGATTCGTCTAACCTCGTGGTCCCTTACGCCATCAGTAAATGTTCCAGTTGCTAACTGTTGTTGAAATTCCATTGGTGCATGAGGATAGGCTAGATGGGCCAATCTCTCTACCGCAGCCTCGAACTGGAGGCTTTTTCCACCTCGTTGTCTGCGTGATTTGAGCTGAGCCTAATATACTTGGGCGAGATGTTGGTCGCTATATCTTAGTTCTAACGCTGCCTCCAGAATTCAAAAGTTTTGTTGCTTTGCGGCAGCAATTGTTTGGAGCAGGTCTAATGGTTGGCCCCTTAGTACTAATACCAATGCCGTTGCTTTTTCCTCATCGCTTCAGTTATTTGAACGTGCAGCTGCCTCGAACTGTATCGTATACGTTGATCATGAACTTTGACCGTCGAAGGAAGGTGGTTGTAACCTAATACCAAACGACAGTACCAATTGGCCTCCCTTCTCTCTTAATTGTTGTTTCAACCGGGCTATATCTTCAACTTCACTGACTTTCCTTTAACTTCAGTTATTTCTCCCTCGAGTTTTCCTCTAAATTCATTGACATTTTTTTTAAATTTCACTGAGGTTTTCTTTAACTTCATTAACTTTTTCTATAACGTCACCTTTAAATTTTTCAGTGAGAGATAAAATGGCTGCCAGCTGTTCTAGGCTTGTCTTTATATCCTCGTTTTCCTCCAATTGTCTTATTTCCTGGCCCTCGATAATTTTTTTCAAGTCGTCTTTTTCTTCCTGGCGTTTTCTTTCTTGTTCTTTAATTATTTTTCTTTGTTCATATTTCTCTTCCTGCCGTATTCTCTTATGTTCTTCTTTTTCCTCTATTCGTATTCTTTTTGCTCTTTTCGTATTCTTTCTTGTTCTTATTTTCCTCTTTTCGTATTCTTTCTTGCGCTTCCATAATTTTTCTTTGTTCATCTTTCTCTTCCTGGCGTTCTCTTTTCTGTTATTCTATTTGTTGCACCAATGCTGCAAGTAAGTTTTGTGTTTGCTTCTCCGCCATGCCTCTTGTTGTTGGCATTAACTCACGACACGTAAATGAGTTCAGAATAAAGTTTATTACACTAAAGTCCATACAATGTATGTATCACGTCTATTCTGTAATGGAATGTTTCAGAAAAACCTCGAAACAGCACTAGAAAGTCTTATTTAGAGTCTATATTATGTTCCCGTTAACACAGTTCACGTATCTTCTGTGGTTTCAAAATCAAATGTTCTATAATTTTAACGAAAGTCACTTATATTCTTGTTATGAAGTCTATAACACGTTCTCATCGACACAATTCACGTATCTCCTATAAGTTTCAAATAGAATATTCTAGAAATCTCCTGAAATTGCACTAATAGTCCTTTTTTTCCAGCCCACAACACGTTATTGCTAGCGGCACTCACGTATCTGCAGCTATTTCAAAATCGAATGTTTTAGAATCTGCACGAAAAGTCACTTAGAGTCTTATTTTTAAGTCTATAACACATTATTGTTAGCGGCACTCGCGTATCTGCGGCGGTTTCTGAATCGAATGTTCTAGAAACTTCTCGAAAATCCACTTTAAAGGCACGATTCGGTCAAGAAACAATCTTCAAACACTGTCCAGTCGGTAGTTTAATTCTTCGTGTCAGCACTAATTCCTGAGAAGAACCCTGTAGAATCTATTCGAATGTTCCAGAAATTTCTCCTCCAGTATACTTTCGACACCAAATTGTTACGTGTTTGCTATCCCCATAAACACCTATACTCGTAGATTCGTTGATTGAAAGTCCAGATAACACTTGCACACTACTTTATTGACTAATTAATAGTTTAACAACAATAGATTAATGACTGTTTTAACTATAATCACAATTAAACACTTATAAGTCTCTTTCTTATTTCTTCTTTACTCGTTCACTTTCAACTTAAGACTGAGTCTCGGCCCACCGTGCGTCTTATTTATACATCCATTCACACGGTCTAGAAACTTCCAGAACATTCCCGGCCGTTCTCGTATAATTCCAGTCTCATTTAACCAGTCTACACAGTCGAGTGGCGTAACAATACCTTTAACTTTGGTATCCATGATAAGAAAATATATTTATGCACAACACAAGATAGGTAGTCTAACTAACAACTGAATAAACGTACAGTTGTGTTTGCAGATTTTACCTAATTTTCAGGACACCTCCACCTTTCAATAGCTGAATAAAGTCAATTCATCCGCTCATTACTCGACCCCCTGATTATTTCGGTAAATTCAATAAATTGTATAATGAGTTTTGTCTTCCTAGCATACATTAATCGAACACTTTTAAACACGTTGTCTTGTTGCAATTTTATTCAAGAAACACCTATGACTACTGTTGGAAAATATTCCACAACATAATTAAGTTAAATAAAATAACAAAATTAATGGACGTCAATTAAAACTAGAGTAAATATTTGAAATGGAAACCATTTTGTTTTTGACATTTCAGATGAGATATTGTTTCATAGAAACCTCAGTTCTCAGTATCTTAATGCTGAGTAAAATGAGGTTATCTATCAATTGGCGAAGTCCTGCTACTATAAACTGGGACACCCTGTATATAAGTATTTAAAAAATGTCTTAGAAATAATAGAGCTAGACCGAATCCTCTTAAAATGAAAGTAACAATGTTTATTTAGATACTTGTTTAATTATTTCTTTTTGTCTTAAATTTTTTGATACTCCTCAAATATTGAAATTAGATAGGTTGTTACATGTTGCCAAGGTAATGCGCATGTAGGGTTACGCATGTCTTTTATATTTTTCAGTTTATAATATATAAATCACTGTATATGCGCTTTAGTCCTTACTTTAACGAAGTTGTTCGATGTACGTTATTCCGGGGGGTATGGTGAGATTAGTTTAATTATTAATTTGCATATTCTCCATTCATCTTAACAAATATGGTGAGTAATTTATTTTTTTAACAATAGCACGGCATAGAAAAAAAGTGTAAATTAAATAATAAAATTGCCATTAAACACTTCTGTTCCTAATAGCCGGTTACACTGGCTTAAGTTGAATCATAATATGATATGATGGAAGTTTGCTGAGAGATCAGTCTAATTCACTCGTCATGTCTTCGTCGTTTGTTGTTATTTAATTGTGGATTTTTTGTTTTTATAGTCGAGTCAATGAAGCCAAAAAATCGTCAAAACCTCGAAACCCACAAGAATTGAACCAATTTCAATGCAATTTATTAAAATTGTTATACTACATTATTTGAAATCAGAAACATTCCGGCGGTCGGATTAAATTTTTAGAACCCTAATTTTGAAAATTTTTAATTTTTTTTTTTTTCATTATATAGTATAGAGATTTCATATTATGTTAAGTCCGATTTTCGACGATAAACTATTACCTAGGAGGTTTTTGGGGTCGCTGATTACGAAACCGTTGTCAAAATAAGGATTTTTCGGGGGGGGGGGATAGCTGTAAATTGGTAAATGTATTTCAAATAATTATATACAATTTCATTATGATTCAATGGATATTTTTAACAAATATATTTTCAGAGAACGATCTTTGCGACGAACGTGCGAGAAAATCCGGGGAAAAACTGCTCTATAATTGAGTAAATTGAACTTACAGAACTGATACTTTCAGAAGCAGTAGGTCAATACGTACCAAATAAGTACACACAATTTAGTCAAGATTGAATAATTATTTGTAAAGCGGCAAACGTTTAATATCTTATACGCGACGCGAACGTATAGGAAATTTAGGAGTGAAACTTGTAAAATGAAAAATAATGCAAGTAACGTGCTCTAAATTTTTTTACTGTTAAATAAATGTTTCTCAATAAATATTTTAAACACAGCAAACTATCTTTGCGACGAACATGCCACTGACGCGCGAAGAATCTGAGGAATAAACTGCTTTACAATTGAAAATATTGAACATGGAGGACTAAAATTTCAAAATTTCAAATAGTTCGGATGAAAATTTAATATGTATATTTATATATTCTTTCGTTCAAATGTCAACGTTAATTTGTTAAACAACTTATTTAAATAATTGAAAATTTAAATTTTTCGATTAAAATTTTGTTGCTTATTTACTCAAATATTTCTTATACTACGCTTTCAAAAAAAATTCACTTTTGATTAAATGTCATCGAAAAAATTTTTATATGAATTTTTTGTAATTGCTTAAACAATATAAATACGTGAGTTTGACAGCCGGAATGTTTCTGATTTCAAATAATATAGTATAACAAACATTTTAAAAAATTCAAAATCAATTTTGTGGTTGAAGTAAAAGCCATCATTAACTTACTATTAGTAGAACTGCCTACCGACATGTTAAATTTGACTCAAATAAACAATACATACGTAACACAGTGATGATTATTTTAGGTCGTTTGCTAGATTTCCTGGGTTTAAGAAAACGATAAAAGGGTGGGTTATATTTTTCCCTAGAGAATCTGAATCAGGAAATAGAAAATATTCCATATTCCAATTACCTGGCAAAGGAACTGTAACCTCCGTTTTTAATTATTCTTCAAACTTAAAAATAATAAATCCCATTTAAAATAATCACCCTAAATATTTTTATTTTAAATATTTTATATAATCTAATTACTTTTTGTTAATTTATTGAATATTTGAAAAAGGATCTTTGATATTAAGTAATTATTGTTAGATTATGGCTTTAAAAAGTAATGAATATTTATACAGGGTGTTTTTAAGTGAAGTAGCATATGAATCGACCTATGAATTTAGAAGTAAAAATGAGATTTAATCTAACATACCTTACAATTAGTCCAAAGCTTACAATGCTGCGGAGTTACATCCCTCGAATATTTAGGAGTAAACATACATTTTCATTAATAATAAATCCAGAATGCTTTGACACACAATTTTCATACTTGGCTCAGGCGCTTGTCTATTGGTGGTACAGCCACCACGTCTACTTTAAATGTCCGAAGGTAGCAATGTGCCGTTCCCGGGAATTTAAATTTATTGAATATCCCCCCCACCCGGAATTGAAATATTATATTCATTAATGCAATCCCCCCAAAACCCCGGGAATATGCCCCCCCATCGGGAATCTCGGATGCTAGGGCCAGGCAGGACTATTGCCTTTTTACCCTAGTCATCGCTGTAGACCTGGACCGGCCTCGTGCAGGGCGGGTTAGCTTACTTTACGAACGGCCCCACTTACAAATGTGAGCGGTGCCGAAGATTTCGGCCAACCTCCCTGGGTCCTGGCTGATGAACCCTGCTGGCTAGGGTCTCTTCTGTATTCGTCTTTCTTTCTTCGCAAGCTTGTCACCCCCGAGGGTAGTCATCGGTCTGCCAGGGACTGTGCGGATATTCTGTGACTTGGGATTGACTGCCAGTACACAAAGTGTCAATTGACACATTGTCATCTGGATCATCGGACAAGGTGAGGATGAACTGTGTAGCTCTAGGAGGTAAAGGCCTAAGTGCTTTCTTAGCACTTTCGTTCTTCACGGAGCCAGGGGGACAACGGGCGCTGGTCGGTTTACTGACCGGCGCCCGCAAGGTTTGTGGGAAGGTGGTTGGTTGCGTCATGTCTTTTCCCTGGGTTGGTCCATCTGTAAGGAAAGGATTAGTTATACTTACCCGGTGTCCAGTAACTGTACCTTCGGCCTTTTGTTTCAAGGAAACTTAAAAATAATACAACTGTAGTATGTATATCCTGTATATTACAGGATGTAAAAATATTTTTTTGAGGAATTTATGAGTACCTGGAGAATATCCCGCCGGGGAATATTTCCCATGGCACATTGCTATCCGGAGGTTGTTGATATCTATGTCTGCTTTCGGTGACGGAGCAAGGTTATTATTGAAATAGGTTAGCTCAAAGTGTATTATATGATTTGAATACCATTAAGCTGTCCTGTTGTAATAAGCTTAGTCCCTTATAGCCACAAATTACACATGGCCTCCGGCCATTTAAAATAAACGTAGCTGTACATATTAGTCTAGTCGGTGAAAGGAGACCCGCGAAAAGAATGTGATTTCTGCAATCCATTTACAATTAAGCGTAAATGAAATAAATGAATTAGTGCATGGCAAATTTTTGTGATCGTTTGCATCCGCACCTACTCATTGGAAGAGATTATATTCCATGTAAATGGTTTCACAGAAAGCTGGCGACTGATCGGCAATAGTCTCAATTGCAGCGCGGGCCTTCTTTCGCCGGCTGGACAAAACTTCACATTAATATTGTCTAAATCTCTCCACGGGGACGCTGCAGTCGACAATGTTTCGATAGAAGCATTGAAAACAAAACTTTTTCTCTAGATTTTTTTTTTTCAAAAAAACGATAATTTTTGAGATTTCACCAACATTTTTGAAACCATCAGCAACTTCATTTGTTTATAGCGACTGTCATTTATTTGTGTCACCTAATAGCATTTTTTTTATTGTTTTATCCTATTTTTATTTCGAAATATTATTTTTTGCTGCCCTTTCCTCCCCGAAAATCAAAAAAATTAAAATCTCAAAAAAAAAAAATAAAGTGCTGTTCTTTTCTCCTGCTTTCTGCATGCGGTTAAAATTCGACCCCATCTTTTAGAATCATCCTGTATATTTTCACATGAGAAATACAAAACATTTTGTATTAATTATGTGTGTATTAAATTGTGTTATTGATGTTTTTTTAAGATTGCATTAATATTGTCTCCTTTTGTCGGTAGAAAGATGAAGATTATTTTAATTTATTTTCATCCCTTTAACAATCTCCAACAAATAGAGATGCTTTATTACATTATCTTGTACAAATACACTGATACTGTGTGTGTAGTATGTATAATGTTAAGATAAATTCGTATAAAAAGTTGATGTTTTTATTTTAAGCTGTTAATGTTTTTGGCATTGATGTTTAGCAATGTCATGTGCCTTATCTCTATTTTAAACAAGTCTTTGTACCTTCCAGTGTATACGTGCAATTAGTGTGTTTAAGATATGGAAGGTGAAGCTTTATTAGTTAAAAATTACAGAAAATATGGGGTATGTAGTGATTCAGTACTAAATTTTGCGAACATTTGATTACTGTAATAGGTACTGTTACATTTGAAAAGGGATGTTCACATGCGATAGAATGTGAGGTAGTGTTAAGTGGGAGAGCATTGCAAGCTCACAAGCTAAAGACTGTAGGTTCGAATCCCAGTACGGAGAGATGTGATATAAGAAAGCATCCTGAGTATTTCTTTCTCCTGGGATTTCAAACGGAGTGTGCGCGTTGTAAATCCTTATACATGGAATGAAAACGGATATCAAATAATTTCAAATTAGCCACTTAAAAAAAATATTTCATGAATGTTTTTATAATTTACACTAATTAAAACAAATAATTATTATTGTTATGCTTGAGATATAAAATGCAAGTAGCTCAAGGAATCAAATAAATTAATATTATGGGAAACGGTGTATCAAAATTGAATATGATTAGAATAGTAATACAGCGTGTCCGTTTACCTTAAAACATACATATACCGTACCGTAAAATGCTACGTTTCCTTATTGTTGATTTACCTGGATATAACACTATACCCAAGTACTATACAGGGTGCTTCAGTAATACTCTGACATATCTCGTAGGCTGAATCCTGACATCGAAATAAGAAAAAATATTCCTACGAACATGGGTTCAGAAAAACCACGTTAGGGAGATATAACCGCTTGATGGGATATGTGAGAAACTTTTATTTTGATCATATACAATTTATAAAAGACTTTTTGGATTTAAAATTTTGCTGGTGGTCTCTACATTCTCTATCATTCGGAGACAAATTTTATTGTAGTTTGAGTTGGAAAAAATATTCTAGCAGGGCAAATTATAGTATATACATACCAAAGTGGAAAGTGCTTCATTACAGCCGAGGGCTAAAATAAACGAACGAGGCGCGTAGCGTTGAGGTCGGCTGTAGCGCGAGGCTGGAATGAAGCCTTCTGCCGAGGTATGTATAGTAGGAGAAATTGCTTTAGTGACGGAACGTGCGGGGTAAGACGCTGCAGAACGCAGAGCCGGGTTTATCTGTATTATTCGCTCGTTTACTTTTTCAATGTAGGTTTTTGTGCTCAGTTTAGATAGCAACAATTTAACAATTGTAGAAAAATGTATTAACTTGAAATAAAAGGATTGAATTTAAAGTATTGACTACACATACAGCAGTTGCAGTATTCAAGTTCGCTTAATATAAATTGGTACTACCCAGAAAGAACCGCGAGAAGGTATGAGCATTTCTTGCCAGGAAAGGATGGGTATGGAGTATTAGTATAGAATAAAAAATTATTTAAAAAGTAACAAGAAACCTTTAAGAACAAAATAAAAAACAAAAAATGTACTCACAAAATAGTAACAGAAACAAATATTGTTCTCGGTAAATAAACTAAAAATAAAATCTAATAGTAAAGTTATTATTATAACAAAAATAGGAAGACGTATTTTTGTCAAAATGAAAAAAAATATATCAATAAATAATAACTTTCTGAAGAAGAATGTTTCTCAAGCACTGAACTACGAAAGCACAAAAATGGAAATAAATAATACAGTTGATATCACAAAATTCACTTCTTCACTTCACCTCACATCGCTTCTTCCTCTGAATCCTTGCCCTGCTCACCCTCTTCTTCATTTTCAGATGATGATTTCACGTTCAAATTTATAATAAATTTGTTTCCACCATTTATATGACATTCAGCAATTTTTAAATAATGATACAAACAAATTAACAAAGTATGACATTCTATATAAACATATGTACAATATGGTGTTATTAGACTGTGGTTGATTTGTTAGTGACTGTTCTGATATAAATATATAATTGTGTTTTATAGTAACGATTATTGTAGTTGTACAGATATTTTAAAATGACTGAACAAGGTTTTTCAAAGGGCCAATCTGATAATTTGCCTAAAGTGGATATGTTTATGGTGGCATCTTTTATACAAAATAGTGAAAGTTTTTCCCTTGGAGAGGTCCGCGGGGTCAAGGCAGAGAAGTATGTATTTTTTTAGCTTTTTGGTAATAATTTATAAACATAAAATAGTTATGACTTGATCACGGAATAAAATGAAATAACTACAAAATGCTTAGTCGCAACTAAGCATTTTTTAGCAGACTTAGTCTTATGTTTGAAAGAATTTAGGGTAATTCTTTACAACAGCCACTTCTATATTTTTCGTGTTTTTTTTGTACACATATGTAAAGTGTCTCTATAGAAGACATTTGCTGCAAAGGGAAATGTTGCGCAAATGTGTAATTACCTATCGTAGGTATTTTCGTACTATGTTTTGAGGCAAGGGAAATAAGTGATTGTGTCGTGTTATCATTCACATAATAGATAAATGTAAGATTTAAATAGAATAAATTAAAGGGCAAGGGGAAAGGTATTTGCAATATACTATGTATACTAGAGGTAAACATTTTACTCTTCGCAGACAGTAGTGTTATTGAACTTTTATATAATTGTTGCACATTCTGTAGGATACTCTTCGCAGTTTTTTGAAAAGAATCTTGTGTTTGTCTTATAAACTTCATTCTTACAATACCTAATGTATTGACTACATATTTAATTTTCTCTCCCGATTTTCTGGTGCCGACTGTATTGGCGAAACGCGTGGCAGTATATTTTATAGTATAAACTAAGATTCATTCTTACAATACCTAATATATTGATCACATATTTAATTTTCAACTTTTTTTTTCATCTCCCGATGATGCCGACTGCGTAGGCGAAATTTGTAGTAGTATACTTTACAGCATTTTGGTGTCTATAGAAAATTACTTCAATTTTAGTAGCACATTGAAAATTGCAACCCTCTGTAGATTCATATTTTTAAATAAAATGTCCTATAACTTTTTTATTTACTAATTGATTTTTTTCAAAAACAATGGATTTCTTCCTCTAGCTAACACGAACTTATAGCCCAAATTTCAATTCTATCGGACTTTTCTTTCTTTAGTTATCGTGCTTACAAGAAACGTGACGGACGGACAGACGGACGGACAGATGAACAGACGGACATTTTGAAAGTTGGTCAGAATTCGATGACGAACGAAATGATTTTTTCTCTGCGAGCGATATTAACGATTTTAGAAATGTCCCGATCAAATGCAATATACTCTTCGTAATCATATTTGCGAAGAGTATAATAATAAATAGCTGTTTACTTTCGCACCAGGAAATTACCTTTACTTAGTATCACTAAATTATATTCTATCTACTAATCTTATTTTCTAACATTGTATACACATTCTTTCTTTAATCCTACCCAAATTAAAATTCAATAATTCGGAATTCGGAATATTTTATTGCCTGTCTGCGAAAAACTAGTAGATAGATATATAGTATTTAATAATGTACTTACATTAAAATGATCACACACATGTAGAGACCTACTGCTCTGTGAAATGTCTTTTTCATTTCTTCTACACGCTTTTTGCCATTTTGATCGACGAATCTTATCTTCTGGCAGTATTATAAATACTTTATCTGGCACTTTCATTGTAGTATTCTTACACAACGGTACAATGCAATATTTAAAATAAGGGAGTTTTTGTTTCCATTTTAAGTATACACTTAAAATTTATCTGAAATCAAGCGGTCGAGTGCTGGGATCTCCGTCGTCGCTTGTAAATTGTATGGTGTGATGTCACGACTACTCCCGCGCTTTTGAACCTGTTTGAAACGGTTCGCTCGCACGCGAAACTTTAATAATTTATAACAAATTTATTATTGGGAATTAAGGCGTCATATTTTGCATATGTTATTTTTTAGTATTGTAGAACATTTTTATGAAGTAAAAAAAATGTGCAAATTCCCTATTGTATTTATTTTCCTAATTTTTTTCCCCAATCTTCCTTGTTAATTTTCGACACTTCATTTTCAATTAACTCCACGACTTTATTTATCGAATTTCAGAGAAAAGTATTTCCTTTTCTGACATTTTTCTTCATTTTACACCAAATTAATTCAATCAGGTTGAAAATACAGAAATATGACGGTACTCAATATTTTGTGGCCATATCTCTCCGCTACAGTGTCTATAATATACTTCTCATAATTTTTCATTTGCAGGACTTCCAAGAGTTGTGCTTTATTATAATTTTCCTCATAATAGAGGTCATGTTCCATTAAAAAAATTTTAACTCCAGCTTAGTAGAATTCTTGTTAGGAATTTTATACAGTTGTCTTGAATGGTACTTCACATTGTCAAGAACAATAATGCTATTCGGTTTTAATTTTGGAATTAGGGTATTTTCAAACTATTCCTCAAGTATTTCTCCCTCCTTGTTCTTGTGGTAATCCATGTTACAGTCTGCCATGTTTTTTTCTCACAATTTCAATGCATTATCAACCCATCCATCAACTGATCCACAGTGTAATATAATTAACCGAGAATCCCTTTTTTAGGGGACAATGAGATCTGTTGACATTTCCTAGATCTCTCAGTCCATCCTTTTTTTTAACACGCTTTTATTAGCTTCACTTGTATGTTTGCTTGTTTGTTTGTATGTTTGTTTGTAACCGACTCTTTGGACTCGATTTTAACCCACTTTAAACGGACAGATTTAATTGAAACTTTGTACACTTATTAAGAACCGGTAACAATACAATAATTTGATAAGTTTATATCATTATCCTGTTCAGGATCGCCAATCCTTTCCTCACGTATCCCTGCGTGAAAGCAAAGGCTTAATATGTCAGTAGATTCCATAATTGTTAATTAGCCCGGTGGTCGAGTGGGTTAAGGCACTCGACGCGAAACGACAGACTCATCCGGCGTGAGTTCGAACCTCACGGCTGAAATAAATTTTTTTTTTTTTTCAGAAATATCTGTTGGATCGTAATATGTTATAATATCAGCATCAATAAGCAATATAAATATAGTTTAAAACAACTAAAAAACACGCTTTCATAGCACATCAAACTAAAAAGTTAAAAATAAATATAGTTTAAAAAAACTAAAAAACACGCTTTTAAAGCACATCAAACTAAAAAGTGAAAAATAATTATTAATATAAACTGAAAATAATAATGAACGAAAAATACTAGTATTATTGTGAAAAAAGCGTGGGGTGCTCGATATACGAAAAATATTGCACAAAGCACCCCACGCTTTTTTCACAATAATACTAGTATTTTTCGTTCATTATTATTTTCAGTTTATATTAATAATTATTTTTCACTTTTTAGTTTGATGTGCTTTAAAAGCGTGTTTTTAGTTTTTTTAAACTATATTTATTACGTTATGAGTATCATACCAAGTTTCATCTAGATAATAAATTGGTCTATTTTCCCTTCTGAGTACTTTTATCTCTTCTAGATATGATTCTCGCCAATCTACTATTCGTCTACTTCCCATAATCGCCATGCGTTTGATATTTACATCCAATTTTTCTCAGCCAAGTTCTTAAAGTTCTTCTGGTATATTTTAGATGATAATCCATTTCTTTTAATTTTCTGTCGACCATTAGTTGGAATTTCATTTTCTGATAGGTGTCGTAAACTAAAGTTCTTAAAAATTTTGGTAACGATGGGTTCAGAGTTTTCGATTGACGAGCACACACAATAAGATGTAGACGTAGAGGCCTCCCACGGTCGAAACATTTTTTACATTAAATACAATAGCCTTCTAAAATTATTTTCAAAAATAGCAAATAAACATATAAAATAATTATTACTTATAATATTACACTTACCATATATTACACAACTCACTGCAACACAGTAACCTTCCTAAATTATTTTCAAAAACACGTCTCGTCACTAAAGCGATTTCTCTTACTATATATGCCATTCTATTCACAATCATTTAATTTTAAACAGTTAACAATTTACAATATAAATTATTTAGTTTTAAATCCGGTAAAATAGTTTCAATAAGTAGGCATTACATTTCTATAAAATTTTACATTTATGTTTGTCAAATTGTAAAATTTTTTGTTCAATTTTTACTGTTGTATATAATCTTTCTTGTCTTGTAATTACTAATTATGTAAAATCAAATAATAAAATTGTCATTTCTTTCCATCATTTACATTTGTATTACCGTTTTAGTATATAATCCAAAATCAAATATCTATCCATTGATTTCTCAGATTGGAAAGTAAAAGTTAGTAATAATTTATTTTCTAACTAAAAGTCAGTAATGGGCTTATTACTAACTGATTGTGAATAAAGGGGTATTCACCATTTTGTTATTATTTTTTTATTTATTTATTTTAATTGCAGCCATCCAACAGTAATACCATTTACAAAAAGAACTATACAGTGTGTCCGTAAAGTATGGAATAAATTCATTATTTCTTAAACCAAAAATATTTAGAAAAAATACTTGGACACGTCGATTTTTAATTTCAATTGGGCACCTTATCCTTTATTATTATTTTTTTTGTTATGACGTCATCACTGTTTCTGTTATGAACGTCATCGATATGTTCTTTTAAATGGAACACTGTATATTTCTCCATTTTTGGATTCTGCTTCAACAGCTGATTCCAAAAATGGGTTTAAACTTAATAAATTGAAAGATACGGCCATTTTGAGTATAGGAATTTACTAATTTTTCATGTTTGAACAAATAATAGTCACTAGAACTAACAGTTAATTAATAATAACAATTTATAGTAAATGTTCGAACTGTCCTCCTTGTTGTAGCTGATAGTACCCTAAACGATGAATAAAGTGTTGCTGAACTTTGTTTATAGTTTCCTGAGAAATGTTGTTTATTTCTATTCTACTTCTCTCTTTTAATTCAACAATGTTTTCCGGTTTGGTTTTATAAACAAAGTTTTATGGATGGCCACACAGAAAATAATCTAATGTATTGAGGTCTGGTGACCTTGGTGGCCAATCAATCGGTCCACGTCTACCAATCCACCTGTTCATAAATATTTGGTCAAGATACCTTCGAACGTCTGCTGCATAATGGGAGGAGTATCATCCTGTTAATACCACAGGCTTTCGTAAACATTTCTAGGATTAATCATATGGGGAATAAATTTAATAGCGTTGGGATAAGATAGCCTATTAAAAATTGCAGATATGCCGGTCTGTTTACAGTATCATTGAAAAAATAGCGTCCAATGATTCTATTTTTTACAGTTCCCGCTCACACATTTACGTTTTGTGGATACTGTGTGTGCTGCTCGCACATCCATCGAGAGTTTTTTAGTATATACAATTCAGACAATTCACTTCACCATTTAATTTGAATGTGTATTCATCGGAGAAAATATATTTTTTATCAGAAGAGGACCATTGCACATATTCATCATTGTTTCACAAAAAAAATTGTATCCTCCGATCTGGAACATCATCACTTAGTTTTTGCACAAGCTGAATCTTAAAGGGATGCCATTTTTCTAATTTTAATACTGTATGTACTGACGTTTTAGTAACATCATAATCGCGACTAACCTGGTGAACGCCAGTAAAATATTTAATTTTGTATCCTCGTCAACACCTGGGCGCCCTGTTTTGGGTAAATCTTCCACCCTACCAGTCTCTCTAATTTTTCTTTTTTCAATTTTACTCACTGTCGATTGAGTTATGGGTCGTTGTGGATATTTAGTAATAAATAAATTACATACTTGTTGAATTTGCATGCTATCACCATACCCAATCATCGTAAGAATTTCAATTCTCTGCTTTACAGATACACTCATGTTATAAATTAAAATAAATCGATAATAGTTGTAAAGAAACCACTACTGAGGTAAAATATTATTAAGTGATTTACTGTCAAAGATGATAATGATAAAACAAAAAACCAAACAAAAACCAGGCTACCTCAAAAATTAATAAAATACGTGTTTATTTTACTTTTTTACTTGTGTTTTTTTTTAATGGCCTATCTTCCAACATCAATTTTAGACCCTAAGTGTGATACATATTCGGAATCAGCTGTTGAAGCAGAATCCAAAAATTGAGAAACATAGAGGGTGTTCCTTTAAAAATATATCAATGACGTCATAACGGAAACCGTGATGACGTCATAACTAAAAAATAAAGGATAAGATGCGCAATTGAAATTAAAAGTCCGAGGACTTTTTTCTAAATATTTTTTGTTTAAGAAATAATGAATTTATTCCATACTTTATGGACCCACTGTATGTACTACTCAACAATCCTAGTTTGGCACTTTGGCGGCGCAGAGAGAGAAGCAATATGTCTAGTGTGGGACAGAGACGAGCCAAACCGCCTTACATTGAAAGGACGGGGTTGAGACCATTGCGCATGTAAGCTCAAGTGCCAAGCTAGGATAGTTTAATTTATACCGGGTGATTGATTATATTTTGAACGCCCATATGTTCCTTATTTTTGATGTACGGCCAAATAGATTATATTCAAAGTTGCAGAGATCGTTCTGAACTACCAGAAAATTAAAAAAGCAATTGAGCATCGCATTTCCAATATACAACATAAAATTGTTTTTTTTTTTTAATAAATTTGTATATTGTCATATCATTAAAATTTACTGATTTTTTTGGTTTCACAAAATGTACATGTTTTATGTTATGTCCGAAATATCTAGAACTATCAACATATCTGTTATCAATTTCCGATTATTAAATAACGTCAACTTAAAACAATTGACGTCGCATTTTTGAGATACTAAACATTTCATTTTTTATACTCAAAGCTCGTCTGCCTATATTTTTGTGTTAAATATGTTAGCCATGACTTCCACAATAAACAACGAAATGATGGTAAGTAAATATCATATTTGCGTGGTATTTTAAATTATTAAGAAAAAAAAGATGGGTTATAGTGAACAGAAAAAATACATGGTATAATTGTATAACAGATGCAGTAAATAATTTAGAGGTTCCGCTTCTTTGTTGAGTTTGTAATTTTTTTCTTCTGTAATAAAATATTTTCTTTTAGTATTATTTTCCTTTTATGTTATATGTGACTTCAACAGTTTTTCTGTATTATAATAAACATTTTAATAATGTTGATATTTGTAGAAGTTTCGAAGGAAACTTTGAAAATAATATTTTTTTTTCGTATCTCCAAAAATAGGGTAGATATGGGCATTTAAAATATAACCAGTCACTTTGTACATACAGACTGAACAAAATTCAATTTTGGTATCTCACACCCAACAGTGAGTGCGAGGAAGACGATACAATGCTGATAATTGCAAGTATAAAATAGGGATAGAAACGACCACACCCTCCGCCAATTGAGAGGTGTATGGGTCGTTCTTGACTGTTTTTATCCTTACTTTATACTTGCAATTGTGTCATTATGGTGTCTTCCTCGCGCTCATTGTCCAAGGCAAGATATCAAAATGAAAATATTCCCAACCTGTATATGTTTTACTGTGAACCATGGAAATCGCGTGATTGTCGACATTCAACGATTCACCGGTGAATATTGATACACCAAGTTATTCGATGTATGTTCGAAATACTTTTAAAATATCATAAATTTTAACACACCAAATAAGAAAATAAACTGACTACAGCTTATAAACTACAATAAAACTAAATACCTTGAAATAACAAATGCTTATTCGTAAGGTCACACTCAATGAGAACGTAATTATTTATTGCAGCATGTAGAATTATTATGATATTTTGAATGCAAATTTGCAATGTTTGTAGCCTTGCCTCCCACTTTTCGAATAGCACTCGCTGCTTCTCGGAAAGAGATTTCGTGCGTAGAAAGTTCGCCAATGGAAAGTAACTTCTGCTTACAAATGGAAAACCGATTTCGGGTGAAGAGTCGCTTAAAGGTATAATTTTTGGTTGTTAATTTATAAAAATCAGAATTTTCTGTAGCAACAACCACAGCTAATAAATTACGAGGATCAGTACGGCCACGGACAACATCTGGGATTTGTACTCGTAAGGTGTCATCAACTTGAGCAGAAGAAAATTTGTTTTTTGATAGCAACATTTTCGTTGCTTGTAGTACAAAATTTTCTTTTGCGGCCGCCCTTAGAAATTAACTCGTGTTGTCATGCAACGTTGTACATTGGTCTTCACCATCATCGCATTCGTTTTCTTCAATACCACTATTGTTCTTACCAGAATTATCATGTTCCTCTTCAGCTTCATTGGTATTATTCTGAATGCTGTTGCAATATTCTTTCATTGAATTTTCATTTTCAAGAATGTTGTTGACATTTCTTCAAGCTGTTTTTCTGTTTCAATGTTTCCAATTTTTTCACGAAGAGGAGTCGATGATGCTATTCCCGTTTTTTGTTTAACCCCAAACATGGCTTCGTATGGAGTCTGACGAATACCCTCATGGCACTTTTTTGTGTTGTTGTTATCCATCCAAGCGATTAACTTATTTTGTTCCTGGTTGGCTCTCCACGGAGCCTTGTGTTTGGCTCTGCCACGGTTTTCCGTGTACCATCTTCACATTCTTCCACATCACTTAAAGCTCATATATAACTCAATTACTAAATTATCTGCCATTGTCTGAATGTAATATAGCCGGAGCTCCAAATGTCAAAATAATATGAAGCATATGATATGCAACTTCTTGTTTTTAAAGGTCTCAACTGTACACATTTTGTTAGATGGTCTTGATAATCCATTATGAACTTGAAATCGCCATTCTTATGGGACTATAAATCTATCAGATCTACCTGACATCTTGAGTTTAATTTTGCGCTAATCATAGGTTTTACGACAATATCTTTCTTAGGAGAACTTTGCTTCATCTGACATTGTTTGCATAAATTTAGAAATAACATTACTTCATAAGTAATATTCTTAAATTTAAATTCCAGTTCCTTGAGCATCCGTATTCTTCCTCCATGCCCTGTTCTAAAACACGTGTTTCGAAAAGTATATCGAATATTTCCTCATTTGTAACATAAGAACAAAAGTTTGTTTCTTCGGGTTTCAGAGGTACAATTAACTTATTTTTATCCATTTAAAACATCAAAACTTTTATTCGCCGGTAATCTAACAGTGTACTAGTTTCTTATTTAGCAGCAATCGCCACTTAAAATCTTCGAATACTTTTTCAGAATAAAATAAAAATAATTGCTATTGACTAAAGTGTTAAACTTTTTAAAAATTTGATCGCTGTTCACTGTAGTAGCCATTGTATTAATATAAACGAATTAACCGAGTTCGGTAGCGCAGTGAGCTAGAGCGTTAAATGACGCACGTAGCTGGTTTCCTGCCTATCGATTCCCGGGTTCAAATTCCGGTTTCGATTCTGACAAAGTCGAAGGGATTGGTTGTGTGTGTCCGCGTGTTTTCAACTGTGTAACCTCCGTCCGTGAAGCTCCGGCTTTGATTTGGGGGTTGTCTAATTTATGTGGTGTGTGTTTTATGGTACGTTAAAATACACGAAAACTATAACGTTAAATACACATGACATCTAGCTGTTCGATGAATAGAGCTTGGAATTTACCGGCGTGAAATCATCCACAGCCACATTTTCAGGTAGGACTATAATCGATAAACTCCACTTTATTTCTGTTTATAAATATCTTGTGATTTATTTCACCAACACTGCTTATCACAAACAAAGCAGGAAAATTAGAAATGGGATAAAATAAAATAAGTTAAAATAAAATAAAATATTTCTTAAACATCTTTCATTTGCACAAATAATATATATGTAGACTTGTTAAAACTCATAAACTCAAGTGCGTATAATCACCATACTCAATGTTAGATTAGGCCATGAAAGGGGTAAAACATAATAATCATATTTCTAAATACTTCTAAAATGTATTGGTTGACCTGCAAAAATTACGATGCAAAAATCTTATAAACAATTAACTGAATTTAACCTAACCATTGAAATCATTTGTTGTTAGACCGTCTAAGGGGGTGTAAAGGGGTTTGAATCATTAAAAATCATATTTCCGTACATAATTCTTGATCTGTGAAAACTTATATGCAGAATTATTCGTAATAATGAAATGAATTAAACGTAATCATTAAAATCATTTGTCAGGTGGTTTAAAGGGGTAAAAAGTGAGCTTAAATTATATTAAAATTCATATTTATATAAATAATCCTTGAACTTTAAAAATTCACATGCAGACTCATTTCTAACAATGAAATAAATTCAACCTACACATTGAAATCATTTGTCAGCATGTCTAACGGGGGGGTATAGGGGTTAAAGTCATTAAAAATCATATTTCCGTTACTAATCCTTGACCTGTAAAAATTCCTCTGCAGAATTATTTGCAATAATGAAATGAATTAAACGTAACCACTGAAATCATTTGTCAGTCCGTCTATGGGGGTGTAAAGGGGTATTAAAAATCGTATTTACATTAATAATTCTTGACCTGTAAAAATTGTTACGCAGAATTATTCGTAATAATGAAATGATTACGTAACCATTAGAATCATTTGTCAGGTGGTTTGAAGGAGTAAAAAGTGAGGGTAAATTGTATTAAAATTCATATTTACATAAATAGTCTTTGAACTGTGAAAATTCTCACGCAGAATCATTTCTAACAATAAAATAAATTCAATCTAAACATTGATATCATTTGTCAGCTCGTCTAAGGGGGTGTAAAGGGGTTAAAATCATTAAAAATCAAATTTCCGTTATTAATCCTTGACCTGTAAGAATTCCTCTGCAGAATTATTCGCAATAATGAAATGAATTAAACATAACCACTTAAATCATTTGTCAGTCCGTCTATGGGGATGTAAAGGGGGTAAAGTCATTAAAAATCATATTTACATTAATAATTCTTGACCTGTAAAAATTCCTACGCAGAATTATTCGTAATAATGAAATGAAGTGAACGTAACCATTAGAATCATTTGTCAGGTGATTTGAAGGGGTAAAATGTAAGGGTAAATTATATTAAAATTCATATTTACGTAAATAATCCTTGAACTGTGAAAATTTCCATGCTGAATCATTTCTAACAATGAAATAAATATCGTGTCCACTAACTTGGAAAACCAAGAATTATAAGGGAATATATTTTAGTCCGGGAAAACCTGGAAATTTCAGGGAATTTCAAAGCGACACGATTTTTTTTATTTAGGAAACATTTATATTATTTTAATATTATTCCATGGCAACGATTCAGTCAAAAAAGTTGTTCAGTAAGTGAAGAGCGCTAGAGAGCTAAAGAACGTTATCTAGTCAACTATATTATCAGTGACGTTCCCAAGTAGGGGCTAGAGGGGGCGCAAGCCCCCGCCACTGTCTAAATTGCCGCCCTAGCGTCTGACACCTGACAAATGATTTTAATGGTTACCTCAAATTCATTTCATTATTGCGAATAATTCTGCATTGAAATTTTTACATGTCAAGAATTATTAACGGAAATATGATTTTTAAATATTTTAACCCCCTTTATACCCCCTAAATAGGCTGACAAATGAATTCAATGTTTAGGTTGAATTTATTTTATTGTTAGAAATCATTCGACATGGAAATTTTCACAAGTCAAGGATTATTTATGTAAATATGAATTTTAATATAATTTAACCTCACTTTTTACCTCTTCAAACTACCTCAAAAATGATTTGAATGGTTACGTTTACTTCATTTCATTATTACGAATAATTCTGCGTAGGCATTTTTACAGGTCAAGAATTATTAATGGAAATATGAGTTTTAATGTCTTTACACCCCCATAAACGGATTGACAAATGATTTCAGTGGTTACGTTTAATTTATTTCATTATAGCGAATAATTCTGCAGAGGAATTGTTACATGTCAAAGATTAATAACGGAAATATGATTTTTAATGATTATAACCCCTTTACACCCCCCTTAGACGGGCTGACAAATGATTTCAATGTTTAGATTGAATTTATTTCATTGTCAGAAATGACTGCATGGGAATTTTCACAGTTCAAATGATTCTAATGTTTACATTTACTTCATTTCATTATTACGAATAATTCGGCGTAGGAATTTTTACAGGTCAAGAATTATTAATGGAAATATGATTTTTAATGACTTTACCCCCTTTACACCCCCATAGACAGACTGACAAATGATTTCAGTGGTTACGTTTAATTCATTTCATTATTGCGAATAATTCTGAAGAGGAATTTTTTGCAGGTCAAAAATTATTAACGGAAATATGATTTTTAACGATTTGAACTTCTTTACACCCCCCCCCCTAGACGGGCTGACAAATGATTTCAATGTTTAGATAGAATTAATTTCATTGTTAGAAATGACTCTGCATGGGAATTTTCACAAGTCAAGGATTATTTATGTAAATATAAATTTTAATGTAATTTACCCTCACGGTTTACTCCCTCAGACCATCTGACAAATGATTTTAATAGTTACATTTAATTAATTTCATTATTACGATTAATTCTGCATAAAATTTTCACAGGTCAAGAATTATTTACGGAAATATGATTTTTAATGATTTAACCCCTTTACACCCCCTTAGACAGGCTGACAAATAATTTTAATATTTAGGTTGAATTTATTTCATTGCTAGAAATGATTCTGCATGGGAATTTTCACAGTTCAAAGATTATTTATGTAAATATGAATTTTAATATAATTTACCTTCACTTTTTACCCCTTCAAACCGCCTGACAAATAATTTTAATGGTTAAGTTTAATTCATTTCATTATTACGAATAAATCTGCATAGAAATTTTCACAGGTCAAGAATTATTTACGGGAAATATGATTTTTAATGATTTTAACCCCTTTACATCATCTTTGATGCGCTGACAAATGATTTCAATATTTAAGTTGAATTTATTTCATTGTTAGAAATGATTCTGCATGGGAATTTTCACAGTTCAAGGATTATTTATGTAAATATGAATTTTAATATAATTTACCCTCACTTTTTACCTCTTCAAACCACCTGACAAATGATTTTAATGGTTAAGTTTAATTCACTTCATTACTACGAATAATTCTGCATAGAAATTTTTACAGGTCAAGAATTATTTACGGAAGTATAATTTTTAATGATTTTAACCTCTTTACATCCCCTTAGACGGTCTGACAAATGATTTCAATGGTTAGGTTAAATTCAGTTAATTGTTTATAACAATTCTGTATCGAAATTTTTGCAGGTCAATCAATACATTTTTAGAAGTATTTAGAAATATAATTATGTTTTACCCCTTTCATCCCCTGGATGGCCTAGTTTAACATTGAATATGGTGATTGTAAACACTTGAGTTTATGATTTTTAACAAGTCTACATATATAATATTATTTGTGCAAATAAAATATGTTTAAGAAATATTCTATTTTATTTTATTATAACTTATTTTATTTTACCACATTTCTATATTTCCTGCCTCGTTAGTTATAAGCAGTGTTGGTGAAAGAAATCAAAAGATATTTATAAACAGAAATAAAGTGGAGTTCTTCGAAATACTAACAAGAATTTAAGTATTTGCATTATTTTGTTTTATGACCACAACTTTATCGATTATAGTCCTACCTGAAAATGTGGTCGTGGATGATTTCACACCGGTTTGGAATTTAGGTATTGATGTCGTCAAAACCAGGATTGGCTGTAGGTCATGTGTCAGCACGTAAATATTTTCATGCATATACAGTGTGTCCCGTCTCAAGTGGACACACCTTGATGTTTCGGTTATTCAACAGATCGGTTTAAAATTTTTCTGTTATGAAACTCTTTAAGGCGCATCTTTTTTATGATTTTCAATATATTTTCAATTATCACACCAACCCACTGCGTTTACTCAAAAATGTGATTTTTCTATATTTTACTTAGCGTTGGAGATACAGCAAAAATTATTAAGAAAAGTTGTCCAGAATCAAAAAATACCCCTAGACATTGCGTTTCATCAAAATATGCGTATTTTGATATTTTTCATAAATTTTGCAATTATTAAGAAATTTAATTCTTAAGTATTAGACCTCAGCAAAGATTGCCGTGGAAACATGAAAATACGATAAGTGTCATAAAAAACGTCAAACGTATACCTGTGTTTTTTTTAAATTCTACTCTTGCACAATGGCTGAACAGTAGTTGTCACAATGAAAAAGTTGAGATAATTAGACTTACTTGCGAAAATAACCGTTCTACCAGAGCAGTAGCTCGAGAATTTAATGTAAGGCATCCACTACGTCAAATTAGTTACTCAGTTGTTGCTAAAGTTAACAGACTTTTCAAAGTGTAATAAAAACCACAAGAAAAAGAAATAATCGGCAGAATGTAGACCAAGTAATTTTAGACGCTTTCAGTGACAATCCTCGTAGTAGCATACGAGATATGGCATTAAAGTTGAATTTGACTCGCAACAAAATTTGGAGGTGCCGTCGTCGATACAAATTGAAGCCGTTTAAACCCAAATTTCTACACACCTTGGAGGAAGGTGATGATGATAACAGACGGCTTGAATACTGTTTCTGGGCTTAAGGCAATTATCTTTATATTCGACATTTTTTGGAAAAAAATTATGTTTAGTGATGAAGCGACATTCACCACCAATGGTGTAGTATCGTCGCAGAAATGTAGATATTGGACAACAGAAAACCCATATTAGGTTATCAATGGTAAGCGACAGTATTCTGAAAAAGTGAACGTGTGATGCGGTATTTTAAGAGAAAGGATATTAAGCCCTTTCTTTTTCTTACAAACTTTAAATGCTATAAGATTGCTACACTTTTGAATAATGAATTAATGAAGGTATTTCATGATTTTCCACTGGCAGTGCTAAGGGATATGTTTTTTCAACTGGATGGAGCATCGATTCACAACTCGATAATTATCCGACAATAGTTGAATGTTAACTTTCCTCAAAAATGGATAGGGCGAAACAGTCCTTTAATCGAGTGGCCTCCTAAATCTCCAGATATTACCCCGCTTGCTTTTTATTTTTGGGGCACAATAAAAAATAAAGTTTACAAAACGAGGCCCCGAAGTAGCCAAGAACTTTGTGATAGAATTAGGCAAGCTTGTCAAGAAATTAACGTTCAAGAACTACGACGAGTGGCAAAGAATAATGAAAAAAGCATTGAGAAATGTATTGCTATTGATGTTGGTTTAGTGGAAAAAGGCTACATCTAAGTACTTAAATACCGTGTTAATATTGTTGCATTTATGGTTATGATTTAGAATTCTTACACAATAAACTGATTTTGAGTACTTTCTGTTTCCGTTTTCACGGCAATCTTTGCTTAAACCTAATACTTAAGATTTAAATTTCTGAATAATTGCAAAATTTATGAAAAATATCAAAATACGCATATTCTGATGAAACTCAGTATCTAGGGGTATTTTTTGATTCTAACAACTGTTCTTGATATCTTTTTGCTGTATCTCTAACGCTAAGTAAAATATAGAAAAATCATTTTTGAGTGAACGCAGTGGGTTGGTGTGACAATTGAAAATATATTGAAAATCATAAAAAGATGCGCCTTGAAGTGTTTCATTACAGAGAAAAATTTGAAATCGATCTGTCGAATAATAACCGAAATATCAAGGTGTGTCCACTTGAGACAGGACATACTGTATGATACAATATATCTTATTTTGTAATTTTTTTTTGAGAATTTTGTAATATCCAAAATTGATAAAATCAATTTCGCTCGAAGAGGACTGGAGGTATGCTATCACAACAAAAATTTAGGAACCGGAAGAGCATTAGGTACGGGGTTGAAACCCCAACCGTTGAGTAGCCCTTAACAAAGAACCAGTAAATGTCTTTACAGCACAGGCATAACTAGCAATTAAAGCGCATGCTCAACAAAAATATATTCGACATTTTAAAAAATGTTTTCAAAACTTTTTTGTTTTTTGTCCAAAGGGACTGAGACTTTTGCATAGGATAGTAGACTGCCAAAGTCGACAGTGGGTATGTGGGTGTGTTTTTTCATTTATTTTTTCGATATCTACTTCCCTTCACGTTATAAGGACTTTTTGGTCTTGTCAGTTTATACTTCACATATTCGATCTTTTAAAGATTTTTTCAAAACTTTTTTTCTATTTTTGAGTTTCCCGGGGCACCAGTCTGCGAGGTGGCAGACCTTTTAAATAGCAAAGAAGTAAACTTTTCTACACAAGACAAATGCGCGTGTGCGTGTGTGTGTTAGTGTTCAGAATTTAGATATCTCCAGCCGTTCATGAGTTATAAAAAAACACGTAGTGTGACGTCATCCACAAATTTGGCTAGTGTAAAAATATAACTTTTTTGTGTTTTTTTTCATGTTTCCGATAAAACTAGTATTAACATTTTAAAATGAAATAAAATTCTCTTTATCATGTTCTGCATAAAGTCGTCACTGGAAACCGATACCTCCTTCTGAGATCTATTGATGACAGATAAATAACACAATGGCGACCTGAAACAGCTGGTTAGATGAACACCACAAATTTGTTTAAGTTGCCAGTTTTACAACATACAACACTGTCGATCGGTGTATGTTGACACACCAACGAATGTCCGAATAACATATGCAAAAAAATCTTTCGGACTCTCACCGACGTGTTGACATTCGCCGAATTCGATCCATCTCAGTACATATACAACACGGTTAAAGTAACGTGCACGAGACGTAGATTGATTAAAAGTTTGAGGATATCCAGAATTTGAACGAGAAACGTTTAAATTAAATTGCCTTAATATTTCTGAACAGCGCCTACCTTTATCAAAAGAAATTGTTATCACACTGGGTCAATAATAATTTGTGAGAAATCCAGTAGGTGGTGGGTATGTCCCATTTATTTTAAAGGACAAGAATTTTCGCCGTACATTTTCTCGTTGAATGTGATAATTAAAATTTAATTGTGGGTCAAAAACTACTCCTAAATCTTTAAACTTATTTGGTCGCTGTAGGCAGGTGACTTCCCGGCTATAAGGAACGATTACCGTATTCCGTTTTCGGGAAAACTACGTAACATTGCATTTTTTAATGTTCAAAGCCAATATTTATTATATACTACTTATATATTGTCAAGATTATATTAAGTTAAGACAGTCATCTATGCTAGGAGTTGAACAGTATGTTTTCATATCGTCCGCATATAATAAATATCTTGTCTCAGTTGGATTTGATATCGTTTATGTATATGTTAAATAATAGAAGTTCTAGAATTGACCCCTATGGTACACCTGATGTTATGAAGTTTTTTTTTTTTTGATTTATAACTTTTGTGTTGTACAAATTAGACTCTCTTGTTTACGTAGGACTTAAATAAATCAAGTACGGCATCTGAGAAACCTACACTATCAAGTTTTGATAACAATACGTTATAGTCCAATCGATCAAAGGCCGTTGTAAAATGGGTATATATTACGTAATATTGGATCGTCAAGGACAGGTACTTGGCGATCAAGTATTTCTGAAATAAACTGCGAAATACAGAGAAGGTTCGAGGTTGTGAACTTACCCTTCATAAATCCGTGCCGATGGAGATAAATAATATATTTCAGAGGATTGAACAGACAAGAGTGCATAAGTATTTCAGACCTTTGCAAAATTTGATATGATCCTGATGGCTCAGTAGTTGGAAATTTTTTTCTTAAAACCCTTTTGGAAAATTGGACTGAAGCGTGCTATTTTCCATTTTGTGGAGAAAGAGGGAGATTTAATAATGAACGAAATTGCGATTTAATTTCGGAGTTTTTTAAATACAATCTATTAAAAAGCAATATTCGCGCTTTGGTTTTAGAATTTTTTTTAATAACACTGCTCAAATTGATTTTGGATAGAGTAGCTAGGGTTGATATTCTTTCTTGACTCATGGACCGCAGTAGACTGTCCTAAGCCTCCCGTTTGTCAAAACAAAGTAGGCGCGATAGATATAAGAGATTTCTTATTATGATTTATTATTAAAAGCACCGATACCGCCGGACAATTGTCTTTATTGGGTACACTGTAAACATTTTGCTTCGCCCCCTCTGAAAATTTTAGAGACGCTGCCCATGTATAATATATAATACAATCATTTCATTAGTTATAAATTAGCATTTAAAAACGTTTGTTTTGAGTTTGCGTGTGGAGATATGGAATACTCGTATGTGTTATCATTTTGATAATACATAATTTTAATTTCTAATTTGTTACTTACATGTTTTATGTATTATTCCCAATAATATATGCTACATAAAGCATATAAGGAACAAAAATATTTCTCTTTTGAAAAGTTCTTAAACTGAAAACAATAATCTATTAAATAGTAACCGTAACGTAATCTGTACCGTCTTGGCAAATAAAGTTAGTACAAAATTCGATAATCGACGATTTTACTTAATCATCAGAAAGCTGCTAAGAATCGGGTATTTAGTATTCGGAATCTGACATTTTGAATGATATTGTAATTATACAAATCATCCATATTCGGATATTTAAAATAATCCGATTATGTCCATTACTAGTCTGGTCTGCGGAGTGCGGCCGCTTACTCGCTATACTCAATCTTGAAACTGTTAATGTTCTGTAAGTCTTATGCATATAGTAAACATATTCGGCCAGTCATTAATTGGTCAGATACACTTTCATGCACTCCACTTCTTTGTTCGATCCGAATGGCAAATGATGAATTACCTGCACATTATATTGAAAAACACAGTACGGCAAGTGTATGGACACGCCCTTGTGAACGGGCAGTAAAGGGCTGAAAAAAACAAAATTTTGAGGTTATAAATTAGGTATGGTTGTGCATATTATGACGTCATCTTGAAATTTATATCGCTGTTACCTCAAAAGATATGCGGTCAAGATTTTTATTTTTTAATGGCAATGGGGGTAGTTTTTGGTATTTTCTGAAGGGGAGTATTTTTCAGATTCCAAACTACTTAATCCTGATATAGGTACCTGGCATAATTTTCTTTTCAATTTTTTGTTACAGTTGCAGAAAGTCCTATATCGTTACATTTTTTTACAGATTTAACAAAAAACTTTAATACCACATTTTGCCTCAAAATATAAACCAGTTTATTTAAGACACGATTTACAGCTTTAACGAATACTCTGTTTATATATGGCCCAATTTGATTATCAGAATTCTACGGTGTCATTTATTTTACATCAACAATTCTACAAAACAACAAATTTGAAATTGAAAGTTTAAATATTTTGTATAATATAACCTCTAATCGTAATTGCAAATCTGTTTATATCACGTACTATGAATTTCAACATCATTGCGAAACCAACGACAAAGTTAATTCGAAATTTACTATTGTTGATAAGTAAAACTAATGGATTTTAGCCTAATCAAATAATGCAAAATTAAATTTAATACTTCGGGGGTTACGTGCCAGCTGATAGTATATCTGTGTTATTATTAATTATATTCATTTAATTACCAGATAATAAAATAAAAGAAATGAATCATTATTTTTCTAGTCCCTACGTATTTTTCTAATTCTCTTGTTTAAATAATAATAAAATACAAAATTATTCTATACACGTTGGTTACTAGTTACTAATCATATTTTTTAATGACATCACTTATAGTAAATTATTTTCAAGCTGGATTATTGAATATTGGTTCATCTATAAATATAATATTGATATTTCTGGGAATTGGCGCTAGATCCAAAAATAAAAATACTAAGAAAAAGGTCGATGTGATCATCATCATCATTTACAGCCAAACACAAATTCTAGAAAGCAACATGGTATGGGCCAAAAATTAAAACTGATACCGAATAGTCATAATAGTCTAAAAGTCAGTATCACGATCTGAGAAAAATAACCGATTATAATCGGTCGCTTAATTATTGTTCTCACACTAATCGATTAATCGACTATATTCTAGCATCGAAAAGTCGGCAAAGTTAAATAATCGATAGTCGGCAAACAGTTAATACATTATTGATCAATATAAGATGCGCTTGGACTTGTATCAGAAATCAGATCGATTTTATATTATTTGCTTTTACTAACAAATCGTGAAATGTTGACAACAACGCTCGCCAGTCTCCAGTGCCACAATGGCAGTAGAGTAAGTTCTGTGGTGTCAGTCTGCGATGGGGTATTGTGTTATGTCGTTCTTTACATGTCAGTTTGGTCGTTGGACATTGAGTTAAGTGTTATTATTTGTGCTAATATAATAAGTAATAACTACGGCTGTGAAAAATATTCGTTTAATCGATAAATTAGTCGATTTTCAATTAATCGATCATTTGATCATTATTCTCACAATAATCGACCATCGATTATCGCGTAATCGTTAAAATCATCGATAATCGTATAATCGATCATCGATTCATAGTTATCACTGAGTTCTTCTGCCATTTTCGGCGGAAGTTTTAATTTTTTGTCCAATCCTTGTCATTTTTGAGAAATCGAACTTGGGCGTGAAAGATCGATCACGCTGGGTTTACGACATATTTAAAAAGGTAATATCAAAGACAGTTTATACAAGAAGACTATTGCAGTTTGCCTCGATTTTGCATAATCATGATTACCTTTACATAATTTAAAACAGCAGTTATGACAATTTTTTGTTTGTTTGTCGCTAGTGATCAATGCCATAATGCCAAAAGTCTAGGTTTCTTTTGAACTAGACTAACCCAGGTATTATCAACATTTTAAAGGATCCTTTAACTTAAAGGGAGTTTTAGTGACCAGAAAGCAAATAAAATATAAATATTAGATAGCAATCCTATAATTTAAATGAAAAATGAGGTTTGATGGCATTCATATCTCGATTTATATTTTGCTGGAGTTGCTGATAATACATTTTCTTGTCACCAAAATTCCATTTAAGCTAAAGGTTCATTTAAAATGTTGATAATACCAGGGGTTAGTCAATAACTTCTCTGTGAAAGGGACATTTACAATTCTGTGATTTTGTCGATGTGTTTATAAAATTATTAACTAGTTATTAACACACCGAGCATGATATTAAAATTGAAAATTTTGAGTTGCAAACTTTTCTATACAGTGTCCATATGTAATGGTACACAGAGCAATAGCACATTCAGTCAGATTTTAAGATATTTCAAGATTTTTAATATAGATTGGGGGAATTTGGTGTATTGTCGTATGATCTATAAAAGATATTGACAACGTCATTTTGAAAAGTAAATTACGGTACAATAATTAAAATACATAAGAAAAATAAAATCACACTAACTAAACGAGAATACAATTAAAATAATTATTTAAAACAGTTTTCTATCCTAATAAAAAATAACATGTAATTATTTACTAGTAAAATACGTGAAGATAGCAGAAAAAATTTTGCGTATTATTCATTTTGGATAACAAAAATACGATTCATTTCAGTTGTTTGGCCCCAGTAAATTACCATATAGTAATATGCCAAGGCGTAATAGACATTCAGAATATTTTTAGTATCTAAGGTATTTTTTAGATTGACTATTGCGAAATATGCAGAATTTAACTTTTTGGTCACAAAACCAACATGTGCGTCCCAGGTTAATTGATGATCAACGTAGAGACCTAAAAACTTACTGTTATCTAATCTTTCTAGTCATATAGTTTTAGATTGAATTCAGAAACTTTAGGTCTTTTTGAGAAAATAATATAGTGCGTTTTAGATGGATTAAGAACAAGCTTGTTTTTACTACACCAAGTATAGAATTCAGAGAGCACCATCTGTGCATTGCAGTAAAGGTCAAATTCTGACTGGGCAGATATGCCAATGCGTGGTATATTCCGCGTATAAAACTAATTGCATATTGACATTATTTTGTAAGTACTTTTCCACATCGTTGATGAATAATGTAAATAGATGGGGAGATAGAACACTGCCTTGAGGGACACCATATTTCAACTCTCCCACTTCCGAAAATTCTTGCCCAATTTTAACTCTGATCTTACGCTTGGTCAGAAAAGAAAGTATCCAGTCATTCATGCAACATCTAATGCCCATGTTATGCAATTTTTGTACCAGGTATTCAGCATCTACACAATCGAAAGCACGAGAGAGATCGAAAAACAAAACTAATGTGCAGTTGTGTCTATCTAATGATTTATAGATAAATTCAATAAGTTGAAAAGCTGCAGTATTGGTAGAGTGGTTTTTCCTAAATCCATGTTGATTTGTTGACAACTGATTATGTTTATTTAAGAAGGTTTCCATTCGGTAACAACAATTTTCTCAAGAATTTTAGAGAAAGTTAGTAATCCCGTTATAGATCTATAGTTTTCCAGTAATTCAGGGTCACCTTTTTTATAAACTGGTATGACTTCGCCTATTTTTAGCATATCTGGAAAAACTCCTGTTTTCAAAGAAATAATAAACAGAAAACACAGGGGAGATTTGATATATTCCCAGATAAATTCAAGGGCAAAGATCGGTACATCATCCAAACTACTACAAGCAGATTTGTTTTTTAATTGAAAGATTGCCTCAGACATTTCATCAATCGTTAATTCTTCAACAAAGATGTAATTAAGAACTGAATCAGGAAGAGTACAGCCTGTAAGATTTGGATCTAGTTTCTCAGCGAGTAATTGCTCGATAGTATTCACAAAACGCATTACTAAAATTTCCAAGGTTTCACTAATACAGTTGTCATCTGAGGTTATTACAGATGGAGCAGTCTTTTGTTTTATTCTACCAAGATTAGTATTTACGATCTACCAAATAGTTTTCATACAATTAGCGGAGTTTATAATTTTGTTCTTAAAAAAATTGTTGTTAACCGTCAGGACTCTTTCAGAAAATAGTTTTTTAGCAGGCATTCTTACTGATACGGACTTTCTTTAACTAAGTCAGGCTCAATCCAGCTGTGACAAGGTACATACGGGACATTAACTTTTTTAATAGGACAAGTTAGATCTAAGCATTATATAAAATTAGACCAGAAGTAAAGCCATACATCGTTAATTTCAGTTAAATTGTACAAAGAGCTGAGATCTGTTCTAGAGAGAATATTTTTTAAATTACACAGATTTTCTTCTGAAAAGTATCTCTTTTTAATAAAAGTTTTAGATTTTCCCGTTGTTTGTTCATAGGGCATAAAAGCACTAATATGTTGGGCTTTGTGATCAGAAACTCTTATGTCTAAGTTGCAAGCCTCAAAACACGTGGCATTAGTAACTACATAGTCGAGTGCTGAGGGCTTATTAAAGACTTCCCTAGTAGGTTCAAAAGGTAAAATATATTTCAAATTGAAACTGTCAAAAATATCATTTAGTAGTTTTTTTTTCTATAGAATTTTCCAGATTATTGACATTATGGGTTACCCTAAAATAGCATTAAGTAAGTTAATGAAAGTTTCAAATTGATTATTTACATTATGCGCACATTATCGGTAAATAACTAAAAACGATACCTTCTTTCCAAATAGCTTAGTACTCTAACCAGCACATTCACATGACAGTTCAGAAGTATATTTTGACAGGTTCAACGCTTTTCCATTTTTGCTGACTTCTGCAAAATATTGCCAAGAGGTAATATCCTGGAATAGCAGTAACTTCTGCCTGTTCTGAGGTCATCCAGTGTTCAGTGACAAATAAATAATCCAATTTGTATTTTTTTAAAGTTATTTCTAGTTGAGCAATCCTATTGTGTGTTTTAGAATCCATATTTGAGTAGACACACCCAAGGGCGGACTGGCTTTTAAAAAGGCGGTGGCCAGAGACGTTAAAATTGTTAGCGAAAAAAATTTACATTTTTTTTAATTGGGAAACAAACCATAAAAAAATGAATATGATCAGCTAAAAATTCCGCATTTTAAACCCATTTATTTTTCTTAAAAATATAGCTAAAAAAAATATAAAAAATGGATTGGTGGCATATTCAATCAAGTTTTTGTATGTGCTATGAGTTTGTGTGTTGATAAATATACTCCACAAAATCACAATTTTTTAAATGGGACACCCTGTATGTTTTTAGATATATGGATAGCCCTTTTCCTCCCCAATGTAAATATATATAATTGTTTTACATTTCTTTTCAAACAAGTAAGTTATTAAATTAAATAATATTCTTAAAAGTTTGGGATACAACTACTCTCCAGCCGGTGAAAGAAAACCCGCGAGGTAAGGGAGACTATTGCCGATAAGTCGCCAGCTTTATGCGAAACCATATACTATAGTGTTTTCGTAAATTCTGTAGAGTAGAACAAAAAAATTTGTCAGCTATTTATCAAAGTGAAAGAGCATTTATTTAAATACAGATGGGCACATGCAAAATACAATATGGCCCGAAATAAACAGTACTAAAATTAAGTTGGCGGTATCTCTATGCTCGCTGCGCGCGCCGTCATACCCACGTCAGCTAGTATAGACCTGTTTAAGGTTTAAAACAATTAACTAGTAGATCTTAAGTGTTAAACATGGTGTTAAGTACAGAGGAAAAAGTTTTTCTGGTGGAGCATTATTTTAAAAAATTAAGTTCAGTACTGTTTATTTTGGGCTATACTGTATAAAATCTGTATACGCATCTCAAACAATTTATATACACTCGTTTCTTTCGTTTGAGTGATCAGGCCGCCTTGTATAAAAATAAACACCTTGCCGGAAATCACTACAGTGGACCATATAATTAAAATAGTTGAAACGTATAAGAGACGAATGTTAAGTCCGTTGTGCGATCTTGCGACCCTTTTCTAGAACAGGTAGAAACAAGTTAATTGGCTAAACCCGAGTGAGGCGGTGCAATCAGGGGCGTAAACGTAACGTTGAACATAGTATAGATAGATCTGAAAATGAATTTGTTTTTTAAAATTATATATATGTTTTTTAGATACATATTTATGTATTAAATATTTTGAAACATTTAAAAGTTTTGTTTGAATGAAATTTGAATTACTGTAATTAGTAATCACCGCAGAATAATTAAATTTAGTACCCTAAAATATGTACCTGCAAGATCATCTTTGGTCTTCATTGGGTGATCCCTGGTTAACGGCAGTAACTGATGGACTTTGATTTTTTTCGTGATTCCTCCATTGCCCAACACTCACCATATCACAATATTCACAATAAGATATACAATAAAAGATTTACAAACTTCCCTATTTCACTTTCGATAAAGCAATAATCATCTATATGCGTCGCGAATATCCCGATAGTACATATGTAGGTACCTACACACACGGAAACCGAAATGCAATTGATCTTAGATCATCCATCATCTTATTATTCCTATAAACATGGTGTAATGAGCATAACACGCAGGAAATACTTTCGAGCAGCGTGAGGAAACGTCTGGAATAAGACAGACCAACGAGTAAGAAAGATAGTCATTGTTTTTATTTGGGTGTTCTAATACAATTTTTTATGAGGAAAATCACAAATAATCCATTTGTGACTTTTTTTTAATTAGAATTTTAATCAACAACTATATTTGTAAATAATAAGTAATATATTGTTTAATGTTTATAAAATTCAGATCATATAAATAAATATATTTAATTACAACATATAAGTTTCCCTAATGATCGTTTTACATATCTAAAATGACGTATCGATTTATAAGAGAAAATATTAATAATCATCAATAAGAGTTCATAGGTATTCTTAATCAAATTATTTCATCCTTATTATTGTATTTATTATTTCCTACGCATGCACGCCATTAAATATCCGCATTCGTTTACAGAATTTACGAAAATACTATAGGAATATATTTCTCCCATTGAGTAGGTGCGGATGAAAACGATCATAAAAATTTGCTTTGCACTAATTCATTTATTTCATTTACGCTTAATTGTGATTGTAATGCAGAAATCACATTCTTTCCGTGGGTCTTTTTTCCGCAACCAGATAGTAATTGTAAATTGTTTTTTGCAAAGATGGGCAAGCATAAAACGATAAATGATTTAAAATATTAATTGTTGGCAGTCAAATTAATTTCTAATATTTGGTTTTGATTACCTGCTGTTTACTTATTAACGAGTTTTTTTTGTATAAAATAAATGATTAATTGATTAAAAATGTCCCTGTTCCATAAAAGACGCAATGATCTGTTAAATGTATATTTACTTTCGAATGGAAGAAACTAAAGGCGAACATTTATACCAAAGAAAACATCTCCAAGTTAGATGCTTTAATAAAATTTATTTTGATTACTTTGTTGAAAATTTTATAAATTGCTTAATACCAAAAGAAACTTTAATGAAAATGAAGAAAAACTAAATATTGTATTATATTTTACTGAACAACCATCAATATCTATTAGAGATGGAATACGAGATCTTGAGGTGTTCTACAGATATGTTCAAAATGCACTCAAGAATAATAAATCTAAACCCTATAAATTTATTGTGATCCAAAAATTGAGTTGTATTTTTGCAATGAATAGAACAAGAATAATTTCATTGCAAACGTATTTTTCAGGGGCTAATTTTACTTTATAAGGATTATTTCATAGAATAAATGAACAGTATTGAATTTTTGAAAATGCCCACCAAGTAAATGAGATTCAGCAACAAGGTCGTCAGTTTATAATAGGGTTTTGGTGGGTAAAATTATATGGTAACATTTTTGAGCCGATTTTTGACAGGCGGTTTAAATTGAAGAAGATACAAACAGTTTCTGGAATATGAAATAGTGGGTGGACTTTAGAGACAATCTTCCTTTAAATATTTTAGAACAGATACTCTGGTAGCATGACGGAGCACCATGTCACTCAACTAGTATAGGAAGGTAACCGAATTCTTAAATCATAAATGTGAAACGTAAATAGGCAGAAGTGGCATTATACATACCATGGTTTCTACGAAGCCCAGATTTAACACCTCTCGATTTTTATGGGGTATACTTAAAAATAGAATATGGAAAGACAGATCTAATAATTGAACTGAAACAAAAAATTTAAAGAAAGGTAGGGGATTTAAATAATAATCCACAAATGTTTCGACAAATTATTAGAGAAAATTATATAAAAAAAATTAAGTTCTTGTTTGGAAAATAATGGTGGAATTTTTAAAAACATAAAACTACAATGTTTGCCTGTTTCTTTGTAAGTTGTAATACACATTTGAATTGCTATTATTATTAAAAACCAGTTAAAGTAAACTTGTTTTTTAACATTTGTAGGTTTATTTATTTGAATAACGCAGTTACTTGAAGATCAGATGTAAATTATCATATCACTAGGAAAAGAGCCATCCAAACAGTTAAAAAACGTGACTATGTGGCGCTCCCTGTATATTTATTGAGATAGACACAACATAGCACACTCAAAATTGGTGAAATATGCTACCGATTTATTTTTTACATTCTGTTCTGGCTATGATTGTAACAATTGGTTTAAAAAATTTAATTTTCACCTGGTCACCCTGTACAAAACAAAAATAAGAGATCAAATATGTATCAAAAAATATTAAAACAAAAACAGTCAACTCTTAACGTATGTACAGTGGTATAGTATTAATATTGTTGCATAAAGATTCGATCATGTTTTCGGTATTATTTTGTAACAATAGTATGACGCGCTGGGATCGAAAGGCGCAAAGGGCGGTGCCCTCTAGCCCCGGGGCCCAGTCCGCATCCTGGACACAAGACACAACCAAATAAATTTTTGAGTGTTAGGATTTAGCAATTGCGAAGGCACGGTATCAGAGGAGTATGAAAGTGTTACTCTTTACTAGTGTATTTTACTTCTCATGTATCTGTAGATAATGTATTGGCGTCAAAGGCAAATCAAGAACCAGATTATGATGATTTTAAGACCCAAAAATAGAAATTTAACCGCATCGACATGCCGTCTGTGTGTGTATAATGATGAAAGTACACCTAGCGATGATTGATTTTTTTTAAAAATTTCACTTTTTTATGTCTTATGACAGTCAAAAGGAATAGCTTGAAAAACTCTTGTTATCAAGTAATTTAAGTCTATATCTTGGTTTTTCTATTTCAGATATCTTACAAGTGTAATTCTTATTTTATTTTCAGGTTTCAATATGAAAATAATTCTAGTTCTGTAAGTAGTTACTTCACGTGAATACTGATATCAGTCCTAAATGTAGCATGTAGCTGCTGAATAATTGTCTTGAAACACTCCTTCTGTTAGATTATTAGCTCATTAATTAATATTTTGTGTGATATTTATTAAATTCCTTAAATAGCTTGGCAACTGTTAAAAATATGACAAACCAGTTTTTCTCCTTTTTTTAACACGGATCTGTGTGTTGAAGTTACCCCGGTGATTAATTGTTTTGTACTATAGGACACTAACTTATTAATTAATATCTGTTAAGGCACTCTATTAAATGCTTTAACCAAATAAAAAAATATTTGAATCAGTTTTTTTCTCTCGTGTCCATTCATAGTTTTAACAACTTTGTACGACACGTCTTCTTTGATGTATGTACATACAAATTTAGTTTAAATACCAGTATTATACATGATGGCTTATCGAAAACAGTCCATTTGGGTTTATGGCATTTTGTCCCAACTTTAGACAAAACGCCTGAACCCCGGTGGATTTTATTTTTAAGGGGGACACATTTTCACTATTGTCATTGGTACCATCTCAATTCCTAAACGGGGTCAACGCCCCCAAAATTTTTGACGGTAAAGAGAGTTAAGTCATCATTTTAAAGCTCGTTAAATTCTGTTTACGTCGGCATTTTACTTTTTAAATTTGAATTATGAGTTTCCGAGAAATTGCCTTCGAAAAATTTGGTGACTAATAAAATAGAGTGCATGATAAAAAATACTAGACACTGTACCTACTGAAATAATCATTGTAAAAAAAACTAATAATAAAATAATTATTGGGTATTACATAAGCATTCTTTCAAACTTAACATGATAATAATAAATACTTACCTATAGTTTTTATATTTTATACTGTCATTCTTATCTGAATGTGCTAGTACAAAAGTTTTAAGTAAGTATATAATAATTCAAAAACAATACTTCCAATACATTTTATCATAGAAACTATTAAAACAACTACTCAATCTAGGAGCAAGAATTGCATTGATTAAATAACAGTGTTTTTAGTATTAGAGGCAAACAAATTTTGAGATTAAAAAAAATATTGACAACAAAAAAAGGGAAATTTTCACACTTAAGAATTTCCTCCCGTTACAATACAAAAACGGAAATCCCTAGTTCGATATATATCTACCTTCATTCTTCCGTACCCGCCCCCTGAACTCTTCAGGCGGCCGATACACGAACATGTTATTTATAAAAATATTTAAATTACATAATTTTTCTTTCTTGACGTGTCAATCTTTTTTTAATCTCAAAATTGTTCTGATATTAACACTCTTATTTAATTCAATGCAATTCTTGTTCTTAGATTGAGTAACTGTTTTAATAGTTTCTATGATAAAATATATTGGGAAGTATTGTTTTTGATTTATTGTATACCTAAAACTTTTGTACTATCACATTCAGATAAGAATGACACGGATGACAGTATAAAATATAAAAAAAAACTATTAGGTACTCATTGTTATCATGTTAGGTTGAAAGAATGTTGGTAGGAATACCCAATAATTATTTTATTATTAAAGCTGGCCGAGGTCACCTGGCCGACAGAGCCGTCATATGACTTATATGTTTACATCGTATCATAATACTTGAATAAGTACAATAAATGGAAATAAATTTTAACAATAATGTTACATTTTACAAAAAATTGTATAAAATTCACCCTTTTAAGCAGATTTATGAAGTAGTTTGGTTGTCGTCATCATAAAGTGGGGAAGATCTATAGTATAATAGCATCAGGTATGTTTCTACAGCTGTCTCCGTCAGCGATGTTCGCTTTGGTGGAAAAATATGTTTGTATTTTGAAAATGACCGTTCGATATCTACGGATGTAATATAGGCATAAGTAAAACAATCTGTGAACTCACTTAACGAAGTTGTAAATGCACCGTCACAAATTTGTCTTAATTTGCTAAAATCAGGATCTTTCTGTAATACACTCTCGAATTTTTCACTAACGCGATTATGTTTTGCGTCATTTATAGCCTGTAGCTGTGTATTAACGTCGTCCACTATTTGCAGCGATTCCACTAACGACAACGAACTATTTTGCAATTTTCCTATTGCATCGTGTAGTCCTCTATAATTGTTATTAATAGTTTTTAAATCTGTTTCAAGGGAAACGTCTTGAAAGCTTGTCTGGCTTTCCCTAATAGCTGCAGCCTCGTTAGGGTTGAACTGTAGTATCACAGCTTTTATTTGTTGAAAATATTCAGCATAATAAAAAGCCGCTTTCAACCACGTTCCCCAACGTGTAAGAATCGGCTCTGGTGGTTCAGGGATACCAGGACACTGTCTGTAAAATGCTCGAAGCCGTTTAGGAGATTTGAGAAATACTTTTTTTGTATTTGCTATTAATGCATCTACCTCTGGAAAACATTTTCGAATCGTTTCTGCCACAAGATGTAACGCATGCACTTTACACGTAACATGTAAAAACCTACAATTGTCTCTTTGAAGAGAACGGCCTACCACGCGCATTGTCGCGGCACCATCAGTCACAAACATCAATACTTGACTTGTTGAAAGTTCAAATTTTTCGAATGTCTCCAACACCACACGCGTAATTATTTCGCCAGTACACGCAGTTAGTCTTTTACTAGCTAGTAAAAGTGGAAATGTTGGTTTAAGAAGGTCCAGTACACATACTATAATATTTAAAATAGATTTTTTTTTACAATCTGTCGTCTCGTCAATACATAACCAGAGCCGTGTATTTTTTTATCCACATTTAATCCTATTTACAATGTCTTCACGAACAGCTGGAATATATCTACGTAACGATGTACGACTTGGTAAGTTCACCTGGGGATTGTATTTATTCCAAAACTTCCGAAATGGTTGTTTATCCAGTATGTGTAGCGGAATATTACAGGCTATTAATATTAACAATAAATCAAACATAAACTGAGTTGTCAAAGGCATGCCATTTTTTTTATTTTGATGTTGCACGGTATTGATATGACGACGACAATCTGTTTTGTGCCAGCACATTAAGTCTTGATTGCAAACTTTACAAATTATTTTGCATCCGTCATAGAATAAATCCGGAAATTCACCGATAAATTTATTCACTGTGTCCGCGTACGGTCGTTTTTTACCCTTTGGTGCGTTTGACATTATGTATAATTTATAGGTACAACCTCACGCATTAAACTTTCAAATAAGACTGCAGCGTAAATCACTTCTAAATCGGCACGTGTGACGCCAGCGCAAGACCGTGGCTGTACTCCAGCCACCTCGGCCAGCTTTATTTATTATTATTTTTTTTGTTACTTTGTGAACATCGTTAAAATGTTCTATCATTTTTTGCACTGTAATGAAATGCAAATATCTGATGTGGAAAGTACATAACTTTCTTATAACAATATATATCATCCTGATCTAAAAAAATCATTCTGTTTAATTCTTCACTTACCTCAGTTAAATTTTAAAAGGGTACCTTGAAATGTTTCATTAAAATATTTAAATAATTAATTTTCAGCGTCCTTCAATATTGCCAATAATAATTCATGTTCATTCTTCATTCTTCTTATTGACATTGACATTTTTGTAACTAAATTAGACATTTTAAATATCAAACTGCCAAATTTATCCTAACCCCATTTTGTGAGGTCAAATGTGTACAAAATTTTAGTCTACATCAGCTTTATTTAAGTACTTGGAAAAAATATGTTATTGGCTTGATATAGTAGACATGATTTATAATCTTCCATCAACAATATATTTTTTTGTAGTCAAATACAAAAAAGTTTGGGTCCCGTGGGTCTCCTTTCAGCTGGCTAATTTTGTCATCACCGAATTTTTCATTGTCTTTGGTCTTTAGAATATGTGTTCCAATTTTGAAAGCTTTATCTCAAAAACTGTGGCTGCTATTGCGATACTACAGACATTCAAATAAATGTTTTCCATAAAGTTGTGTTTGTTCATTATAATTCGTCGAGATTCGTCCAGAAATGCAATATTTTTTTTAAAATTTTTTTTCCCGAAATTGTACCATTTGTTTCTTTCATTATGTCTCTTCTGGTGGTATCACATTCACTAAATTTATTTTGTCACCTAAAATGTTGTTGAAAATCTTAATTGTCAAATTTGGGAATTCTCTTAATAGTATTTTTTGAATTTTCACGGATACACACATACACACACTCCCGCACACGCACACACACACTAAAAGTCACACCCACACAGGCTATTCCTTCATACCCTGACACCCACATCAAGGTAACCTTGTTGTTCCTTGCCAGTTGCTTTACAGTTTGTAGACATTCCCCTCGACATTCCCAGACTATGTTAGACTTACAAGTAAAGGAACTTAAAGCCATAAGTACTGCCTGAGTGGTTATAGATTCTTGCTCATCGTGTGCCTTTTTTAATGCATTCTTTAACGCAGATTTCTATGGCGTGAATTTCTGCCTGAAAGATGGTGGGAGTTTGGCTTAAGGCTTTTGATAGCCTATATCTGGGCCCATATACTCCTTCCTACTCCCTCCTCCATCTTTGGTCCATCTGTATACCAGATAAGCGATCCATTTTCAAATTTGGGGCCTCTAGAGCTCCTTTGTCGATCAGTTATTATCACTTCAAATATCTCCTCAAAATCGAATCTCACTGGCATTGTGTTAGTAGGTTTGGTCATTGAAACTAACTGAAATTCATTCAGAATACTAAGATGTCCAACCAGATCTCCTGATTTGAATTTTTTAGATTGCAGTCTTTAAGCGTTGAGGGATGCTTCTTTCTTTACATGCATATGTAAAGGGAGCAGATTATGCATTGCTGCTGTTGAACAGGTTCTCATTGCTTCCCAGAATTTATTCAGTTAAAATATTTTCTTAAATCATTATACTTGACAAATAAATTAAAATTTTGCCGATATGTTAAAATTAATTAAAAAGGAACAATCATGTGCTACTTTTCCTAACATGGACGTTATTTTAAGAATTTGTTTGTCAATAGCAGAGACTAATGCAAATGGAGAGAGGTTATTTTCTGCTGAAAAGAGTAAAAAATTATGTAAAGAGCCCTTTATCCCAAGAACACACAATTAATCTCTCCATTTTAGCAATTGAAAGAGAGATCGTTAATAGTTTAGATACAGACAATTTAATTGCCATTTTTTTGCATGTTAAACGCGGGAAAGTTTCCGTTCAGTGATTTAATGACTTGTTTTTTTATTTTTAAAATGTTTATATTTGTTACCTCTATATTTTTAATTTATTTTCAAAATAAGCTTTAATAAAAAATATACCACTTACTTTACTTTACATTACACAGTCTTTAATAATTTTTCACAAGCAGATGGGAATTTTTAGACATTTTTAAGGAATTGAAAGTTAGACATAATTGATGTTACTAATTAAGGGTCATAATAGAGGGAGTGCATTGAAATTTATTGCTCCGGACGGAAGTACCTAAATTGGTGGCTGCACACGCAGGTTTAAAATTGATTAAAAACAACTTTTTTTGCTGAATGTTTTACGAAATTTTAAGAAATAATGCCGTCGGTGAATTTTTGAAAATCCTGTTCAACTTCGGCTATACCAAGTCACCTGAAACCTTTTGATTGACAGTTTTTACCTTTTTAGACAAGCAGAGATAATCGCCACAGGCACTATACGTATACATATTGTTTGTTTTAAAATTAAAATACAATAAAAATTATATTTGTACAAAATATTTAAAAAAAATAACTAGTTTATATTCAAAATGGACGCAAACTAAAAATATTTTGAATGTAAATAAATATATGTCCGCGAGAGAATGATTAACTTTGTCGATACGAATTTTCGAGATATGTTTGCGTTTTTCGAGAAGTTATAAATTAGCCGGTTTGGATTTTTCTGTAGGAATAATACTACAACTAATACTATTTAATCGTTCTGCAATAGTCATGTCAAACATGCAATAATTAAAAGTTGGTGATTTTTATGACCCACTTTGGCACAGAATTATGAATCCGTAAAGTTTCTTGTACAATAATGTGTTACGCAGCTTCTAGAACGCAAGAACTGTTAATGTTACTGTAGAAAGTAGAAGATGTTTCCTGTTTTTTATAATGGCACGAATTATTTAAAATCAAAGTTTGTTTAATAACTTTCAACCGGAAGTATATTTATTATAATCAGTAATCAGGAATCACAAACTTTATCTTTAATTTTTTAAAATACCATTTTTCGGATTTTACAGCTTTACGATTTTGACAGTGAAAAAAACATCTTCTTTTTGCTAGAGGGTTATTTTTTTAATTAATTGTAATTCAGTCAGCCGTAGGTTCGTGTGCACAGGGGCGGTTCTAGACCTCAACAATATGTGGGGTCCAATTAGGGTTTCCAATCCCGATAATTCGGGATCCCGAAACTTCGGGATCCCGACCAATATTTATGTTCGGGATAATCCCGAAGTAGAATCCCGAAAATCCCGAAACGTATCAAAATAACACATAAATCTATTTACACGACGCCGTACAATATTATCTGACGTTTTAATGTACCTGCAAAATCCCAACAGGCAACAAACTGAAAACGATTATTTTAAGTTACCCAGTTCTAACACAGCAAATTTTATAAAACAAATGTGGGAATCCTCAGATCTCAGTGAAGGTGAAGGAAATGTAGAAGTTGCCAGTAGTCAAGATTGTCAAGAAGGTGGCGATGACGCTGATGACATACCTCTTTCTGAAGTAAAGAAGATAACTAAAACAAAAACTTTGAAGGAGAAACTTGAAGAAGCTATAACAATGGCCACGAAAGAGATTGATTCCTCAGCAAGAAGTTGAAATTCACGAGAATGTTTAAGGATTATAAAGAAAGAAATGGTATTATTTGAAAATGGGGGGTTGCGAGAATTACACTTGCAGAAATGTTTTGACAAATTACTAACTGTTCCGCCGACAAGTATAGAATCGGAGAGGGCTTTCTCGTCAGCGGTTGCATTTGCTACTAAAATTCGATCCCGCCTACGAGACTCGACGTTTAATGCACTGGTGTTTTTAAGGGCACACTTTAATTTTAATAAAGTTTAAACTATTTTAAAATATTTACTCATTAGTTATTAGATATTTGTTCTTATTATTGAAATCAGAAGTAAACTTTACTTGTTTAAAGCTTTTTACTACAAAATAATTAATGTTTATGTAGTTATTGTTCCTTTTTATTTATTAGCTAATGATTAAACTGTGGAGCGTGGACTGGAGGGTGTTTTACTTAAATTTCGGGATTTCGGGATTAGTCCCGAAATCCCTAAACTTTTTCCATGAGTCCCGAAATCCCGAAATCGGGATCCCGATCCCGAAAATTGGAAACCCTAGGTCCAATACATAAAACCAAATTTATAAAAATGTTAATAACATTAATAAAGATTTTCAATAGTTATTTTTAGATATTTCGTGTATATGATAATATGCCGCAATTTATTGATGGTTAGCTTATAATTTGGAATAAATTTGTGAGGAATTTTGACAACAAAAATGAAAAAAAGAAAATAAGAGAAAAATGAGAACAAAATTTGGAATGTTGGTGCTTCTTTATTATATGGGAGTGTCCTCCCATTTTGTGGGAGGAGCGTGATCTAAAGATGTTGTCTGAAAATTGGTAACGTTTGGTACGGTAATTTGTGTTCTATTCGAAATGGCGCGTTATACTCTCTTATTTGTGTAATGTTGGCGGTTAGTGGACAATCAGAGAGTTTAAATTCGTAAAAATTTTGTGAAGTATCTCTTATATAATCCACTGTGGGTACAATTTTGTTGCAAAGTTATCGTAATTCCCTTATGGGGATATATCTTGTTGAGTTACTTATGAGGCAAAGGAATTTGTTTTCCAGTACCTGCAATTTGTGTAACGTCGTCGCGCTCGCAGAACACCAGGCCGGCGCATATACTAATGCCCGTCTCACTATCATCGTGTAAATTAATATTTATTATCCCTGTTTAGTCTGCTATTCCCCGCCATCAGGGGGTATAGACTCCTGAACAGAGAATAGACTACGTATCGTCTCGTTAACGTGTTTTCCAAAATGAAGTCCTTTATCCAAAGTTACGCCTAAATATTTTACGTCTTGTTTCGTCTCAATTTGGCTGGCTCCCATCGAAATAGGTGTAATTATTTTATTATTTTTCTAGTGAAAACAATAGCCTCCGATTTGGCGACATTCACCTTCATCTTCCACTTGGCGAAATACTCAGACGCCCGTACCATATGCACCTTTATCAGCTGCCCAGCGGCCTGAGCATGGTGACTGTGGCAGTATATGGCGGTATCGTCGGCGTACATCGCAAGCTTGATGTTCGGGAACTGCGGAAAGACGGACACGTTTATGTTATATAATTTTGGCGCAAGAACCGACCCGCGGAACGCATGCTCTAATGTCCCTCTGTTTTGATAGAGTTTTGTTTACTCTCACTCGCAGCGTTGGACCGTGCAAGTAAGAGTGTATCAGTTGCGTTAAGGCCCGGAAAGTCGTACCGGTGCAGTTTATATATGATACCGGCAGCCAGACGGTATCGAATGCTTGCTCAATATTTAAGAGCACCAAGGCGGCTCTTGTCGAGATTATACTGTCTCTTTACATCATTGACGATCCTGACGATCTGCAGAGTCGTGCTGCGTTCCTCCTTGAAACCGAACTGAAAATCATAGTTGATTTCAAGATCATCCTGGGCAGTGTTTAGCCGCTTCAGGACGACCTCAACCAGTTTAGATACCGCCTATAGTAAAGATATCAGACGATAACTAGAAGTCGTTTTAGGATTTTTGCTCGGCTTCAAGATAGGACACACCTCTGCACGCTTCCACTGGCTAGGCCAATGTTGCAGACGCAAAATGCCATTGATGATGTGCGTAAGTTGGACAATACTCTTTCGCAGCAGATTTTTAAGTAGCTTATGATCGATATCGTCCGATCCCGGCGCTTTCTGGTTTGCGAGAGTCCTGATAAGCTTTTTCAGCACCGCGGGCGTGGTCGTGGTTGCTAAAGTTTGCTGTCGCGTCATAGGAATTTGGACTCCATGGCCGTATATTTGGGAAATTGTATTTTCGATGCGGTCATGATCTTCGTTATTTGGGTAATTTTGTTTGTATTGATTCAAATTGGTCAGCTAAATGGTTGGCTTTTTGTCCGTCTCTTAATTGCGTCGTCTGGCGGTCGTTTGCGTTATTTTCCAACAGGGCTGGAATGACCTGCCTCGTGTTTTTAAGACTTCGTCATTTTCCACAACGAACCGTCTCGCGGATTTAGCGAATGTAATTTTTCACCCCATTTCCGATTCTTTTCGGTGTTTATGGAGCTACGAATTGAAGTTTGCAACCTGTTTATCTCCGCTTTGGCAGCCATATCTATGTTTCTTTGCCAAAGCCGTCTCAGCCTGTTTTTGTCATGTATCATTTGTCTGACTGCGTCGTCAAGTTGTTCCTTGTACGGGTCAATCGTTATAGTTTCAGCAACGCCACGTTTGGCTTCCTTAAGTATGCCCGTAAATACATCCACAGCACTTTCCAGGTCACCGGCATTGTTTATATTGCTATTTATTTCTAGCCGGTTATTGATGAACTGGCGAAAAGCCAGCCAGTCAGCCAATCGCGGCGTTTTCCCTCGACCCACCACGTAGATTCATTAAAATCGGATTTTAGCTTATCGCGTCTAGTCAATTTCGTCTCACAAAGGAGCATTATATCAATTTTGTGCCTCGTAAGAAAATTTATTAAATGAATTTTGTTACCGATACCATTGTTATTCCAAGAAGCTATTATAAATTTAGTAGACATTATTCGAGATGTCTTGCCAGAAGTTATAGAACACTTCGAATTTTTCCAACTCAGTATTGCATTTAACGAGTTTACCTGTTAACAGCTTAACTCGTCTCAGCATCACGTCCAGATCGATTATACCTGAAAGAGTTTGGAAGGCTGACTGCAACTCCGAGAATTTCCCCATTCCACCGGAAGCTACAGCTGCTGCTGGCAGTCTTCTTGGTTGAGGCTGCTGCTGCGGTTGTTGCTTCACTGGAGTGGCCTGGAACTGGGTGATTCTTCTTCCCGGAAGTTGGGAGAACTGCCTATCATAGTTTGATTCATGTGGTGCCTCTACTACAGGAAGGACCCACGCGTTCGTCCGTGGTTACGGCGCCGCCACGTACTTTGTTTGGGGAGCCGGCTGAACGTATTGTCGTGCCTCGATTTGTTCAATTTTCTTTTGATAAATAAGACATTCATTGGAATTAGCGGCGTGGCTACCCTTACATTCACGCATTTGGCTAGCTGGTCTCTGGCTAAGGAAAAGTCTCTCGTGAAGTGATCTCCAGCATATTTCAAGCAATTTGGTGGGGCACGACAGTTGGCGACGCTTGACAGCGGTGGCACTGAATAATCAGCTTGTTGTTGTAGTGGCGCTTCCATGTCACTGCTGTGTACCGGAGGTACTTTACCTCCTTCACCAGCTCTTTTAACGTTATTGTGGACGCCGTTACTACCAGGAAGAGAGGGAACCTGGTGTCCCTCATTTTGTAGATTTGTTTTATTTCTATTTTATATTCGTCCCTCATCTCCTGCTTCAGTTCTTCCAGGTCGACATCCTCTTGCAACCCATGTAGAACGAACCTGTGGGTTTTTCCTGTCTCTGTGTATATGTGTGGAAACTGATCTATCATCCTCAAAATACGCTATACATCTTTTATAGTCTTCAAGGCTTTCTAGGTATACCCCGTGTTAAAATCTTTGTTTATAACAAATGTCACTTACTTTTACTATTCTTTCCTGCTATCACTTTAATCTATGTTCCTTCTTTTTAACACACTCATAAACGAATATCCTCACACAATATTTTTTTTTAAACCCTTTTTTCACTACAAAATTAACTTCTAATCGCAGCCTAGATTTTATTGACTTCCTGTAAAAATTTTTCTGGACTATACACAAAAATCACCCTGTAATCGTCGCCTTTGTATATCTTAGCTCCTGACAATTTCCTGCTAACGCAATTTATTTATTTACTAAATCAACTCAAGAATTTGGGGGACCTGCGCCCACAGAACCCCATGGAACCGTCCCTGCGTGTGTGTAACTCTATACTTTTTTTTTTCTAGGTCCACATTTTTTATTATTTTAACATATAAATCCATATTCACATTATTAGTTTTTGATGTTTGATAATTATGATAACAAGTGAAGTTAATTTATCTCAGAAACGGCCAATACAATTTTTCATATCTGTACCTGAGAGCCCATAACAAGACCAAATTTCTCAAAATGACATCATTGTTTTAAAGTAATTTGTTACGTTCATAGACTCCAATAAGGCCTTAATATGGAGGAGTGCAGAGATATCTAAATGTTTAATTTTGCGAAAATATAGTTTGCCTAAACGAAATTTTTAGCTGAATTTTGCTAAAAACTTAGCTTTGTGTTATGTTATGGCTCTCACGTAAAGATATAAACTTAGCAACAATGAAAACATATAAGTAATAATTTATACACATTGTTTTAAATAGTGTTATTGCAATTCAAAAATTTAACAAAATTTTATAAACATACTTGAAATAATAATAGTAATAATATTTCGAATCGAAAAAAAAATCTATTTAGGAAGTCTAAGTCAACACAGCCTTGTGTATTTTTCTCTGTAGGACAAATTTAGACTTTATTTGTTTATTTTACATTATTACTTAATTTGATTCTTGTTATAAAACATTGGAAACTATGCTCATTCAGCTTATTATTTACTTGTATAAATAATAGTGTACCGTGTCGCCAGCGCGTTGAAGCAACAACCAGTAATTTTCAAGGCAAAAAAAAATAATTAATTGTCTTGAATTAATTTTTTTGTTGTAAAACTGTAATTGTTATAATTATTTTCATACCTTCCTAAATTAAAACAAAAAAACATTTTGACCTTTTGTAGGTAAATACTTCTCCCTTCTACTTTTTCTGCTTTATTTATTGAAATTGTTATCTAGTAATACATTAAGTTTTGTAACAAATGATGTCTGCATAACTTATTATTAAAATAATGATACTGTGCATCAATAGTTTGCTATGTTCGCGTAATAGTAGAAATGGAAAGGTAACTGTGTAATTATCATCAGTACTAAGTATATTAGACTCGTTTTCATTTTTTAATGTATAGTTGTGAAAAAAAAGAATTATTTAAGTGTATTAAGTGTTATCATCGCAGTTTGAAGCTTCAACATAATCTTGCGTGTCATACGATTTTTTTCACGAATTTTGCGAATTCGATGTGCAACTTTTTAAAATACTTTGATGAATATAGTTTATGCATTTTTATGGCATGTATGTAATGATGCATACGAAAAATTTATTAAAATTACATTAGTCGCTTCTGGAATTTATTTAAAGATGTGAAAAGTAGCAGTTGCGGAAACCCTGTATTATATAAGATAAAGTAAACTGGATATTAGAATTGACTATTATTTTAATAAAATTTTGGAGGAAATTTACAAAAATTTGATTAAACCATTTTGATGATTGAGTGGCGAACTTTTTATAAACACTGTGTAAAAAATATTTCTTGCGTTTATAATCTAGTCAGTAGAGAAAAAGGTGGGGTAGAAACGATTTTGATATATTATGTTGTTCAAGTCGGGACGATTTTTTGCAAAATGTTCATCTTTCCGCCGCTGTAACTCGTTACATATTAGTCTTACAAAAAAAAGTGTATGTAAAAAATGTAGGGAATTTTGTCTTCTTTAACTTTGTCGTTGGACCGTTGCGGAGTTATTTTGAAACAATAATTTTTTTGCACCTTTTATTCAAGATGTCGGTTCGCATCACCCTCCAAGGTCGAAAATTTGGATTTTTCATCAGGGTCCCGACCTAAATAACATATTTCAAAATGGTTTCTACCCCACCTATTGTAAAGCAATAATTTCATGTTTAGAGTCCTAGTCAGTCATGTAAAATACGCAATTTTCTAAAACAATTGAAGGACTCCATGCAAAAAGTTCCTAAATGAGTTTTTAACATTTTTGAGATAGTGTTATTTAAGTGTATAGTCTATACTGAAACCTAGAATGGTTATAAAAAATTATTGCTTATTATTTCAATGTATGATCGAGTTTTTTTACAACATAATTTTAACTGATTTTTTGTATGGTACGGCTACCAAGTAGCAGATGAAAATACGTAAAGATAATTTATACGTTATTAAAAAAAATGTGAATTACAAAATTTTTTAAGTTACATAATGTTTAGATATGAAAATTGTGTGGCAATATACCTGCCATCTTTTTTGTACAGGGAGTCACATAAATGTTAACCTTTCATTTTTGTTATTTTTAACCCAAATAGTTTATCCAAAAAAATGAACTTAAACGATTTTTAATGTTGATGAAGTATGATTTTTTAAATGGAAGACCCTGTATATTTTTGTATATTTGAAGTTGTATATTTTTCTAACTAATAATAATAATAATAATAATAATAGTAATAATAATAACACCATATATAGTAAAAACCCCTGTCACTAAACTAACGTTGTGCGGGATAGGATACACATTTAGAGATAACAGACACACATCCAAAATCCATGTATAGTGGAAATAATCTCTCTTACAGTTAATTCCACTGCCATGACTGGGAATCGTACCCGGAACATTTTGATGACAACCAGGTGCACTTGACTCTCGACCATCTGTCATACGTTATAAATATAATAGATATAATATGAATGGTCCAGTAGTTTTTGAGTTATTACCAAAAACGTTTGAGACAATTTGCCAATCAATTCACAATGTCGCTAATAATTTGATTAGTAGCAAGGAAAACATGTGAATTGAAGAATAAATAGAAAAAATATGTATCCTATTTATACCTAAATTATTGTCATGGTTCGGTGAACTTGATTCATTAATCAATAGAGCGAACTCTTTGAGATTGGTCCTGTTATTATTCATACTATTTTTACAGTTTGTGATTTTCAAGCTTTCAAATACATCCATTTGTCTAGTATTTGTTACATTCCTAAATATTTGCTAATATCTATTGTTTGATACAAGTAGATTCTTAAGGTAGTTCAAGGTTTGTGGTATCAGAACACTTGGAAACAATGAGGAAATGTCAAAGATCAAAATTTCACCTTCTTGCAACTGAATAATTTTCACAAGGTGAAAAACAGCAATGGGTAACTCTTTGTCAACATTCATTGCCAGTTTCTTCATGAACAGATTCGAAACAGAAGCAAAAGAAGAATTCGAGTATTTACCCAGGGTTTGGGTTAGGTATGTGGATGATACTTTTGCAGTATTTGATACTGATATTAACAACTTTGTTTCTAAATTAAACAGTCGTTTCACGTCAGTTAAATTCACATATGAAATTGAAAACTCTGGATAACTATCAATTTTAGATGTATTAATAATTAGAAACAGTGAAAATAAGTTAGAATTTGACATATACAGAAAAGATACCAGTACCCTAAGAGATATCCCAAAAAGCTTTCACTATTGTGTTCAACACAAAATGGTGAGTTTAAATTCTCTAGTTCATCGCCTATTAAGCTTTCCCCTCAATAAGATGTTGAAAAAAAAAGGCATTGATTAGGTATATAGCTGCGAGTAATGGATATTCTGTAAGTTTAATTGATAAAATAATTAGGAAACGAAAATTTAAACAGACACTTCGAAATTCCTCGACCTTTCAACATGAAAAAGAAAATCCGAAATTTGCATCGATCCATACGATCCTCGATTCACCTGTGGTACTGGATTTTTAAAGGTATAGGTATGACAATGGTTCATTCATCGGGAAATAAACTGCAACAACTTTTAGGTAATCTAAAAGACAAAATTGAAACAAAGGAAAAGTCGGGGATTTACGAAATTAGCTGCAAGAACTGCAATCAAAAGTATGTTGGACAAACTAGACGATCAATTCAAACTAGATTCAAGAAGCATATGGTTCATCTCTAATATGGTAGAACAGAGAAGTCTAATGTTGCCCAACATCTGTTTGAGAACTATCATAAAATAGACAGTAGCAATTTAAGATTAATTAGGAATGTAATAAATACTAGACATCTGGATGCATTTGAAAGCTTGTATATTACAAAGTGTAAAATTAGTGTGAATAGTGACATACATAGGGCCAATCACATATAGTCCGCTCTATTGATTAGTGTGGCACGGGTCACCGAACCATAACGATAGTTTAGGTATAAAATAGAATACATTGTTAGCATAAGGTTAGTTTTAATCACCTCCAGATGATGTCACCTTGGTTGACGAAATGCGCGTCGAGTGCAGTATATAGTGTTTTGTGGAAAACCACATTCATATTTACAAACATAAGTTACCGATATATACTTGTGGAAATAATTTTATAACTTTTTGCCTAAAATTCTGACCGACCTATAATTCTTTATTTCAATTTAATTTTTTGTTTCAATTTAAAATTATTCATAGAAAATGTTAATGTTATGTTTAAAATAAAATATTTATTTCAGGCGGAGGAAAATAAGGAAGGAATGTGGTTAACAGCCAGCGAGGCTAGTAGCCTTAGGTATGAAGAAGTGGCAGATAGATTACGAGTAGATATAAGGAAAGGATTAAGTTGGCAAGAAGCAACAGATAGACGAAGAATAGCAGGGTAAGGTTTTTAATTTAATGTGTATCTGTCTATATAAGGTGTTTCAAATGTAACGCCCGTCTTCTTGGGAATCGTATCAACAAATAAAAATAATGAATAAAATGGAAATAAAAAAAAATACTAATTATAATATCTTATATATTTACAACTTATGGCATCTTTTTAAACAACTATTTTCCCGATTATTTGCGACAATGAATTGACTTAAAAAAAAGATAATATGCACGTTATGTTTAGTACATCTGACACAAGTTTTAATTGAAAATAGCATTATCGTGCCAGTTCTACTTAACATAATGTGCATAGTATATTTTTTAGAGTTCAATATTAATTATTGCAAAAGGCAAATAAAGCAGTTATTTAAAATATATGTGTTAATATACTTCACCCCCTATGTCCTATAGCATGTCGTTGATACAATAAGTTTTCCAATAAAACACTAAATTCTCTAGTAAATTCTACATTTATCTTTCTCGTTAAAAATTTGAGAAACTGTTGAAAAATCTCGGAAATGTAGGTCTTTTTTATTAAAAAAATCGTTAATCTACCCAACATTTTGAGCGTCTGGTGTCAAAATTGTGTATGTGTCAACATTTAGACGCTGTAATTTTATTTATTTTATGTTGGAATTGGAAATATTTTATAGCAAACGTGGCTACGTGTTGAAAACCTTAGGTGCCTGTAACGATAATGCTACTGCTGCTACGCCGAACGTTTTCTTTCAAGTCGTTACCCTGATCCAAAAGTTATCAGTAGACTGGGCCAAATTCCGTTGTAATTCAGTGGCGTCGGGCGTGAGCCAGCCTATATGTAAATAATCGACTATGCATTTAATTTTTTGATTACAGCGCACTTATTTGGTCGCATTGTTTAATATGACAACTGTATATATTACATAGTGTTTCGAAAAGTGCTTACCTTTCAACTTTCTTGTACACACAACCAAAGCTCATAGATAACACGCGAAAACATTTGCATCAACAACACAGTTGCCATTTTTTCTTCTGAAAAACGTCTCCTTCGTTGTGTAAACACATTTGTGTACGGCGAAAATGTACGTTGAACATCGACGGAGGTGATATTTGCAAACTTAATAAATCTATAAATTATCAATTGAAAGATGTTCCTCATTTAGACACCGATTAGTAGCACATAATTTTTTTGCATATCCTGACAGTGGGATGTCGGACCACATGAAAGTTCCTAACACGTTTAATGGCTTTGTCAGCAAGTCTAATAATTCAAGGTCCTTCAGATGTTCTTTTTTTTTTTTTCATCACTTCGATGAAAAGAATTAAAATATGGGTCCGGCCTAAATAATAGTATTTTAAATAAATCGTCTTTCACTAATCCAACACGATATACACTTATACAGCAAGAAATCCCACAAGAACACTGGTATAATAATTGTAATTATTCAAGAAAGAACATAACACATCTAAGTAGACTTAAATTTGGGCATGGCTGTTACCCGTATCACCTACATAAGATAGGTATAGTAGCATCCGATCTATGTGAAGAATGTAATGAAATAGGGGACCTAGATCACATTTTCTTTAATTGCAAAAAACATAGTCAACAGTCTAATGTACTATATAACAACTTAATTAAATTAAAAATAAAAACCCCTTTCAATCTTTTGCATCTCTTGGCACTAAATAAAAAAAAATTGTAGATTGTTTAATTTTATTTATAAATCAAACAAAAAATCAAAATTTAGAGTAGGCTTACCTTGTCATCCATTTTTGTCTGTCCCAGTGTGTTTCAACCCAATCTATCCGTGGTCACTAAATGTGTATGTGTACTGAATAAATGCCCTGATCGACCCCTGGGCGAGAAGCGTGTGTCCCTGTCCTTATCCTTTTGTATTCTATTTAAAACTTTTTATATTCGTTTGGTTTAGGTTAAATTTAGGAAAAAAAAAATGTAGTTAATATATAAATATAAATATTTAATAAATTAGTGTCTGGCTGTGGGTCAATCGCCCTAATGCCATTTAAAAAAAAAAAAAAAAAAAAAAAAAATAAATCGTCACTATTACTTCCTCACCCCTCAAAGTGATGAAGTTATGTATTCGTGGAAAAATTTTTGAAAATTTGTATTGCATTTCTGGACGAATTTCGACGAATTATGATGATACACAAAATTTCAGACAGAAAAAATTTTCTGTCTATGTGTCTGTGTGGTTTGCGATAGCAGCTACAGTTTTTGAGATAAAGCTTTTAAATTTGGTACACACATTCTAGAGGTCAAGGAAGAGATTGAGTTCGTTGATGAGCAAAATCGGTCCCAATGTCTAAAAAAAATATTAGTGACATTCCACCAATGTGACTTTTTTGAAACGTCAAAATGTGACTTTGTTGAAACGTCAACAAATTTGACTTTTTTGAAACGTCAAAAATTACTTTTATTATAAACTCCACCACACGTCGAGTTTTATTACGGTGAGGAAGTTCTGATCCCCAAGTAATAATTGGCAGCGGTTTTTTATTTTGGACGATTTTCTCGTATGGTGTTCTATAAATCGATGAATTTCTTTATTTTTTGTGTTTTGGGCCTCTTCGGATAATTCCCAATTGGAAGTATGGCATTATTAATGACACTAGACTCATGTATTAATATTATATGTACAGAGGTACGCATGCAGTACCAATTGTAGAGAAATACGTATCGCCCTGCTGTTTCTGAATAGTAGTTATTAAATTCAACATATTATATCATATCCCGAATTAATGGTTTTTGGACATACCCCAAATATTTTGATGAGTTTTTCATCAACTCATGTTATTTCGGCAGCCAAGGCTAGATTTGCAAACAATTTTCTGGCAGTGTTACCACAATTACTCGTACCAAAATCTTGTCTGGGCAAATCCACGATAAGACCCATTCGTTGACGAACTGCATTCGTGTTAATTGCTTCCTGTTCTCTAATTGAGTTTTATGTATTTTAGGCATCTTCCATGTTTCCAATTGCATTCTATAAGAGATATGTAATAGGCATTCAAAAAAGCGTACATATGCGTAAAGTACTGATATAATCCAAATTTGTACATTTCCGGCTTAAAATTTTTATTTCATTTAATTGCGAAATAGTGTCATTGCATATGTAACTTTTCACTTCGTAAATTTGTCAATGCGTTACAAACCGTTTCGTCCACCATTGTAAGAGTTAAAGAAATGTTAATTGGGCCAAATGAATGGTTTCAAATTGGAGATCTGATCATTTATGTATGCTTCTTCATGTTTAGAATTCCACAACATGTATGGTCCACGACCTACATTTGGTAGCAGAGGAATTTTAACAAAGTAACCAGTGGTAGACGCGTTAATTGCAAATACAAAACAGATTTTTGTGGAAACCACTGGATCAGTCACTAGCATTGATACCTGTGAACTAATAATGCCCATTGCTTTAAATGATATTTCAACAGATTCTGTACAGTTTTCTTATTTACGGCTTCAACTCTTTTACTAGCAAGTAAATATGCAGGCGACGCACAGTGGTCCAAAATTCGAAAAACGTGATCGATCTCAGTCTGCTGTAAGGGCTGAAATTTTGAAATTATTATAACACATGACACGCCTTAAACACACGTTTTTGATCTTTTCAATGTACCATAATTCCGTATTTAGTGCGAAATGACGCACTTACTAGTCACGCCCAATTTGCAAAAGGTCTTGAGACACGGTGTAGAAGAAACTCTCAGAATAATCTAAAATTGAAATTTTCTTAGAATTAATAACTGATTTGAATATATATTTTTTTTTACTTTAGTGATCCGAACAGATATCCAGTACAGTACTGTCCAATTGAAATAGGATTGCGAGATGATGTAATACGGTTCAGTATTTTTATGAAGCGCTATCTCTGCTTCCCTACAACAGTAGCAGCTGTGCGGCACTGTGCTCCAATTTGCTCTCTAAAATGATGACAGATTGACTCTCCAAACGTGGACAGTAAATTACTAACCCCCAGGTTAATAGAGGGTTATTTGAAGTACCTAGAAATAGGGTCCTAATTGCGGTCATTAAATTGTTACCTGTATTGTGAAGAAATGTTAATAACCTTATTTTGCTTATATTATTGACATAAAGTAGTTTATACAAAAAATTTTAAAGGTTACATAATTAGTAATGGTGGGGTCGTTTCTTTGAAGAGTGGGGGTACTAATAATATCCAGTTTTACCTGCGCGTCTTTGCGTAGACGTTAATTATCGCCAATATCGTATTTGTGATCAGTGTGGCAAGTTGCTAGCTCATAAATTATCCTACAGCACTTTATTGTCACCTATGTAGTGTCACTATTCATACTTTTATTGGTTAACATGTACTTTAAGTGCCGTAACCATGTCGAAATCGGTGAAGATAACACGCATAATGCTGCATGAAATAATGGTGCTGTACAGTCACGATGAACGAAAAGTTCGTGTATTAGGATATTTAAATGAGATAGTTCTAACAAAAGGAAATTAAAAGGCTACTAAGGACACTGCGCTATTTATGAAGACAAATTTTTTGCCCCGTATATGAAGAGGTGACGAGAGTGTTCCAGGAATAATTTGCGATTCCTGCAGAAATACAGTGACTGGTTGGAGCATGGAATCGATTTCCCTGAAACAGTGCGCAGTTGCCTAATATCTTCAGATGTACCTTGCACAAGCGGTGTAAGTTCATGTAGGAGTCCATTGAAGGAATTTGAAAATTCCTGTTATAAAACGAAGAGGAACAGACAATTTATGCAAGACTAAAACCAGTGTGGAATTGGTGTACGTGGCTGCAATGAAAGTTCGTGAAGGAGATACTGCCAGTACAAATTAGATTGGAAAAATATATTTAAATATGGTTATGCTCCAGCAATCATAGGTGGCGACTTCAATGCACATAATAGTGTATGGGGATCTAGAAAAAATAATCAAGTAGGTTCACTTATTTTAGAAAATGCGGATGAGCTAAATTTAGTAATTCTGAACGATGGATCACCCACAAGGTTCACTGGACCCAATATCAATATTTCGGTACCAGACTTATCTCTTACAACCTCGGACATAGCTAATAAAATACAATAGAGAGTGACTGATGATTCTCTTTCATTAGATCACTTTCCCATTATAATGGAATTAAAAACTTTGCATATTACAAATGATATTATATATACCCTAAGAACAAGTGGAATATTAAGAAAGCAAATAATTGGCCTCAATACGAAGATACGACCTTACTCGACTTCTCCAATATCCCAACTATGTCAAACGTAGAAGAAAAATATAATTTTTTTCATTGAGAAAATAAATCAAGCAGTAACTGCTACAATTCCTATAAATAAGCCTTTTAAAATGAAAAATCGACCACCACCTCCATGGTGGGACGATGAATGTCAAAAAGCTATTGAAAAAAGGAAAGCAGCCCAATATTTATATAAAGTAAACGGTACGTTCGAAAATTTTGTTATGTGCAATCAGATATTCGCTCAAACAAAAAAACTCTTTAAACACAAAGCTAAACAGAATTGGCAAGAATGGTGCTCAAAATTAAAAAAAATACCCCAGTCACCGAGTTATGGCACCAAACTAAAGTTATACAAAGAATTCCTATACAAAATAACAAAAAATGTGATAATTATGAATGGTTGGAAGAATCTTTACTAAGGTATCGCCACCGTCAGCTAACGATAATTTTGAGGAAAAATTCGAGTGGCATTACCAAACCATTTACAATAACCGAACTGGACTGGGCTATAAAAATGGCAGGTAATACTGCACCAGGGGTTGATGAGATTAAATATCCAATGCTAACACACCTCCCACTAAATGAAAAAAAAATCCTCCTAGAAATTTTCAACGACGCTTGGGTAAAAGGTGAATGTATAGAAGCCTGGAAAAAAATAATAATTATTCCTATACTTAAACCAAACAAAGATCCCAATAAGTATGAATCATACCGCCCTATATCTCTACTTTCCTGTATTTTTAAAATATTTGAACGGATGGTAAAAGTCAGACTAGAATGGTAGTTAAATAAAAAAAATCCTCTGCTACAAAATCAATTTGGTTTTAAACAAGGTATGTTTCACGTGGATTTAATACGTATACAGGTTCGTTCTTGTTGACGCCGCCGAATGACTCGAAATTTGGCCCTGTCTAGTTATCAGGCGTGTTGAATGATGACTTGTTGCTCATTAGTCATTAAGAAAATGACTAATAGGATACACTCAGACGAAATGGACTTGATCCATAAGCTACAAAAAGTTCAAGTGACGATAACTTAAAACGTCGAGTTAATTTTTGTACGTGGTTGATACAATGTGTGAACCGAGAAGCCGGATTTCTCGAAAACTGTCTCTGGAGCAATGAAGCTACATTTACTTAAGAGGGTATCATAAATACTCACAATCTTTAGCAGTGGATTAACGAAAATCCTCAACAGTTCAAAAATATCGTTTCAGAGGTGGGTGATCTGTAAACATCGCTGTGCCTAGAACAAGAGTAAGACAACTAAAACAAAATACATTCTCGGTTTTTCATGAAGTCTACCAGTCATAAAAATGTGTTCTCTGGTGCTATACCCGGTTTTGCAAAATTCGAATTAAAAGTAATTTTAAAATAATATAACCGAGTCTTTTACCAAAACAGGAATTCTGTGAATCCGGTGCTATAGGAAGATGTAATAAAATATCTCATTATAGCTCCACGAATATTTCATGCTTCAATTTCATGACACGGAGTAAGACAAAAAAATTTAGTCTTTCACCAGAATGAAAATGAACTTTATAAAATATCTTCAATATTAGAAGTTGTCTTTGTATTTCACTTGAAAACTGTGTCATTTAGTGTATATAACTACTCCAACTTTATAATGCTGGATTTTATTTTGGTACAGTTAGTACCCTGTCTGATATTCTAAAGTAGATTTTCTCTCGTGTAAAGATGAATATCTACGAGGTATAAAGCTACATAAAATGTATTCCTCAGGCACAATAAGAATTATGAACCAGCGTACCAAAGATGAAAGTGGAACGAAAGATATTCAAAATAGTAATTTCTCTACAAATTATATCGTAAATAATCATTAGTACATAACCTCACTTCCCAAATAGCACACAACATCCAGTGAACGTCAATTTTATGTACCCATACCTAGTCCAAACTTCCATGGAAACGATATGGACATCCATTGGAAGTCCTTACCAGGATGTCCATATGGAGATATATCAGAAGGCTATCCAGTGGATGTCCATATCATGGTCGACCACGGACATATATCAGAACGTTGTCCACCATTTAAAGCACATATTAATACGTCTAATGGACGTACAGCAAATAGTTATGCACTGGATGTCCATATCATGCGGTCAATGGACATAAATCAAGTTGTCCATTTAACGCACATGCATTACACATTCACTGGACGTACATGAAATAGATATCCAGAGAGGATGTCCATACTATGAATACAACTGAATGTCAACATTAGGACGTCCGGTGGATAAATGTGAAAAAGTTGTCCAATGGCTGTTCATATCATAGTATAATGTATGCATGATAAAAGGGTAGAGGAAGAGAAATTTGTTTTTCTAAAAATTCATCAGTTTGAGGGCGCGTTTGTTTTCTCGGCCTACAATGACTTGATTTTATCATGAACTGATCTGCGTTGACAAATTTTGATACCACAACGGTCTTAAAATCTACTGAAAATATCACAGTAATAGGGAATTACGATAATTGAAGTGGTCTATAGGTCCCAGTATATGCTGATATCGCAGTCATTCCAGTGAGACAAAATGAGTACCGATATACAGGGTGGGGCAATAGTGCGTCGGACCTCGATATCTCGAGTTCTACGATAGCTAGAAATTTTTTAAAAAATTGCAAGTAAACTAGATAAAAAAGTCTATAACTGGAAATTATTTTCGAACATACAGGGTGAGCCAAGACGAAATTACAGGACCAAGTGCCTTTTTTAAATGGAATGCTATGTATATCAGTATATTTTTGGAAGCCTCTTTCTAGGCTCTATTTATTCCTATCTTATTATTGGCTATCTCCCAACCACTTTGATGTAATGAATTTTTTTTGTTGAAATAATCCCATCTGCAGATGGATATTAAAAAAATCACCACAGTCACAATTATGGGTTTTAAGAAAAACTAATGTGAATACCAGTTACGAGACATCTAATTAATGTTTTTGAATCATTTTCATTTCTTAAAATTGTACAGGGTGGTCAAAAATTGGTATTCAATTAAGAACTTTTTAAATTGAGTTCTCTCAATTTTTTCAAATGGAACACCCTATATATTTTTCAACGATGTGATGTAAAAATGAAAAACAAACATTTTTTGTAAGTACTTCCCTATGGCTAATTGCAACCATTTTCGTTTTATTGAGCAGTAATTACAACATTCAAAAATAAACTTAAAAAAAGAGGTTTCTGCAAATAACTCAGTAAAAAAAATTATAATAAATGTTCCACATGTTGGCCATTTTGATTGACACACATCTCTATGCGCTTTTGAAATGAGGTTCCTACTGTTCCTAAAACTGCCGGTGTGATAGATCTAAAGGCAGTTATTATTCTTTCCTTCATATTTTGTACTGTTGTTGGTGTGCTCTATAAACAATTTCCTTCACGTATCTCCATAAAAATAAATCCATTTTTGTAAGATCTGGGGATCTAGCAGGCCACTTAGTGGGTTTATTTCTTCCAATCCATTGATGAGGGTAGGTATTATTTAAGTGGTCTCTAACTGCATTTAAATAATGTGGTGGAGCACCATCTTGCTGAAAGCACATCCTATTTCGAATTCTTCCAGGGAGATTTACCAATAATTGTGGCAGATGGTTTTCCAAAAAATGAAGATAAATAGCTCCAGTCAATGTACCATCAAAGAAATATGGCCCTATTACATGTTCTCCAATAATTCCTCTACAAACGTTTATAGACCATCTGTGTTGGTTATCAACTTGCATAAAAAAGTGAGGATTTTCCGAAGCATAATAATGGAAATTGTGCCTATTAATAAATCCATTTTTATGAAAAGTTGCCTCATCAGTGAATAAAACATTATTGAAGAAGTTGACATCAACTTGCATTTTACCTCTGGCCCAATTACAAAATTGTAGGCGCTTTTGAAAATCGTCATCAGATAATTCCTGGTGCATTTGAATATGATATGCATGCAACTTATTTGTTTCTAAGATTCGACCCACAGACCGTCTACTTATTCCTACTAATGAGCTCACTTCTCTTTGACTAACATGGGGATTCTCATCCGTTGCCAGCACCACAGAAAACTCATTTTCTTCGTTCACAACACGTTTTATTCTTTCACTTTTTTTATAATTGACATTTCCAGTTTCCAGAAACCTATCGAGAAGGTTTTGGAAGCTCGAACATCAGGAAGCCTTCTTTCAGGATAACGTTGGTGATAAATTCTATTGGCAAGTAAACAATTTCTGTCTGACTCGCCCAAAACAAAAGTCATGTCTACAAGTTCCGCTTTATTAAAATTCATATTGTAAAATTCCAAATATTTTAAATTCAATACAAATTGTAACTAACGACCGATAAGTGTGATAAATGCTTCTTTGTACACGACAATTTATACCAAACTGAGGTTTTATTGCTTGTCGAATAACGAAAACAGCAAAAAAATGTACAAAAAACATTACAGTAAAGGACTGGTTAAATACTATTTACTTATTTCAATGGAAATGGTTCCACTAATTGGCCTCATTTCAAAATTGCATAAAGACGTGTGTCAATCAAAATGGGCAACACGTCGAACACCTGTTATAAATTTTTCTAATGAATTATTTGAGGGAACCTCTTTTTTTAAGTTTATTCTTGAATTTGACACTTATTTATTTATAAAACGAAAATGGTTGCAATTAGCCATAGGGAAGTACTTAGAAAAAATGTTCGTTTTTCATTTCTACATCACATCGTCGAAAAATATACAGGGTGTTTCATTTGAAAAAATTGAGAAAATTCAATTTAAAAAGTCCTTAATTGAAAAATAAACACTTATGTATTTATAAAACGAAAATGGTTGCAATTAGCCATAGGGAAGTACTTCCAAAAAAATGTTCGTTTTTCATTTTTACATCACATATTTGAAAAATATACAGGGTGTTCCATTTGAAAAAAATTGAGAAAATTCAATTTAAAAAGTTCTTGAGTACTAATTTTTGGCCACCCTGTACATTTTTAGGAAATGAAAATGATTCAAAAACATTAATTAGATGTCTCGTAACTGGTATTCACATAAGTTTTTCTTAAAACCCATAATTGCGACTGTGGTGATTTTTTTAATATCCATCTGCAGATGGCATTATTTCAACAAAAAAATTCATTACATCAAAGTGGTTGGGATATAGCCAATAATAATATAGGAATGAATAGAGCCTAGAAAGAGGCTTCAAAACATGTACTGATATACATAGCATTCCATTTAAAAAAAGGCACTTGGTCCTGAAATTTCGTCATGGCTGGCCCTGTATATTCGAAAATAATTTCCAGTTATAGACTTTTTTATGTAGTTTACTTGCAAAATTTCTAGCTATCTTAGAACTCGAGATATCGAGGTCCGTCGCACTATTGCCCCACCCTGTATACCGCTCCAATTATCGTAATTTCCTAAAACGACGTCGTCCAGTAATGTCAGGGTGCGTCGGGCGACATTGATACAACGTTAAAATGCTGTTTGGGAGTGGATGTCGGAAGATCCACTGAACGTTCAATGTTTTCTTATTGGAGATATAATTGGAAATCCACTGGATATACGATAGATTAATGTTGCAAACGCGCACGTCCATTGGACATAACATGGCTTATGATTAAATTTAATTATCTATTATATGTCCGCTAGGATATCTATTGTAGGTCCAATAAGAAAACAATGGATGTCCACTGGACCTTCTGATGTTCACTGGACATTCATCTCTGTGACATTGGAATGTCCGCTGGACATCCATTGTTTGCTTTTAAGTCATATAATGGATATCCAGTGGATATCCCATAAATTTGAGTGCGTTCATTGTACATCCATTGTCTGGTTTTTTATTTTGGCCTCAAAGTATTTCAGATATTGTGTTATGCATTCCAGAGCAAGTTATAATAATGAGTATGAATAATTATAATGTAATATAGTGTTTGTGAGTGTGTTTACTAGAAGCAATTTATTAAAGTCATACCCATACCAGAAATTATGCCTTTTTTCGGTATCGCTTAACTGCACTGAATAGTAATAATTTAATACCAATTTAATACTTAATGCGTTTTTGAGCCATTGCATTAATAATCTTATATCATGAGCCTTATTCATAATGTTGGTACTTGGTACTACAACTGCACTGAATGGTAATAAATAATAAACTTAAGTACTTGCACTCAAAAGGCCAAGAGTGACTGAAATTTTCGTTTGTACATTTTTTCCTAAAAAAATGGTTTGTTTAGTTTTAGAAATGTTGCATCAATAATGTATTTTTAAAATTGAAAGAATTTTGACGATATTTGCATTATTCATTATTTTCACTAAAAAAGACTTTTTCTAATTATACTATACAATATAGTGGTACAAGGACCCGCACAACACTAAAATAAAATGGGTTGATGTGCTAAAGCTTATTATATACAAACAATATACTAGGATATCTTGTATAAAGTAATGATAAAAAAGAACAAACTTATAACTAAAACTAGTTCCACACTCGGTCAAATTTAAAAGAAAAAAAGAAAACTTTAAATTTTTTAATAAGCATTCAGTGAAATACACAGACAACTTAATTATGTAAAAAAGGCAACTGATGGCACTATAAATTTATCTCACTGCAACAGTAACCCCCGGTATTATCAACATTTTAAAGGAACCTTTAGCTTAAAGGGAGTTTTAGTGACAAGAAAATGTATTATCAGCAATTTCAGCAAATTATAAATCGAGATATATAAATGCCAATAAACCTCATTTTTGATTTAAAGTATGGGATCGCTATCTGATATTTATATTTTGTTTGTTTTCTAGTAACTAAAACTCCCTGTAAGTTAAAGGTTCCTTTAAAATGTTGATAATACCGTGGGTAAGACATCTTTAATTTTTTATTATTTAATTGACCCTTGTCCATATTTCACAATTTATTATACATATACCTATAAAAAAAGGGAATTCTATACCGCGAATTTTTCCCATACATACACATAATTGAATAACTAAATGCTTTATATTTCAAAATAATACTTTTTAAGTTATCTCACCCTTGTTCTAATACAGCGATATGGACTGGATAACTAAATAATGATGTAATTTTGGTCCACACGTTATGCCTACTCGATATATTTCGGTACAATATTTGGTATTTTTTGTTGTCTAAATTTATATTACCAACAACTCGGAGTACCAGCACATTTTGGCGTGAAAGATAGAAATATTTTAAACAATAATTTCGATTGGCCATTAGATCGAAAGACAGACCAATTACATGGTCTCCTCAAATATCCGATCTCAACCCACTTAATTTTTTTCTTTAGGGACATATTAGCAGGTTTATGCTGAACTGGACGAATAATTTCTCCAAATCAAGCAGCTGTTGCTTTTAGAAATATAGACATGTTGCAGCGTGCTTATGCGCCACTTATGTACCGCAAACGTTTGTATCGAACTTTGAAGGTGATGCATTTGAACCATTTTTATAAATTTTGTTTTCATTTTATAAATTTTCGATTTTTTTTGCTGAACTGATCCCCCAAGAGAACGGGCATTACTTTTCAGACAGCCTGTATACAAAGTGTGTCCCCAGATGGAGTTCACAATACTTGTAAATTTTTTGATTTCCAATTTTTCCAAAAAACTCATTCTTTATAAAAAAGTATTGCCTATTTTGCAAATTCAAAAGCCGTAATCAAATATTCAAAAAATTATATAGGGTGCTCAAAAACTTAAAAAAATGTGAAATTTGTTCGAGTAAACTACCAATATTTCTCTTTAGAGAAAAATGTCGTGAACAATTAATTATTCGTAATCATGAAACCGACTTAAATTAAGAATTTCGTTAAAAAAAATCGAATGTCATGGAAAACCAATACTTTCAAGTTAATGCTAATGCATACAGATATACTTCTCTATTTTTCATTTTATAGAAAAAATATATTCTTTATAAAAATTGTTACGTTTTATGATTACGAACAACAATTATTGTGCGTGACATTTTTCTCTAAAAAAGAAAAAATATTGGTAGTGTACTCTTGAACAAATTTTACAATTTTTAAGTTTTTGATCACCCTGTATAATTTTTCGAATGTTTGATTACGGCTTTTGAATTTTTAAAATAAGCAAAACTTTTGTAAAAAATGACTTTTTTTCGAAAAATTTAAAATTATAACATTTATAAGTATTGTGAACTCCATCCGGGAGCACGTTGTATACGATGTTTTATACTTTCGACGATAATGCTGATGTTATGTTCCCAATAATTCTTGTTAATAATTTAAAGTCCAACATTGGACACATGTTCCTTTTGTTATCTAATATAATGTCATCAAGAAGCATCGAAGTTTGTAGATGACTGAATAGATCCCTGTAAAATATTATGGTTTGATAAATAATTTATATAAATAATGTAAATAAAAGTTAAAATAAAACCTTTGTACAAATCAACACGAAAAGAAAATTTGCGGTATATTAAATATTAATAAGACACTATAGAATATAGTAATGATTTATTTCTATAATTTACTAGAAAGGTAGTCAAAATATTTTTGCAATATTTTACCCCTCTAGATTTTTGTAATAATATTCGTCAATATGTATTATTTTGTTATAGATATAATGAATTTTCTGTAAAAAATGGAGACCCACCATGGAAGAAGTACTTAGAACAATTCAAAAACCCCTTAATTTTATTACTTTTAGCTTCTGCTGTAGTTTCAGCTTGTATGAAGCAATTTGATGATGCAGTCAGTATTACCGTAGCTATAGTTATAGTTGTCACTGTGGCTTTTGTCCAAGAATATCGATCTGAACAGTCTTTACAAGAACTAACAAAGCTAGTCCCACCATCTTGTCATTGGTAAGTAATATTTTTATTTTTTACTTACCTAACACATAGGCTTTATTGAAAATATTCTTATAATACATTTATTGAGCAACAGAGACGAATCCTGTTATCTATTTAATAATATTTGATTGCGTTTCTAGAGATTTTTGGTTAAGTGTACACGTAAAATTAATTTTTCTAACGTTTCGTTTTATTAAATCTTCGTCAGAGAACTACAATTAAAACATTTTTTAAGACAGTTTTACATGATTCAATGTCATTATTATCAGCGTTTTAAAATAGTCTTTAATGTAAAGAACGTTTCAGTGACAAGAAAATGTATTACCAGCAGTTCCAACAAAATATAAATCAAGATATACGACAGCCAATAAATCCAGTTGTAAAATTTCCGAAACTTTAGCAAATTTATGGACTTTCCGGAAATTTTATAACACTAAAAAAATCTTTTAATTGTAGTTCTCTGATGATGGTTCAATAAACCGAAACGTTAAGTATCTGACCGTAAAATCATAAGAAACACTATCAAAATTATTTTATATCAAAGATCAAGAAAAGAAAAAAAGTTATACATTGAAATAATGAAAGTTTATTATAAGATAAATGAGGTTTACATTATGGTATTTGGGAATATTAATGATCTAATTTTTAATGGTGATCTTCCAAACGTACAGGGTTAGTTTTACTAATTGTAGGTGTTGTATTTCTATAGATTGCACTAAATATACCTACCTGTAATTTTTATTTAATTCCCAAAGTGTTTTATTAATTTTTGCCACTAGCAACTTTTATATTCCTCAAATGGAGGGTTCAGAAGCTAATCAGTGTAAGTCACTATTTCATTGAAACTGTCTTATGATTTGCAAAAACCATTTCATTGTCCAAGCTTTCAATTGACAATTCAGTCAAGTCAATACTTTAGAATTCCATCAATAGGTGGCAACAACTATATTGTCTGTAGAATTATTTAGGAAGATTTTCAGAGGACAGTTAGCGTAAGTCATAAAATTTGTGACTGTAGCACGTTTCTTTAGTTTTCTTTTTTCATAAAATGAGTGAAGTAATTGAAGAACCGTTATTGTCACTGTCAGATCATGACCCTTTTGGACATAAGGTCAACTGGTTGAACATATAAAGTGGCTAAGGTACTGGAAAAATAAAGCGAATTTTATCTTTTATAAAAAAAATTTCCAAGATGATTTTCCGTTTTATGAAATTGATATTTCAAAATCTGCATTAAAAGGTAGACCTCCAAATTTGTTTAATATTTTCCAGGACCCTATGTATACAAACCGAAGACCTGTGAAAAAAATTTAAAAAAATGCATTCCAAGCAACATTTTACCAACTACCGACTACTTTTTCACTAATTCCGACGTCAGAATTATTACAAATAGTAGTCGAATAATAACTTAAATTTTGTAGTTGTATGCGACGTCGAACCAAATATTGCGTCGACCTCGCAAACCTACTGCTTAAGTCTAGACGATTTTCCAATGTTAATTTGCCGTTAGAAAACGACTTAATAAGGTTTGATATGTTTTCAAGTCATTATCCAACGTTGACAACTGACTAAAATAGGTATGGTTAAATTTTGAATAACTTACCAACATTGGTTAGACGTTGAGAGCTGACTAAAATAAGTATGGTTAAATTTTGAGTAACCTACCAACGTTGGGTAGACGTTGGTGACTAAATTAATAGGTCAAGTTTGTTGCTAAATTAATAGGCCAACGTTGGTTAGACGTTGGTTAGTGGCTTAATAGGTTTGGTCCTTTTTAGTTATTAACCATCGTTGGTTAGATGATAATGACTAACTTAAGTAGCTCCGATTAATTTTTCGGTAATACACCTATATCGGTATAACGTTGGTAACCGACTTGATAGGTAGTTACATTCATACATGTTTGATTTGATAAAATATATTCCACCACACTACCATTCATATTACAAATGTTTGCTTACAAAAAATCCTACAACTAGAGCGTCAACTTCAACGGAAAATCAAACTGGATTTATTGCGGAAAATGATCCTGATGAATGCATAGATTGAAGAGTTCCAAATTTTCGGTGGACATATGACATAAGTTAACATTTTTTGAAAAATTACTTAGTTTTTTTTTAAATCTTGTAGTTCTAGCTTTATTTTTTTTCTACTTAGCTCCCTATGTATGTTACCTTTAAATAAATATGACTTTTTATTTTCTAATATTAATGGTTATTTTTTTAAAATTAATTTTGAACACATTCAATTATCTCAGTTATTGTATTTAATGACTTACACTGATTAGCTTCTGAACCCTCCAAATGTTCACTGAAGTAATAATTGTGATATTTGATCATTAAACTATTTACCATTTGTTACTTTTATTTATTGAAAGTTATACGCAGAACAGAAAATATAAAAGGTTCATCAATGGCTGAGTTAATCATATAACTTGATATATACATATTTGAAATCAAGGGAACTAGGGGAATCCAAATATATAAAAATATACAGGGTGTTCTATTTAAGAAAAACGTTCCTCTTTAAACACCCTGTATATTTTGAGTCCAATAGAAACTCTGACGATGGGATCAAAATCCTCGTAAAAATTAAATGGGAATAAACTTTAAAATATTTTAAAATCTTAAAATATTAGAAAATAGAGGGGGGGTCCAATTAGTAAAACTAACCCTGTACAATAGCTGGAGGTATGACCTGAGTGAACATGCCTTTAATCTCCACCTGTTTATTGTAAAAAAATGTGATGGGCTTAATTCAGACTCTTTTTTTTATTGTGTAGATGTTCATACTTACCTTTGTGCTTTTTTTGTTATGCCCATGACAATTTTAAGCTGCAGCATATCTATTCAAAGTTCGAGGATCTCTATAAATCCTTGTTGACAGTTTGATCTTTTCAGTTTAAGGGATGGAACAGCTGATACGTTCCTAGCACGTGAGTTAGTTCCTGGTGATGTAGTATTATTAAATGTAGGTGATAAGGTTCCAGCAGATATACGTTTATTTGAGGCAATTGATCTCACAGTTGACGAAAGTTCTTTTACGGGTGAAACAGAGCCAGCTAAAAAAATACTGACTCAATCATAAGACCAAATGGAGCACACTCTTCAAACACTAATATAGCATTTATGGGTACATTGATACGTTGTGGAAAAGGAAAGGTAAACAAAGTGCATATTGAAGTGGTTTAAACTTTAAAATATATACAGGGTGGGGCAATAGTGCGGCGGACCTCGATATCTCGAGTTCTACGATAGCTAAAATTTTTTAAAAAATTACAAGTGAACTAGATAAAAAAAGTCTATAACTGAAAATTATTTTTGAACATACAGGGCGAGCCAAGACGAAATTACAGGACCAAGTGCCTTTTTTTTAAATGGAATGCTATGTATATCAGTACATTTTTTGAAGCCTCTTTCTAGGCTTTATTCATTCCTATATTATTATTGGCTATCTCCCAACCACTTTGAGCAATGAATTTTTTTGTTGAAATAATGCCATCTGCAGATGGATATTAAAAAAATCACCACAGTCACAATTATGGATTTTAAGAAAAACTGATGTGAATACCAGTTACGAGACATCTAATTAATGTTTTTGAATCATTTTCATTTCCTAAAAATGTACAGGGTGGCCAAAAATTAGTATTCAATTAAGAACTTTTTATGGAACACCCTGTATATTTTTCAACGATGTGATGTAAAAATGAAAAACGAACATTTTTTTGTAAGTACTTCCCTATGGCTAATTGCAACCATTTTCGTTTTATAAATAAACGTGTTTATTTTTCAATTAAGAACTTTTTAAATTGAATTTTCTCAATTTTTTTCAAATGAAACACCCTGTATATTTTTCGACGATGTGAGGTAGAAATGAAAAACGAACATTTTTTGTAAGTACTTCCCTATGGCTAATTGCAACCATTTTCGTTTTATAAATAAATAAGTGTCAAATTCAAGAATAAACTTAAAAAAAGAGGTTCCCTCAAATAATTCATTAGAAAAATTTATAATAGGTGTTCGACGTGTTGCCCATTTTGATTGACACACGTCTTTATGCAATTTTGAAATGAGGCTATTTAGTGGGACCATTTCCATTGAAATGAGTAAATAGTATTTAACCAGTCCTTTACTGTAATGTTTTTTTTGTAAATTTTTTTGCTGTTTTCGTTATTCAACAAGCAATAAAACCTCAGTTTGGTATAAATTGTCGTGTACAAAGGAGCATTTATCACACTTATCGGTTGTTAGTTACAATTTGTATTGAATTTAAAATATTTGGAATTTTACAATATGAATTTTAATAAAGCGGAACTTGTAGACATGACTTGTTTTGGGCGAGTCAGACAGATTATGTTTACTTGCCAATAGAATTTATCACCAACGTTATTCTGAAAGAAGGCTTCCTGATGTTACTAGCTTCCAATACCTTCTCGATAGATTTCTGGAAACTGGAAATGTCGAATATAAAAAAAGTGAAAGAATAAAACGTGTTGTGAACGAAGAAAATGAGTTTTCTGTGGTGCTGGCAACGGTTGTGAATCCCCATGTTAATCAAAGAGAAGTGACCTCATTAGTAGGAATAAGTAGATGGTCTGTGGGTCGAATCTTAAAAACAAATAAGTTGCATGCATATCATATTCAAATGCACCAGGAATTATTTGATGACGATTTTCAAAAGCGCCTACAATTTTGTAATTGGGCCAGAGGTAAAATGCAAGTTGATGTCAACTTCTTCAATAATGTTTTATTCACTGATGAGGCAACTTTTCATAAAAATGGATTTGTTAATAGGCACAATTTCCATTATTATGCTTCGGAAAATCCTCACTTTTTTATGCAAGTTGATAACCAACACAGATGGTCTATAAACGTTTGTGGAGGAATTTTTGGAGAACATGTAATAGGGCCACATTTCTTTGATGGTACATTGACTGGAGCTATTTATCTTCATTTTTTGGAAAACTGTCTGCCACAATTATTGGGAAATCTCCCTGGAAGAATTCGAAATAGGATGTGGTTTCAGCAAGATGGTGCTCCACCACATTATTTAAATGCAGTTAGAGACCACTTAAATAATACCTACCCTCATCTATGGATTGGAAGAAATGGACCCACTAAATGGCCTGCTAGATCCCCAGATCTTACAAAAATGGATTTCTTTTTATGGGGATATGTGAAGGAAATTTTTTATAGAGACACACCAACAACAGTACAAAATATGAAGGAAAGAATAATAACTGCCTTTAGATCTATCACACCGGCAGTTTTAGGAACAGTGGGAACCTCATTTCAAAAGCACATAGAGATGTGTGTCAATCAAAATGGCCAACATGTGGAACATTTATTATAATTTTTTCTACTGAGTCATTTGTAGAAACCTCTTTTTTTAAGTTTATTTTTGAATGTTGTAATTATTGCTCAATAAAACGAAAATGGTTGCAATTAGCCATAGGGAAGTACTTACAAAAAATGTTCGTTTTTCATTTTTACATCACATCATTGAAAAATATACAGGGTGTTCCATTTGAAAAAATTGAGAAAATTCAATTTAAAAAGTTCTTAATTGAATACTAATTTTTGGCCACCCTGTACATTTTCAGGAAATGAAAATGATTCAAAAACATTAATTAGATGTCTCGTAACTGGTATTCACATCAGTTTTTCTTAAAACCCATAATTGTGACTGGTGATTTTTTTTATATCCATCTGCAGATGGCATTATTTCAACAAAAAAAACTCATTACATCAAAGTGGTTGGGAGATAGCCAATAATAATATAGGAATGAATAGAGCCTAGAAAGAGGCTTCAAAAAATGTACTGATATACATAGCGTTCCATTTAAAAAAAGGCACTTGATCCTGTAATTTCGTCTTGGCTCGCCCTGTATGCGAAAATAATTTCCAGTTATAGACTTTTTTATCTAGTTTACTTGCAATTTTTTTTTAAATTTCTAGCTATCGTAGAACTTGAGATATCAAGGTCCGATGCACTATTGCCCCACCCTGTATATCTATGGCTATTCTGTTGTAATATAACAGATACATCTCTTGCAGTTTTGTTATGAGCACCGGTACGTAATGCCAACTACCTCTGTACAGTTCTATGAACTAAACAAAAATCATTGTCTGTTTGGTAGAAAATGATTCAACAACACACTTTGTAATTAATAAATTGACAAAATCGGTTCTTTGCTATAAACTTTTACACTTTATTATATGCAATGTAACTCGTAGGTCATATAATTATGTTTTAGGGTGTAGTTGTAAGCACAGGAACAAACAGTGAATTTGGATCAGTTTTTAAAATGATGTTGGAAGAAGAAGCACCTAAAACACCTTTACAAAAGTCAATGGATAACTTAGGAACACAACTGTCTATATACTCCTTTGCCATTATAGGACTGATTATGTTAATAGGTTGGATTCAGGGCAGACCTATAATGGAGATGTTTACAATTAGTGTGAGTTTGGCTGTTGCGGCAATACCCGAAGGTACAGTTTACATCTTTTGCGAATTATTTGTGTGTTGGAATATCTTATGATTGCATATTGTTTTTATATATTGCTATAATTTTATTGAATTGTAGGTTTACCCATTGTTGTCACTGTAACACTAGCATTAGGTGTTTTGCGAATGGCGAAAAAAAACGCAATTGTGAAAAAACTGCCTACTGTTGAAACTCTCGGTTGTGTTAATGTGATATGCTCAGATAAAACTGGCACAATAACTAGAAATGAAATGACTGCCACGGTACTTGTTACTGCAGATGGTTATATAGCTGAACTTACTGGTGCTGGGTATAATGATCATGGACAGGTTTTTATTGCACAAATGTGACTCGCCAGATAAAGCCAGGGAGAGTGTTCATCAGTTACTGGAAGTAAGTATTTGTAAATTTCAGTATGACATATTTTTAATTTCTTTAAAATTATTATTTATAAAATATAAAAAATATAGTAAATATTGTTGATGTAAAATTTTCAAAACTTTTGGAAAGTTTCCAAAATTGTATCACTAATAATTAATAAAGATATTGTTATTAACAATAGACAGGTCACAAAATCGTCAAAAGCAATTTTTAATAGCTAATGGTGCTACATATTGGAGTTTATTGACCATATTGAATCTGATTCTACCCGATTAGGCACCAAATTTTGACATTTTATTGTCAATTTATTAAATTGATTTCGAAAGTTTTTCAAAAAATGGGGGGAATATTTTCCAGAAATTTTTCATTTTCGAACATTATATTATTGCTTTCATATATCAAAAATATTTTCAAAATAGCTAGTCAATGTTCTTTTAGACTTGTTATTCTACCGCAAAGGCAAAATGGAAGTTTTAATATATTCGTGTCCTCAGGTTGGTGCAGTTTGTAATAATGCTGTCATACTGAATGAAGTTTTAATGGGTCAGCCAACGGAGGGTGCTTTACTTGCTGCTGCAATGAAACACGGAATGTATAATGTAGCAGATCGGTATGTGCGCTTACAGGAATATCCTTTCAGTTCTGAACAAAAAATGATGGCCGTTAAATGTTCTTCAAAATATGATAGAGATAAGGAGGACATATTCTTTGTAAAAGGTGCAATAGAAAAAATATTACCAAAGTGTACATCTTATAGTTGGAATGGTAATAATCAACCTCTGACACCAAATAAACTGCTAGAATTTATGGCTGAAGCACATGAAATTGCCAAAAAAGGATTGAGAGTTATGTCAATGGCCAAAGGAAGTACTTTACAGGATTTGGTTTATTTGGGAATTGTAGGAATATGTGATCCCCCAAGACCACTCGTTAGAGAAGCAATTACTATACTGAAAGAGTCTGAGGTTCAGGTAAAAATGGTTACTGGTGATTCCATGGATACAGCAGTTGCCATAGGTAGGAAAACCACCTAGTTAATTAATAATATTAGATTATTATTTGCAGTTTGCCTTCATTTATTTAATATAGATTGTGCTCAGTTTAGGTTGACAGTATTTTTGGATTCTTTTAATGCATGTATTTGTTGAATGGAGCAAAATGATCCTTCATTGCTCAAAATAATCAAAGTACAAAGTTTAATATTTTTTACAATAATGCCTCTGTCAGTTCTATCAACCTACGTTTTTTAGATTAGAATATTTGTGATATTCCAGATATTTGAGGATAAAGTATTAAACAATCACTGATGGTTCTCTAGTATGTATAATAATTTTGAAAGAGACAAATAGGATGCAGAAAAATTAAAGAAAATAATTCATACAGCTTAAACTACCACATTTATTAATAGAGGACAATCTCATTTCTCTCTCTATTCTCTTTATCTCCGATACAATTTTATTCTCTTTATTGTATTCACATTTCAAATTCTTAAATGAAATTTATGTAAAATAAATTATTGATTTCTGTTTCATAGCACAACTGGTAGGTTTAGAAACACTGCCTTCTCAGGTTCTCTCGGGAGAACAACTAGATACATTTACTGAAACCGAGTTGGATGAAGCTGTGCCACGAGCAACCGTATTTTACAGAGTATCTCCTAAAAATAAATTGTCCATAGTCAAATCTCTTCAAAGAAGTGGTTTTATTGTTGGTATGACTGGTGATGGTGTTAATGATGGAGTGGCTCTTAAGAAGGCAGATATTGGTATTGCTATGGGCAAAAATGGAACAGATGTTTGTAAAGAAGCTGCTGACATGATACTTGTAGATGATGACTTTTATACAATTATGTATGTAGTATCATTTTATTGCTATTCAATAAATAATACAGAATCTTTAATCTAAATTTATTATTTGCAGAGCTGCTATAGAAGAGGGTAAGAGCATATTTTATAATATTAGGAATTTTGTGAGATTTCAATTGTCCACGTCAATAGCTGCTTTATCTTTAATTGCATTAACTACCATGATGAATGTTCGAAATCCATTAAATGCGATGCAGGTACATTATTTGAATGCTAATGTATTTTGTATAAATACTTTTTTTTATTGCTTAACCTGTTTCTTTAGATTTTATGGATTAATATAATTATGGATGGTCCACCCGCACAGAGTTTAGGTGTAGAACCAGTAGAAGAAGATGTAGTAAAACAAAAACCTAGAGACACTAAGGAACCAATGATCACCAAGAAACTTATCATAAATGTTTTGTTGTCAGCTTTAATCATAATTGGAGGAACATTATGGGTTTATCAAAAAGAGGTAGGTAAATTTTCCTTCAAAATTTGTATGTGATTGGCCTAAAAAATAGGGTTGGCTTAAGACTGCATCCTGTACACATGTAAACATTAATATATAGTGATGATATTTTTTTTATAAAAATCTTTCATAAATTGTTTCTTTTTTTCTTTAGATGAGTTCCGAGGGCATTACAGCAAGAGATACTACAATGACTTTCACTTGTTTTGTGTTCTTTGACATGTGGAATGCACTTTCTTGCCGATCACAAACAAAAAGTGTTTTTACTATAGGTCTGTTTTCCAACAAAATGTTTTTGATTGCTGTTACTTTGTCCGTTGTTGGACAAATGCTTGTTGTATACGTACCTCCATTACAGAGTGTATTTCTTACAGAAGCTCTTACAGCATGGGGTAAGTACAATAAGGCTTTTCATATATTTTCATTTAGATGTTCTATCTTGTCGCGCGCGCGTGCGTGTGTGTGTGCGTGTGCGTGTGTGTGTGTGTTTGTGTGTGTGTGTGTGTGTGTGTGTGCTTTTTAGCAATAGAATTACTTTTCTCTTAGTATGCAACAAAATTAAAAAATTCTGTTATTTTTTTGGGATATGTTAACAAATTCAAGACTGAGTATACTAGCAACAGAGTTATTTCCACTAAGTATTTTAAGTTATATATTTTAAATATAACTTTTGTTACAGATATGGCATTCTTAACGGTACTAACTTCATCAGTATGGATATTTTCTGAAATAAAGAAATTGATTGAAAGGTATTTGGAGAGGCGTAGTAAAGGTAAACGATCTCCACTAGAGTATGTATGACAGGGGAGGGGGCCCGGGGCGAAAACCCGCTGCAATTAGCTGCTCCCTCTTTTTTGCCCCCTGTAGTTGGCCCCCCTTAGAATGTGCAAAGTAATATACTTTCTAATTTACATTGGCTATTCAAATAGGATTATGATTAAAGTATATAATATATAAATGTTATTTATTTTTTTCATTACCTAAAAATTATTTAAAAACTTGTTTTATATTCTAATTATTATTTTGCGTTTAATACTGCACTGTTATTCAATCAAATTTATTTATATAAAAAGCGACATGGAATTAATTAAGGATGTATTGAAATCAATAAAATTCCTATTATATTTTTTTGTTTTTATATTTCTTTGTATAAACTTTATATGAAATATTTGTATTGGTGGTATGTTCTCGAATTAATATTTCATCTTCATGTTATTTATATTTTAAAGATCGTGTAAATTTTTTTTTAACAATAATTTTTAAAATCTTGACAAACATTATCATCTAGGAATTTCGTTAAGACTTCAAGCTGTGTTAAATGTTTAAAAGATATATTTTAGCATATTTATCTACTAAACAATAATTATGTTTAGCATTAAGATGACTTTAAAGTCATAACAGTGTTTCTGTGTAAAAATACATTTCCACATATGCAGTTTTGTTGTTGCAAATTTTTATGTACTAACGCTTTATTTTTTATGACTTCAAACACTACAAAATTGCATAAAATACTTATTTTAAACAATATTTAAAATTTGATCTGTTTCTTTGTTTAATTTTATTTAATTTTGTGCGCCTTTCTAATAAAGTACGTGTATGCTTCATTTTAAAAGTTGTGACAGATACATAAAAAGTTTATTAGTGTGATTGTGTCAAATTTTTGAGGTTAGGTTTTGCAAACAAGACTTCTTACAAATCCATAATTACAAATTAAAAAATTTTGATGATGTGTATTACTGAGGTTACAGTTAATGAATTAGTCTAAGAAAGAACAAAAAAACCTACTTTTTCAATAGGCCCATACACAAAATATAATTTTGGTATTTTTGGAATCTTATTAAAAGTAGTATGTAAAGGATTTTTTATTTTTTTTTTTACAAAAGTTATTCAACATTAAATTTTGATAGTAATAGACTAACTATTAGTCTCGCAAACATTGCTGGAAGGGCGATGAGGTGACGTCACAAGATCTTAGTTTTAGTGCAGAAAGCAGGCAGAGCATGTTATTAAACATAAATAAGTAATGTTATTTGTGATATGTGTTGTGAAATTAATTATAATGGTCAATTCTTCTAAATTATCATCATATTACTGGTGCATCGTACTGATATGTGAAAATACTTCAATAAAATCCCAAAAAAAAAACTTGTCAAAGTTCCAGGAAACAGAAAACATAGAAAAGTTTAGTTAAAGATGGTTAAACATTCTAGTAAACTTTTATCGTCATCCAAGGGAACGAATCATTTAGGTCAGTGCAACATATGATTTTACAACCATTTAACATTTTAATTTTTCCTTTATTACGAAGTAGACAACTTTTGTGGAATAGATTAGAACAATTTACACATATGTAATAAGTACGTGATTTATTAGGGCAACATTTGATGCATATAGTGGTACTTAAACTCTGAGTTTTTACAGGCCTCCATCATATGTCGTTACTAACGACACAAATGTTCAAGTTATATTTTGTTAAAATAAAATCCCTTTCTGTATATAAATCTTCTCCAGAACTATTGGGTGTATATATTTTAAATTTACAATGTATGCTTTGTCACAATTTTTGTATTATTAGAAAATAAAAAGAAACAAAACAGAAAAAAGTATTCAAAGAAGCAAATTAACTGATAATTTTTTGCAAATGTCCATATAATAAATTTCAATTTATTTGCATAATACACAGTTATTTGTGAAAATTAAACTATTAGTTAAAAACCCGGAATTATTTATAACATTTGACCTTATTTAAATTTGAAAAATTATAGAGAAAGATATTGCTCATACATCGTCACTATTTGCCTTTTTTAAGTATTGCATGTCTATTTCAAGCCAGAGTACTATAATGCAAAAGGTATATAAAGTTATAATAGTAAAAAATGTTTAGGTTAGGTGCTCCCGCAAATTAACAAAAAAATAGTGCAAAATAGATTAAGCTAATTGAATTTGAATAGTTTCCAACTGATCAATGTTTATGTTGACTTCAATTGCTCTCTAAAGTATGTGGCAAGTTTAGTCTAATCCTGAATTGTCGAAAATACGAATTGATTATTTTGAGGTTATGTTGATATTGATACAAATAAATGGCGCCAAGAAGAATTAAAAGTAGTATTTCCACAAAATCTCTATAGGAAAATATTCAGTTTACATTTATAGAGTAAATAGATTGTTTATTTTTTTCTCAATAATTAAGTAAGAAGTAAGAAAGATCGTTATTATTTACCGAAAGAAAATGTATCTTGCTGATACCCGATTGGGTACTATCGATAAATGTGGGGCATAATTCTTCAGCTCTGTTTTAAATCACACTCCTATAAAGTAACAGAGGAAATTAGTGAACCACATTTGGTGACATTTTAAATGAAAATCTATCATTTCATCCCTTTTATTTAGTTGTAACATAAAAGTATCAGCATTTTTATTATTCTTTAGAACATAAAAAAAATTGTTTCAAAAAATGTAATCAAAATATTTTTAGTTTTGCACAATAAATGTTGTTACAGGATGTACAGGATGGTTATTGTACGTCTCACTCGAATTTCTGGTTTTTTTTTACTTTCTTATACCTGATATAAGGAAGTATAGTAATGTGATTTTTTTTACCTCGAGATTTTGGTTGATATATACATTTTGAATCCTTCTGAATCCATTCTGACTATATTCCGAATGATGTCCGTCGGTGCGTGTGTGTGTGTGTGTGGATGTGTGTATGTGCCTATCCGCGATAACTCAAAAAATACTAATGGGAGACTTTCCAAATTTGGCAGTTAAGATTTTCAACCACATTTTAAGTGACACATTAAATTTGGTGAATGTGGTACCACCAGAAGAGACATAATGAATGAAAGAAAAAAAAGATATAATTTCGGGAAAAAAATTTTTTATTGCATTTCTGGACGAATCTCGACGAATTATAACGAAAAAACATAACTTTATGAAAAGAAATCTGTCTGCATGTCTATAGTATCGCGATAGCAGCCACAGTTTTTGAGGTAAACCTTTCAAATTTGGTACACATGTTCTAAATGCCAAAGACAACGAAAAATTCGGTGATGAGCAAAATGGGCAGCTGAAAGGAGGTCTACGGGACCCAAACTTTTTTGTATTTGCCTTTACAAAAAAATCCATTCTTGATGAAAGATTATAAACTATATCTACTATATCAAGCCAATAAAATATTTCCAAGTACTTAAATAAAGCTGATGTAAACTGAAATTTTTTACACATTTGATCTCATAAAATGGTATTAGGATATTTTTAAAAGCGCTTTACAATTTGCAATGTTCATTGCAGCAATTTGTATTGCAGGCAAGGGATTGCGCCGATTGCGGCATGACCACAAATTCGGTTCACTTTACACTTGGCAATTTTTCTTGCGTAAGAAACAGGTGTACCATCTTGAGAAACAGACGTCATGAATCAGATGATTTGTTTGTGTTTGTAGATTTGAGGTTGTATACATAATATACATACCCTTTACTAAATTTTCACTCTGATGCATCTTGATCATAGACAAACGACAAACTACACAAATCTTGATCTACACATACAATGACATACGTGAATGATATTGACATAGTAATATTAGTAATTTCTATTCTGTTGGCTACACGTAAATACCCTAAAAATATCACTAGATTTCGGTCGCAATGCATTACAGTGCAATGAAAATTAGGTCCGGTTCTAATTTCTGCAATGAAAGGAACATTGCAACAGCTGATCAAAAAACGTACTTGTGCGCAAGCGCAAATGAGTAATTTTATTGCCGGCAATGAAAATTGCAAACTGTAAAATGGCTTTAACAGTTTGACATTTGAAATGTCTAATTTAGTTACAAAAGTGTCAATGTCAATAAGAAGAAATTATTAAAATATGACATGAATTATTATTAACAATATCGAAGGATGCTGATAATTATTTAAAAATTTTAATGAAACATTTCAAGGTACGCTATTAAAATTTAATTGAGGTAAGTGAAGAATTAAATAGAATGATTTTTTTAGATTGGGATGATATATACTGGTATAAGAAAGTTATGTGCTGGCCACATCAGATATTTAGTTAAGAAATCAAAACTGGAAGTTATTGGTTTTCAGGCAATCTGAAAGTAGCAATAGAAAAACAATTGAATTAAGGAAAGTATGGTGGAAAAACTAGTTTTCAAAAAATAAATTTTGTGTAAATATTCAGAAGTATAAGGTTAATTAATTAGTTAATTATTTAATTAAGAATACTTAATTTAAAATATTTTACAAATTACAATCATTCATACTTCCATTTAAGATGAAAATTACGTTCATCTAAATCGGATGTAATTAAAATATTGTAACATGTATTGAAATAGTCTTAATTGGCAAAGCTGAAATCATGAGTAGATTATCATGAGCAATGTAAATAAGTAACTGCGTATAAGTTATAATTTATAACATATAATACTAGATGTTTACCAGTAACTTTGTCCGAATGGAATTCTGGACAGAATATTAAAAGTTTTGTCAGCAAGTACTCCATTGTCCAACACCCGCTTTGACCTTAGGACGCAGTATCGTGTTATTGGGATAAACGTTACATTTATAATGAGTCAATGCCGTGGAACACTGCTACTTATATACCTTCTTGCGGTGTAGTCTCTGAAATTCAAGACAATATATTAAAAGTTTTTCAACAATGACCCTCTCTGTCTCCCACAGGAGGTGAGATATTTAGCATTTTATGTTGGAAATGAGTGATAAAAGTACAAGAAATTCAATATTTCAATTTAGTTTATCTACAAACGTCGCAGCGCGTGGATATGTAGCTGGCGCGAGGATAAAAATAAATTGTAACAACTATGTGGACTGTCAAGGAAGAGGCAGAAAAATCAGTATGTGTAGATTTATGTTGACAGAACTATGAATTTTAAGGAACATATAATGATTAATGTTATTTTGCGTATTTTAAGTGCTATTCAAAGGACACCTCTACTGTTAATGTGTAGGAAATTGATGTTGCAAGCCAATGCCCGAATGGTTGAAGAAATAGTGGTAAATGCTCTATGTAATATTGATGTTAAAAGTGAAAATATTTTACTGCTTATATCAGGCAGGCGTAACAAGACTGCAACAGAAAATGTTCGAATGTTGGGATGACACTTCGGGAATCATTCTTGCTTGGTATAAAATTATGATATATCAAAAATGAGTTGAAACGATGTTATACAGGGTGTTTTATAAGTCAATTTATAAAAATCGTCGCTAATAAACCACTTTTATTTATCAATATATGAAAAACCAAATTTTAGGAATATAAATTTGAATTTACTTTAATGGAACTGCCCCTTTTTTCACTAGTAGACATTTTTTTGCAAAGATCTTTTCTAAAATAAATTAGTATTATGCATATCTTTTGTTGTTAACGTCTTATTTTATTTTCAACAAAAAATTGATACTATTGAAAAAAAGGGGCAATTCCAACAAAATAAATTTATATTCTCCAAAATTTGGTAAATGGCACAAATTGCATTCTAAACAATTTTTTTTAATGGAATTTTTTCATACCTTGAAAAGTAAAGGGAGTTTATTAGTACAAATTTTTCTAAATTAGCTTATGAAACACTTTGTATAACACCGATCAACACATATGATATATTTTAGTTTTATATCAAGCAGGACTGAATTCCCAAGTGCCATTCCAAAATTCGACAATAGGCTCATTTAGCATTATTTTTTTATTGCATATTCCGAAAGTTTGCATTGTGTTTAGCAAGTGTGCAAAAAATTTTATTTATCACACATCGCCTTCTTATGTAAAAAAAATTGTTAGTCATTGTCGAATGTGACATTATCAGTTTCTATGTATTCTACGGCTGCTAGCCGATGCCAATTAACAGATTGAGGACGGGCACACAGTTGAGCCGCTCATCAACGTTTAATATAGTGTTTAGCGGCTACTGTTTTCATATTTTTCTTTACTATTTTGATAATGGTAATACTTAATGTAAAATGGGCAATAAAAGAGAAAACTACAAATACTGTGCAGTTCCCGAGTGTAAAAATACTACTGCGACAACGCCAGATAAAACATTTATTTATTTTTAAATTAGTTGGGGGGGGGGGGGGGGTAAGGTCGGAAGAAAAGAGAAAACCAAGTTTTGCTTAGTCGAGGTTTCATTTATTTTGACACATCCTCCGAGGGCTATTTAAATTAGGTTTTCCTTGTAAATGTATACATTTTCTAAAAACTGAAACATAAACATGAACAATTAATAAATATAATCAAGAACAATACGAACAAACACCATTGACTAAAATGAAAAGCTTCATTCTAATTGAATCGTTTATTTGAGAAAGGAACTAAGTAACATTTTCGGCGATTTTGACTTTTACCACTTTTCGTGGTCTTTATATGTAAACACATCGTTTAATGTAGAAAGGGACCACCTTCCATAAATATAATGTTCATAAAATACATGACATCAGTAAAGCGATGTCATACATTCCAGAGACGTATTAAACATTTGATCAAGAAATCTTAGCATGCCAACAAAAATGCGAGACAAAAAATAAATCGTTTTAGAAACTCAAAAATAAACATTTTGTGCCAATTTTTTTAATAAATCCTTTCTGATTCAAAGATCATTATTGTTGTTACTTATTTCTTTAAAAGACAACCCAATATCCGATGTTTCACTGATAAATTAATCAAGGTTCAGATTTTTCTATTATTATTTTCGGTTTATTTGAGAAAGGTACTAACTGCATTTTTTTAGAATTCAATTTTTTTCTTTCTCATAATAAAAAATAACTGTTTTAATATAAAGATATTCTAAGGTACTCGGTCCTAAATTATTATAGCAGAAAACGTTCGCTTATCATACTTTTTTAACTTACAATTTAATTTTTATTGATTTTCTCGAAAAGTACTAAATGTTAGTTAGTACCTTTCTCAAATAAACGATTCAATTGTGGTAAAAAGCTATACATAGTGTCGATCTTTTAGATAGCAAAACGAGTAAACATTGTTGTATCATTTTAATGCAAGTTTTCTTGAATTTTAAATAGGACAGAGTTAATTTTAAATTATTTTAAGGTTGAAGAAGACATGTAAAATTACATGTATTTCAGAATAATGAAAAATGTGGCAATTATATTAAGATCTGGTGTTAGTCCACATATCTTTGATTTCCAGGAAAATTGGAAATGGTTGCATAGTGTTATTGCTCGAATAGAATTTTTAAAAAGACAAAGGTAAACTGTATTAGTTTCCTCTTCCGACTAATTAGAAAAATCTACTTTTATACAATTAATATCACACACTGTTAATGGCACAGAATACCATATAAACTACTTAAAAATAGCTTGGTAAATGTCAATCCCGTGTATTTTTTGCTGGCGAACTTAACTAATAGGGATCAGCTAACATCACTCTGCCATGCTCGTCCGGACAATGCATTTGATTATTCAAGTCTAAATCTTCCTCAATTTTTGTTCAATCGACTTGAAATTTTTTCGAGGGCGTTTATGCACGAATCAATTTACAAAAATTGAAAAAAAAAAATGAAAAATGATATTTCACTAAATGAGCCTATTTGTTGTCCATTACATCTCGTTACATCTATCCTGGGACACAGTGTATGTATAAAGCTGCCAGGCTTTTATGATCCACTTATCCCAATATGATTCTTGTAACTTGTCTAGCCCATGCCTTGCAATCTACTATATGTATAGCACTAAGTGTGGCCAGTTAGAAAAATAATACAGGCATGGCTGCGAATTAGGATGAAATGAGATGGAATAAGACATACCCAGCAATCATAGAGACAGTCTCTGTCTATGCCCCACCAGTTATAATATACACACACTGTTACGTCCATCTAGCTTGCTCAATCGATTTTTGTTAACAGTTGGCCACATTAGCTGTTTTACACACGGTATACTAATGCCTTGATCACAGTACAGGAAAGTTCATGAAATGATAAGACACTCAAGATATGTATTTTAATTGTTGCGTACAAACCATCGTTGTAGTCTCTTACCCCACGTGCCGGCCCTGGATGCACAGAAATTTTCTGGTGTCTACTGATCCCCTATTGTATATAGGGGATTCGAACTTGTTTTATTCGATTTGCCGAAAAAAATCTGGAGGGTAGTGTGGTTCTAAGGGGAAAATCAAGCCTTTATCTCCCATAGATATAATGTTTTTATCATTTTGACACGAATATTGTATAGCATTTATGATTTAAAAATCGTCCTCCACATGCCAGTGTGCATCGACAGCGAAACACCAGCAATATTAATTAGTCACCTTAAACTTCTAAAATATTAATACCTAATTTTATTTTTTGTAAAATTTCGATCATTTGTGCTTTAGCCTGTTCAATTGTTTTTCTGCTGCTATATTCGGATTAGCCAAGCTTAAAAATACAGTGAACAAATCACATAAGCCACCTACAATGATCATCCTGTACTCAGTTAAGTTTATTTTTTGGCTTTTGACATCACGGTGACGTGCGTTGCTCTAGTTCTATTAAATAATTATATATGTTCTTAACCTTCTTTGTATGTATGTATTGGGAATATAAGTGTAAATGTTAAATGGTGACAAATTGCCAACATAACTAAATTGCATATGGGGCAATGTTTTAACAAAAAAAGTTGTATTTATTAAAGTTGGCAGATGCTTTTAACATATTATTTTCTAAGGTAATATTTTTGGGTTTGCTTAAGCAAACTTTTTTTATATAACAGTATGTTATCCTGGGCCCAACCCTATTATGTTTACTAACACTGCTCATTTTTTGTGATGTTTGTGATTTGAATCAGGCTTTAAATAAATTGTTAATATAAAGTTAGTTTTTAACTTTAATAAAAACCGTTTTTATTTATTTGCACATTTTAAAGGATTAATGAACTTGTTATGTATAATTTGCAGCTAATTTAGTTATTTTTGTTTATTTTATTTATTTTATAATTATTGTAACAATTTAATATATACATATGTAAATTTAAAATAAATTGTAGTATTATTTTTATGATGTATTGAGAATTTGTTAACTTTGTGTTGTAATGTATTTGTTTTTTTGTATACTTTAAATTCATATTTTAATTATAAAGCACTTTTGTCTTATTTAACATACATTTTTTTGTATTTTTTATATCCTCACAACAAAGTAATAAATTTTCTATTCACAATATATAACCAGTTTAAAGATGTATTCTCATTATTAAACTGGGTAAAATAAATGCAATTGACAGAAAGTTTAACAGTAACCCATTTTAGATGAGGACAAATCGAGGATAAATTTTGCATTGTTGTCTGCAGAAAATCTTGTTTACCTATTTTCTAATGTAATTCGTTAAATTATTGCGCGAATTCATTGGTCAGGAGAGAGATTTGTTCTCATATAAAACAGTCTTTAGTATAAATTATTTATTATTTTTAAAAAATATGTACCTTATAAAAAATATTATTTTAACAATAATGTTGTGAATATTTCTCAAGCTGATTGCTATATTTTATCAACTGAATAGTATAAGTATAACCTCATAGACACGGTATAGAAAATTTTATTGGCTATATTAAAAAAATAAGCTATCATGGATTAGCATTATAAAGTGGTAAAATTATTATAGCATATTACAGGTGATGGCGAGCAGTGAGGATGCGCCGTTGACCAAATTTCAACATTACTTCACTCCTCGGCTAGAGCATAACAAGAAATGTGTTAATGTTAACCTATGAAAACAATGTAGTGATTGGATAATAATTATTATTTCTTTATGTAGGTATTTTGTTTTCAATCATATTAATTTATTATAATTTACACACCACTGATATACTACTTAAGTTTGTCACACCAATTATATTTTAATAGAGCGTAACAACATCTGCGCAATCTATCCCTCATCGCTCGCAATCACTCGTATGTTTTACAGTATGTATATCAACATTTCAGCTATCAATAAGCATTCATAGTAAGTTATCCAATACAATTTTTTTCTTCAGAATTAAAATTGTATATTTTTTATAAAATGTATCTGTCTACAATCATATGCCATCTAGGTTCTAAGTATGAAGAAGACTAAATAGACAAAATGAAAGAGGAGCTAACAAATTTATTGAATGAAAATTTTATTTCTTGCATGCAAATATCTGTTATACAGGGTGGGTCAGATTTTAATCGGGAAACTTAGAGAATCGATAAAATATGCCAAAATAATATGTAATTTGTCATATAAAATCAGCTAGAAATACTTAATTTAGATATTGTTATGAAATTCAGAAGGTGCAAGTTATGTACACCTCAAACCATAATTTTCATCCCTCCATTTGAAATTGTCTTAATGGAAAAATGCAAAACAATGACATTTTTTTTACACGATTCTCAATTAACAGCTAATTGATAGAGTTGGCATTTCGATCCACAAATCATGGGCGGTGCCAGGTAGAGAAAGACCAAAGTACATTAGCGAGACTTGTTTACTATTTTAGTCTACTGTTATGCGTCGAGGTGTTAATAACGTAATTTATTTCTCTCCATTGTATTGTTGATAATTTTATTTTTTGTATTTTATTTTTGATATTAATTTGATAATAAAGTATGTCAGACCTGCCGATGGATAAAAAAACTGCCATACGCTGACAAAGTGAATAAATTTATCAGTGAATTCCTGGATTTATTGTACAATGGTGCTATAATAATTTGTAAGGTGTGTGAGACTGACCTAGTGTGCTGGGACAAACGTCATGTAAATTCTGTGCAACATAAAACTAAAAAAAAATGGCGTGCCTTCGACAACACAGTTTATGTTCGATTTAATCTTAATGCTAATTGCCTGCGATGTTCCACTGCTCATACACGATAAACAACCATTTCAGGAGTTCTGGAATAAATACAATCCCAAGGTGACGTTATCAACTCGCACAACGTTGCGTAACTATGTACCAACTGTAAGTGAAAACATTGTAAATAAGATCAAATGTGTACTAAAAAATACACAGTTGTGGTTGTGTTGACGAAAACGACATATTGTAAAAAAAATTCCATTGTAAATGTTATAGTACGTGTATTGGACCCTCTTACATATGTCCACTGTTACTAGCTAGCAAAAGACTACCTGAGTGTACTGGCCAAACAATAACGCGGGTGGTGCTGGAGACGTTAGAAAAACTTGATCTGTCAAAAAGTTAAGTGTTGATGTTTGTGACCGATGATGCCGCAACAATGCGTTTAGTAGACCACTCTCTTCAAGAACACGGTTGTAGGTTAGTACATGTTACGTGTAAAGTGCATGCTTTACACCTTGTGGCAGAAACTATTCGACAAGTTTCCCAGAGTTAGATGCATTAATAGCAAGTAATAAAAAAGTGTTTCTTAAATCGCCTAAACGTCTTCACGTATTTCATAGCGTGTCCCGGTTTCCCGAACTACCACAGCCGTTTCTTACACTTTGGGGAACATGGTTTGATCAGCATTTTATTATGCTGAATATTTACAACAAATAAAATCTGTGATACTACAATTCAATCCAGACGAGGCTGGAGCTATTAAAGAAAGCCAGACAAAATTTGAAGATGTTTCAGCTTTAAAACTATTCACAAGAACTATAAAGGATTACATGATGCCATACAAAACTTACAAAACAGTGCGTTGTCGTTAGTGGAGTCACTACAAATAATGGACGAAGTAATGTGACTTTGTTGCTTTATTATTTTTGACCAAAAAAAAGGTATTATAGTACCATTTAAATGTCACTTAAGAGATTTATAATATTAAGTATACGATGTAACCTCTTAATCATATTAATTTAAGTATCATTTGACAGTTTAAAAGATATGATGATTAAATTGAATCTTGTCTTATCAAAAACTGGCCATAACTCTCAGCAGTTTTTATTTAAGGTTTTTTGAGATACTAAGAAAATGCCACAATATAATTTCTTTTATAATGGAGAAATGCGAGATGTGGCATGTGTCAAAACTGTTAAATGATACTTAAAATATGATTAAGTTACTTCGAATACTTAAATTGTAAATTAAATGATTAAGTACATCGAATACTAAAATTGTAAAAATCTTGAAAATAATTAACTTTAGCGATATCAAATGGAAAATTAAAATTTCAACTTTAGCATCCTGTTTCACTTTTAATATCAACTTTAGGACTAAGGTAAGTTTGGCTAAATTGTAATATTTTAAGGTCGAAATCCACTGTTGCTCTGTGTCCCATTACTCAATGACCACCCTGTACATTTACCTTAGTTAATAAAGTGAATTTTAAAATAATAATTTTATAAATTTAAAAAATAGCATTTTTTAGTAATAACTAATGAAATAAAAAAAGTAATGAGCGTCAATTGACATATGTTAGAATGAAATGCATCATGTAACCCAAACAAAAGAATAATGGAACAATAATATGTATGTCACTCTATGGTCATCATAGAGATCTAGTTATTTCTCCATACTTTAAATCTCGATGTCGAAGACAAATATTTGAGATTGAATTTATGATAATGAATTCGTCTGAGTGTATTTGCATTTGCATCTACACTAGGCCTTCACTGCTCATTAGTGTCTATGTCTAGTTAGGTCCACTTTTGGCTCTGCCCCATTATTCATGCATGATACTGCGACATCATCATACATACATACTGAGTGTATATTCGGTTTATAGCTATATTGATTTCACTGTGTTCCTTGCTCTACAATAACCATTCAATTGATGTCATTCGCGTTAATTTTTTTAGGGTATGGGAAATTAGTACTATTGTTAAATACATTTGCAATAAGTGTAATTTTTGAGCTGTCATTATTTTATTACTACAGAATTAGGTAAATAGTGGGCAGGATCTAAATCGGACCAATCTAGACGTTAGACGTAGACGGTAGTTTCACTGCTCTTATCACATACTATCTAGAAATCTTATGTGTTGAGTGAATAATATATTTAAGTCATCAAACCTGTTGAAGTTAATCAAATCTATAGACAGTGAAATATTTGTCAAAACCATCATTCTTCTCAGTGTAACAAACTGTACACATAATATGTGCTGTTATTTCACAAGTAAATATTGGTGTAATGTATCACCTATTTTGCCGTGGAACACAAAAACACTATTAGTACACTCAAGTACAACCAGATGAATTCATAGTTAACTAATCATTAATCAAAATGCAATTATTTTTTTAGGTACATTTATGTTAAACAAATATACAGTTGCTTTCAGTTTTATGACGGAATTTTGACTCAATAGTCGTGAAAAATTATGGACTAGTTTTACTGGTAAGGAGCGTAAATTGAAATTAGAAATTATAATGCCTGAAGCAATGCTAGTGCTAAACTTTTAACACTGTTGTGACCTTATGTTTACATGTTTGTATACTGTGATAATAAATGATAAAAGTATTCTAGGTAATTTGTAATTTAAATGTTGCCATATATAGATATTTACATGTGAAAATGTGGATGACAACTGGAGATTGTAAGAATTTAATAATTATTATTAGAGAGTATGCAACTCAGTGGCACAATTTCAGTTGCTCAAACAAGAACGGTCACTGTAACACAAACAAAAACATGCAAAAGCAAATGGCACATATGCCTATCTGCAATATATGAAAGATGCTCTAGACGTCCCTTTAATGTTTACATTTACAATGAACTGACCGACAAGCCCGTGAAGAACTGTTGCAATCCCAGGGGTAATATCAAACTGGCGGGCCCTTTTTAGATTGGGCCAAATCAAAAGTACTACTTTTCAATGCACATAATTTTTAATTTGAAATATATTATTTGCAAGTAAAATAAGTATATTAAGTAAATTATGATAATTTTATGAATACAAAATGAAAAAGTTATAATAAAACTTTTCTTGCTTTCCTACTGGCAAAATCATCCATCACACTGTCAAAATTTATAGTGTACCGGGTTGTAAAGGAAATTACAGGTCGTGCATCTGTAATAGACACTTGAATTAACACAATTAAAAGTTCATTAAAACAATAAATATAATTATAACATGCTCGCCTAATTTTCTATTCATACGGAAAAGTTTTTTGCATTTCATTCTTTTTGAGGGTTTATTATGGATGGGCGAACTGTATGTGAATGAGTCAAAAGTATGTGTGTTTCCTTTTCTGAAGGATGAAAGCTTGTGTAAAAAATTGATTTCAGCTATTCCAAGAAAAGGATTTACAACTACAAAGTGCAGTAAAGTGTGCAAGCTTCATTTCATCACACAGCAATTCGTTAATAAAAATAAGCGCACATAGGTAACAGATTTTCTAAAAATTAAATTGTATAAGCCGTTACTTGGTGACTGATAAATGATGATTAATTATGACGATATAATAAAACACATTTTACTTTGTTCACTTCAAAGAACAGTTTCAACATTTTCAAACCATATTTTTAGAGCCGGGTCACAATTATCCAAATTTAAACAATCTTAAGATACTACATGTACAAGAAAGATTAAATTAAATTTATTAGAATACATAAAAATGTTTAAATCTAACAATTGCCCCGGCAGTTATTTACTAAATGACCAGTTTGACATATCAATCTTCATTCAAACTTTGATGTTTTTAAATTGTAATTCTTGTTTGTTAATTCTAGTATAAAAGCCCTTGACATTGACATATTGCCTCATAAACCGTGTTTAAAATTCCTCATTAAAATGTGTTTTATTGTATTGATTTTTTTAATTTATTTCTTTGAAATTTAAATATAAAAACTCATTATTAATAAACTTATTTTAATAGCGATGATGCCGGGCCCCTGTATACCCTCTCTCTCTCTTGAGCTCTGCCAACATAATATTCTATGCAGATATTCTGCTGGTCATTAAATATTAGTAAATAAATATTAGGCGCCTTAAGAAAAGGATATCTGAGACAGTTAGTCGTCAGATCCATCCAGAGCATTAGGTACTTTTCAAAGGCAACTTGCTTACAGCCAAAATTTTTGTCGCTTTAAAAATTTATAATGAAGTTATTGCTTGCCTAAATAAAAAAAGAAATAAATTTTTTGCAGGGGCGTGCGGTCAGTTTTGATACAGGGGAAGCAGTTTGTGATATAGAGTGATGGGTAGCGCGAGGCCCCGAGCGAAGCGAGAGGCAAAAAATTATTTTAAGAAAAGGGACGTGGCTTCCGTATACTCATTTTAAAACAAATGTCGAAAGCTGCAAAGTTATGATATCTAGAAAAAAGTACACTTGTAGGACTGCCACTCCTCAATAAACATAAAACATAAAAACACCACAAAAATTAGACAACCCCCGATTCCAAAGCCGAAGCTGCACGGGCGAGGGTTACACTTATGAAAAAAACGCAGACACACAACCATATCCACCGACATTGCCAGCGCCGGTGGCGAGAGTTGAACCCGCAGCGAAATAGGGAGTTTGTTAAGTAGTTAACATGCACATACCTACCTATTTACAATGTAGTTTTAATCCGCCTCTCCCTCTCTCTCCTCCTTTTGCGATGTCGAAAATAACTTCGTCGTAAAAGTTTGAATTTTTGGACATCTTCACAAAGTCACTTTCTATTGTTAACAGGGACAATTTTGAAAGCCGCTCTTCACTGGTTAAATTTCTTGAAAAAGTTTTTATTCTCGTGTCCGTTTTTGATTTTGAAAAAAAGGCAGCCATTCCACTAATACTTGAAAAAAACACTTTGCACTCTTTAAGACACGCTGCAGATTGAGCTAGAACTAAATTTAATCGATGCGCAAAACAATGTACAAATATTGCATTCTGAAAAGTCTCTTTTACTTTGGCCTGCAGGCCCCCCAATTCACCAGCCATTACAGCGGCCCCATCATAACTTTGGGCGATAAGTTTGGCACCACACTGTAGATCATCGACTATCTGACAAACTATAGTATATAAAGCTGCGGCCGTTCATGGCGTTGCTACGTCTAAAAATCCTAAAAAGCGCTCTTGGAATTTCCCATTTGGATTTATGTAGCGTACTACGATTGACAACTGACTAATATTCGTAATATCGGTTGTTTCATCTAACATAACTGCAACAAAAAGGAGCTTTTTTATTTCTTGCTTGATCTTTTCTAAAACAATATTGCTTATCGACTGAATCAAATCATTTTGAATATGATTTGATGTACCCCGAAATATCGTGGAGTGTTCCAGATGGTTACTTAAAATTGTATCGTATTTTGCTAATAAATCAACTAAATTGATAAAATTGCCCCTATTAGCAACGCTTCGAGATTCAGTATGACCTCTAAAACTAAGTTCATTTTCGCCGAGAAAACAAACAATATCAATAAGTCCTTTTAACACTTTCTTTAAACTGCTGATCTAATGAATGCTCAATTCGTGATTTTCCAAATGTTTATTCTTTTAGCACCGCTCCCAAATGAGTTTCACACTTACCATGCCTTTTTGTCACTTTATGAATGTTGTTTAAATCTGAAAAGCCATTTTTATTCCAAACACCTTTTTCATTTGTGAACAGTACACATGGCCAACAAAACAATTTACACAAATTTTCACAACCCCTTAACCACTGATTAGCACTGTACACTTCAATATTAAAGTACCTATAGCATGATTTAACTTTCGTTTTTAAGAATTTTAAATCAGGTGTTGGTTTCCCATTTCTAATAATATCCAGTTTATCTTGAAACGAATATGTTGAAAATCCCCTTTTCAACAAATTGCACACCACACAAATGCAAATAATATTTTCCACAGTGCTAGAACCAGCTTCCAAATTTAATAAGTAATTCTAAATCTGCGTACACGCGCACTAATATTCAACGTTTTAAAAATCACTTGTCGCCGCACCACAGGTTTAGAAACACCAAAAAAGTTTTTACAAATATAGCACAAAAGCTGAGAATAATACTAGGAAGATTAATATTAAGTATAATATTAAAATCGAGATTAAAATCTATAAAATAAAACGTATTACGATGCTATACAGCTCAGATATCAAGATTATGAAGTCGGGATGGGATGCATTTCAATAAGTTACCTACTTAGAGACAGTTGTCTCTGCTTACATATATCGAAGTTGCGCGAGTTCGTGTTGGCTCGATTAATCGAGTGCGTCATCGTTACGGTTTTATCGTGCAACATTATCTCAGCTGCATAAAAGCAGGGCCGTATCTATTGAAATTGGGTAAAAGTAAATTTTAATGATTAATATATGTGATAAATAATAATTAGGTTCTATTTATGTGTTTTTTTTAATAATCCCAGGGGAAGCACTGCTTCCCTTGCTTCCATGGACCGACCGCCACTGATTTTTTTGTAGTCATTTGAAATCAGTGAGACTTCCTCTTTGTAGTGCAACATATCTCAGATCAATTCTTGTAGAAGCTTCTATGTTCTTCTATAGCATATCAGAATTTTTGCTTATTTTTATTTTTTTATATAAAACAACTGAAATGAACCAGAGATCATTAATAATTGTTTAGAATTTAAATATTCACTTGAAACTATTGTAGGATATGCTTTTAAGTTGTGATGTGCCAATGCAGATTTATACATGGTAGTTGAATATAACCTTAACTCTCTGACAAAATCCTGGAAGCAATAAGTGTGATTGGATCTAATAATCTGGGCTTAAAAGTTGACTATTCGATAACAACAAAAACACTCCTAGTTATAGTTTTTCCAATCTCAGTTGTAAATACTAAAATGCCCGAAAAAGGAGTTCACTCATAATTACATTCATGCCATAGGCATTGAGAAAACAGTTTTAGAGTCTTTGATTAACTTTCGGAGTACATTGAATATATTTTTTTATACTTTGTATTAGTTTATATAGTGTTTTGGTAAAATCTGTAGAGTAAAACAAAAAATTTGTCGGATATTCATCAAAGTGAAGGAGCATTTATTTAAATACATATATATTCTTAATCAAATTATTTCATCTTTATTATTATATTATTATTTCATACGAATACAGGCCATTGAATCCTCATTCATTTACTCTACAAAATTTATGAAAACACTATAGATACAATATAAAATGGAAGATGGACTGTTTACACTGAGATTGTAAAAACTATATCCTTGAAAAGAAATATTAAAGTTCATAATACACAGGGTGGCTCGTCGTAAATTTAATATTTTCAAAATCAAAACTATCTGCATGTGTAATAGATTATTTTTAATTTGAAAACTTAAAAAAAGTTAGGTGACCAAAATGATACTTTTATTTTTTTCTCATCTAGTGTACTAAAACAAAATATAAAACTTTTTTTTTTTATTATTGTTTTATTACCCAGAATGGCATAAAAATAATTATTACTGAACTGTAATGTGCATATTCTTTTTTAATTTAATATTCATTGTGTCAAATACATAGGAAAATAGTAAACAGATTACACTTGTGTGTTTTTTTAAATTTATTAAAATTTAACCAAAATTGACCCAAGGAATTTTTTTACGGCTAGTGAGGAATAATAGCTTTACAATGACCCGAAAACTGAAAACAAACTGCTTTAGACAATTTTTTTTTAATTTTCAGATAGCATGTATTTTAGTTGTATAATGTTCATTATCATATCATGTAATTATGTAAGCAGGTGTGTCTCTAGATCGTATCGCAGAAAAAGCTCACTATTTTTATTTTTTTATATTCTATGCAGTTGTGTGCAATGTCTTAATGAAAGTAAATAGACTACTTTGTGTATACAGAATAATCAGTATTGCACACTCAAGTCAATTTATTGACTACAGTGATGGTTAGACAATATATAAGGAGTGGTACTGAATGGAATATAATCACTATAACCTAAAACCTAGAAATCTGTCAACTATGAATTTTTAAGTACAATTTTTTATTATTTTCTTTTGTTAATATGACTTTCTACATTATACAGAAACACTTTATATATCATAAACCTATCAGTAATATTTGTCTATTATTTATAGTTTTATAAAGTTTCAATTATATGGGATGACAATTTTTATTATATAAATTATTTTATCTTGTGTGGTGGCTTCTGGTGTGAGCCCTGGAGCTGTGGAACATATAGAAAAATTTATTTCCATCCATCGACACCCGTAAATAAATAAAAGTAAACTAAATCAGGAATCAAAATATACTTCTGAATGATTATTTATTTTTTGCAAATTCTAAAGTGTTCCGGCTATATTTGCTTTAGTTAATGTTCAATTGTTTTCTGTTTCTATGCTTAGATTCCTTGGGAGGCAAACAAAAACGTCTATTTTTAAAGTTTTTCCTAGTTCAAGAATAAAAATAGGAAATCGTGACTCAAATGAGCCTTTCAAAACGATCACCCTGTACAGTGAATTTTTATGGTTATGCTAGGGCGCTATATTAGACGAGTAATATCGTCCGCCATTTTGGGTCCAGTTGGTTAGAAGTAAACAACAATATGTAAATATTTTGACACGAATGCCTGTATTTACATATACACGTGTTGTTTACTTTGAACCAACTGGACCCAAAATGGACGATATTACCTGTCTAATACAGCGCCCTAGTTATGCAGAGTTTATTTGAAAAAATAAATTATCTGGTTAACAAATTATGGAAATCAGTGGTATCTGACAATTCACAATTTACCACCATTTACAGAAAAATAAGCTTATAATTATTGCATTTACACACTACTTTTTTCTTTTTAATGTCCTCAGTTGACACAACACACACCATTGGGTTAAGTAGGTTAAAAAACTACACTATTTATAACAATCAAAATTACTTATCTTAAATAATCACTATGCACTATTGTGGTCTAGGGAAACAGTTCTTAATATCATCAATGTATTAAAATCCAACAGACATAAATAATTTGACCATTTACTCAAATGATCTTCACAAAAAAATTTGTCTCATATTATTTTGTCAATAATTTAACAGTTAAAAGGTAAATGATTTAATTTGACATTACTAGAATAAGATTCTTATTGAACTCTGTGTTTTAAATTACAATTACAGTTCATTGAGTTATTTCTACATACAAATTAAAAAAATTTAAAGACACACCTGACTATATTAAATAAATTAATTGTAAGCAGTTAAAAAATATATTGTAGTAACTAGAAAGTTGGTACCAGCATTTAAGTGCCGAATAAATTATGTTGTAATTATATCTTTATTTGTACTTCTGAATAGAGTTCTGTGATACACACTATGCATGTTAAATTCACCATAAGCATAAACTGCTTCTTGTAGAATTTAAGAACAAGTCGGACATTAGCATGGTCGAGAATAGTGAATATAAGAAAAGTTATATTTATTATTACAATCATTATTCCTACATATAAAAAATTGCACCAAACATTAACATTAAGGTTGCGTTTTCACCAGGATATCCAACCTAAATTTATAAATCGCTGTTAAAATTTTCATGTTAGTAATATCGAAAAACAAAAACATTAGATTCATTCTAAATACCATATAGATTTAGTGTATAAATTACAGGCAATACTGATGCGTTTTTTTTAACCAAAAAAATACGATTATTTAGTTTCATAAGATGGCACCTAATAAAATATTCGTTTAAAAAAAATACATCAGTATTGCCTGTAATTTTATATATTAAATCTGTAGGGTATTTAGAATGAACCTAATGTTTTAATTTTCTGTTATTACTAACAAAAAAATTTTAACACTGATTTAAAGCTACCCTGACGACGAGGGAGTGCAAACGACACTTTAAACTAATTTAATGTCACTAATTAGAGTTGCTCACCTGCGACCAGTCATAGGCGCAGAGAAATTTGTTGTGTACGCGTCGCGTGTATGTATTAAATATAACGATGTCGGGTTCACAAAAATCTACACTTTGCAACTTATGCTTGTAAGTATATACATATAGACAAATTTAGTAATTTAAAATGTGACGATAAATAATTACCACAGATGATGAATATTGGGAATGTACATGAGATGCTACTGCTCATATATTGGTCCACAATTAAAGAAAAATTAAATTGATTAACTTTTTGTATAATTTATACAAATGTTAGAAGTCTAAAATTAATCATTTGTTAGCTTTTGAAAAAAAAAAAAAATTAAGACACATCCACGGTGTCCTAGATTTAAAATGACGTAAAGTAATGGGAGACAGAGCACTAGCTGAGTTCAAAACATCCTCAAAATTATCCTTGAATGTTAACCATTTTTAGATACGGTTTTTGACTAAAACTATAGTCGACCATATTTCTGAAAGGGCTTTAAATGTTTGATTAAAATTTGGTACAAATATTATACTCTTATTCCAATCAAAATCAATTCATTCTGGAAAAATTCCAGAACTGGACTCAATTTTTATGTTTCTCTCAGTGTCGATAACCACCCTGTGTATCACTTTGGTAAATATTGGGAAACGTTTGTAAAGTCAATGAATCAGTGTTTAAAGTAATATACTAATATATGATGGCATATTTATGGTTATTCTCAAATAAATTTTCAAAAATATTAGTTGACCAAATTTTAAATTCTATAAATTGGCCAATCAACTAACATCACTAGTTTATAAATGTTACTTAAATACTGTACACTAATTAAGCATCTAAATTTTTTTGGACAAGAAATACACATTTATTGAAAAATTAATGGTTCGTGCAGGACTGGCCTTTAAAATTCCATGATTAAGTAATTTTTTTTTAAATTTGTTATTCACATTATTTACATCATTTATGAAATACATTAATATCAAATTTTCCATGTTCATTAATAAATTGGAATACCTTTGAAAATGTTTGGTATACGGCGATTCCCTTGCAAAAACCATACACAAAAATATTATCTTAAATCACATAATAGGACCGTGAGGAAGGTTAGAAGGTTATTTCAAGTTTTTTTGGCGTTTTGCCACATTTATTACAAGGCATCAATTCTAAGAGCATGTGGTTTCAGCATGTTGGTGCTGGACCCCATTTTTTTTGTACCGGTCAGAGATCACCTGATTCAGCAATATCCCAACAGATTAATCAGTCGAAGAGTTTTGGCTAACTGGCCACCGAGGTCTCCTGATCTTACACCTCTGGACTATTTTTTTATAGGGCCAACTCAAGTCAGAGATGTACAATAAAAAATGTGATACATGGAAACATTTACTAGAAAAAATATTATTGTAGGTATGTGATAATATTAGTAATAACCCGGAAATAATTGATAGATCAGTTAAAAACCTTTTAAGGCGTTCTCAAAAATGTATTGATGCTGGACGGGTGATTATTTTCAAAATGCTATTGTAATTTTAATTAATCACATTGTTTTGGTAATTTGTTTTTTTTTGTTGTAGTGTTGTAAGTTGTTACTTAATAAGTTCTTCAAAAGTGAAGATGCTTAATTAGTGTAGAATATTTAAGTTAAATTAATAAAATAATGACGTTAGTTGATTGTTTAATTTATAGACTTTAAAATTGGGTCAATCAATTGGAGGATAACCTTAAATGTGCCATTAAATATTAGGACAATATTTTATACACTGATCCATTGACTTTTTAAACGTTTATTAATATTTACCAAAAAATGATACATATATAGGGTGATGTTATCAGCACTAAGAGAAACATTATAGAAATTGAGTCTGGTCCTGGAATTTTTCCAAAGTGAATTATAATTTTGATTGAACTAAAAGAGTATAATATTTGTACCAAATTTTATTCAAATATTTAAAGCAGTTCTAGAAATATGGCTAACTACAGTTTTAGTAAAAAATCATAACATTCAAGGATAAGTTTGGGGGTGTTTTGAACTCAGCTAAGTGTGCTCTATCTCCCATTGCTCTGTCACTTTAAATCTGGGACACTACGTATATTTCTTTACAAAAGACATTTTTATTTATACATAATATGTGTGATGAAATAGATTATTAAGCATTTCAAATTTAGTAAAATAAAAATGTAATTTCTAAAGACAGTGGAATTAGTAGATAAAATTTAGTTGAATTTATAAAATAGACAGTATCCAGAAAACTGTGAAAAGTAATGATTTAATGAAAAATAAAATGTTTGGTAATTTTTTTTATGTACTTATGAGTTCATAAGATTATGGTTATTAATACAAACATATGTAAGATACTGGAGGTCTCTTGTTGATGTCTGACTCAACTTGTTGTCTGCACTATTTTAATTATTGATTTGTAAAACAGTTTAGTTATATAATACAACTCTTTAAATGTTATTGTATACACTGTTTGATATTGAATTTCTAAATAAAGTTCCTTGAATAAAAATCTTTTTCTGCAGTTTTGTTTAGATACCAAGATTTTAAGTATGTTTTGCCGTGAAAATTTACAGGGCAGGAAGTGATATTATAACTGTTGTTGATGACAGTAGTTTTGTAGAAAATATTTTAAAATTGAAAAACATGTTTTTGGACTATAATAATTTTCAATTTAAGATTGTAAAAAAAATTATAAAGGCCTTATTAATATAATCATAACAGTTGATTCAAAAACAAGAAATTCAATAAATAAAAAAAGGCTACCTCTGTGTTGGGTGGAAAAAATGCCATGTTGCAGATTCTTATCATTAAAAGATGTAATAATTGCTTAGGTTATGGACATTTGAATACAGGTTGTACCAGAAAAATTTCAGTATGTTCCCTATGTGCTGAAGCGAAAAAACTGTACATCCACTTTCCATAAATGTACAAACTGCATTAGTTCAAACAAAAGTTATAAAACAGATCTGGATATAAATTGTGCAAAAGATAAAAATTATCCAACCTAATTAAATAAATTAAATCAAATTAAAGAAAAAAAACTGGCCGAATCTTCACATTCTTCTGAGTAGCAATCAAAGTTTGTCAAATCTAAGGATAATACCATGTAACAGGATCATGGTACACCCTCCTTTTCTCCTTTAGCTTTGAAGATAATTGATTGAAATTTGGGATATCCTATATACATAATAAGCAGCACTTTTTGCATACAAGTGATTTTTTTTTCACTTTCGGTTTCACCGGAAGTGACACTGTATATTATTGCATTTTTTAATTCTGTATAATTTTCTGAATCCAACAATACCAAATAAGTGACATTTCAAACGTCAATATTTTTTACAATATAATTTTTAGTGTTCCATTTAAGTGTGCCATAACGGTTCCGATTTTTTTCTAAATGACCCCTGTAATGCTAGAAAAATCGAAATTCCGTCAATACTAAATTACCTGATTTATGAGCAAATAAAGTTCATTAAAATGGTTTTTGGGGCCAAACTCAATTTTTTCAAATGAAACCATATTGGTGCCGTGGTTAGTGTTGTGAGTAGGAGCGTTTCATGGAAATGAGCGAACGAAACGGAAATTTCGAAACGTTTCATGGGCAAAATTTCAGTAGGAAACATTGAAACATTTCCGAAATTTTGAGTTTCCTAAAATTTCTTAATTTTCCAAAATTTCTGAAAATTCCATAAATTTCGTGGGGATTTCATAACATTTCATGAAAATTTCAACAATCTCGGAAAAAATAGTTATGACCTTTATAACTTAGTTCCTACAATTAAAGAAATTGTGTTTTGATAATGTTAAGTAGTTTCTAAATAAATAAATTATCCGTATGTAATTTCCATATATTTAGTGTATCAATTAGTATTTTTTTTATTATTGCTGTGACTGCTGAGAGTTGTGCATAATTGTTGATTTTGGTTTTCCCCAGTTCTTTTCTTATTTAATTCTCTTGATGATGCAAATGTAATTTTATAAATACAGCTACGTTTTTCTTTAAATGACCGGGGTGCTGATTCAATGTCTGCTACGCTATTATCTAAACAATTTAGCTCAAAGAAATACGATATTATTTTTAATACCACTAAGCTATCCTATTTCAGTAACAAGCTTATAGTCCCTCATCACCACAAATAATATAAATGGATACCAGTGCCCTCATTTAAAGTAAACGTTTATGCTAATACACAAAATAAATATTTAACAGAAAGGAGGTAATTTTTTACAGTAATTTTCATAGGTATTTTCTATCACAGACATTAATATAAACATTTTTAGTTAAACTGATATAATTTTTATTAATACGTGACACTGGATTTCCTAATTTTATTTTTTGAGCTAGGAAAAAATTCACAAATGGAGGTTATAGTTGTTGAGTATGACAATAATTTTTAGGTTAGATTAACAGTTTTATACTTTAAAAAGTGGCGCTAATTCCGAAAATTTCCGAGTTTCCGAAATTTTCCGAAATTTTGGAAACTTTCCTGAACCTACTAATTTTATGATATTTTCAAAGTTTCCAATAAATTTCAATTTTTTCCGAAATTTTCGGAAACGTTTCGTAAAATTTCCTCGAGTTTTTAAATTTCGGAAATTTTACAACACTAGCCGTGGTACCATTTATTAGTACTATTAATAAGGAATTTATTCATATGTTGTATTAAAATGTGCGATAAATACACAAACAAAATTACAGCTAAAAGAAAATAAGAAAATACAATTTTGTTTTAATTAAATGTTGAGAAGTAACTAACTAAGGTGGCTTTGAAAACAATGAAATATTTAGCTTGTCAAACATTTGTTGGTTTATCGGTGTTTTTATTGTGTCTTTAAAAATTGTTTAAAATTCTTGTTAATTATGTTCAAAATACTGCAAATTTATACAAGAGGAAAAGTGGACATGTTGATGTTAATTATTTATGGGGAATGTAGAAAAAATGCCGTTGCAGCTAGACACCTTTATGCCCGAACAATATCCTGATAGATAATGTCCAACGAGAAATTATTTTATTCGTCTTGAAAATTAATTCCGAAGTGAGCCCAACAATGATCCCTAAGAATATTTCATTCTTGACGAAGGAACGGAAATTACTGTTTTGGCTCGAGTAGAAGTTGATAAGACTGTTTCTTTAAGGCAAATTGGGTTTGAATTGGAAATCAGTCACCAAACAGTATGCCGAATTTTGCACTAATACCAGTATAAATCTTTTAAATGCCAATTGCACCAGCACTTGTACGAAAATGATTACGAACGTAGGATGGAATATTGCAATTGGATTGGAGAATAACGTGCAGCGAAACAATGACTTTTTGGGAATGATTTTATTTTCGGACGAGTCTAGGTTTACAAATTTGGAATTATTTAACTGATAAAATACAAAATATCGGTCACAAGAAAATCAAAATTTATTACAGGAGGGTAACTTTCAAGTGCGGTTCAGTTTCAATGTTTGATTTGGAATAATCGGTAGTAGAATCATTGATCCGATAATGGTGCTAGACATTTTGTAGAAAAAAACATATTACATTTAGATCTTTTTTTCTAATAATAATTTAAGTGCATTTGAAATTTAAGACCGAAAGTTGGCACAATGTTTTCGACGCAATCACAGTTGATGAAAAGTTTCAGAAATTTGTTAATATTTTACTGCATTATTATGATTTAAGCTTTCAAATGGTTACAAGAAATTTATAGAATTCCAATTCTAATAAGAGCTGGATAATTTCGGTCAGGTATAACTAATTTTTTTTTTTTCTAACGTTTCGGTTTATTACACCATCATCAGAGAAACTATTAATTATTAGGTATATGTTTTAAATTTTGTTACATGTTATTAGATTGTCTGTTTTAACGCAACTCCCCCATAAAAAAAAACTATCAGATATTATTTGATATTAACGGTCAAAAAACGAAAAATATATAAAAATTTTTGAGAAAATGCTATGAGAATTAATTTCTTAGATTTACAATATACTGTCCAAAAATCTACATGTTTTTTGCAAAACTCGCTCAACTTTATCTGCTATTGCAAGCATTTTAAATTATGTTTATAAAAACCTGGATCAGGGAAATAAAGTGGCAATTTTTATTGACCTATCAAAGGCATTTGACTGTGTGGATCACAACATTCTGTTAAAGAAGATAAAGTGTTATGGGTCTGCGTGGACAATGTCAATTAATTCTGCATTCATATTTAAGTAACAGAAAACGATTTGTTGAATTCTGTAGTGCAAAATCCAGTGAGTTGTAGGTGAATATAGGAGTCCCCCAGGATCCGTATTAGGGCCTTTTTTGGTTTTTATTGTATATCAATGACATAGAATGTGTATTTTCTACATTTTATAATGCATTTGCAGATGATATTTCTATTATTATTAGTGCCAAAAATGAAAAAGTAATTACCAAGCTAAATGAAAATATATCTGCTGCATCGAATTATTCTATAGGTAATCTTATTTTAAACCAAAATAAAACGTACTCATTACAGTTCCGTCCCGTTGCATCAAATTATTCGTCTAGTCCTCTAATAAAATTAAATGGCAAAAGTATCCATCAAGTAACTGAATATATGTCGATCTGTCTCTTGATTGAAAATTTTATGTTAATTGAACTGTACTAAATGCACCAGCAGCTGTTTTGCGTTGAAAAGGTTGTGCCAAATTTCCAGTTATGTTGTGAACATTTTTTATTCTAATTTCGAGTCACTCTAAGATACAGTATTTTGGGGAAATTTTACAATGTCTGATCGTGTCTATACTGTAAAAAGGGCCATACACTCTATGTTTGGACTTAAATACTGAGAATCATATAAACCTACATTTATTAAACAAACAATTTTACCTCTGCCATCTTTATACATTTCAGAAATATTAACTTTCATCAAAAAGAATAAATGTTGATTTCAATTTTCAAAACGTTTTTCATGATTATCCTACATGTCATGGTCTAAACTTGCAGTATAATATACACCACCTGGAATTATATAAGGCTTATCCCTATTGCAGGGGAGCCGTTTTGTATAATAAACTAGAAAGTGATATAAAAAATATACTTAGCACAAAAAAATTTACTTAGAGGCTCTGTTAGTGACATTTTTATGCCATAAAATATATTTTTTATCTGTAAATACTTATTGTAAGTATTTCATTTATGTTATATAACTGTTTTTATTCCTTATGATTTTTATTTGAGAATAATTTGCATACATATGTTTGTGGCATGTCCCATTCCCATATCATTTGTATAATCGCTTGGACCGATAAAGACTTATTATTATTATTATTATTATTGTTATAATCCAAAATGATATTTTATATTTAACACGCAGCAGTGTGCTGCTCTTTTGCCATTGCAAATCCAGGCATGTTTAGGCAAGATCAAATACAGTGCAATAAATTGCAGCACTTACTACTATGGGCCTGTTATATTTTTTATATACTACTGGTCTCGATTTCATGAAAAACCTGCATTTAATATGATAAAAAGTAGGAGAATTAAAGGTTAATTATGAGGGAGAGGGTTGACTGTATACTGCTTCTTGCCCACTGCCAGATGCGATAAAATGTGCTAACAAATATCTAATTCAGCAGGGGACCAGATAAGATACCGCATTAAATAACATTCATTTTCGTTGCTCTGTGCCGATGTGGCAGTACTGCAGTGCAACTGTCTTTATCGTCTACCAATTTTCTATTATTTCATCACTGTCTGCTACATTAAATGCAGGTTTTGCATGAAATTGAGACCAATAATGTATACAAATCATGTATATATGTATTGTAACTGTCGTGCCACAAATGTATTTATTTATGACGGGTCCTGCTATGATGAATAATTCATCTAAGATTGAGTATACAAAAAGTACAGGTATTTGGTATATTATTGGAAGAGTAAGCCTCTGTGCCTGTGACCTTATGCCAAAGGAACGATCACAGAGGGTGTTGTTTTTTGGCAACTAATATAAAACACTGAATTAATAAAATATGTTCTTAATGTTTCGGAAACGAAATTCGTTTCCTTTCTCAAATTTTGTAGCTGTATAGTGTTTATTGAAACGTTTTTTGTTAAAATGGGGTCCTCTCTTTATTGTCGATGTCTTGGTATTTAAAAGTGGGTAATACAAGTAACAAGTATTTTTATTGTAAATATTACAATGGAAGAAATGAATGATTTAAATACTGGTTTATCTCGTTCATTACAGTGCAGCTGCAACAACATAAAGGTTTCCAGGTCATTTGTGAATTGAAAGAGAACATGTATCTTTTCTCTCTTCTGTAACGAATAAAATCTAAAGATAGGCAATAAATTACTTCCCTCCATATAACTTGTATACTAATTCAAGTGAACACATATAGTCCAGCAGCCAAGCTGCGAAAAAGAAAAAAATATTTAAAATTTTAGATTGGAAACCTTATATTATGGCAGCGGTATAAATCTTAAAAAAAATCTTTTTTTCTACTTTTAAATTGCATCAGTTTACATTCTTGATATTCGTTATTGCAATAGTATGAAATTAATACTTTTAGAAATTTACACCATACAAGAAAACCAGAATTTTTTTTATTGAAAATTTGGGAAGATTTCTAAATTACACGTTTTGATTTTTTATAGGTTATGTTAAAGACATGGAGTACCTATGTAAAAAACGATTTATTGATTGGCCTATATACATTTATATCAAAATAATCATATAAAACATATAACATATTATTATTTAACATATTACTTTTTATAACGGTAAATCAAAATTAATTAATAAATATTAGTAAAAGTCTTCCTCGGCAAATTTTACATTCTGTTGTTGATTTTTAACCTGCTCTTGATTTGAATACATGTAAGCCACTTGTTGTGAGGATGTTGCATCTTCTACATTTTTGTCATCTCTAATCCGTATAAAACGTGGGAAACGCAAAGAAATGCCCTTTTCAGGATCCACCTAGATAATACAACAATTTTAATTACTTCAAGATTAAAACAGAGAAAATTAATTCTTTTTTTCTTTTGTTTCTATTATTAACAAAAATAAACATTAGTTTCATTTTAGTGCTTTTTATCAAGTTGTTACAGAGGCTAACCGTTGCAACTATAATATAACTTACTACTATAGATGACAAATTTCCAATAGACTAATTCTGTTTGAAACTAATAAATCTTTGTTTTATTAGGCAATCATACTAAATCTTGGAAAGTTTAAAGTAGTTTTTTTATGATGTTTTAGATGTGCGATAAGATAACTTTTCTATGAATTCTTTTGTCAACATGGCTATGAAAAAAACATGGCAAGGCAGTCCGCGTCTGTCACTGTCATATGTAAATCCAGTCTAATTATTAATAAATCTGCTATAACGAAACATGTCGTCAAAAAAACACCAAACTTTGATCGACGGAGACAAACAACGGCGGTGAAACAGGGAGGAGCTGTTATGTAAAGAAAAATACAAGGTAAATACTGTTTCCTGTACTGTTTGTCCCTGTTTTACAGTCTGTTCCTGTTATTTACATCATGACACCCAAATTTCCTATGTCGGGTAATCACAAAAGATAATACTTTATGGGAAGCAGTAAAGATGTATGCCCTATGACAGCTGACGTCATCAAAACGCAAGGCCAATTCTCGAGTGTTTGCGGTCATGTGATGATATTATTTGAATTTTACTTACTTTTAAATAATGATTAATGAATAAAGCCACAAAAAATTTTTTTCATAATTTTTGGTTTTGTATGTTTATTTTAAAATTTCTGATTTATTGTATATAATTTTAAGTTTCATCAATTGTGGTAGGTAAACCAAAACAATGTTATCTAACCAACAAAGATTATAAATTGTTGAAAAAATTGTACAAGGTTCTAGAGTGAAATCTTGACCAGCAGAATATGTGACATTCAATTGATAAAATTTTGCTATTTTGCATTATTAGTGATGTCTCTGTAAGAAGCTGAAAATAATCAACTTCTTGGAGCGAGTCACCAATCAGAAGCAGACTACGTGAACGCAGGAAACAAAAAACTCGTTGTGAGAATCCAGCTATAGAGTATACTTTCTTTGATTTGTTTTGTTGATATATCTAGTGTGTAAAATGAAACCAGGCATAAATACTATTAGGTGACAAATAAATTTTTTCTTTTTTTTTGTGTATATCGACAAGTGAATGAGTAAGTTTCTTTTCCACATTAAAAAGAATCAAAATTTTTTTTGAGAAGTACTATGACAGAGGAAATGGACTGAAAATATTGCTCCCATTCCTCATTAAATTATTCAGAGCTAGTGTGGTATGGAACTATATCCCATTCAGTTGATCGGCGGTTAAGGTAGTATATATACCAAAAATTGGTAGGAAAGAACCAAGCCCTAAATCGCTTAGACCAATTAGCCTGACATCTTTTCTGTTGAAAGGCCTGGAAAAGGTGCTGGACGGATATATGAGGGGGAACATCCTGAATCATCACACCCTCAATACCCATCAGTACGCCTATCAGACAGGAAAATCAACAGAACTAGCACTTAACAACCTAGTCGAGAAGATCGCCCAATCCCTTCAAATGAAGGAAATTGCGGTGGGAGTCTTTCTTGACTTGAGGGAGCATTTAATGATGCACTGCCTGACTCCTTATATGCAGCAGTGGCTGCCAGAGGAATTGAGCCTACTATAGGCGACTGGATTCGTGCTATGCTATCAAACAGGACCATAACAACGTCTCTACAGGGAGAAACAGTTAGGTTTAGAGCCACGAGAGGGTGCCCGCAGGGTGGGGTTCTCTCCCCCTTTTTGTGGTCACTTCTTGTGGACGACCTACTGGCTATTCTCACACTGTGGGAGGTTGAGGTTCTAGCATATGCAGATGATCTAGTCATACTAGCCAGAGGAAACTCTGAAGGAGTAATATCGAATACCCTTCAAGAGACACTGGATGCAGTGAGTAACTGGTGTGACAAGGAACAGATGTCTGTAAACCCTCAAAAAACAGTAATAGTACCATTCACCTGGAAAAGGAAGCTGGAGGACTTAAGACCTCCCTCCTTAATGGGTGAAACTATTCCATTTGCGGAGGAGGTGAAATATCTAGGAATCACTCTAGATAGATCACTTAATTGGAACTCCCATCTGGAAAAGGTAATCCACAAAGCAAAGCTGTCCTTATGGACATGCCATCGTATTTGTGGCAAATCCTGGGGCATGGGTCCCCAACAAATTTACTAGATCTACATCAGTCATCAGACCAATGATAACATACGGATCCATTGTTTGGTGGCCGAAAGGATCACAACGCATGGCTAAGCCAAACTCTCTGGACTGCAGAGATTAGCATGCATGACCATAATGGGAGCAATTAGCACCACACCGTCAGCTGCAATGGAAATCCTCTTGGATTTACCCCCTCTTCATATATACTTGGACAGGGGCCAGGTGGGTAACCTACAGACTGCAACAAGTAGCCATTAATATGCCGCAGACTAGTATCATGGAGGTCATCATCAGGTTGCTGAATGACATAGAGGATCACAGCATCCTGGGAATGCCCTCGGATATTATGCCTATCATGACTAACTACGAGCTGACCTACAACATCCTTTCTCCGGAAGGCTCTAAATCATTTGAGCAAAAACAATAAAGTGACTCTGGTCTGGATACCCAGCCACTCTGGTATGGAAGGTAACGAAATAGCAGACTCCTTGGCCAGAGAGGGTGCGGGATCTCGAATCATCGGACTAGAACCGATACTTGGCATATCTTTAAGTACTGCTAAGATGGCTATCTCAACCTGGGCTGAAAGGAAAACACTCCAGTATTGGCAAGAAGTACCAGGATTAGTTCAATCGAAGGTGTTTATAAAATACTCTTTGAAATTAAGAGCTAAGAAACTTTTAGAATTAAACACTGTAAACCTGAAAACTCTAACAGCCCTATATACCGGGCACTGCCGACTAAACTACCATCTGCATAAATTCGGCCCTAGCGGAAAACGCCGAGTGCCGTCTATGCCTGGAAGATGATGAGAAGGCAGACCACATCCTATGTACCTGTCCCGCTGTGGAGAGGATCCGATTCTCAATATTTTGCAAAGGGCAACTACTGCCAGGAATCTGGACACATTCTCACCCAATAAATTTATCAGTTTCTTTAAGAGACTGAACTTATTGGGTGAAATATAACTAGGTGTGAGCCACAATAGGCCTGGTGGAGGGTCCATAGGGACTCACTCACAAGAAACCTACCTGATTGAAATAAAGCTTATTCAATCTATACCTAATTTGACAATAAAGTAATTGACATTCTCTAAAAACATGGCCAGGAGAATAAACTTCATTTATAGGTAAAAAGATAAGAATATTTGGTTTCAAAATATTTTATTCTTTTCCAGTGGCAATTTATTTCTTTTCAGTGTTCTACTCAAAATTATACGTCCGACGAATAATCTTTTTTAATGGCGATGTAGCCTAGGATATAGTGGAAAATTTTGGCCTCCGGCGAAAACTCTTGTCCCGTTGTACATAGCTTTTATATGTATCACTACATTTTGTGCCCTCCCTTTGCATAGTATCAGGGGCCACCACTGAGTAGCAGTATGTCACATGGTTTATAAATCACGCAAAATTCCGAATTTACGGCGGGTAATGGGATTATTAATTTTTGACTCTTTTGATGACCAAAAATTCATTTGTGACATCTTTGACCTATACTGACTGGTTAAAAATGCTATTTTCAACTATAGTTATAACTGAAAGACAACTTACAATACCAAGTGCAGCTCTATGTACTGGAGATAAAGACAAATCGGCACATTTGATTTCCCAAACTTGAGCAACATCAAACCAATGATCTGGTTCTAAAGATGAATCATATCTGTAATATGGTCTAGGCTGTGAAATTATGTGATTTTTGAAAAACTCAGAATGAGTTTGTAATATTTCATCACTAAATCCGGTTCCAATCTGAAATAATATTAGTTCAGGCACCATTAATACATTATTTTTTATCTAATATTACCTTACATATACTTTGATATTCTTCACTGTCCTTATCATAACATGCTAACAAGAACCCTCCATAATTTCCAGTACGTTTTCCCTTTCCTAAATAACCCCCAATTACTACAACGTCTAGAGTATCTCCAACACCCTCTAAATAATCCTTCTTCAATTTTAACCAGTTATGTGACCTTTTGGCAATTTCATATGTAGCATCTTTTTCTAAAGTTTTCACCATTAGTCCTTCACAATTTCCTAAAGAAAGTAAATATATTGTAAATTACAACAAACAAGTATTTCTTCTTTACGGTTTATTCCCAGGATACACCCAGTTACCTTTTACACTTTCTTCCAAAAATTCTTCAACTTCTTCTATGGTAGATGTATCTAAATGTTTGGCAAATATCCACTCGCCTTCTACCTCTTTAAAAAATCGTTTTAAGAGATTTCTGCGCCCTATAAATGGTTTTTTAACTAACGACTCTCCATTCAGATACAGTAAATCAAACATAAATACACATACTTGTACTTTAATATCGGCTTCATTAGCATCCTACAAATGAAAAATATCTAAAATGAAAGAACCAAGATTTTCTTAATTTAATGTTCTTTTGTGTTTTATAGCTGTAAATACAATATTTATACAAGGTGCTTCGTATTTAAAGTGACAAGAGTAATGGGAGATAAAGCACACTGAGCTTCAAAACACCTCCAAACTTATCCAATGTTAACAGGTTTTGAGATATGTTTTATGGTGGTCGGCCATAATTCTAGAACGGCTTTAAATATTTGGATAAAATTTGGTACAAATACTATACTCGTTTAGCTCAATCAAAAGCATTATTTACTTTGGAAAAATTCCAGGACCAGACTCAGTCTTTATAATGTTGCTCTCAATGCCGATAATATCACCCTGCATATCATTGTTTTGGCACATATCAAACCCATATGCAACACTAAAAAGGATGGAGATATTGTGTGTAACACGAATGGAGCTACATCCAATTTAAAGGGACGTACCGCATGCGCAGTTCTGCGAAAAGTACAAGATAAGATGAAATTTTCGTACTTATTAGTAAAATTTGAATTTACATAATAAACGATATTTAATGAGGTCATAAATAATATAGAATCTCTTTAAGATTTATTATATGTGGCAGTTACCTGGTATAATTACATTACAATTATATATTCCTGACAAGGGCTTTCCAAATTATAATGAGATTAATCTTCCCGGAAATCTCCGAAATGTGCCGAATAATTCTAACCATACCATTTTACTTTGAGTGTGTACTGACCACGTGAAGTAAATTGCGAACGTTTTGTGTTGCGAACCTAACCTGTTATCGGCTTCGTTGTGTGTTTATTGGTTTTTTATTATTTGTGAGAGCTGTATTGTGAACTGTGGCTGTTAAAGCGACAAATTTAACATTTTGATTCACCAGTGATATTGAAGAATTTCTAGTAAAAATGAAATGTGCCTATAAAGACTGTAAAAATGACTACAGAACGTGCAAAACGTTACATGAAGAAATACACTTCCATCGTTTTCCTAAGGATGAAAATCTGTAAGTATAAAGTTTTAGAAGTATTATGGTTGTAAATATGTACAGATCATCATAACATAATATTCTCTATAACTTATATTTGTGGCGGAGTTCTGTATTCTGTATTCCATTTGATTATTTTGGGATTTTGCCACCTACTTATAACAGAAAAAAGAGGCCACTGTTAACTGTTTCTTGACAGGTGTAGTATCCTAAAATAACCATAAAATGACTTTTATTTATTTAATACGACAGTTAATTCATACAATAATTGATTATTTGCAACTTGTCACAACCAATACATAGTCGGTACGACTGGTTTCGGTACTCTTTAATTTTCGATAAGTATACCCATTCGTTTATCAATAATAATTATCTGATTAATGAATTGCATTATTATAGGTGTCGGGCTTGGGTGGAAGCATGTGGACTGCCAGATTTGTTGAACAAAACCGCGTTTCAACTTCACAATACTTACAGAATTTGCAGTAGACATTTTTAAGAACACATATGTTCATGAACATAGTTGAAAGAAAATCACTTCTGCCTTCACCTATACCAGAAAAGTATATCGATCAGGCATATTATGGTAAGTAAAATAATAAGTTTGTGATCTTTTTGGATACCTACCTAATTATTTATACAGGGTATACAAAACTTTGCTGATTTTGTTAGTCTAACTGAACTGGGTGTTGCTTATATAAAAAAGAAATAAATATAAATAAAAGTAAACCTTAATAATCTAATCTAAAAACTAGAAACAGTATAAGAAAATGCTATAAAAGTGAATAATATTACATACACGTTCAGACAGCGTTGAAAGTTCGATCAAAGTTTGTGTTTATGTCTCATTCCCTGCAATGTCTATTTTTCTGCATGTATTGTTTATAAATACATGTAGCATTTCAGAAAGAAAATAATTTCTTTTTTAAAACAACACTAATGATAGCTTATATTTGCAGATATTAATAAGCCGTCAACATCTAGTGGGATCACATCCTCTGTAATAAATCATCCAAGCAAAATATGTATTCTGCAAGACATAACATTAACCCGAGAAGAGAAGTCTACAAGCCCTCCTCCAGAAAAGTTACCTGTAGGAGTACAAACTCCCCAATTTTTTGTTAGCCCCAAAAGACACATCCTGAAAGGAAAAGTGAAAAAGTTGCAAATGGAAAATGCAAGCTTAAGAAAACTTTTGGATAAATCAAACTCTTGTACAGGTGAAGATTTTAAAAAAATGTGTGACAAATTTTTATCACCAGAACTGTCCTCATTTGTAAAGGTACAGCTAGAGCAAATGGACAGAAACAACAAAGGACAACGATATTCAATGGATTTTAAACAGTTCTGTTTAACACTGTATTTTTTGGGTCCACAAAGCTATAGAAAACTTGCAAAAACATTTACTTTTCCCTCCATAAGAACATTACAGAGATTTGTTGAAAACATAAAATTTAAAGCTGGTATAAATGAAATATTATTTAAAATATTAGAACTGAAGGTGAAGAACATGGAAGATAAAGATAAAATTTGTTATATATGTGTGGACGAAATGGCCATTAAGAAAAATTTATTTTATAAATATATAAATGATGATATTGTAGGACTGGAAGACAATGGAGAAGAAAAAAGAGAAGGCTCAAGCTTATCCGACATTGGTTTACATGTTGTTGCCTTGGTAAGTGACATGGGATCAAATTTTATTCACTTATCTAAATTATTGGGTGTAACAACTGAAAATTCTTTGTTTGAGTTGGCTAACAATAAATTAGTATATTATTTTGATCCATGTCATTTACTCAAGGCAGCGAGAAATAATTTAAAGACTAACATTTTTTATTGGGATAATCACCGTGCTTCTTGGGAAGATATACAAAATTTTTTTGAGAAAGATAAAGAAAAAATTAAACCGTATGGCTCCTAAATTATCCGCGGCCCATTTGGCACCTACAAATTTTCAAAAGATGAACGTATCTCTTGCTGCACAGGTACTTAGTAATACTGTTGCGTTAGGTATTGATAATCATGTGTACTTTCATTCACTTCCAGATGAAGCTACAGGTACAGTAGAATTTAATATAAAATTCGATAAACTGTTCAATATTTTTAACTCAAGAAATATTAATCATACAGTGAAATTAGATTATGCCTTCTTCCATGACCAATTGCAAGTTGAATTCTTGAATGACATGAAGGATTTTTTAAAAAAATTAAAGGCTTTCAATAAAAAAACTAACAAAAACGTCACAAATCAATTAAAGTTTATAAACTGTTGGATTATTACAATTAATTCATTAATAAAATTGTGGACTATATTAAAGAATAATGGATTTGAATATATTTTAACAAATCATATAAATCAAGATAACCTGGAAAACTTTTTTGGTTCTGTAAGGCAGCAAAATGGAAACGCACTGCCCGCTCTTTTAAAAAACTATTTGTAATGGGTTTCTTACATACTGACAATATGAACTGTAAAGAAGATTTTTTTGAAATATTGATATCTGTTAGAGATTTTTCATCTAAAATAACACCATTAACTTTTCCCTTATGCAGACAACCATTTAAATCTTCTGTTCTTATTGATAATGTTGACTATAGGCATATGACTCCTACAGAAATCAATTCTTTTAAATATGTTTGCGGCTACCTGATTCAGAAATGTTTGAAAATACATAATTGTGATATATGTCAAAGGTTTGCTAAAGAAGGTAACAAAATAGATGACACTACGTTGTTTGTAAGAAAAAAAGCTTATGACACAAGTGTTTCTGCATTTGGAAGTCTGAAAACTCCCGATGAAACATTTATGTCTTACATTAAAGAATTAGACGATATATTTATCAATTTAATAGATAGTAGTATCACAAATCATCCAGGGAGTACTATATATAATAATTGTAAATTAGTTTTACCTCTGCAACATCCCTGCACAAATTTCCCAATAGATTATTTACTAAAATTACTTGTCAGATTACGAATTTATTACCATTTAAAAAACCTTAACCAACATGTTCAAAATCCTAGTATTAAAAATGTAAAATTAAACATCATTCGTAATATGTAAATAAATTTTAAAACAAACAATTATCTTGTTTTATTTCGATATCTTAATTTTCAGTTGACATCCTCTATCATGTAGTAGTATTTGAATCTAATGCTAAAATCTGTCCAATTTACATTTACAAAAATCAGTAATAAAATAGGTAATAATTTTTGACCACAAGTTTTATAATTCTTGTAACTTCTGATTTTGATTCCTTGCAATCTTAGTTCATACATGCATTTAAGCAAAACCAAATATAATATGTGGAATTTTGAGTTTATTTGATTTTTCTTTTCTAATGTAAACTTATTAATATGATTGCTATATTAAAAGTGATTTACGAATTATCTCTATAAATTATCCTAGTTTATTTTAATCATGTAAAACACATAATTTGAAGCTTACCCACTATATATTTCTACCCTGCAATTTAAAAGTTTTCAACAATTTGTAAGTAGATTTAATGTAAAATAATTAAACTGGCAACATTGTTGCTCAAATGTTCTGTGCTCGATGTGGCAACGTGTATCATCCAATTTAAATGCCCGAGATACACGACGGCATTTGTGCAAGATCAAAGGAGTGTCGCATATGGGTTTGATATGTGGTTTTGGTAAATACTAATGAACGATTAAAAAGTCAATGGATCAGTGTATAAAATAAAGTCACAATATTTAATGGCACGTTAAGGTTATTCTACAATAAATTTTCAAAAATATTGATCGACCCAATTTTAAATTCCACAAATAAAGGAGTCAACTAGCTAACGCCACTATATCATTAATGTTACTTAAATACTCCACACTAATTAAGCATCTTCATTTTTTTAGTCAAGAAATACATATTTATTGAAAAATTAATGATTTGTGCATGTGAATTTTATTAAGATTCCTTTCCTACCATAGCCTCACAAAATTTTATTTTAAATTTACACAGGTAATTCTTTATTTGCTCAAAATTTCACAAATATTTGTACTAAACATTCCGTAATAATTCTGGTATTATTAGTCGGAAAGTTTTCCATTAAAAAAATTGTACAAAGTTTAATTTGGCCCCTATTTGTGCATGTGCTGGGTGAATTTCCATAAGATATATTTTTTTAATTGCAATAATCTCAATCAACATAGTAATCCCTTAAAACTATCCACACTTGAAATGAAAAATGTACCATGTAGCACACAAAGTAAAAATATGATTCGGTAAATTTCGGAAAAATTTACGTCATTTTCCCGAAACCATACATCATTAAATAATTCTAAATTTTATATGACATACTGATAAAATTTCATTTATTTTTGGCATACACTAGGTGGCACTTTATAAATTTATAATATGATGTATTACCCATGGATAATAATATGTCTACGGTTTTAGAAAAAAAGTCTCTTCTCACTTTTTTTGGGTATAAAGCCACTGTCCTATAATAAATTATTTTAAAAAAAATTGATAAATAATCAGTCAGAGGTTGGTTTTTGAAAAAAACGCTTATCCTATTCAAAAAATGCCTCACACCTAAAAAAATATATTAATCTGAAAAAAAGAAACTTAAATGTCAAATATTTTAAGATGATTATGAGTTGACGTTTCAAAGCAAAATTTCTTTGATAAAATATTGTCTATAATCATTTTTTTTAAATAATTTATAGAACAGTGGCTTAATCTTCGACCATAAATAACTAGACAAATCTTACCACATGACTTGATGCCAAATAAATAAAGGTGGATGAATAGAAAATTTATTAAATTTAAATAGTATTTTTTTTCTGAAACTCCAACATTTATAAAAAAGTTGATTTATATTTTCCGGCTATTCAGTACCAGACATTTCCACTTTTCTCTCATTAGTTATTTCTGGGTATTACAATAAAAATACTTGTTTCTACTACAAGCAATTTAAATCTTTATGATAATCTTAGAAATAATTTGACTAATTTTGTTCAAAATTTACCCCTATTAAAATCTGAATCAGACATGCCTATGTTTCTTCCTCCTCCACTAGCAAATCATTGTTTATCAAGACTTCAAGCAATTCTCTGTGTTTGTATAGGCAAGCTCTATCTACACTTTAATGATGGAAGGGCCTAATACCCAAAGGTGAGAAGAAACCATTATAGGATGATACAAATAAATAACTACAGGCAATGTCTAGGCTTTAAGTCTGTTTTGAATAATTTTCACTATAGAATTATTTGAGATTTATGTCAATACTTTACCAAAATTTTACCTCTTTTACATGAGCAAAAAAAACTTTGTTATCTCCTTTTGCACAATGGAACATTACCTGATGCAACTCATTTTATGGAAATATAAATCATGAAACACAGATTTTTATTTGGTATTTACCTCATTTTTGCCTTATTACATTATAACTGGAAATTTTGTAAACAATACGGAATTACATGTTTTGTGAGGTTATGGTATAAAAATACAAAAATATATACACTCCATACTTTTCTCTTTCTAGTGCTGAGAATTTGAAATGGTAAAATTTGTTTCTTTTCCTTATCCCAAGCGACTGCTTCACAATCTAATATACAAGATTTTACATTTTCAGTTCTACATCCACTTAGTCTAGAAATTATATCTGGATATTTGGATGTGTTGTTTTCTTGATTTCTGCTAAAAATGTATACTTCTTCACCATTTATATGAATCTAAAAAAAAAAATTATATATCGGCTGTAAAAGAAACCAGGCTCACCCCCTCTTATTTTCATTGTTTATAGAAATAAATTGATGAAATTTTAATATGTTGTTATACACATTAAATTGCATTTGATGAGAGTATTTTCAATTTTTATGCACTTCCGTCACAGAATAACCAACAATCAGAAGAGAATGTTTCAATTAGTGGGGAAGTTTGTGCATTTCTAAGCGCGCATTGAATTCGCCATGTCCTTTGGAATAGAATATGACATTGCCAGATGTACAATAATTACCTATTTGTATAATAATTTAATGTCAGGCACTAAAGCGTAGAAAATCCAATTTATGACATTTTCAGAGAACTCTTGTATACATATATCTAATGTATGAATATCAGTTTATGACCCTATTGCGAAAACTTTAATTGTTATACATTTGCCAGTACGTACAGTAATTTCAAAGCACAACTTCACAAATTTGTTTAGAACCCATAAATAATCATCATAATTATAATAACTTCATTCCATCAATAGGTACCTCACAGGTGTAGAACAAGTCACAAAATAGAATTGAAAGTAATGTAAAATATATAACCTAATAAAACTAAATATAAAATAGTATATGTTACATGTAATAAAAGACAATAAAATTACGACATGTTAAAACTTAAAAGATATAATTAAAAAAGTCTGACACAGAATAAAATGTTTCAGTGATTAGAAATTGATGTAGTTTTTTTTTAACTGTTTAAATGGTAAGTTTTTAAGGTTAAAAATTTTTATCAATTGCATCATAATATTTTTCTGTACTTGTCTGTAGGATGCTTGCTGCAAGCGTAATGTTAAATTTGCGTTATCACGTGTGTTATATAAATGATCAGTTTCGTATCTGCTGATAAGTTCATCATAGTTATTCCTGGTAAAGCAAGCATGGAGAGACATGGAAGAGAAGAGTAGGTATACACTTTTGTTAAATATTATGGTACATAAGTCTGTTCTTTTCATTTGAAATATACTTCTAATGCAGGTTTTTTGTAGCTTGAAAATTCTGCTGCTTACACAGAATTTCCCCAGAAGATGATTCCGTATTTAAATCTGGAATTAATATAAGCATAGTAGGAGGCCATAGCCTCTGTCTCATTTATAGATTTTGATTTTATCCATAGTGCATATGCAAATGAACTTATTTTTGCTGCCAGATATTGTATCACTGGCAGTTCTTCTATAGGGTCATTTGGTCAATGACCTCCCACATACAATAAAAAAATAGTGCTATTCATTTTCTGAAGTTTAAAAATATATAATATATATATTTTTAATATTCTTAAAAAATATATTAAAGTTTCTAGTTCATTCTATGTACAATATTATTCAAATATCTAGATCGCAGGATTTCATATTCATTACATTATTCATTTATAGAATTTAAAAAACTTGGGATCAATCTACAACTTGTCCCCAAAGCTAGCTACGGACCGAATTTACAACGAATTATAGTGAAATAGACTTATGCGCGAATCGTCAGAAAGCAAAAGAGACAGAAAACACTGGTGGGGACAATGTCCCTGACACATTTTACGTAAACGGTAACGCACAAAGTTCAGTCGAGCACTAGCAGTCTAGGTACGCGTTGGTCGGTAAATTCTGTCGCGTTGTTTTTAATGTTTTTATTTGTTAACATTATATTAGTAAATCTCTACTTGTCGTGAAATTAAGTAAAACAGTGTTTTTTTTCTTTTTTTGTAATTTTAAAGTGGAATATAAGTAAAGTAGTTTTTATGTTTAGATAGTTTTAGACGGTGTTGTATGTGAGAGATTTTGGAAATTTATTCGGCCTCAAGGAACGATATCGCAGCATTTGACAGATGTAATTTTAAAAGAGTTAGAATGTCTGAAAATTAATGAAAGTCCTGAAAAATTGATAGCACAGTTACGATGGAGCATCAGTAATGAATGGTGCTTTTGGAGGTGTACAAGCCAAAATTAAAATGTTATTCTTCAGCAAATTTTATTCATTGTTACGCTAATTTAATTTTAAAAAAATAAATTTAATTTTACAAAGAGCATCAAGTCAGGATAAAAGCATGAATTTTTTGTTTGCTAATTTACATATGTAGCTTTTTTTCATTCTGTGGAAAATCGCCAAAAAGAACAGCTGTGTTAGATAATGTTGTTAAGGTGAGATTACCTAAAGCGGCTCCAACAAGATGGAATTTTAATACAAAGTGCATAGAGACTGTTTATACCTATCGAACAGAATTATTAGATTGTTTAGAAAAAAATCATTGATAATGAATCAGAAAACAACACTCTAAACCAAGCTATTGGTTTAACAAACTACTTACAAAATGAACATTTTCTTTACTGGTTAAATTTTTTTCATTTAGTTATGCCTCATTGTGATATATTCAATCAATTACAAAAATGTAATATCGATATCATAATGGTAAATAAGTGTATTGGCGTTTTTAATAGTAAAATTGAAGACATCAGAAATAAAATTTTGAATAACTATTTGGAGGAGACATCCATGCAGTCTGCCCAGAGATGTAAAACGAAAGAATCAAAAAGGAGAATTTCATTAGAAGTTAGTGATATAATTACATCTAAGATCAAAAACAGGTTTGGCTTCAGTAATCATTTAGCGGTGTCTCAGTTATTTCACGCAGATCAATTTAAAGATTATAAAAAAAGTTTTCCTGAAGATATGTTTAAATTAGTTAAAACGGATTATCCAGTCATAAATCATTTGAAACTTAAAACTGAATTAGAAGTATTATATAGCCGAGAAGATTTTTCCAATAATGAAGGTGCAGTTGCTTTGTTACAACTTTTTATTAACAATAATTTGTGCAATACTTTTTCTGAAAGTGTCAAACTGTTAAAAATCTTGTGTACTCTCCCTATGACTACCGTCGAAAGTGAACGTTGTTTTTCCACCTTAAAAAGAATAAAGACATTTTTAAGCAATACCGTGGGTCAGGAAAGGTTATCTTCTTTAGCTATGCTTACCATAGAAAGGGCATTAATAAAGAAGATAAAAGACTTTAATGAAAAGGTAATTGACCACTTTGCATCTCAAAAAGACCGGAGGATCGACTTGGAATTTAAATCACTTTAAAAGGTAGGTAATACAGTAAAATTTTCTAATTGACCTCCCTATCTCTTGACCCACAAACCTCCACTGTATTGTATGTGATGTTTCCAATTGAGCTGCGGATCAATTATGATACCAAGAAATTTTATGGAGTCAGTAGATGTCAAGGTCTGGTTCTTGTAATTAATAGTTAGCGGTAGTTCTTTCTTCAGGTTCAATTTCAATATGTGAGTTTTTTCAATATTTAATTTTAAATTATTCCATGTATACCATTCACATAAGATGTCAATTGTAGCTGAAATTTCAGTTACTAATTCCTCATTATTTTTTGGCTCTAATTACTAGAGAATTATCGTCTGCAAATAAATTTATTAGATGCTTACTCCATTTGGAAGGTCATTTATATAAAGCAAGAATAGATTTGTGTGAAAAAAAAATTGTTGTACATTTTTTATTTATTAAAAATATTAATTTTTAGGTAGGAGAGTTTTATTCATGAATTTTGAATTTAATTTTTCTGTTTGTTTACTGTATTCTCGGAAACCATTATTAAGTTGGAAATAATTTTTTGGGTTAATGTTATTAACGGCATAGAGAAACAGGATCAGATTTAAATAAATTTTTTTGTTTTAAGTATAATTGAGAATAGTTGATGATCGACCATAAATCTTTTTTACCCAAATAAAACCTCAATTTTAAATTTTCACAAAAAATTTTTTATATTCATATATTTACAAATTTAATGCATTTTCAACACAGGGCATCTGTTAATTGTCAGTGGCGGTCGGTCTGAAGCAGTGCTTCCCCTGGGATATAAAAAAAAATTTAGACCTAACACTTTTTAATTCTTTACCCATTATAACCGGCCCTTTTCCCTGAATTGCATATAAAACCAGCCAGCCGGGCTCTTGTAAAGAGCTGTTCTTAAACTTCTTAAATTCCATCCATTCTTGTATCTGAGATCGTAATACGTTTTATTTTATAGATTTTAATCTCGTTAATTTTACTTAATTTATTTCCTAGTATTATTCTCATTTTGTTATTTGTAAAAATTTTGGTGTTTCTAAACCTGTGGTGCGGCGTTTTTTAAACTGGATAGTGGATTACTTTGGAAGCTGGTCCTGGCCGTGGAATGGTGTGTGGTGTGCATTTGAAAGGGGATTTTCATCTCAAAACTGATGGCCTTACTAAAACGTTCTTAGGTCTTTAATTGAAGTGTCAGTCTATCGTGGTTAAGGGGTTGTGTAAATTGTTTTGTTGGCCAGTGTACTGTTCACAAATGAAAAAGGTGTTTGGATAAAAATGGCTTTTTATTTTAAACAACATACAAAGATGTGTGTGAAACGCGAGCGGTGCAAATGGAGTCTACGTTAAAAAAGTGTTAAAGACTTATGCATTGTTTGTTTTCTCGGCAAAAATACTTAGTTTTAGAGGTCTACTGAATCTCGGAGTGTTGTTAATAGGGGATTCTTTATTTTAAAGACTCGCGGTCATTCAAAATTTCTTCAGTCATAATTTTTTAGAAAAACAAAAAGTCCTTTTGTTGCATTTTGAAACCTTATTGTCAATGTGCTAACCAAATGGGAAAGTCCAAAGCCTTTTTAGGATTTTTAGACGTAACAACGCCATGAACGGCCGCAGCTTTTATACTATAGTTTGTCAGATAGTCGATATCTACAGTGTGGTACTAAACTTATCGCCCAAAGTTATGATCGGCCGCTGTAATGGCTGGTGAATTGGGGGCCTGAGGCCAAAGTAAAGAGACTTTTCAGAATGCAATTTTGTAATGTTTTGCCTCGATTAAATTTAGTTCTAGCTCAATCTGCAGCGTGTCTTAAAGAGTGCAAAGTTTTTTTTCGAGTATTAGTAGAATGGCTGCCTTTTTTCAAAAATCATCAAAACGGAACGTGAATAAACTTTTTCTCGAAATTCAACCAGTGAAGAGCGGCTTTCAAAATTGTCCCTGTGACATGAAAGTACTTTGTGAAGGAGATGTCCCAAAATTCAAACTTTTACGACGTTTTCGAAAAAAGAAGGCGGTAAACTTTAAATAGGTAGGTATTGCATTTAACACTAACTAGCTGGCTCAATTTATAGTTGGCTAGTGTGACTAACTCTCTATTCGCTGCGGGTTCAATTCCCACGGCCTGCATGTCGGTGGATGGTTTTGTGTCTGCGTTTTTTTCATAAGTGTAACCCTCGCCCGTGCAGCTTCGGCTTTGGAATCGGGGGTTGTCTAATTTTTGTGGTTTTTATGTTTTATGTTTATTGAGGAGTGGCGGTCCTACAAGTGTACTTTTTCTAATCATAACTTTGCAGCTTTCGAAATTTGCTTTAAAATGAGTATACGGAAGCACGCCCCTTTTCTTAAAATAATTTTTGCCTCGCTTCGCTCGGGGCCTCCGCCTACTCTATCAAACGCTTCCCTTACAAAACTTACGCACGCCCCTGCAAATTGTAATTGTCTAGACCTCTGCGAACCACTGTGTTGGCGAAACAATTGTCATGTTTATATATATTTAGTAAATATATGAATATAAAAATTTTTTGTAAAAATCTTAAAACGTGAAGTTTTATTTAGTTCAAGATAATTTGAGAAATTTTATCTGCTTCTACGTTATTAGATAATATTTGTATAGAAATGAAAAGATACATAAAAAAACTTTAAATGAATTTGCTTTTCTAATTCATACATCTATATGTATTTGAAAGTTGAAAACATTTATGCATGAAAAATTTTTGATTTATAAAACTGGCACAATTTAAAATTATATGTACATTTAGAATTATTTACAACAAAAAGTTATATGTGACATATTATGTATATTCACTACTCTAGAGAATATAAAATACATTTTATGCTCATTTCTTTTACCATACTACAGTATTTTCTTTATGATCTAAGAGCCTGCTAATATTCTTATTCTATGGTTTATGATTTTTTTTGTGAGGCATCAGTTTTTTTTCATAAATCTTTATTTCTAGTTTTAATTATTGTAGGTTTCGTATAAAGTGACAAAAATAACACATTTACTTTGATGCAGCTTAAAACTTAAAAAAGTAATTTCATAAAATCATATGATTACAAATACCTATCTATATATCTGACTACATTAGAAAATAATACACCCCTGACTTCTATTCCAAGAAGATGGTCGATTTTGGAGCTAAATGGTTCAATTCGACGCGACATGAGATTCTCTTCTGTTTGTTGGTTATTCTGTGCTTCCGGTTCGCCGGAAATTACCTCAACATTCTTATTTTAAATTGAACACCCTGTATATTTTTACATTTTTTGAATGTATGGTGAATTCTTAATATAACAGTATACATTTTTCTTTGCTTTTTTTATTTATTTCTCTTTTTAACCAAAATTTTAATATTTGGTTTACAAAAAATTCTTACTACTACAAAATTTGAATTACTGTTTTATGACAACACTATAGGTACTCTTCAAAAGTGAGAAAATCGGTTTTTCTAAAAAATGCTTATTTGTCAAATCTCATGGCTCATCACGATATTTAGAAAATAATTTTTTTTACATACATACCCATAACAGCATTCATAAAATTCACTGATTTGACAAATGTGAATTTTTTAGAAAACGACTTTCACCTTTGAATGCTCCTATTCTAAGGGAGCATTTATCATAAAATAGTAATTCAATTTTTGCAATAGTAAGAAACCCTGTCAGAAATATTTTTTTGTAAATCAGCACTCTAAATCAAAAATTAAAATTTTCGTTAAAAAATGAAACAAATAAAAATCAAAACAAAATGTATACATAAAAATTGAAAATACTGTTTTCAATGCAATTTTATGTGTATAACAACATATTAAAATTTCATCAATTTATTTCTATAAACAATGAAAATAGAGGGGGTGGGCCAGGTTTCATTTACACTTGGTATACTCTATACAGTAATTAAATTATTTTCCTTACTTGAGCTCTTTCTCCATCATATTTCCATTCACAGGTAAATTTTAAGTCCTCAAATCGCTGCAGTACTTCTTGAACACCTTTTGTTGGATGGGCTAACATAGGTTTGAGTGGAATTCCAGGTGTTAGTTTACAATGCTCGGGTAATTTTTTTATTCCTTCATGTAATAAAACTGGTACTATTTTGTCATAAGTTGGACATTCACTGAAACAAATTTAATATGTGGTTTGCTGGTTGCATGAATAATAATTTAAAGTTCTCTTACCAATATGCAGTTTTTAAAATCAGTGCCAAGTTTTCATATTCTGCTTTAAATGAATCAGATGACATAAGTTTAGATCTGTTCAGCTCTTTTGGTGGATATTCTTGATTCGGAGGTGTCATTGCACAAGCTAAAGCTAATGCTTGTAACACAGACTGTTCTGCAAGACCTATTCTTAGTTTTCCTGCCAAAGAACGAATTAAGAACCTAGCTTCAGCATCTTGGCAAGCGACAAACATGGACTGAATTTTTTCCACTTTTTTGCTTTGGGACTGAAAACAAATCAAAATGCTCGACACATTTATCATTTTTATATGCATATATAAAGTAAAAAGTAATAAGAGCCAACACACAAATTTATGTGGAGAGTACGAGATTGCAATAAAATTAGTATGAATATTTAAACGATTTATTAATTATTTAATGGTTATTTGGAAAAATGTCATTATTGAGTATCCTTCAGTTACTGAACATCTGGAGTTTAGTAAAATATTTAAATTAGAATATCACATGAAGATCATGCATATTTGTGCATGTTAACATGAATTCAACATAATTTTGAAAGTTACTGTGTTTCATATTCCACAATATTTTGATTTAAAATGTTACATAAAATTTACCGAATCCTATTAACACATTAACCGAAATGGAGGTCCGGTTTCATAAAAAAACAACAGCCTGTATAACAAAATTTTGAAAATCTTTACTTATTTGAAAACAGCGGAACAAATGAACTAAATAGTATACTTTCTATTCTACATTTCTGCATTTAATTCTAGAGGATTGATTTTTTAACACAAATTCAATTTTATACGAAATTCCATGAAGTACAATTTAAAAAACTTTTTTTACTGTCAAATTAAAAAGATTATTCAATTTTGAGTAATAGAATAGAGTAGAAAAAATATTATTGTGCTATATAAAAATAAAATTTATATAGGTACACAAAAGATGGCATTCGCATGAGCACTCTTCCATGTCACCTGTTTACACTTAAATACATACAGGATAAAAAAAAATACAAAAATACAGAAAATAAATAATCAGGTACCAAATTACAATAATGTATAGAATATAAAGGATACTAACCTAAGTTAATCTGCAACTCTAACAAATATTTCTTATAAGCTATCCTAAAGCTTACTAAAGACTTTCCTTGTATCATACTGAAATAGCTATCAGAATTTAGTAGCTTTGCCGCGGAATATGCAAAACAACTTTAAAATTTTTTTGTACTATGGTAAGGAATTGTCGATGGGGGCAACTCGGCTAAAATATTTTTCAAGATGGTGACACTTGGTTATACTGGAAGTAGATGTCAACGTCCTTATTTTAAATGGGATACCCTATCTATTATTACATTTTTGGATTGTACGCAAAATTCTAGGCCGATTTTGTGTATCATGTCCTATACCTAAGTCTCTCCGTTTTTGACATATTGCAATTTTTATGTCAAAAATGACGTTTGCAGGCACTAAAAGAATTATCAATTTTTCCTATAAGGACGCCTTTATTATTTAATTTGGGTTAGATTCTTTGTTGGAAAAGACCTACTTTAATAGAGTTTTTATAATATTTTGATAAGTATTAATACAGAGTGTTCAAAAAATAAGAATGAAAATAAAATTGAGAAAACTGTCAAAAATCAATTTTTTCAAATGGAAACCCCCAATTCTTATAATCTTATCTTATGTAGCATTAAAAATAAGGGTAGGTTTGTGTATGGATGTCTATTCCGAAAATTTTTAGTTTTCGAAATATTGCCGATTCAATATTTTTATGTGGGGATTTTGCTATGGATTTTAAGTTCAATTACTCTTAGATGGCTATGACGGCATTGAGTGTTAAACAAATGTATGTAGCTGTCACTGACCATTTGACAAGTATTAATTATCATGCCGGGGCGCTTAAATTATACGCACGAGGATTATTTAAATTTGTTTATAATCTATGGGGAATGTAACAAATTTGTATCAAGAACATGTGTAATATTTTTTGCTAATAGATATTCAGAGAAACAAAAACCGTCTCCGAACAATATTAAACGAATAATGGAGAATTTCAAAAATTTTGGGCCGTCATAGCCATGTAAGAGTAATTGAACTTACAATCCATAGCAAAATCCCCATATAAAAATATTGAATTGGCAATATCTCGAAAACTAAAAATTTTCAGAATAGACATCTATACATAAAATTACCCTTATTTTTAATGATAAATAAGATAAAATTATAAAAATTGGGAGTTTCATTTGGAAAAAATTGATTTTTGACAGTTTTCTCAATTTCACTTTTATTCCAATATTTTGAACATTCTGTATTAATACTTATCAAAATATTATAAAAACTCTATTAAAGTAGGTCTTTTTCAACAAAGAATCCAACCCGAGTTAGATAATCAGCCATATTCAGCCATATTCTGTAATTTATTGCAGAGACAACGTCTCTGTTTTTTGGGATTAAATTTATTTTTTACTTTTGGAAACTAAAAATTTTTTGCCGAAAATTTCTAAAAAAACGGGGGTTTTTCCCTTCAAAAAAATTTTTTTTTTATAAAATCAATTTTTTTTTTTGAATTAAATTACCTTCCCCTTTGTTTTTTTTTTTTTTTTTTTTTTTTTTTTTTTTTTTTTTTTTTTTTTTTTTTTTTTTTTTTTTTTTTTTTTTTTTTTTTTTTTGGTTGTTTTTGGGGGGTGGGGTTTTTTTTTTTCCCCTTTCTGTTATTTTTTTTTTTTTTTTGTTTGGGGTTTTTTTTTTTTTTTTTTTTTTTTTTTGGGGGGTTTTTTTTTTTTTTGGGTGGGGGCCCCCCACATTGGGGGGGGGTAAAAAAAAAGGGGGGGGCAACCCAACAAAAAAAAAATTTTTGTGTTTGGGTTTTTTGGTTCGGGGGGGGGGGGGGGGGGCCGGGGGGGGGGGGGGGGGGGCCCCCCCCCACCCCCCCATTTTTTTTTTTTTTTTTTTTGTTGTGTTTTTTTTTTTGGTTGGGGTTTTTTTGGGGGGCCCCCCCCCCCCCCCCCCCCCCATTTATTTTTTTTTTTTTTTTTTTTTATAGAAATGGGGTGGGGGGGGGGGGGGGGGGCTCGGGGGGGGGCGGGGGGGGGGGGGGGGGTTTTTGTGGTGTTTTTTGGGTGTTTGGGGTGTTGGGTGTGTGTTTTTTTTTTTTTTTTTTTATTTTTTTTTTTTTTTTTTTTTTTTTTTTTTTTTTTTTTTTTTTTTTTTTTTTTTTTTTTTTTTTTTTTTTTTTTTTTTTTTTTTTTTTTTTTTTTTTTTTTTTTTTTTTTTTTTTTTTAAACAAACAAAACCCACCCCTTTCTCATTAACTACGCGCGCTGCGTGTTTTTTTTCTTCTTTCACCTTTTTTATATTTTTTTTTTTTTTATTTTTTAAAATTTTTTAATTTTTTTATTTTTTTTTTTTTTTTTTTTTTTTTTTTTTTTTTTTTTTTTATATTTTTTTTTTTTTTTTTTTTTTTTTTTTTTTTTTTTTTTTTTTTTATTTTTTTTTTTTTTTTTTTTTTTTTTTTTTTTTTTTTTTTTTTTTTTTTTTTTTTTTTTTTTTTTTTTTTTTTTTTTTTTTTTTTTTTTTTTTTGTGTGTTAACGTTTCGGCTAAAGCCATGGTTTTATATATTTATTTATTATTTTAATGTCTTATTTATATTAACGTCTAGGCGGAGTTTAGCACATTGCTATTCCAGCACTCGACCAAAATAGACACACACATAACTACCATTCCCTCCGATATTTGCCAGATATCGCAGCCGAGACTCGAACGCAGGTGAGATAGACAGTGACTAGCCATTTTCTGCTACACAACAACACTCTAGCCAAATGTTCTACTGTCTCGGAATTTTAAAAACGCCACTATACATTCATGCCCTAGCCATGATTCGAACCCAAGAGCCCTTGATCTCAAGCCTAATGTATAAGCACTGATCCGTTTCCATTTTCATTTGCCTACACTTAATTTCTGTAATTCATTGGTACATGGGTTTAGGTGAAATGTAAGGAGAATAAAATTATTTATTCATATTGGATGCTTCTTTTCCCATTAATTAAGCAAATATTTAATACTACTTTTAAAATTACAATGCTTGAAATGATGATTAAGAAAAATAGTATTTTGGTTTAAGGTCAGATCTGTATTTATTTTTGAAATATTTTTATGACACTAAAGCAACATGTTTTGATGTTTTAATTACTTAAAGGTGAGTAATCTTGTTAATTTGACAATAAAAATAGTTTTTTAAATTTTACTTCATGAAATTTCCTATAAAATTAAATTTGTGTTAAAAAATTAAACTCATAGAATTAATGTGGAAATGTAGAATGTGTATGATTTTGTTTATTTTTTTTCCGCTGTTTACAATTATCTAAGAATATTTTCAAAAATTTTGTTATACAGAATGTTGTTTTTGTAATAACAAAATTGATAATTTTTTTGAAAACGGACTTGTATTCCCACTTTGGTTAATATGTTAAGAGATTCAGTAAAGTAAGTAAAACATACCTACTGAATATCAAATTTTTATACAGAGTATGCTGTAACTTAAGAAAAAAATAGGCAGAATCGATAATAACCTTCATTACCAAGAGACAGGGTGTAACTTGGTAATGAAAGTTATTTGACCCATGAAAAAATTAGGCAGAATCGATAATAACCTCCATTACCAAAATACAGGATGTAACTTGGTAATGAAAGTTATTTGACCCATTAACCAGGGGTTATTTGGAACCACCTAAGCGTCCCACATCCACAGTTAATATACGTACATTTCCCTATGAAACACACTGTATTTAACATTATTCATTTAGATACACATATAGTTTATTTCAAACTTATTTGCAACATAAAAACGTTGGCTACTTTGACGGTGGTAAAGGTAACAAAGAAGCCAATGTTTTTTATATTAGAAATAAGTTTGAAATTAAGTGTATGTACTATAGCAATACTCTTTAGTAAACAAAAATGTATGTTTGTCTACTAAAGAATATTGCTTGTCTTCTGCATTGAAAGTCGAGTCATAGAAGACACTTTATTTACAAACATTTTGATTTGTTAACAACAGTTCATTTTCTGTTAGGGCATTAATTAAGATACAATTATGAATGCTTTTTTATAAGTCGAACATTCCAATTGAGCATATTTTTATTTTGGTGTATTGCTTTGGACAATGAGCACAAGGAAAACACCACAATGCCACAATTGCAAGTATAAGGTAAGGATAGAAATGGTAAAAAATTATATATTAAATGTGTAAACAAATATGTAACACAAAGATAAAATAATACCGACCACACCGAACAAGACTTGTAATTATTCTGACATGCGATAATATTGGTGATGGGTAGTTGTCCTGTCACAATGTTTCCATGACTTACCAGATTATCGTGACGGGCCAAGATGAGTCACGAAACTGGTCGTTTTTAAAGATGAAAAATAAAAGTGCCATTGGATGTATCACAATTTTTTCATCAAAATGGTGTGCAATACTTGTATAAATGAGGCTTATGTTGAAGGAAACTATGCAAATTAGAATTTTTTTGGCATTTTATTTTTTCATGCCCATCGTTGAAACTGAGCTCACCTAAATATTTCTTCATCACAGATCGCAGACTTTATTGTGCGCTGGTTTTGTTACGCATTTATCCAATGTAACAATTTTTGGAGTTGTACACTCTTTGGAAATGAATAATTGTCTCACATTTTTGGGACATTTTTAGCAATTTCTTATTATGGGTTTTGTCAGGCAAGTAGCATGCAGTGGCGTCTGTAGAAATGTAGGTTATGTCATATATTAGTATTAAAGCATGGGACTCAAACGTTACTTTAAGGCATAACTATCAAAACTAAATGAAGTTTTGCAGAAAAAAATTGCAATTGAAATTTGCGAAAAAAGTTGAAAAAATTGTGTGCCTCACTAGATTAATTTTTAAACAATTTGTCAAATATTTGCAAAACATTTTTTTTTTTTTTCAGAAAAGGGAGGAGAAAAAACCTATATCGACATTTAAAATTTCATAAAAAATATAATTTTTTGATGCCTTAAAGTACCGCTTGAGTTTCATGCTCCAATACTAAGATATAACATAACCTAAATTTCACTAACCACCACTGGTAGCATGGTTCCACAGAACCTGGCATTGTGCGTATTTTTTAACACCAATTGTTATTTTTAAGAAACTCCAAATGAAGGTCTCTGTGCCAACTTTTGTCATTTTTTAAACAAAAAGTAAATGAAAAAGGCTACTGCTCTCTTTCAGTACTGAGGATTTATTTCAATTTCTTTGTCCAAAAACAGGTGATTAGTTACACATAAATTGTCAAGTATTATGATTAAAACTTCAAGGGAAATGACAAGACATTTAAAATTTTGGCCAACTTTGCCAAGTTGACTGTGTCCGTGACCACTTTGGACACGTTGCTATTTGACCAGTCAACTTAATCGTGACCTGACCTGTAAATGACCGGTCATGGTGACCGTGACTGAGTGACTGCCAACACTACATAATATACATATGTCAATCAGAGCACACTATTACTGAATTATCACTTGGACATGTAATATTGCGGTACGTTTGGAGCTAACACACACAATTCTCAATTGGCGGAGGTCGTAGTAGTTTCTATCCTTATTTTATGCTTACAACTAGTATCGTACCGTCTTCCTCACACTCATTGTGGAATGTAAGATATCAAAATTGAATTTTGCTGAGTCTGTATAACTTATTACACATCGGAATGGTCATGTGATTTTCAGGAGCCTTGACTATAAGCTAGCCAAGGCTCCTGGAAACCACATAACCCTTCCGATGTGATCCAAAATTATAGTTTTTGGATTTTGAAAGAGGTTCCCTAAGGGTGTTAAAAATGGCTTGGATTTTTGTTTGCTCCTGTACAACTTGTACACATCGGATTCAGTTACTTGCCGATTTATAACGCTTTTGAAGCTTTGAACATTCTACGATATACTTACCGCTTGTCCAGTCATTTTTGCAATTTCCTTTAATTTATCAAAGACGCCTTTTACAGTAAGTCTGGCAGGTTTGAAGATCATTCTTTGATTGGATTTAGATTTTTCTGCAACAATACCTAAATCTCCGACTTCCTGAGAATCAGCTTTAATCTGTGCCATACTTCTACCAGTTGACTGAGCTATTGCTTTCATTAAATTTGTTTCTGCTATACCCAATTCTAGACCTGAAAAAACTCTAATATTGTTCTTTTCTAGATTTCGAAGAAAATATAACAGAAACAGCACAAGCTCAAGCTCAAACAGAGAAGAACCAACTGTTTTCTTCTGAATCAGTAACTAGCTCTTTTTGTTTTTAAGAGATATTTTGTACAGGGTGATTATGTGAGAATTCCTACACCCCTCTAATTTTGTTATATTTATTATTATGAAAAAATGGTAAATAAGTACAAAAGTTATATGACTTTTTATGTAGATTTTTAAATTATATTAGAAAAACAATGGAAACTCACGTAAAATGGCTACAGGTATTAATTCTATTTTTTTAAATTTAAACACTGTGTATTCAGTAAATGGGTCAAATATGTGTGCAAACGAATTAAATCAATGGTGCAGTAACAATGGATTATTACTTAATGCAAACAAAACATTTTTTATAACAGTTCAACAAAAAAATATTAGTTATATATATATATATATATAATATAGTCATTAATAAAAATAGATGATAAATCAATAGAACAAGTTGATGAAATAAAATGTTAGGTGTAAGTCAATCAAAAATTAAGATGGGAAAAGACAGTTTTGTTTCTAAAATAAGCAGTATTTGTTTTATTAGGCAGTTAAGACAAACAGTCTCTCTAAGTGTTCTAAAAATGGCCTACTATGGTCTTGTACACTTTGCACTCATATATGGATTTTTGTCTAATTTTAGTATTGGTAATACATTAAAAAATAACTAGATGTATAGTGGTAGGAGCAAGTGCACGGGAATCTTGCAAACAAATATTCATCGACATCCGTCTCCACACTCCGTCTTAACACTACTATGTGATTACTCTAATAAAAAACACTATACGTCAGAAATGATTCACTTTAGATAATAAAAAAAATCACTTAGTATTAATGTCAGCAATTAATACTATTTATCACCCTCTACAAGTATTTAAGCTTTTTTTTAATATTTCGCGAATATCTACCCAGTCCCCAAGTTACGGTACTTATTTCTGAAACACCCTGTATATACAGAATTTGTGTGAATGTGCTTCGTCTGTAATTGAATGGGTAATTGTTAGGTGAGGACAGTTGACTAGTCTGGTAAGTTTTCTAATCATGTAATGTTAAAACTTAATGATGAATAAAGTTTTATCTATCTTATCTATCTACATGTCAGTCAAAATGCAGAATTGCTTTTTGATTTGAAACGTCAAAGTTTATCAGAATTTTTATCGCAATATTTTACCAAAAATTGTTATTATTTAATAGCCAAGGATAAAGTATAGTATTCTGTTCGCATGTAATGGCTATTATTCACTAGTTCTGAATTTTTTTTATTAAAATTTCATCGAATATCCCGTGACATGTCAGTCAAAGCGCGGAACTGCCATTTAATTTGAAACGTCAAAGTTTATCAGAATTTTTATTGCAATATTTTACCAAAAATTGTTATTAAATAGTAATGGGTAAAGTATAGTATTCTACTTGCATGTAATGCTGATTACATACGGCTCGTGTTGTAAACTTCACCCTCATCAATAATAGCCATTACATGCTCGTTGTATAATATTCTATTTTGTGGCTAAAGTTTTGAAGAGATTATTCGAAACGAATTAATTGATGTATATCAATGAGATTGAAAGTATACAGTAGGAAAAATTTGGATATGGTGTGACTGAATAAAGAATTATACAGCAAATAAAACATTCTTTTTGATTTAAAAAATTCTTACCTTCATATGCAGGGGCGAGTTTATTTAAACAAAGGTAAACACTGGGTAATAAATCTTCTGGAGTTAATACCATTACAGACCGAAAATAATTGCTTAAAATTTCTATCATTTTCAACCTGGCAGAGACATTTTCTATTTCTTCCAATGTTCTAGCCAGAGCCAGATATGGAACCCTGAAAATAATTTTTTAAATTATGTTTAACTTAAGAATGGACAATTTTTTTAAATATTGGTAAGGATGTGAGTAAATTGCCAGATAAGAGGACACTAGATATTTGTTAAAAATAACGCAGCATGTTTAAAATTTACTGAAATAAATGAACATAATATTATACATATTTTAGTAAAACTTTTCAATTTGAGAATAAAACAGTAAAGTTAATTATGGCAAAATCTTATTTTTGTACTGAACAAATAACGAGTTATTTGGGGGCTCCAAACTTTCAATAATACAAAAACCATAATACATAAATTTAAAACTACTTACATGATATTAATTCTAAAATCATGATCTCATAAGGAGTTTAGGATATGGTCAGTCACCTACGTACCTCTCTTTATGCTGCCAAACTGCATCCTTAATTGGGTCATATTTTGCATAATTCGGATTATAAACATTTTTATTACCCTTGCCGTTGTCTGCTTTATCCTGTTTACCTATAATAACACATTTGAATAAATAAAATTGACCGAATAATAGTATAGAGTTTGACATGAGTACAAACAATGATCAAGAAGTAACATCTGATCTAAGTAAAACACATGGAGATAACGTATCTCCTGAAGTAGAAATTTCTAATGTACAACAGGCTTTTTTATATCCTCAACTGTCCTAAATTCAAATGGAAACCTAAATATTACAATAAATGAATCTATGGATGTTATAAATTCTAACTTTAACAGACTGGATGTGAACCTGGTCAGTGTATTACATATCAACATACAAAGACTGTGTCTAATAAGATAGAGCACCTTATATCTTGACAAATATCACTACAATATCATTTGTTTAGGTGAGCATTGGCTCAGTTACATACTTTTGAAAACCATAAATCTTCATTTTAATTTAGCGATCTTTTTCTGTAGGAAGGTCAATGCACATGGTGGTGTAGACATATTTATAAAAAGAAAAATTAAATACAGGACCACTAACCTTCAAAATTTTAATGTTGAATTGCATGCTGAATTCTGCAGGATTGAATTGTGTGCAACTAGAATATCTTTAATAACAATTTACAGGTCATCAGGTAAAGGCGACTTTAATATCTTTCTAGAAAAAATCATAGAGCTTATGTCCATGATCTTTGGTAAATATAATGAAATCCTCATACTTGGTGATTTTAACAGACTTAAAAAAATAATATTACCACTAAAACTTGAACCAACACTGTTCAGTCCTTCGGATTGAACATAACTATAAAGGATTATACAAGGGTAGATTCTAGGTCATCGACCTGCATCGATAACATTTTGACTAACCTTGCTGAGGGCAATTACACTGTCAGGGTCGTAGTCCCTTGCCTCTCGGACCATTATGGACAGTTTATAACCTTTCAAAGTAAATCTGAAGTAACCTTAAACAACGTATACCTATAAAAGAAAAATTAACAAAAGGGGCATAAAAAAAATTTAAACAATCATTATTAGAAATAAATTGGGCCATTTTTGACAACCCTGAATCCAAAGTAAATGCATTATCAGTTTTTAATCGATACGTACAGTAACTGTGTTTACAAATATTTTCCACTTATTAGGGTAAGAGATAAACCCCTCGTAAAGTTTTTCAGCGATGAACTCAGAGGGATGAGAGATACACTGTCCTTCTTAAAAATAATTTATGAGGCTAGTAATGAACATACTGACAGACTAGCTTACATTAGTTACAGAAGCAAATACAAATCGGAAATAAGTCAATGATTCATATATATTAAATTCAGATAATTTACCTAGAGATAGTTGGAAATTCATTAACCATGAGGGTAATTAAAGAAATTGTAATAATATGAAGTGTAACATATCCTCAGAAGAATTTAATACTTTCTTCACTGAAATGTAATCAAAACATTACCAGACACGATACATTGTACCCTGGATTTTATGAAAAATGTTCCGAAACCTAATAATCCTTTTTTTCTTAAACCCGTTTCACTGGAGGAAGTCAGTCTTGCTATAAATAAATTAAAAAATTCAAATTGTTTTGATATATACGAACTAAACAGTAGAATTATCAAAGAAACCCTAGAGTTCTTGATGGATCCATTAACTAAATTAATTAACCTTTGCTTCTGTCAAGGTATTTTTCCAGACGTTTTTAAAGTTTCAAAGGTGACCCCAATTTTTAAAAAAAGGTGATTCTGACATGGCTGAAAACTACCGCCCTATCTCAATAATTCCAATGTTTGATAAAATTATAGAAATATTATTTAAATCGCGGTTGCAAACATTTTTCGAAAATAACAATATATTAGATAATTATCAATTTGGTTTTCGCAGTAACTGATCCATGGTCCAAGCTGTTGGTAAGGTGGTGAGAGGCATAGTTGAGGGCCTTGAGGAGGGCAAGTCCTCGGCACTTACACTATGTGACCTCATCAGGGCCTTTGACTGTGTCTCGCACGATCTCCTGTTGGAGAAATTAAATCACTACGGAGTAAGAGGGATTCCCCTGGTTTTTATTAAATCATACTTGCAAAATAGATCTTAGCGAGTCTTAGCAAATGGTGACTTGTCAGATTGCTTATCTGTAAATCACGGTGTGCCTCGAGGCTCTGTCTTGGGGCCATTTTTATTCACAATTTATCTTAATATATATTTAATATTTTCTTATGTGGTCACTGCATATGCTTTGCTGACTCCTCCCTTTTGGAACCTCACGAAGATATTATTAAATTAAATTATTGGGTGTCATCAGCAGAAGTAAAAGCTGAACAGTGGTTCACTCCTAATCACCTTAAAATGAATGAAGATAAAACTCAAAAAATAGTTTTTTCCTCTAACAATAATTCCATCAATGGAAATAATGTAAACATCCTAGGAATTGTACTTGACTATGGTCTAGAATGGTCAAGTCATATTGATAAATTGTGTAAAAAACTTTCTACTCAATTATACCTGTTAAGACGATTATATAAATCACCATGTTTTCAAACTATTTTAACAGCCTACCATTCTCTTTTTCATTCGCACCTGTCATACGGCGTGCGTTTATGGGGAAACTCTAGCCAATCTATCAGTGGGTTTCGCCTGCAAAAACAGGCCATAAGATTGTTGGGTAATGCAGGTTTTAATTAACATTGTCAGCCTCTATTTACAAAATTTAAAATATTACCACTCCCCTTTATATATATGCATTATTAGAAATTCATAAAACCAAACACACATTTTCCCTTAATCGGATCTACACAACCATCCCACTAGACATGGCATCCTTGATTTCGGTTCGCAGTTTCTGCACGTAATTCGCCCAATCTACATATTTACAATAAATTGCCCCCAGTTATAAAAAAACCTCAATTATACTCGCTTCAAGCTCAAAATTAAATAGTATCTGCTCTCCTTTTGTTTTTATTCAATCACTGAATATATGAAGGCACCAGTAGTTGATATGTAGTGTACTAATCGGGTAATTATGTAACTTTATCTGTACAAAATATAAAATATATTTTTTTTATGTACACTAATCTTAATTGTTAAATTAAAGGGGTTATTCGAATATAAAAAAAATATATAAATATAATTACATTTTTGCATTTTCTGATGTTACAAAAAAAAATTTTCAAGTTGTTTTTAGTATAAATATTAAGGAGAATCCAAAACGAAATTTGTACCAAATTTAATTATTCCCCAGGACATCGATATTTTGTTTTTATATGAAAAAAATAATTTTTTTTCAACAATTTTTATTTATTTTAATCTATTTTACTTCCACACCACGTCATATGAGTAGAAGCTCTGTATCGGCAGTTTTTATAAAATATTGAGAAAAAGTGCTTAAGAAAAAAAAATACGAATATATTTTACACTCTTAAATTTATTAATAGAAATTTTAAAACTGGCAAACAAAACACAAAATTAATAATTTGGAATTATGAATAGTTCATTTGGTTTTTTTTATACCCAGCTGTTTTATTTTGTAACCTAAAAAATGTTTAGCATTCATTATTCAATTATTAATAATAAAATGTTTTGTTTATTGTGGATTTTGTTTAATTTATCTAGATAATCTATAGATTTTTTATTTTAACCATGTAGTGTTAAAAAATAAAATATATACACCTGGCTGCACAAACATTAAAAACCCGTGGTCTCTTTCCTAACTAATAATTATTTATTTTATTAATTAATAAATAATGCTAAATTTGCTTCGTACACCCATGGTATCTCTCTAAAATACTATGCCCATGACGTAACCGCCTGCATTCGAGGACCCAGAGAGCTCAGCGGATTTATGTATGAAATGCAACTGAGATAATCTATTGGTTATGATTTACCGTGGATATAGTACCCACAACTCGGGACATCCATAAATGGTCCAATAGGGACATCTATAGGTAGTCCAGTGGATGTCCATGGAAATCCACTGGATATTTTTTTGAGTACATTCAGTAGATGTCTTGGTGTGGGCATCCCCCGGATGTCCATGTATGTCCTTGGACGTCCAGTGGATCTATCTTTGTATACATCCAGTGGATTTCTGATGAATATCCACTGGATGGTCAAAATGTATCCATGGATGTCCTGGACATATTATGAACCTAAATTGGACAACCAATGGATGTTGTGTGTTGTACGGATTTAAATATAGTATTTTCAATCTCATTGTAAACAATCCATCTGAACAGCTACTACCAGGTCATCTCATTACAGTCTATCTTCGATGGAATAACATGGAAATCATGATTGATTATAACGAGCAATACCAGTTTGTTCGACGCCCATGGCATGGACGTAATTATGAGTGACCTCTTTTGTCG